>JAMJFZ010001560.1:1200000-1800000 GCA_026225945.1 Cricetomys ansorgei | reverse complement strand
CCTGTCAGGATGTTAATATAAAACATATCTAATAAGGTCTATTTGTACATCAATGTTATTTTCATGCTGTTCACACATCCTGTTTCTGCATTAGATCTTATTTTATGTACATTTAGCCAGATTCAGTCAATAATGCTATAATGAATAACATTATTGTCCAATGATCAATAGAGAAAGTGTTGGACTATAAATTTGTATTTAAAACAAAATATAACAAAAAGCCTCTAGAGTATGTTAATATTGTTGCCTCAAGCTTTCCATCATTCTTGGTGTTCGCATTAATAGTATCATCTCGGGACTATTTCAGATCTTTTTCTTGAGAAAGTTCTTTTCTGGCATCTAAGACAAACTTCATCACTTGCTTTTAAAAAATCCTTGCAGGCGTACACAATTAGGTCCTGGGGCTTTGTGAATATGACAGCGGTACTGACCTTTTCACAGGAAATGGCAGAAACTAATTTGAGGCAATACCAGTGCTGCACAGCATCTTGGGCTCTCATTCTCAATGATAAGGTATTAACATCTCTGCAGAATTATTCTCTCCTTGTGATTCAGAGTCAACAAACATTCACTGCAATACAGAATATATGCCAGGTGCATTAACAGGCAATCTTTCTCCCAGTCTCAACCACTGATCTATGACATGGGTATCCTCATTTCTGTGAGGAAATTATAACTCAAAGAAGTCACATGGTTTCTTCATAGTCACACCAGTAGTCAATACGTAGCAGAGATGAGACTCGAAGCTAGTTCAACACAAAGAATCTACTGTTCTTCTAAAATAGTATAAAAATTCTTTATTAGGTGCATGTGTGTGCGTGTGTGTGTGTGTGCGCGTGCGCACGTGTGTGTGTGTGTGTGTGTGTGTGTGTGTGTGTGTACAAATGCACGTGCTCACCTGAACATACTCATGACTTCAGGGATGGTGCATACTTCGTCCCAAAGCAAGTACATGGAGTCTAGAGGAACATTTTGTGGAGAGGTTTATCTCTCCTTCTACCTTTACATGGGTTCTAGGGATGGAACTCAGGTCTCCAAACTTGTGCTGCAAGCTCCTTTGCCCACTGAATCGTCTCACTGATCCAATTGTTCTTTTAATTGTATCGCCATGAATCTCCTCAATCACACTATATGAGGTGTGTGGGTTCCCTAAGGTGACTTAACACTTATATTCCAGTGCCTCTTCCCTTGAAAAATTTTGCTCAAATTTTGTTTAGTGAAAATAGACAAAGACAGAACTAATAATAAAAATGCATACCTATCTATATTCAAAACAGTGCAACACCTACACTAATAATAGTAACATTCACCATGTATTAAGTGGTTTCTGCATTCACTAACCATCTTATATGCCTTGTCTCATTTCACTCTTGGGGGTTGCCTCCTTTCTCCCCTGATCTTTTCTCCTTCCCCTCCTTTTCCTTCCCTCATTTATCAAAGGAAGCCCCAAATGTCAAGATGAGTCAACCATTATCATATAACTAGTAAGTGGAAGAACCAAGATTCTAGCTTTCGGATGCTGAGACCTGAGTCCATGGGCGTGAACACGATGTTTAACTGCCTTCGAATACAAGAAGGTCCTAAACTGACATTTTAACTTACTGATTTCTTACTCATTTATTTTGTCACTTTAAATATAATAGTACTAACTTACAGGGGCATAATTGTAAAACGAGTTAAATTATGAGAACATCATTTATAAAATTACTCCCCCATGATTTTGTTTTGTTTGCTTAACAACAAACTATTTTTTACTGCTTGGTAATTTGTATTTTGCCTTCAGTTTCCTTTTTCAGTTTTATAAGTCAGACAACTCATACAAAAGTATATTATGTATACTGAATGTAATAATGTACTAGATAATAATTACTATATAATTACTAGATAATAAATAATAATTGCTAGAATGTAATAAAAATAGAAACCCCAAACTCCTGGTACACATCACTGTGGTATGTGGTATGTTACTTCCCAATCCCAACTGACAGTGAAGAGTTTCTTTCTTTAAGCAATTCCCAGCTCAGTGATCTCAAAGTTGCTGATATACTCATTGACTTACTTGTGCTCCTTGCAAAGATATGTGGATCTGAATACTGCTTAGATTTAGTATTTTACTTAAGGGTTTAGATGCTCTCTTTTTATTTTTTTTAAGCACCATGTTTGTTTGTTTGACTGCTTTTTTTTTTTTTGAGGGTATCTCTTGTAGCCCAGGTTGGCTTCAAGCTCTCTGTGTAGTTTATGATGACGTTGAACTTCTGATCATCTTGCCTCTCAAAGCCTGGCTGGGCATCAGACTCTAGTTAGAATTGAAATAATAGTGGTTATTCAATAATGCCTACTCTTTCTGCCATTGCACTCCATGTACCCAGCAACCAACACTCTACTTACTATATTTTCTGTCTCTGTGAATCTGATCATTCTAAGCACCTCATAGAAATGGAATCATAAAGTATCTGTTTGGTCTTTTTTCTTCTTGAGATGTTATGTGTATGTAGTGTATGTATGTGTTTGTGTGGGTATGTCGGCATACATGTGGAGTTCAGACGTTGATGTGGGATATCTTCTTCAATTGTTTCTCTGTCTTATTTTGTGAGACAAGTTCTTTCACTAATTGACTAGATTGACTAGCCAATGTGCCCCAGAAATCTTTTATCTGCTTTGCCAGCCAGGGGATTACAGATACCTGACACCACGTCTAGTTTTTTACATGGACATGGGAAATCTAAACTCACTTCCTCACTTTACCAACTGAGCCAGGTTCCCAGCCCGAGCACTGGGGCTGTTGTTGTTTGTGGCCATGTTTTTCAGTACAGTGTCCTCCAGGTTCATCCATATTGTTGCATGCATATTTCAGTATTTTTTTTCTTTTTAAAGGTCAAATAGTACATTGTACATTAACATATCACATTTTCTTTATTCATCTGTCAAGAAAAACTAGAGTTTCTTTGACATTTAAGCTACTGTGAATAATGCAACAATGAGTATTCGAATGCAGTTATCACTTCAAGATCTTCATTTCAATTCTTTGTGGTGCACATCCAGAAGTGGAATTGCTGGATCATATGGTAATTCTATTTTTAAATCTCCAAGGAACCACCATACTGTGTTCCACTGCAGCTGTACCATTTTTATTCACACCAAGAGTGCAAGTATTCCAATTTCTCCACACCCTGCCCAACACTTGTTATTTTCTGTTTGTTGATAATAGCCATCATATGCTTTGAGTATTAATAAGATAACTCTTACTTTTGGAGGTTTTGAAATCAAGAACAGAGAGAAGCAGTTTTACATCTTGCTTCTTGGGGAAAGGGGGAAGCTTATTCAAACTCTGAAGAGAAATGCAATGATCACATTTTGGACTTTCACATGATAACAAATAGACTGAAAATGTAACTGGATATTTTAAAATTAGGACTGCCTCAGAAAACTTGGATAATTATAGCTATAATATATTTTGAGCACTTACTATGTAACAAGCACCTCAAAAGTATTTCTTGTGTATATTATCTCATTTAATCTTTTCAACAACCCTAAAAGATCCCAGAATCCCCATGCCTATACATAAGAAAACTATTGTGAAGAGAGTTTGAGACTATTCCTCAAGGCCACGGAGCAGTTAAATGGCAGATCTGGGATTTAAATCCATGTCTAACTAACACCGAGAAACTGTTATCATCAATAGGCCCTGTCAGACCTTAAGACGTTTGTTTTTTGTGAATGGCATATAAAAGTATAATCCACCTTAGAGAAATCAAATTGGAGTTGATCTGAAAGACTCCTCCATGAGGACTAACTCTCAGTATCAGAAGGTGCTATGAAAGCTACCAAGGAAGAAAAGCAATCAATAGTCCATTCCTACCCAACTGTGAAAACTATGAACCACAACAATGATTAGCATGACAAGATATCTCCAGTGATGCAATAGTGGCACTTATACCTTGGAAGCAACCAACAGCTGCCTAAGTAGACTTAAGGACTGCTCAATAGGAGGGAATTCACACCTGGTACTGTAAACCTAGCTAGCTACCTGTGACTGGTGAGATGATGGAGCCTAGAGGAGAACCTTCTGTTACCACTTTCCTCAAACAATATAATTTCTAATTACATTCTAAATACATATCCTTCTACTCACAGATAAGTGGAGTTCTTACCCTCATCAAAGACGCTTCTTTTTGCAGTAGATGGGGACCATTAATGAAATCCAATACTAGTCAAAATGCAGAGAAAAACTGACTCCGGGGTACTCACCCTCAACTAATACATTTTCAACACAATCCTTATATCTAAGGCTCAGAGGGCATCATGGAAGAGGGATGGAAAGACTGAAGAGCCAGAAGACCATGGTGTCTACTGCCAGGTAGTGTCCTCTGTATATGACAGTGATCTGCACCCACTAAGTCTTTTTGAGGAGGGTTGAGACAGGGATTCTCTGTGTAGCCCTGGCTGCCCTGGAACTCACTCTGTAGAAAAGACTGGCTTCTAATTCTCAGATCTGCCTGCCCCTGTCTCCAGAGTGCTGGAAATAAAGGCATGTGCTACCACTGCCTGGAACACCCAAGAAATCTTAACAGCATGATTTTCTAAACAAGGCAGGCACAATCACAACGCCAATTGACATGTCAGCACTGGTGAAGGAAGTTTCACAAGGCCCCACCCCTGAATGCAGAACTACAAGCAATTAATGGCTGCTGAGAGGGGGAGAATCAGTCTTCTCCAGGGAGGAGAACCCTGATAAACTAGCGAACCCCAAGAGGTCAGCCCTGGACGCATATATCTGTGAGCAATGATAACTGGAGTTGAAGGCTCTATTTACATATGCATATGCGTCTATGTATGTAACATATGCGTCTATATATGTAACATGTGTGTGTGTCAATAATGAAAGAAAAGGTCATGAATTTGAGTGGGAGTAGGGAAGGGACATGAAAGAAATTGAAGGGATGCAAGAGGGCTGAAAATAATATAGATACAGTCTTCACTTATTAACCTCAAAAAATGTTAAAAAAATTTTATAAATGAAAAGAAAATTAAGGTGACATCTACCTAAACATTTTCATGGGTGCATAAACTGCATAAATTTTGCCATGTCCAAGGACAATGTTAATTAGAGACAGAATGTTTGGGCATTCTCTCTTTCATTTCCTGGTGGGGGACGGTGGGGGCATCCTTCGACACCTTGGGCACCTCCCTTCTATCTAGTATCCATTCCTATCTAGCCATGTTGGTTTCTGAAAACTAACTTTGATGTCCCAAGTTATTCTCATTTCAAGAAACAGTCCTCACAAAATATACATTGCACAGGAGGTATAGTTTATTATTATTATTATTATTATTATTATTATTCAGTTTTGGAGACAAGGTTTCATTAGTAGCTGAAACTTACTTGAAACTCCCTATGTAGCCACCCTAGCTTCAAATTTTTGATCCTCCTGCTTCCTCCCCATGAATGCTGGAAATACAAGTGTGCACCATCATGCTCCACTCTAGATGAGTTATAAAAGCATTTTTAAAATTGTTCATCAGTGAGCAATGAAAATCACCTCATGTTCCCCTACATGTTCATATGTACCACATACAGCAAGCACTGATCTGGGTGATCTCTAAGTGACTTTCTGACCTTGACATTCAATGAGAGAACCTGTAAAAATAGTTTTACAATAAACAATGAGTCTGGTTTTGGCAGGATGGCAATTCGCCAGTCCTTTTTCATTTTCCCCTTGTGCCATCCCTACTGTCTGCTTAACTGTTCATTTCCTAAAGAAAAGAAAAAAGAAAGAAACAAAGAAACGTTCACAGCTTTTCAGAAGAAATTGACCACTTCCATACAGCAAGTTGTTTCTATTTCCACAATTGCTGATCTTAAAGTTTGAGCTCAGGTGTTGCATCCTCAGAGGAACTTTCTGTGACCACTCAACGTAAAGTAACCCCCCACAATGTTATCTTCTTTTACTTTTCTCATAGCACTCATTTTTCACTAGTTAAAGTCATCTTGTCTGCTGACTTGTACACTGTCTATCTTTCTCCTAAATGATGAGCCCCTCAAAATTCCTGGAATCTAGCACAATGCCTAACATGCAGTTATTTAGCAAAGAGAATATGTCAAATAAATATCCATGAGATACTAGGAATTCTAAAGTCATGGTGAAGACAAACAACTGATAAAACAGTGGCAACACAAGGAAAGCTGAACTTTGGATAATACAATGTATCCAGATAAGGTAAAATGGATACAGATATGGAAAGGTGTATAACACCACCCTTTCTTTCTTGAACAGTTACTGTATTCAGAGAATTATACTAAGTGTCCATTGTCAACTGCTTGTTATTGAGCTCTGGGGCCAATTCCATTGGTAACCTCCCATTTTATCCATTTTTTTTTCATGTTTATTGTGTGACTACAGGCTAAGCATTGTTCTTAGCTGGGATATAGCAATAATCAGGATACACTGCCCTTGCCCCTCAATAAGAGTAACTCTTCCCAATGAGTTCATGAAGGCAACATTATTGCCTCCATTTTCCAGATAAAGAAACAAGAGCTCACTGAGATCAAATAGTTTGTCCAGTCCCAAGTACTTCTTTCTCACAGCAGAATATGCAGCTATGCCTCTTATGTATCGAATTTGCTCTCCCTTCAACTAGGAAATAGTACTCTGCCAACATTGGCAGCTCAGACTCTCTCAGGTTGTAAGTTTGTCAGAGGATCTGGCAACGGGATAGGCAGAGGTGTTCCTGCCTGGTCCAGAACATGAGGCACCAATGGACTCATGTTATGGAGCAGTCATATTAGTTATCATAGTAAGTAAAACAAGAGTTACTTTAACACATATGTGATATGAATATGATAATTAAGATAGCTAATAAGTGACTAATGAGAAGGCAGTATATGCAGCATGGATATACTAGACAAATGGATGATTCATATTCCTAGAATGGTCTTATAAGATTTCATCATGCTAATTAGAACATCTGGTAATTTAAAACTTCTTTTTAATTATTTCTGGAATTTTCCATTTAATATTTTCAGAATATAGTTGACCTCAGATAGCTAAAATTATGGAAAGTAAAACCTCAGCTAAAGATGTTCTATTGTATTGAAGATACACTTTAAGTGGAAAACTGTATATATTTATACTTTTTCATTTGAAAATGATTAAACACAAAGCAATTAGAAGCTGAGGAAAACAGCTAGTGTGTTTGTGGAGAAATATTAAAACCATATCTCAATACAGGCAACCCAAATTATGACAACAAATATATTGTGCTATCAGTTTTATCACAATATATCTTCTAGGTTCAATATAGAACTCAAAGCTATACAATGTTCTGTTCTTATTCTGATTCTGCATTTTACTGAACCTACTTATTGCTTTTTCAAACCAATTTTTCTTACCTTTTTCATTTTTGTCTCATAAAATCTTGAAGGTGGAAAATGGAAAGTATTATCTTTGTTTACAAAAGTATAAATTTAAGCCAAAGTGGCCAAGTAATTTACCAAGAGCACTAAATTATAATTCTGGCAATAAAACTTAGACCACACCACCAGGGTCGAAAAGTGTCATGTTTCTTTATATCATAACAATAGATTCAGCCTGCAGTGAGCCCTTCACCTTTCCAGCTGACTCAAAATTCAGTCTCACTCATACCTATTAATGGTCCTAACCTAAAAAGAAAAAAGCCAGGATCATAAGTTTTCAGGAAAACCTTTGGCCCTTTTGTCCATACTCTCATTGCTGATCTGTTTGCCATATGATCTATTTGTCAAGAGAATCCCCTACAAGGTAGATAAAACATCTGTTTCTGGCCTATCTTGCACCTTGGTGGTGATTGTGTGGTATTTTTGTTGAGGTTCGCACCCTTGTGGTCTAGTATCTTTGTCTTCCTCACATGGGCCAAGCTTACATTTTTATTTGTGATCTTGCTTCTTCTTTGGGGGCATTGGAAGGGGGCAATTGCTCAATGAACTTTCTACTTTCCCCACCTCCTCTTTGATCTAGAAAATCCTCCATCTTAAGATCAGGCAGCTTCTGCTACTTCACCTCAAGTCCTTACCTGTTAACCCCATGTAGCTAGTCAGCATAATTTCCCACAACATGCCTAGGATTTTGAAAGCAAAAGCTTTGGGTTCAGGAAATCTAGGTACCTGACAACTTCTGTGTCTATCTCATGTTTCAAATCCAAACATCCCTTCCATAGGCCAAAAGGAAAAAGAAAAAAGAAAAAGAGAAAAGAACACATAGCAGAGCTGGCATATTGGCACATGTATGTATCCCTAGAACTTGGGGAAACTAAGGCAGAAGAACCATGACTTCAAAGCTTCAGAACATATTTAAAGACAGCTTTTACTACAAAGACTCTGCATCAACAAGGAATGACCAAGGCAGAGAATAAGAGACTGCAGACAATTCTGTCTAAAGGAACATTCCACTCTTCCAAGCCTTGGGGAATCACTGAAGAGAGCAAAGATAGTTCAAGAGCCTGTGGCAGTGGATGGCCACAAGTAAACATTACCTTCTGAACATGGCTACACATATGAACCCACAGCAGTTGTGACAGCGTATATAAAACCTGTGCAAGCTCATGGCAGAACAAATCCTGCTGTGGAAAGGGAAGTTGAGCCCACAATTGTTAGCTGTGGGGAGAGGGAGAGACAGTTTTCTCTAAGAGTACAACTGTCTAAATAACCTTGTAGCTTCCAGTGGCACACCATACATCCAGAGACATTAGGGCAGCACAGTTGGTCTTGAAAGATTTTTTTAAAAGAAAGAACATAAAGATGGATGGGTAGAGAAGCGCAGTCGAATAGGGAATGAATTGTGTGGGGGTGAATATGTTGAAAACACATTCTACAAAACTCTCAAAAAATGAATAAAAATTTTTAAAGAAATAAAAGAAAAAAGAAAGATGAAAAAGAATGGGAAAAGAAAACTGAAGGGGAGAGGAATATGAAAAAGTATGGCAAGAAGAACAATTAATAAAATACTTATATTGCAATACACACTTCTGAAACAAACTTTGTCATAATACTTACTGGTACTTTTTATTTTAGAAAAGGTACTGATAAGTCTGTGGCACTATGGCTCTATATTTCTGTAGTCAATTTCCATTGAATTCACAATTTTCTTAGTACTTACTATCCTCTCTGTTGTTTGGCATATATAACAAGATGTGGTTTTTCTTTTTGAGAAACGATGTTAGAATAGGATAAAAGAGGGTTGAAGTGATCATCAAACCAAAATCACTGTAAAGAAATAAATCCACTTACTGATCCTTGACACTTTCTTTCTGGAAACTTTCTGTTTGCGCATATTTCTATGTGCAATGTAAAAAGATTAAGATTCTTATAGGCAATATGATATTGATGAACGTTCTTAAGCAGGACACTGGCAAGTACAGTTCTGTTTTTTTTTTTTTTCCTAACAGAAGGGCTAAGGGTGAGTGAGAGGAGAGTAATACTGGATATGGAGACAGCAGCCAGGTGACCGTTGATGGATATTAACCAAAATATGGAAAACCAAAAGAAGGCCAAGGTTGTGTGTATAAAGAAATTATTTTTCAGATATAATAAATTTCACGTGTCTTTGAGATACCCTTAGGGAAGCAATCTAATAATATAATTGAAGAGAATCAGCATTTGGGTTAGCTAGGTAAATCAAGGCTGGAGTTAAGAGATTTAAAGGTCATCAGCATACAAAAGCTGAGTAAACTGAAGTCAGTGCATGTGGAGTATAAAGAAAAGGTTGAGGGCTGAGGCCTAAGGCAATGGTTCTCAACCTGTGGGTCACAACCCTTTTTTGGGGATTGAGCGACCCTTTCCAAGGGGTTGACTAAGACCATCCTGCATACCAGATATTTACATTATGATTCATAAAAGTAGCAAAATTATAATTACGAAGTAGCAACTGAAATAATTTTATGGTTGGGGGGGCACCTCCGCATGAGGGACTGTATTGAAGGGTCACAGCATTAGGAAGGTTGAGAACCACTGTCTTAAGGGCAGGTAATTAGAGTAAGGGAAAAACACAACATGACATAGAGAAGCAGCATTAGATGAAAGCTAGAAGAAAATCATAAAAGAAATCCTTGGAGGGGAGGCTGGCTGTGAATAGCACACTCAAAGTAAAGGTCGCCCATGACAAGAACTGGAAGAGCCAGTATGGACTGGAACACATGACCATCATTGGTTCTTTTGTTAGAAAAGTAGTGAAGTTATAAGGCAGATCACTGTAGTTTGGTTGCTAAATTGTAAACAAGGAAAACAGTACGTGAGAATTATTCTTGCAAAGTTGGAAGAAGGATTGTATAATCTGGGAGAAGTTCTGTGCAGAGTGAGGCACAAGAAAGGAGAGAGCTAACTAAGGCAGTTGAGTCTTAAAGAAGTTGAGGAGTACTGTTCTAGAGCCTTTACTAGATGATCCTGGGAAGTTGGAAAAAAAGAATGATCTAAAAAAGGGGCAAGCAGAGCGGATGGGGAAAGAGGAAAACTTTGGAATAAAATGACATAGAGTTAAGGGGATTCTAAAATGGAAGTTACTCTTTGTACTCAAGCAGGGAGCTTGATTTTCTGAACTAAGAAAAGAGGAAGGAGCTGGGCTGGGAGCACTGGAGGAGTGGAGTAAAAGGCTAAAACAGCTGTTGTCGGAAATGAGATGTGGAGCAGAGGTAAGTGAAATCAAAGAGTTGTAAAACAATTCATCATATATAGAAGGTGCAGTTTAGACTGCAAATGATAAACTTGCTATGGAGCCAATCATTTCAATTTTGTGACTTTGCAGCCGCAGAGCAGGAGTGGAGAAAACTGACAGTGGTGTTCTAGTAATGTAGCAAGCAACCTTACTCTCCCATGGAAAACAAGCCAAAAAATGCCAGATGAAGTGCAACAAGCATCTTCTTAAAGATGTCAACGAGCCAGAAAGATAATAATAAATCATTCCAAACCAAGACCTAGGGGAAGGGAGAGGTAGGAAGTTACTTGTCAGAACATTCACTGATGATAATTTCTAGCTTTAGAGAATGAGCTATAAGGGACATGAGAACAAAGACAAAATGTATCCAAGGTGAGGAGTTTAATAAGATGTCATCCCAGATAAAACTGAAACGGCAAGAATTAAAATGACCAGAATACTGGTGAACTGAAAATAATGCTACACATTCATGCATGCAAGGGGACTTTGACGAAGAAAGTAGACTGGATATTAAGTGGAAGAGAGGGTGTTCTATGTGAGAGGTGTGAAAGAGTTTATAGAATCTCATCTAATAAAGGTGTATATTTTTATTTCCTAGCTATTTGTTGCAGAAGTTTATTTCCAGTTATGTTTAAAATGGCTGTTTTGTGCATTGTTGTGGGGAAAGGCTGCCTAGGCCTTGGCATTTTGTAATGTCTGCAGGTGTTGGCTTTTTAAAAAAGATGTTTGATTCCTCATGATCTGCATGTGCTATCAATAGAACACCTGAGGCGTTTCTGGGTCAATGAAAACCCCTAAGATGAGAGGCTCAGAATTCCGCTGTCTAGGATGGCACTTGCCATGACAGGTGGTTCCCTCTGCTGAGGTCTGGTAGGGTTTGCACCTATGAAAATGACTCCTTGTCTTCTTTGCTGAGCCACACAGCCGCATACTGTTACAGGTATTCCCAAATCCCTCAAGTTCTGAATTAAGGTAAAAACAAGACCAGAGTGTAGTATCACCAGTCACCTGCCAGAATGTAAATATTCACCGCAGGAATTTATTGTTCTTCTAGAATTCTTAATGCCCTCATAAATAAGTTCCAAAAGAAATGAGATCTTATTTAAAACTCACCAAACATACAATGGAAAAAAAAAAAGATATCATAATTAAGACAAATAGTCTGTTCAAAATAAGATACATTTGAATATAGGTAAGTAATTATATTTAAATACAGGTAGACTAAATGCTTATATTAAAAGGTAGTCATCTAAACCCCCATGCTTATTGCAGTGCTATTGAGAATAGCCAAGAAATAGGAACAATTTAAGTCTATATTAATTACTTTCTAGCTGATACTCTGGTATGTTACTACATGTGAGGATGACTAAAGATTTGTGTATGTATGTATGTATGTATGTTTGTATGTATGTGTGTATACATATACATATATATATATATATATATATATATATATATATATATATATATATAAACACATTATGCTAAAAGAAAGGATTTTGCATGCCTCCCTACATAGATCATATGGTTGTCCAGCTTGGTGTTCTTGTAGAACTCCTAAAAGTTCAAGTGGGTGTGTGTGTGTGTGTGTGTGTGTGTGTGTGAGGGGTCTCTGACCCCTTTGCCTACCTTTGGAACCCTTTTCCTCCTGCTGGGTTTCCTTGCCTAGCCTTGATGTAGGAGCTCGGGCCCGGCCTTTTTCTATCTTGTTATGCCCTGTTCAAGTGATAACCCTGGGAGGCCTGCTCTTTTCTGAGGGGAAGTTGGGGGAGTGGATCTGGGAGACAAGGGAAAGGGGGAATATGGAAGTCAGGATGTTTTATATAATAGAAGAAAAATAAATTATAATAAAATGATAAAAAATAGAAAAGATTTTGAATATTTTTCAATAAAAGGTGATAATTGTGAGATAGATATGTGTAACCTGATTATGCAACATGCATAAGTATTAAAACATCACATGGCAGCCCATTAGTATGTGCAATTTTATACGATATTTATTTGAGATTGAGTTTCACTTTGTAGTCCAGGCTGGCCTTATACTTATTATACCCCTTAGTGCAGTCATCTTAGTGTCGGGATTATAGGTATGGACCACTACATCTGGCTTATTTTTTGTGTTTTTAATGCACCTATTTAAAAAAACTGTATTTCCTTTAAAAAAATAGATTACTACACTAAATTTTAAGAATCCAACTATAAGCCAGGCAGTGGTAAAAAATAATATTAAAGCCGGATAGTGGTGGCCCATGTCTTTAATCCCAACACTCAGGAGGCAGAGGCAGGTGGATCTCTGTGAGTTCAAGGCCAGCCTGCTCTACAGAGTAGGTTCTAGGACATTAAGAATTACAACAGAGAAATCCCGTCTCAAAAACCAAACCAATACAAACCAAGCCAAAACAACAACAACAAAAAAGAATCCAACCATAAGCTAGGCATCTGTAATCCTAGCACTCAGAAAGTTGAGGTGAAAGTTGCATAATGAAATTCCAATTGGTGTATATAGACACCCTGTCTCTTAAAAAGTCCATATATAAGTTATATATAATGGAGACATCAAAATACAGATAGATTTGATAGGTAAAAGCTGAGGGAAAAATAGGTGTTGCATAAATGCGAACCATAAGAAAGCTGGAACTGTTATTTGAATTCAGACAAAATAGATTTTGAAGTTAAAAAAATCATTTCTAAAGATAAAGAGGTTCATTTCATTTCTTTTTTAAAAATAAAAATCCAATCCAATAGGAAAACATAATGTTGTTAAATTTGCACTAATCTAATACTTACTTCAAAATAAAGTGAAAGATTAACAAAACTAAAAGGAAAAATAGACAAGTTCATAATCATGAAAGATTTTAATATCTCTCTCAGTAATTTCCAGAAGAAATAGACCAGAAAAAATCAATAAGTGTATAGACGGTTTCAATAACCCAATTAGAAAAACTGATCTAACAGCATATGAAACTATTCTTTTCAAGCATGCAGACAGCATTTACCCAAATTAACCATATACAGGTTCATAAAACAAAGAACTCATGTAGTAAAAATGGCACTCCATGATCACAGTGTAATGAAACCAGAAATCAGCACATAATTATAAATAGAAAAAGATATCTGAATATTTAATCACATTCTTTTAAATAAACCAAGGTTCAAGGAAGAAATCACTTTAGAGTCTATCTCATCTAAGACCATATAGAGCTGGTTTTGCATGTTCTGCCAAAGATGTTCTAATTATCTTCAATACTGTCCTCATAGAATTAGTTTCTCTCTTGATAAGCCTGTTTCTCTTACAACCTTCCTAAACAGAGGCTTCTTGCAACTTCATTGTCCTTATCTTAGAGTGAGGAGGTATAGTGGCTCTATCCTTCTACCAAATTAGAGATGATGTCCACAACTTCCTTTTGGAAACCCTTCCTGCTCTGGAAGGTGTACTATGAGGTTATGACACATTGTGTGTATGCTGCTGTTTTCACTGTGACTGAAAACCTGGGAGGAATTATTCAGTGAAGAGGGAGTTTATTTTGACTTATGTTTTCAGATGTTATAGTCCATATTCCTTAGTTCCATTAATTCTAGGCTCATGGGAAAGCAGAATATCATGGCAGCAAGAAACATGTAGAAGAAGCTACTCAACTCATAGTAGGCAGAAAGGAAAGGAAGGGCATACGGAAAGAATCCATGGGGAAATATAGAAAACGACACCAGCAATCTATTTCCATCAAGAAGACCTCACTTTCTACTTTTCACTATCTTTCAATAAAGTCATCTCATTGTCAATCTACCAGTAGAGAATAATCCTTTGATTCAGCCAAATCTCTAAGGATCCAGTCATTTTGCACGAGTCCATCAGTCAGAAAAGCAGCTTTCAATATGGTCTTGGCGAGTTAGACTATTTAAGCCTTGGTTTTTCTTATCTGTAGAACTGTAATGATGATAATGACCCCAATATCAGAGAACTGTCATGAGGCCCAAATGATAGACTATCCGAAAGTCCTTAGTAGTGCTTTCTTGCACATAGTAAAACCCAAATAATACTTATTTTTTCCTTTCAAACACCACTTTGTTAAGTCTCTATTTCTTGGGGGAATTTATCCAGATCTAAAGGTACCAATAATAATGAGAGCTAACATGTTTTGAATGCCTACTTTGTGTCAGATATGATACAGATGTTATACACATGATATAATTTAGTCCTAAAGATAACTCTATAGGAAGCTAGGAGTGGTGGCTCACTCTTGTAATCTCAGCACTGGGAGGTTGAAGCAGAAAGATTAGGGATTTAAGCTTATCCTCAACTACATAGCAAATTTGCAACCAGGCTGGGTTACATGAGACCCTGTATAAAATCAATCAGTCAATCAATCAATCAAATACAAACAACAAAAGATAACCAGGGAAAATAGTATGATTTAAATGAATTAGATAAGGAAACTGAGATACACAGTAGTAGCATGCATTGTTACATGACCTCCCCAATTCCCAATACTCTTGGTTTTTTTTTCTTTGACTGGGCAAACACTAGATTGCATTTCCTGCTCTCTTTTAAAGTTATACGTGGCCATATGACTACATTTTAGACAATGGATGGAAGTGAATAATTTCTTTGTGTGTGTGAACTCTCTTAGCTAAGACTTTTTAAAAGAGTAAATATTTTTCTACATTCTGAACTCACTTCTACCAGTTCTACGATAACAAGGCTCATGGGATAACAAAGCTGCAAAATGGAATTAGACTGGGTCTTTGAACAACCTGATTAAGAGAACCATTTTACTGAGAGGAATACTCAAATACTCACAACTGTTAGGTAAGAAACAGAAATTGCTTATTGAGCTTACATATTTTACTCTATTCGTTAGAGTACGTAGTCTATCTTAGTTAATACAAACACCATCCTGAGCAATTTAGACATTTTCTTTTTTTTATAAAAAATATATTTGTTTATAATTTATTTGTATGAGTGTTTGTTTTAATGCTCATATGTGTATGCAACACATGTATGGCATTCTTTTATTTAAATCCTAACAATCATTTTGTGAAGCATATACTGATGTACAGCTGAAAATATAAAGAGGGTGAGGTTAAATATCTTGTTTGAACTTGTGCAGCAGGTGAACAAATGTGGGAAGGGCCTAAGAATAGATATTTCTGGTAGCCTCAGTCAAGCTATGTGCAAGGCAACCACTAGGTTCTGATAGGATTCTGGACAGCAAAAGTTTGCTGAACCAGTAGGAATATAATGATATCACACACTTCTTCGCCTTCAATTATGAACTTTTCAGGGTCCAGTCAGATCATCTAGATCAGTCCTTCTTTTTCATGGGTTGTTCCGTCTTATTTATGTTTCTATTTATGAGACAAGAAAAAAATAATTGATACTTTTAAGAGCTATGTATTTGTGAGTTTTCAGGACAGAAGTGGTTCTGCCCAACAACTGTTTATAGATAAACTTCACAGAAGACTTTAATGATGCCCATCAAAGGCATAATTCTAATAATAAAGATAATCATAACTAGTAATAAGAGCTCTAAAAAGTATCCCTAATTAAATAACAGCACTCCTTTGATCCATCATTCCTCTTTAGCTACTGTCTCATGTCTCTGTTTCTCTTCAGAACCAAATATTTTTGACAGAATTGTCTCTGTGCTCCTCATCACACTTTTCCATCCACTCCAGCCAGGCCACTGCCCCCAGCACTTGAAGAAACCATTCATGTTATTGCAGCAAGCAACCCCTATCTTGCCAAATCAAATAGATACCTCTCTATTTTGTTTTATTTGAATTCCCCATGGCATTTTACATTGTTAACCATTCCATGATTCTTAAAACATTTGTTTGGGGAGCAGGGCTAGCACAATATAATAATCTGCTAGTTTTCCTCACCTCCACTGGTGAAACATTTTTTTTTACTTAAAATTATTAATCAAAAGCCTAGTCTTATATTGTTGTGTGTGTGTGTGTGTGTGTGTGTGTGTGTGTGCATATGTCTTACATGTTTTGCATGCATGTGGAGGTATTAGGGAGATATAGGGTTTTCATTTATTTCTCTTCACCTTGTATGCTGAAGCAAGTTATTTCACTAAACCAGAGTTTGATTGTTTGGCTAGCCTGACTGACAAGCTTGCTCCTGTAGGCATTCATTTCCTACCTCTGCATCCTGCACACCGGCATTATATGTAGGTCACTAAGCACACCTAATTTTGACTCAGGTTTTAGGAATGCAAATTGTGGAACCAACACAAGAGGGGCAAGCCCTTTACCCTCCCAGCCATCTCTCCATACTGTTCTATTTGTACTTTAACTCAAAATGGATAAATAAATAAGCCAAATATAAGTGCTAAAACTATACAAATTTTAAGAAGCAGGTATGGGTTTAAATCTTCATGATCTTGTATTAGGCTACGTTTATTAGATATAATGTCAAGAGTATAACCAAATATATAAGTATAAGTATAAGAGCAAATATTGGCAAATTGTACTAATAAAACGTTAGTAAATTGGGCTTTGTAAAAATAATAATAATGGGTTACAAGGATGTGGAAAACTAGAATCCTGATATACTTTCAAATAAGATTGTAAAATACTGTAGCCAATTGTGTAGTCTCCCAATTCCTGTAAAAGTTAAACGCAGTTAACTCTATAACTTGGCCATTTCCTTAAATATACAATCAAGAGCAACAAGGACATCTATTTACACAAAAAAATGTCTGCCATTAATTTACTAACTGACATAGTATCAGACTACATTCTAAATATTTATCTTCATACCCATAGATTAATACAGCTTTTAGCCCTCATGAGAGAAGCTTCTTTTTGCCGTGGATGGTGGTTAATTCAGAGACTTACAACTGATCTGAATGCAGAGACTGAAGGGCTGTAGAGTGCTCAGATCTAAATAGGATATCTATATCACATGTACACCTCCAAGGTCCAGGAAATATCATAGAAGGTAGATGGAAAGATTATGAGAGCTAGAGGCCAGGGAGTAGTCCTGCAAAACATTGTCTTCTTGACATGACAGGGCTGATACACTCAGGAACTCACAGCGATTGTGGTTACCTGCACAAGATTAAGCCAGTCAACATTCCAGCCATGATAGGGGAGTGGTTCACAAGGCGTCACCCCTAACTGAGAGCTATTGGCAATTGCCAACTGCTGGGGGAGGGAGGGAGTCAGTTTCTTTCGGGGGCGTGGCCTCTGTTACATTGCTTATGCTCCAGTGGCTAGCCCACACCCATGCGCATACTGGCAGCACTAGTTTGAGTCAGTTGGTTATTTAAAAAAAGTAAAAAGAAGAGAAGAGGACTTGAACGTGGAGGAAGATATGTTGAAGAAGGTTGCAGGAGGAGTTAAAGAGGAAAGTGGAGGGCTGGGTGGTGGCGGCGCACATCTTTAAGCCCAGCACTTAGGAGGCAGAGACAGGCGGATCTCTATGAGTTCAAGGACAGCCTGGTCTACAGAGTGAGTTCCAGGACAGCTAGAGTTACAACAGAGAAACCCTGTCTCGAAAAATAAAAGGGGGAAGGAGGAAAGGGGGAGGGGGGAGAGGGGATGGGGGAGGGGGGAGGGGGGAGGGGGGAGGGGGGAGGGGGGAGGGGGGATAGGGGATGGGGGGAGATGGGGGAGGAGGGAGGGAGGGAGGGGGGAGATGGGGGAGGGAGAGGGGAGGGGGAATATTTTGATAAAAAATACTGTGTAAAAAATAATGTATAAAATTCTCGAAGAATATATTTAAACTGTTGTATATACAAATCTTCATGGCAGCTTTATTCATAATAATCATATGTGCAGAGTCCCAAATATCAGTGAGTACATGAATTGGTAAACAAAATTCTGCCTACCTATATACTGGAATGCCATTTAGTCATAAAAAGGGATAAGTTACTGGTAGAATCTTGAAAACATTATGTTAAATGAAATAAGCCAGACATAAGGGGGCAAACAATGTGTGATTCCATTTATGAGAATGAGAAGGTAAATCCATAGAGATAAGAAGTAGGTTAGTGGTTGTCTGAGGGTAGGGGGCAATGAAAAGAAATGGGCAATAACTGGTAAATGGCACAGAGTTTTATTTTGGATGAATTTATTTTAAAATTGATAACTATACAACTACATGAATATTCTAAAGCACAGTGAATTCTAAAACATAAATGGGTGTTTGTATGGACTGTGGGTTGTATCTCAATAAAAAGAGGAAACAACTAAAGATGTGTGGGAGAAATCCAGAGCAGTGTAGAGCACGAGAAATTTCAAGTACTTTTGTAAAGCCACATGGTCTTATGAGGCATTTGTAGTAGAAATGGCAGCTTGGGTTTTCAATAGGGAAGCCCCCATGAAAGAAATCCAGAACTCCGGATGGAATTCTGTGGAGAATTTCTTGTGGATGCAGAAGACAGCTGAGGATTAAGCAGCAGCTGACTTTCCAAACAGTTTTCTTTTTCTTTTTCTTTTCTTTTTTTTTTTTTGTGGCATGAGGTGACCTGTTCAAAAGAAAAGTCTGTGGCAAGAGCAATCAAAGCTAGCTGGGGAGAAGTTGGCCAAATGGCACCACTAGGAGTTGAGGGGAGGAATCCAGGAGAGTAAACACCCAAAGACAGCAGCCCTTCCAAACACCATCATCATGGTATATCAGCCGTGCTGAAAGAATGAGATATAAATTGTGGGATTTATAAACAAGGGATATAGCAGAACAAAATGAATTACACCTCAATCAGGATTCTATAGAAATTATGGAACTCAGATTTCCACTCCTTGGTTCCATAAGTGAACTTTAAATTGTATATTTGTATAAAAGAGAGTTTTAACTCAGAATAGACTTTCTCATTTTAATTAACAAAGTTAATCCTCACTTTGCTCAATTGGTGCCTCTAATAAACTTGGATAGGTTTTCCAGAATGTGATGGGATTAACTATAGAAAGCAATGATATTTTAATAATTAAACTTGGAGGCTGGGTATTATAATATATACACTTTCATACCATAATAGATATATAGGTAAACTCCTTAAAAGAGACAGAGCGAAACTATCAAATTAAGATTGTCTAAACTACATTTGATACCTTCAAGTTTTTCTTGCTGTAACTGGCCCCATATAAAACTTTTATCATGTTCTCATTGCAAAATTTCCTTTTTTTTTTTCAAGATAGGGTTTCTCTGTTGTAACCCTGGCTGTCCTGGAACTCACTCTGTAGACCAGGCTGGCCTTGAACTCACAGAGATCTGCATGCCTCTGTCTCCTGAGTGCTGGGATTAAAGGTGTGCACTACCACAGCCCGGCAAATGTTTCCTTTTTAATCTACAACTAACTAGCTCTTATTATTTGTTCGACACTGGGTGCTCATATTAGCATATCTAAGTCTCATTAAAGAGTTATGTAATTCTGTTTCAAGGAAATAGGTAGCAAAACACCATTGAATTAGTGTATACTCCACTAGACTACAGAAAATGTAAATGGAGTAACTGGAAAAACAGTCCAAGGTAGATCTTGGTGTGTCTACCTATAAACATGTTCCTTAGCTAAAGCAAGGATTTAAGAGGCAAGAATATGTTCTGTAACCAGGAAACCAAAAATCAGATTCATTAATTTGAATTAAAAATCAGGAAAAGAATTTTTGTATTAGCTCACATATTCATTAAACATGCAAAGGGAACTAGTCTCCAATTTTACCACCACAACCATGGGTTATATCTGTACAAGGTTAGATCAAAGTGGCAGCTAAGAATACTCCATTCTGCAGTTGTTCAAGGATGACAGTTGAGAAAGTTGGCTAGTGGAGGATAAAAATAACACTTGTTTGGGCATAAATGGTGTTTTGTTTTTAATTCAACAATGTGAATGCTTCTCATCTTACCATGAACTCCAGAAACCTAAGAAAATAATTTTGTAACATTATGAAGTTTACTATCTTATCAAATTACAATTGTTCTTGTTTTATGAAATGAAAAAAAAAACCTTATAAATATGAGAATAAATTGAGGCAGTGATAAAATGATCAGTAGCCAATGGGTTTAATTCAATTTCTAGTTTACCATGTAGTAAGCAATGTGCTTATCCTCTGTTTGAGGAGTTTTTCCACTGTTGTAAAAACAAAAATGTTTGACAATATGGTTAATAGCAATTTAGCGGCAGATGAAGAAGCAGAGATGGTTTCAATTTGAATGTCCAATTTGAATGGTGATAGAGAGTCATTAGCTTATTCACTTTCTTTTTATTACTTGAGAGAAATGTAGAATCTTTAGCTCCCAGCTTGACAGTTAGTTACAAAAAACAAAAGGTGCCTCTAGAGTGTATTATCACTGCTCTCCAGGATCAACAGAGGGTAGAAACACTACACTATCTTACTTTGACATTTGTACTTTGAGTCAAGAAAATCCTGCTCATGGTCAGTTGCCTATCCAGTATGCAATTTATACGTAGCTATAGAATTTACTTTGTAGATTCCATTTGTTTGAATGATATATGTGCATATATCTGTATCTGCCTACATGCATTTGTTTCTGTGCTGGTGACTTTGCAAGGCTGGTATGGGACATGAGCTAAGTTAGAAGTTAACACATAGAAAAAGTGTACTATTTATTTCCCCTCATTTCAGCCAACCAATACAAAAAAGGATTCCCGATGAGTAAGCTCTAGTAGTCAGGTATGATGTCTTTTCTGCAATGGTCACATTTGTGTTTGTCTGTTTTCCTTGTGATAGTGAGGCTTGGAGTTAGAATTAAAAATCCTTGGGGTAAAAGCTATTTTTATAATTCAGCTGGAGTGTCCTTGTTGTTGGATTTCCCATTGCATCAGTCAATCCCTTAGCCTGGCAAGACAGCCACGGTAGTGTTTTAGCTTTTAGATGAAATGCAGACTAAGGACATGAGTACTGGTGCTTATTAAAGATTCCTTGCTATTTTCACAAGAGTAGGGGCGTTAGACTCTTGTCTACTGGCCAAATTCTAAATCGGGAGATTACATTCTGCTTTCTTAAATTCCCTCAGCAGAAGCAGCACCCGTGGTATCCTACTTTGTGGTGTGATATCACTAAATGGTTCAGGTTTTCTACTCCACAAGTGCTCTCATTTTGGGGAATGTAGGGAGTAAATTGATACCTATTTATTTATTTGTTTGTTTGTTTATTTATAATATTGTATTTGATCTAGCGCCACCCCCATCCCCACCCCTGATTTGTTGAGGTATAATTTGACAAGCAAAGTGTATTTATTTCAGGGTCAAAATTTGAAGTCTCCTAATATATGTATATATTATGAAATGATCATCAAAATTGATAGATAACATAATCATTATCTCACACCAGTATGATCTTTTTCTTTTAAAAGTCATTTATGTTAAATTAAGGTATAATATTTGTATTTATTTAAATGATGAAGTATTATAAAATTCAATACATGTATCCAAGATATAAAGTTAATTCAGGTTCAAAAAGTATGCTCATATGTAGGATAAAGTACAAAGCAAAACAAAAATACACAGTGTATCAGTTATAGTACTTTTAATTTTTAAAGCATTTTGTTTTCTCATTTTCAATAGTAGCTAGCAATAATTATTTGCTTTCTTTATCACAAACTAGTTAAATTCTCCTCCTCTTCCTCCTCCAATTCCTCCTCCCTGCTCTTCGTCTTCTTCCCCGTCGTCTGATTTTTTTGACTCAGGGTCTTTGCTATGTAGCTTGGGTTGACCTTGAACTTGTGACTTTCTTGCTTTAGTCTTCAGAGTACTGGTATTATAGGTATGTGACACTCTACCCAACTAAAATAGTGTGTGTGTGTGTGTGTGTGTGTGTGTGTGTGTGTTTGTGGACTGTATTTAACCATTCCAGTTGATCTATTTCATATAACATTTTTGGAAGCCAATTCTTTCTTGGTAACATATTTCAGAATTTTTCAATCTTTCAATCCATAAAAAAAAAATCTCTTCTTTCTCTTTAACCCTGGTACTACTGTACTAGAGTTTAATGTCACTTTCTTTTCTTACTAACCTCTTTATTATACACTGTGGCTGAGCAGTAGTGTAGCATAACATCATAGTTTGTTATTTGTTTTTTCCTGATACTGGAGATCAAATCAAGGTCCTTGCACATGCCAGGTAAGCACTCTTCCACTGACCCTCTATACCTCCATCCCCATGACATAGGTTTTAGAATGGGACATACTTTAATTTAAATTCTGAATCTGTCCATTTCTAGGTGTGGAATGTTGGGCAAGCTACTTAGGAGTCTTTTGTTCATTTGTTTTTGAGACAGTGTTTTTCTCTTGTAACTTTGGTTGTCCTGGAACTTACTCTGTAGATTAGGCTGGCCTTGAACTCACAGAGATCTTCCTGCCTCTGCCTCCCAAATGCTAGGATTAAAGGTGTGGGCCACCACCAGCCAGCACGTAAGAGTTTTAACTGAGAAATTTCAGAGTCTTTCTGTGAAGATCAAATGAGATGATATATTACTTTCTAGAATAATAGTGTAAAATAGGTATTACATTGACACCTAAAAAGTGCTTAATAAATAGTTGCAATTTTTCTGATCATATACACAGATCTGATTTAATTTGTAAATGTAAGAGTGGGAAGCATACATATTTTCTGCATGTTTCAGATTTTAACGTAAGTGCACTTAGGCTGTGCATAGAGGCTCAATGTTTAGTATGTGAATACGCCTCTCTTCCCTCCCCCTACCCAGTGAAATAAAATGTTCTCAACTATTTGTAAGGTCCCACACACTTAGATCAAAGGTGCCAAATCCAACTTTCTACTGTTTACATATGAACAGACAGACAGACTTCTGACTTTGTGGGGCTATTTTGACATGGTGTAGATACAATGGGATCACTTATTTTCTATCAGGTTCATTTTTAAATGATTTTTTACATCTGATTGTTGTCATTTTACAGTTCCTTCTTAAGTGCCCAGAATGGGACTGACTCAATTATACACCTCCTCCTTCATTCAAGCAGTTTTGAGACAATGTTTAAGCTGAGAATTAAGAACAATTTCATTATACATCTGATCAAAATCTTCTAACTTGTAACTAAGTACACTACCTGAACTATATATTTATCTCTAAAGTCTTGATATTACAAATATATTTCAGATATATTTAGAATTATTTTTCAAGTCCCAAACCCCAGATCTGAAAAGCTCACGGCTACAAGTCTGAAAAGCTCACGGCTACAAGTCTGAAAAGCTCACGGCTACAAGTCTGAAAACACAAGGAAAATCTTTGAATCTGAGAGGTGTTTGTGTGGCATTTATTTATATATTTAGTTTTGCTTTTAAACCTTCTCCCCGGGCTACGAGAAGATGGAAGGAACAGGCACAAGATATACAGATTGAATTGGGCTTTAATATTAGTCAATTAGTAAACAGAAAAAGCATTGTATTTCTAGAATAATCTCAGAACAACCGTGGTGTCTGGTTAGATTAACATTAACGACCCTGCTGAGTGGCCATTTCCCGGACTGCTTTGTACATTCTTTACAGGGTCTGTCTCAGGTGTGGAGCTCCAAGGAGCACCTGCTTGCTCAGACTCTTCAGAACCAGTGTATTTGAGGCCGGGTGGCTCAGGTTCCACCTAACTGGGCTCGAGTGTCACTAACACTACAATCAACGGGGTATCACCAAGGTGTGCTTTGGAACTTGGATGCTTATTTCAGACTTTTTTTCTTTCTTTCCCCCCCCTACACTAGTTTCTGTCTCCTTGCTTCCTCTTCGAGCTTGCCCACCTCCTCCTCTCTTTCCTCCCACTCCTCTCTGTCTCTTTCTCTTTTTTCCTTCCCCTTCGCCTTCCCATCTTCCATCCCCGGCCAGGAGCCCAGCTCCCACGAGGCGCGAGTCGGGCGGGACCCACCTTAGGCGCCAAGCCACGAAAGCTCCTGGCGCGCGCCACAGGCAGGAGCGCGCGCACGCCCAAGCAGCGGCGCGGCGGGGCAGCCCGGCGGTAGCGAAGTCGCGCGCGCGCGTGCGCGCGCACAGACCGCGAGCCCCCGGCGCGCCCCCGTCGGCCGGGGCCGCAGCGTGCTCGCCCCCGCCGCCAGCTCGCCTCACTTATGGGTCGGAAGCGCTGCGTGGGGGAGACTGTTCCAAGATGGCGGCGGGTTGCTGTGGGGTGAAGAAGCAGAAACTGTCCAGTTCGCCCCCCTCCGGCTCGGGCGGCGGTGGTGGCGCCTCCTCCTCCTCCCACTGCAGCGGGGAGAGCCAGTGCCGAGCCGGGGAGCTGGGACTAGGAGGCGCCGGGACGCGGCTCAACGGGCTGGGCGGGCTGAGCGGCGGCGGCGGCGGCTGTACCCTCTCTCCCCCTCAGGGCTGCGGCGGCGGCGGCGGCGGTGGCGGTGGCATCTCGCTGTCTCCACCTCTGAGCTGTGGAGTGGGAACCCTACTTTCTACTCCGGCCGCCGCCACCGCCTCCTCGCCGTCCTCCTCGTCCTCATCCCCCGGCTCCCGGAAGATGGTGGTGTCAGCGGAGATGTGCTGCTTTTGCTTCGATGTGCTCTACTGTCACCTGTACGGATACCAGCAGCCCCGGACCCCCCGCTTCACCAACGAGCCCTAGTGAGTACCGCGCTCCCCGTCGCCCTCTTCCCCCGGGCTCGGGATGGGGCTCAGAGTTGAGGCAAAGTGCAAGTCCTCCGCCTCCTGCTCGCGGGTGCCCCTCAGCCCCTCTAGCCGTCCCGGTCCCCAGAGCCGCCCGACCCGAGGGGCACTCTGCGCTCCTCTGCTCCATGAGGCGAGCACCCCACACTTGGAGCTGGGGGCTGCTGCCAGACATGGCCCCCTGGCTTCCAGACTTCTCCGCTTCCTCTTTGCGCTAACTTCCAGGAGTTTTGACCCTTTCCTTCGATCCTTTCTACCCCTCATCCTCAACCCCACCAGTGTTTTTTGGAGACCTGGATCACTGTTGGTACCGACCTCTCCTCACTTTGCTCGCCATTACCCCACGTGAAAGCCCCGCCAGTATTCCCGCCCCGCGTACCTTGCACATGGAGAGCTACTATCCCATTGCAGGGTGAAAAATAGCAGTGATCTAACTTCTATTCGGCTAGTGATGGAACTTAGCTCTGGAGCTTCAGGGAGGCTGTCCATCGTTTTCTCCGGGTTTCCCTGTTCCTTGGGGAGGGGAGAGGTTTCTTAAAACACCTTTTACCTTACTACCTATTTTTATCTGAACATATCCATTAAAATGTATTTCTAGTGGAGCTAGCACACCACCAGCTTCCTCACATTTGAAGAGTGAGACCTTTTTTTTTTTCTTCTTCTTCATTCCAGTGTCTGGGTATAGTACATTCAAAGAACGTTGTCCCCAAAGAGGCACTGTCAATTTGTACTAAGCGTGCTTTTGCTTTTGTGTAGATTTCACATTTAAGCAATCTTTGTTAAACTCAATGATTTGAGGAATAGTTAAACACTTTAGTAAATGTGTAGGCACTTTTACGATTTCCTTTGGTTTTTGTACTTTACATTATTTTTATTCAAGAATAGGGTTGAAATTGTTGAAAATAGCACTATTTATTACAAGCTAAAAGCCAGGTTACTTCTAATCTCTGTCCATTTGGATGTGTGGGAGATGGGACATATGGTTTTTCTTTAAAAATGTGTAAACTGAGTGTAAACTGACTTTCTGAGTTAAATGTTAGACAGAATGTAAAGTCCAAAAGAAGGCAGAATGGGAAAAAGGACGATTGTTTTTATTATGACTACTAGAATCCACGAGAAAAATACAGATAAAAATTTCAGTACACTCATACTGGAAACCATCAACTCTCCCCTTCTGCCTAAGGGCTCCTTGTTTCCCATGGCGTAAATACTTGATGTTCTTTTTAACTTGCTGCTTTTCGTTTTGTGAGATTAGAGGAATGAACTTCTGCTGGATAACTATAAACACGTCTGACTCTACTAAAATATTAAATTAATATGTAAAGTGGAAATTACAATAAAGTGTCCTGGAAATTGTGCATTTGTATTGTTTTCTTTGCTTTGATTCTTTAAATGTCTTTAATTTTGTATGACTCTGCTGTGGTCTGTGCATTTTCTTTAGGTTTGGTTCATCCTTGGACATCAGTTCATGAGGAATGTATGAAAAGGTGTCCAGGTGGACACTGTCAAGTAAATTAAATACTTTTGTAAATTTCCTCGTGTTAATTTTAGGAGCTTAAGTCCTAAGTCTACACCTTTATTTGGCCTATTAATTTTTTCATTAAGAAGTAAAAATTCATTTTAAAAAGATGGCCATGTTAAAAAAAATCTAGGAAATACCTCAGTAGCTCAAGTCACTTATTTGTGACTTTTTTTTTTTTTTTTTACCTTTTCTTGGACGGCTGTGATGTAACAAAACTAGACCTGGGATGATACTTAGGTTGGCTCTGTAAAGTCACAAGACAGTAAAAATTTACTCCTATTCAGTTCTCGAGCTGTTACATGAGTTTGGCAAAGGCTGTTTTAGCATTCACGCTCCATTGCTCCAAAGCATATGAGAACACACTTTCAGGAGGTGCTATTTTCGAACATTTTAAAGTGAGTTTAGGTTAACTGAATGACTATAACAAGAGTTAAGGGGAAAATGAGCTTGACCAGTTCATAAAGGAAATGTTTAAATTCTTTTTTAAATGTGGCCACTTTTCGTACATACTTAGGTTGTTTCTCTTTTAATAGTCTGGTTGCTGAATTTCTGCCCCTTAAGTTATTAAGCAGCTAAATAAGACACCCATCTGACCACTGTGAATATGTTGAGATGGTGGTGGAAGAATTGTTGCTATTAACGGTTAGTAGGAGTCAGTATGTTACCTTTCTGTAGACCAGCTAGTTTTTAGAAGGCACTGAACCTAAGCGACCAGAGAATAAAAGGACTGCGTCTCATTTTCATTTAAACTAATCTTAAAAGTGTATGATGTCAGATTCAAGAAAATCTTCTGATTGTGGGAGTGAAATAATTGATTATTTCACGATGCACTGGTAACCTCCACACATTTCTCCATTTTACATATTTGATGATATTGTGCTTATTAGTGTGGCATCGTATAGCTGCCCTCCCCCCATAACTTGTGGATATCATGTCAATAGGCAGTATGTTTCAAGGTCTGTTTTTATTTTCCTGTCTACCAGAAGGTGTGCTTTTGACAATGTCAAATTCTCATGTGGAAAGCACAGTGTTGTCATCCCCTTCTAGGACCTTTCTGTCAGAATGCCTGGAACTGGTGGAATCTGACTTTTATAGATTTAGAGGTTACAGATACATCTCTTACCCTGACACTTGGAAAGGTCTTTAGAAATTTCACTTATTTATGTGTTTCAGGGTTAGGAAGAGGTCATTATATGAAAGGCCACGTAGACACAAATACTTCATGGCTGCACCTGTCTTCTAAGGATCCAACCATGGCAGAAAGAACATTTTTCTGCAGAAATAAGGTTCAAGACACAAGGAAAGCATAATTTTAGGTTCATTTTTCTATTCTACAACCAACACACTTGTATGTGAGGAAGCTCAGATAAGCCATTTTAGAAGAACCTGTTAATATGAAGGGTCCACTATGGCAATGTTGAACCAGTTAGACTCCAGAAATTTTTTTCTCAACCATGACTGCACGTTGGAATCACTGGGAATCTTTTCAAAAATGTAGAAACCTGCTCTCTATCCTCAGAGACTCTGATTTAGTTGATCATAGATAGGGGGACCTGGGAATCAGAATTATTTAAAACTCCCCAAGGTAATTTTAGTGTGTGGTTGGAATGGAGAACTGTTGGATATTTTCTAGGGTTTTCTCTTGAGAGTTGCATTAATTTTGATCTGGGGTAGTGCCATGGACTCCATATTTTATGAGCATCTTGGGTAATTTTTGGCAAACAACTGATTTGGGAAACACTTGCAGCGTGGTCCACAAAGACATCACCTGGGAACTTATTAGAACCGTAGGCTCCCAAGCCCTACCTCAACTCCCCTGAATTAGAATCTGCATGTTAACAAGCTCCCCAGGTGATTCTAATGCACATTAAAGTTTGTGGCAGACTGGTTCTTTAACTTTAGCATACATTGTAGTTTTCTGTTGTGCTTATTAAAACTGCAAGTTGCTGGGCAGTTTCCCAGAGTTTGATCCAGTTGCTCTGGGGTGAAGCTGTACATTTGCATTTCTAACAAGCTCCCTGGTGATGCTGATGCTACAGTTCCCAGGGTCACACACTGAGTAACTGTGAGCTAGAAAGAAATGAGGGCCTGAATGGATGCTTGAGTGACTCAGTGGCAGTTTGGACTGGCATGCTTCTTATTCTGTAGGTCTGTCCTTTATCATTCTCACGTAACTCTAGGGAACTTCAGTGCTACGAAGAGCAGGAATCTGAGATTCTAGGGATGGTGCGGAAATGGGGCCACTCTAGGAAACTTGTTAAATGATTTTAGGTTCATTTTTTTTAAAGAAATTGTTTTATGTGGAGGATATATTTCAGGAGTTAAAAGCAACACGAGTAGAATATCTTAACATGAGTTTTTTTTTTTTTTAAGATAAAGACCCCTCTCTTTTACGTGAAAAGTACTTTTATGATTGGTTCCCTAAATAACAGGATGTGATAAGATTTTTCAAAGCCCTTATTTATACTTAATGTTTGTTGGAATTCATTTAGAGAATTATCTTCGTTAGTAAAGAAATATGAAAAAGGTCCTGGTTAAAGCACTGAGATTATGTAGTCTTAGATTTTTTTAATGCTGTGGTGTGTGTTATATCTCAAGGACCTTTTAATTATCTTACCATCTGGGAAATTAATGCAATACTATATTTTGTGTAGACAATTACACATGGATGTTTTGCTATTAAATATCAGTAAGTGTGATTTCCTATTGCAAGGAATAAAACGTTTAAAAAATCCACTCTTGGACATGCAAATCTTGTAAGGATCAAGTCAGAGGATTGAGCATTAACTCTTGTCTTACCACAGTAGTAAAATTTCTGTTTTCAACATGCTTGAGAGAAGGTGGGTTGTATTAGAGATGTAGATACTTTGTTCCATCAGAGTAGTAGCAATCCTGTTTATTGAGCTATCAAAAAGATGATTTGATAATGGGAGTCAGCTTAAAAACGATAGTAAATTAGCATTTTAAACACAAGGTATTACATTCCTACCATCTTTTTTTGGATGAAGAGTGACTAAAATAAGTAGAAAGTGTATCTCTACCGCATATGATGCAACTGGACCATGACAGATTTTCTTATCCATGCTAACACAATGGTACTAACTTCCTTTCTCTGACCATATTGTAGAGTTTTTCTTAATGAAAAAAAAATTTTCTGAGAGTTATTGAGCCTTTTGAAGGTATGATATGTTCTTTTCACCAATGTTGATTTACATTTGAGAGCAACTTAATGTCTTTTCTAACTGATAGAGAAACAGACATATTCTCAGTTATTATTTGTGCCACAAAATCATCAGTGATTGACACAAAAAGATAAACATAAATTACAAATTTATTTTTATATCTGTGCATACAGGTGTATGTACAAATATACAGCCAAGTATATTTAGTTTAAAAAGTAGAGCTGTGTTTATTTTCCATTCTTCCCCATATGGCTAAAAGGAATGATAATCTAGCCCGTAATTTTTCTTGCTTATTGATTGTATTTGAGTTCAGATGCCAGTTAAATGGTAGTTGGCCTGGAGGAGTCTCTGCTAGGATCTTGCAGTTCCAAGGGAAGAAGTATCATTCTTGAAAAGTGAAAGATACTTTGTTAACACATGTAGGAGGAAATGCTTTTCAAAGTATGTTTCTGTCTTTTAAAAAAACTGTACACTTTCTGAAACCGAAATTGTATCAGACACAAACCCTTTTGCTACAATGTATTATATTTTTAAGTCAGTTGTGTTTCCCCTTTGTATGGATAAATTCACTTTTTGAGAACGTATATGTATGGAACACTAAACTTGTGTAATGAGATTAGGCAGAGTTCCCAGGTCTCCTTGATTTCAATAGGCATTATTCTGTGCTTTCCATGTCACACATGCTTGCCTGTTTTAAAGCGGCACAATGACCAGGGCTTTTACATTTACATTTTGTAAGTAGTCTCTTTTTCCAACTTGTGTAATAATGTCTCTTTTTATACTGTTCTGAATCAATTAAGCTAAGTAACTGAGGACTAGCAGTAAAAACCAGTGGCTGCCAAGAATGGACCTTCAATGTGTATGCTGTCTTTCCACATTCAGTAATTGGGTGGTTGCTCACAAGACTGGAGACTGTGGGAAGCTAGTGGTTGTGTAGGTGGGAAGACTAGATTCCCAACAGTAAACTTATTTAGAGTTGAGCTTCTGTAGTTATTGTTGCTAAGAGCAAAAATGAACCACAAACTTATGTAGTATAAAGAAAAAAAAATCCAAAGCAAGATGTATAGTGTAACAGTATATTGTTGGTTGGGTGGAGGAAAATTACGTTCAGTCCAACTGTAAGTGGCATCTTTTGTGTCAAGTGTGGGTGTATTTTCTACATTTCTTAATATACCATTCTTTAAGACTTGCTCAACCTTAAAATATGTTAGTGTTGAATAGCTGACTGGAAATTATGTCACTGGGGAAAATGTGGGTTTTTTGTTGTTTGTTTGTTTTTGTTTTTTTAAGCATATACATTATACTTAGGTCTGTGGTTAGATACCAGTGAAATGGAAGGAATGGTCCAATCCCCATAAAAGCTTCCTATCTTATTCAAGCAATGATACAAATAAGAAAGTTGCTTAAAATTATTTCAGCACAATGCATACATGTTGGGTTAATAAGATACAGGTAAAATTGAAAGATACAGCACAAAAAGCTGATCAGGAAAAAGATACTTGGGAAGGAATAATTTAAGTCAGGTTTTTAAATGGAAAAAAATCCAGGGACTGTTGGTGAAGAGCTTTTACGGCCAACAGATTTTGAACTCAAACTTGGTTGCTCTCAAACCGGTTGCTGTTACCACCACACCCTTTCCACAGTGCTTGGGGATTCCCAGCAGCTGTCTTCAGCCAGCAACTTGCACTCTCAGCGTTCTTCACACCATTCCGCTTTGCTGCAGTCTCTTTAATTCATAAACCTTCAAAGAAAATTATTTTTTTGTGTTGGAAGTTCCCAGGGAAGTCTGTATAAAAGGTTTTGAATTAGATGATTATTTCTTGTATTAGAGATCAGGAATGTATGAGAGCGGCTCCTACAGTATAAGAGGAACTGGAAGATGAGTCTTCAGATGTAAGAGAGCAGCTAGAGTTAAGATGATCTGGTTGTAGGAAAGTGGTGTTGGAAAGTGGGAAAGTTCACACTGAGCAAAGATTGTGATTGTGGGAATGTTGCAAAATGAAGAATTGGAAGAAGTTATCAGCATTTTCAGGCATTCCTACACTAGGTCCAGGTTTTGTGTAGGAGTGAGAAGATTGCAGCTCACCTGTTTTTTGGCTTCCATCATACCCTAGCTATTCTTGTGCTCAGAAAAGTTTGTTAAGGAACTCTGTTGGAATGGCTGTGAAATTTGCTCATGAGTGCGTCTTCCTTAGGAGAAAGACGATGCTGGTTTATAGAATTTGGATCAAGTATAAAGATAGGATAGCTTTTGGAAGAGAATCTTAATCCAGGTGACTGCATGTGAGTTAAAACAAAACTAAGAAACAAACAGTGCAGTCTTCAGAATTCCAGTTGCTTGGATAGAGGACTTAAAGGGCGAGAGGGTTTGAACATGATTCAGAGCTTATGAGCCTGAAGCCTGTGTGTGGCAGGAGGCACCAAAGAGAATGGGAAGAAACGAATGGTCCAACAGGTGAAATCTTATTTCTTGGTGTGTATGGTTTCACATATTGGCAGTTATTAAATGTCATCTCTTTTTGTGGAGTTGACTCCTCCTACCTTTAAATGGGCTCTGCAGATTGAGCTTGGGTCACCAGACTTACATCGCAAGCCCCCTTTACCCTGAGCCGTTTCTTTTTGAATTATCAGAACCACACAGCAGCCTCAGAGCTATTGTGATGTTTTGGTTAGGTTCTTGGGATCACTTCTGCTTCTCCAGCCACATGGTGACTTTGAGCTGCTCAGATGGGCAGGGATCAGTGATAGTTTTCAGTTTTGTACTGCTAGCAAAAACTAGCAGAACAATGCATTTCTCTATTTTTTTTCCATTCAGTCTTCAGGCTTACCAATTTGTAAAGTAGTCAGTGATTCTTATATTTTCTTTGTTATGTATCATAATAGAGCCTTCAACAACATTGCTTCATAGAGGATTATCCGTGGAATTTAGTAGTTTCAGAACTTCAATTAAAGGAAAAATTTGAAGGACTAGGAGTGTTGGTTGGTACTAGAAGCTTGGCTTTGTGTCCTCAAGCTTAGAAGGTAAAGTAGATTGAATCAAGGGCAGTGTACTTTGCAGCTTTCCTCAACAGTGGAGGAAGGATGCTATCGGTTGACAGGATTAGCCATATTGCTTTATGATCTTTGCTATGGGCCAGTGTGAAAAGTCCTGCTTGAATCCCATCCTACTAATACTAGTTAAAGAATAAGATCTGTGATAGTCTTGATGATTCTTGCTTTTCTGCTAGTCATTTTATTTTACAGTTAATTCACACTGTGACCTAAAGCAGTGTGCAGTGCTGGGAGAGCACAATTGACTGTATTCGACAATATTCCTCTAGAAGATGCTGACCGGCTCTCTAGAATAATGGACGCTAGTGAGATTGACTTAACAGGCTCTATAGTTTGCCTTGCCATTCCATATATTTTAACGTGATCTGTAAGCACATGGTAGACAATTTTAGAACCATTATTTTCCCTCCATTGAGGACTTGATGTTGTGAGGTTAGGTAACAACAGATTCTATGCTTTGCTTCAGGTGTTAGTTTGTTACTTTGTTGCTAGTTAGTTTGTTAGTTTGTGTCATTCTTATAGATTGGAAGCTGTGAAAAATAAAGTTTGATAGTGCTGGCTTAAGGTTTCCAGAGGACTATGTCTGTCTCATATGTTCACGAGATCGTCACAATAGTGTGTTTCTTCTCCGAAACATCATTATTGCTTATAGTAGCCCAATAACTACACAGTTAATTAATTATAGGTATAGGTTTAGGATGCAAATTAAGTTTCATAAAAGATGGACCTCAGTACATACCTCCATGTAGTAAGCCAATACCACATGTGTGCTGATTTTGAACTGTTAGGAGGTAAGTGTTTATATATGATGAGTGCTTTAAAAAACATTCTTTTCACGTGGTAAGTAGAAGATGGTACTGATTTATTCACTAAAGAAGAATCTTGTGATGTCATTTGACCATTTTCTATTTTACAGTGGTGCTTTCAACACATTTCACAAATTCCCATATTACAAAAACAAAATTTTTTTAAATGTCTGTTGATATTAGCAGTAGGTGCTGGAGCAGTCAGTAGTTAACATTTTTGTTCAGTTTAAGAGCCCATCTATTTCTGCAGTCTTCTACTTGTCAGTTCAAAATAACCCTTTCAAGAACAAATGGGAGTGACATCCTTCTATTTCTCTCACATTAATGAGACAATATGTGGTTTATGGTGTGTTTTACTCCACAAACTGCGCCACCTATTGTCCTGTCTTGTTTTCTCTCTTTCACTCTGAAAACATTGGTTATCTGCATCAAGAGAGTCACGTTTAGCTGGAGGCAGGAATAGAGGACTCATGGAATTCAAGGAGTGTGAATTCCTTGAATTGTAGTCAAGTAAGGTAACTTGAATTTAGGGCCAAAAGAAGAGTCTGAGGAGAGCTCCAAAGAGGCATGTTTTATAGTTTACACACTGAGATATTTCTCCTTCAGATCCAGTGGCCATGGCATTCCTGTTTAAAATAATTATTTCCATCAGAAACAAATATAAGAGTACCTACTGTAGGTCCTCTGAGTATTTTCAGCAGACCATAGTGAAAACCATTAACATGGTTTCATCAGAATGAGTCCTTTGCAAATATTTGAAAGCTGTGGGACAAATAACTTTACCCTGGTTATAAATGTCTCTGATCATGGTCTTTATTTTTCTATATTGCTGTGAATATAGTTTTAGATTCTTGTGTATTCAGCTATTTTTATGCCTATATATTTACATAGTAATGTCCTCTATCTAGATGTGTTTTTTTTTAATTTGCTCCCAATTATTTATAACAGATTATGGGACAGGTAGTATTAAAGGATAGACCCAACTATAATTTTCTCTTTGATCCCTCTCTCCCTTTCGTAGTACTGAGGATTGAATGCAGTGCATCCCTACCCCTACACTATAATTCTGATTATACAGCTGAGCAATACAACTATATGAAGACTCAACCCTATATCGTCTACATTTTTGTTTCCCATGACCCTTAACGACCTAACTTGCACGTAACATTCCCACAGTGTCAGCCATCTTTAATCATATGCATGTTGATTATTTTAGTTTATTTTACATATGAGACTGTTGCTCTGTCAACTGTGGCAAGGAGTTACCTGTATATTTTCTGTTTTTTTAAATATTCATTTTAAACTTTATAGTATATGATGTGTGTGCATGTAATTGTCCGTGTGTGCATGCATGCGTGTGTGCATGTGCATGTGTACATGTGTACGTATGCCTGTGGAGGCCCAGTTCTGATGTTGAGAGACTTTCTTGATTGTTCTCCACCTTACTTATTAAAGCAAAATCTCTGAGTTGAACCTATAGTTCCCCAATTCTGGTTAGTGTCGCTAGCCAGCTTGCTCCAAGGATCCTCTATCTCTGTTTCCTAAACAGTTGAGAATTACAGGTGGGCTACCACACACATTTACATGGTTTGGGGTGTCCAAACTTCAGTCATCACACTTGTGTCAACAAGTGCTGTACTTGCTGAGATGCCCATCCAGTCTAGTTTTTGTTTTCTTTTGGACCCAGAGTCTTATTGTACACAAGCTGCCCTGAACTCAATGTGTAGGCCGGGGTTAGCTTCAGATTCATGGTGATCCTCCTACTTCAGAGTCTCAAGGTGAAATTATGGACTACCGTGCCTGACTACTTTATTTAATATTTTATTGTAGTAAAAAAATAATAACAAAATTGATCTTTCCTTTAGCAAATATTAAAAGAGTACTTATTTTCTAATGATACATGATAGTGGCTCAACCTAAAGCAACCAATCTTTTTCATAGGAATTTTGGGAATACTTTAAAAATTAAACTTACAAACATGTAGTAGAGGGTATGGAGCTATTTATAATAGAGCTCAATTTAGGGTTTAAGATATTTTTCTAAACTTAGTGATGATTATGAGTAGGTTAGAAGTATAATTACCAGAAATAGATGTTTGAAATGTTTTAAACTAGAATTTCTAAAAATTGGCTTCATAATAATCATTTGCTTTATTGCTGTACTTAATTCTAAGTGCTTGTATTTGAGAACCTAATTTTCTAGTTTTCTTTTTAGATTATTTTTCTCCTCTCTGTCCTTTAGGTTTTTATGATGAATCTGCTAGTAATAATATACAGAAATGTCTTTGACAGGTAGAAGCTTTGCCTTTGTTCACCCACTTTCAAAGGTACAAGGTCTAAGGCATTAAAGGAGAAAATTATTTTTGACAGTTTCTGAGAAATATGTCTGAAAAAATGTGCTTTCTAGAGAGATGAAAAATTGGAAGATAAATTGCATAATGGATATTATAAGTAGGGCCTTTAAGTCCATATGTGTATTGTAAGCCGCTTTAAGTTAAGGCATTTCTTGAGAGTGCTTCTTATACTGTACATACTTGTTTCTAATGAAAAATGTCACTTAAGTGTGTGAGTAGAACCTGTGAAATAATAGCAGTCAGGCCATGGATCTTGAAAGTTTTATTTTTCCCCTGTTGTTGCTACCCAGACAACATGAGGTTCTTTATCATTAGCGGGGATATGCAGGTATTTTAAAATATTACCCTTGAATTACAAAGTGTCAGTTTAGATTTGGAAGCATTTTTTCCATTTAATGCTGGCCTTTCAGTTCTAAATTAGAAAATAGAATTTCTACCATGATTATCCGTTTTCTAACAGACTTAAAAATGAGAATTCTTCATGTATTGTCCAGTGTTATTTTAGGGCATATTTTGCATCAATATTTGTCTCTTATTACTAAGTGACTACTGTTCTTTATGTTATGGTTAGTCATAATAGTACATTCAATTCAAATAGTATAGTTGTGAGCAGATAAAAGTGTGCTAGTGTGTTTTTTGAGTGTATGTGAGAGGTCTATAAAATGGCATTCCTGTCCTTAAAAAAACTTGTAGTCATATTGAGGAGTTGAGGTTCATGAAATGCATAATGAAGTTACATATCTTTTAGTGGCTGAATAAATGTTAAAGACAGTAATGTTCATAGGAATTTGAACTGACTGATGTGGACTGGCATTGGATAGAAGGGCTTCGTAGACAAAGTGGAATTCAATCTGGGTAGAATTTCATAGACAGAAAAAGCATTTCAGGTGGGAAACAAAGGAACAGGTCAGAATGAGCATTATACAGTGGTCATTGCACACCAATCAAAGGTAGATTGAAGTGATAGAGAATCTAGCAAGAAAGGGGACCTGTTAGGAGTTAGTTGTAATTCAGACATTGGAAATGATGGTCTACCAGTTGACAATTTTAAGCTAGTAATGGTCCTGTGGATTCCCTCTTTCTTGCTAAAGCTTCCCTTTTGTTCAGTTAATTATGCTTCAGCAACTCTTTTAATGCCACGAATGTCATGAAGCCTGGACAAGAGACTGGGAAATAACACAAGCAGGAGTCCGCTGAGTGGACAAAGTGACAAAGTGCTTTCATTCATCAATATATATTCAGCTTAAGTCAGTTAGAACATTGGTTACATCATACTCTGATCGAGTGCTTTCCATGTCCAGTATCCTTTTCTTTTAAACCTCCGTGTCTTAAATGTGAAGTTGGAAAAACTGACTTGCTACAAAGATTATGTAATTCAAAAAATAAACCACCCCAGTTATTATAGAATTAAATAGTCCAAACAGCTTTTTTTTTCTCCCACAGTTAATGAAATTTTTCTTGGGTAGTCAACATTTATTTAATATAATGAAGGTACTGAGAATTATATCAACTATAGGAAGGATTATACTAATCATTGAAGATAATTTTTCAAATTGATTTAAACATCCATTTGTCTAATCAGGGTGCTCATTGTAGTTCTTAACATACTCCATTTAAAATGTTTCATGTCTGAGACAAACCATATAAGCAAACTTTATAAAGGCTCTATACTACTACTTTGGAACAAACTTTTAGAATAATTTCTAAAGTTACAGTAGAACAGCAGTTATTTCATATTGAATAATGATTATTCTTTGAAAGAAAAGAAAACAAAATTTTACATATGTTAGCTAATGGTTTATTTTTAATTATATTAAGGCATAAATTTAAGATGCAAAAATTGATCATTGCTAAATGAGAGCTTTCTTTCCTGGTACTTTATTTTTTGAGATGGTCTTATATATTCCAGGCTGGCTTCTAACTATGGAGTGGAGAATGATCTTGAATTTCTGATCTTTCTGTCTCTACCTCCCAGTTGTTGAGTTTCAGGCATGTGCCCCATGACCAGTTTATGCAGCACTGCAGATTAAACCCAGGGCTTGGTGCATGCTAGGCAAGCACTCTGTCCCCTGGACTACATCTCCAACCCGAGAAAGAGGGAGGTAATATTGTTTATATAGGGTTGAATCATATACAAGCTGACATCATTTTCCACAGGTTTCAAAGCATGTGCGTTTTTATTTGTCAGTAATCTCCATAGGGTAGACATGATAGTGGAGAAATAGTCATTTTGGCTATTTGGCAGTAAAACAAGTAAATTCAGTATTTTTTTTTACACAAGAGATTTATTGGAAACAACCAGTAGATTCCATATTAATGTGGAAAAATGGGCTTGGGTCCCATGGGTCCTCATTCTGATCTTGAATGAGCTACTCCTAAAACCTTGACTCATGTTTATTGTAATTCAGTATAGCAAAGTGTATGTCAGTTCTTACAGAAAAATTGTTTAATCTTGAAGCTTCATTTCACATTCATGAAGAGATTTAACCATTTGCTAACTCTATAATTTTTCATCAACTCAGGATGGCCTCTGCTGCTTTCTTGTACTCAGTACATGCTTTCATGTACTATGTTAATTTGAATAATTTTTTTTCCTCTCCCCATCTATTTTACCTTAAATTTGGATATATAATTTTAGGATGATCCTTTTACCCTTCCATTGCATAACTCTTCTCTGCTGTTTCACCAATTTCAAGAGCAGTAGTCTTGAATGTCTAAAGTCCTTAGTAGCACTGCATTATACAATTTTTACAACTTTAATTCTAGCAGTGTTTACCCCTTTATATCATATGGAAACTTATTTCCTCCTCCTCCCGTTTCTTCCATTTGTGGAACCTAGAGGAATAATGAGTGGAAGGGACTATAAACTTATGACTGTCAAGTTGTTTCAAACAATGAATTTGAGTCTATAAAGGAGTGTGTATATACTGTTTAATAGAATCAGTTTTGAATTTGTGATAACATAATTTTGATAAGTTTGTAGTTTTTCTAGACAGTATCTAAAGCACAGGATGAATGAGATGTTCTGTATTGCATAAACTTTCAATATGTTTACCAAACCTCTGAAATCTACTTTTAGCCACTAAGGATACTTGAGTATAGACATATTAGGAAACAATGAAGCATTTATCTAAACAGGAGTACCTACACTTTATGTTTGGATTCTAGATTACTATTTCGTGGCTGTAGAAACGTTACGACACAAGCATTTACCTGAACATATTGATATATGTAGCCACATGGTAGGAGATACACAACACATGCTAGAAGATAAATGAAGACACAGCTTTCTAGACTTAAAATTTAGAACAAAAATTTGATATTAAAACAAGCACAGGTATAAGTGTAGAATATAAAGTCACAAAAATAAGGCCTGAGAATACAAAGAAATTTGCTATTTGTGATGGGCCACTATTATTATTAGGGCATGGGATGTTTCCCAAATGCAATTTATTCTTCAACTTGGTGATATTGAGAAGTGGTGGAACCTTTAGGACATGGGAGGAAGTTAGGTCATTTGGGACATGCCCTTAAAAATGGATATTGGGACCATGGCCCCTTTACTTTTTTTTTTTCTTTTCTTTCTGGATGCCATCAGGTGAGTAGCATTGCTCCACCATGTGCCCCCACCACAATATACTATACTGCCACAGGCCTAAAGCAAGAGAAGCAGGTGACTATTGACTAAGATGAGCCCAGACTAAAGCTTTTCTCTCCTTAAGTTGATGGTCTCAGATATTTTGTCACCTAACAAAAAGTTGACCAACTGCCACTTACTCCAACTCTCATCAAGGTTGACCCATGTATATTTTTTCACCCTTTGTCATAATACGTAAATTGAATAGTTTTTAAAAGATTTATGGGTATGTTGGCCCAGTGATTATGGGTCAGTAAGAATTCCTTGTTAGAAAAAAATAATAAGGCACTGTGATAGAAAACTGATTTCTACCTTACACTCACTACTTGTCATTATTGCCACATTTGGGATAGCCTACATTTTCTAAAACAAAACAAAACAAAAATAAATTACTTTTCAGCCTGATCAGACATTTCTCCTTATGAGATAAACAGGTAGTCACCAAGTAAATGAAAGATGCTCAGTATCACTATCGAGGAAATGCAAACAAGAACCACTATAATATATATCACCTTATTCCTACTAAGATGGCTTCTATATAGAAGTCATTGCAAATATTGGCAAGAATGTGGATGAAAATAACTCTTACATACTTTAGGAGTTAATGTCACTTAGCTCTTAAAATCATGGAAAGTAGTATGTAGAAATTCTTAAATATAGAAAGCCTCTAACTGATCCACTAAAGCACTTTTGGATATATATTTGAAGAGAACCAAAACAGTAGGTTGAAGATATATCTGCATGTTCATGTTACATTATTGTCAGTAGTCAAGATAATGACCTAAGTATCTACTGATAAGATGGATAAGGAAATTGATGCACTTAAAGACACAAACATACTTTGAAATGATATCTGGCCATAAAAAGAAGGAAATCCTGCCATCTTAACAAAATAGATGAACCTGGAGAAGATTATGCTAAGTGAAAAAAGATGGGACACAAAAAAATGCCATATTATGTTCTTTATTTGTCAAGTCAAACTTGTAGTAAAACACATGGATATAGAGTAGAATGCCAGTGTCTGAGGGGAGGGGATGAAAGGAACGTTGATTGAAGAATACAGCCTTAGTTATAAGCTGAGTCAAGTTTTAGGGATCTGATGTACAGCATGGGTGGTGATGGATATGCTAATTTGATGGTGATAATCTTATACATACATAAGTAATCACAGCATACCATGAATATATATCATATTCTTGAGAAATATTTATATATCATCTGTGTAGCCCTGGCTGTCCTGGAACCTACTGTATAGACTTGACTGGACTTGAACTCACAGAGATCTGCCTCAGGAATGTTGGGATAAAAGAGGTGAGCTGCTATTTAAGGCTTATACAATTTTTTTAATTGAATGTTTTCAAAAAGAAAATGTCTTTGTTTTTGTGGAAATTCCTTTGTGTGTGTGTAGGTACATGTGTATATGTGCATGTGGAGGTAAGTGTACAAGCTTGGGTGTCATTTCTCTGGTGCTTTCTACCTTTTGTTTTGAGAAAAGGTCTGTTGTTGATTTGCAGTTTTGCCAACTATGCCAGGCTTGCTGGCCAGCAAGCTTCCAAGGATCTTCTTTCTATCTCTATCTCACCATCCCTGGGATTACAGGCATGTACCACTGTTCCTGACTTTTTTTTTTTCTAAACATGTATTCTGGTGACTCAAACAGAAGTCATTACGCTTTCAAGGCAAGGACTTTACCTACTAAAACATCGCCCAGCCTTGTTTACATAAAAAGTCTTGATGTGTCTGTACTTACATTAATAAAATGTAGAAAAACAGATTTGAGGAAGCCTAATCCAAGGGATTATGAGGTATCTTTGAAAGCACAAATACTATTTTTGTTTGTAATATCCTTCAAGAAATGTTTTATGATCAGCTTGTTTATTTTGTAGGCCTGAGTCAAAACTGAATTCAGCGCATTAGTCTTTAACTTGTCCAAAATTAATCTTTTGGCTGAGAACCAACACTAATTTAAACTCTTAAGCCACTCCAATTGCCAGCACTAGGTATTTGGGAAGAGCATTTTTAAAAAGAAAATTTGTAGCACATCTTGAGTTATTATGTAATTTACAATGCAAAGAAAATATCCAAGCCTGGTCAGATGATATGACAGACTCACTAAGCAACTCATTCACACATATTAGCTTTAAAACACACAAAATTTACATTCTTCAAAATAACACCCCAGTTAAGTGGAAAATTATTTAACCAAGGACCTTAATGGCTGTACATAAATTTTTCTTTGCTCATAAATTTTTTTAATTATATATTTTAATTCCATAGATTCTCAAGATTTAGTAGTGAAAATATATGTTGGACATTTTTTTTTTTGTAAAATCCGTATGGAATAGAATAATGAAGCACTGAAAAAATGACAGCATCATAAATACCGAGATTCCTATTACTGGTTTTCTGAGTGACTTCTTATATTCAATATCTGTTCTTTTAAACTAGCTTCCAATCACTCATACATTGCCACTGATTTTCAACATTTTTATTCCTGCAGCAGAAATCTGTACACTGCCACGAGTCCTGAAACTATTCTCATGTATAATTCCAGGTGCTATTTTCATAGGGGTAGAAAAACATTAGATATTTGTCTGTCTTCCTATCCCATCATTTCTTCCTTCCTTTTCTTCCCTCTCACTATCACCTTCTCTCTCACCTTCTTCCCCCACCCCTCCTTCTCTACACATACGAATGCACACACGAGTATGCCCACACATTATTATATTTATGTTATTAATCATAACCTTCAAAGCTCTTCAAGTAGAGAGTCACTTTTAGGTTTTATATTTCCTGATCTAATATTAAGATAATGTTACTGTTGTCAGACTTTCATAGCCTAATATGTTTTGGCAACATCATGATGAATAGTCCGTTGTAGTGGATAAAACAGTATCTCCTGTATTGAAATGAATTTTTAAAGATTTTGATGTTTTATGAAAATCAAGACTTAGCATTTATAATTACTGTTCTCTTATTCATCAAAGAAATTCATTGATTCCCCTCTTTGAAAACCTTGATCCATTAAGTTACAGTGTTAGTATTTGGTCTGACCAGGTAACATCAGTTATTTTTTCTAATGTTCTTTTTATATAAAATTGACATATGTGACTCTTTAAAACCATAACATAATGTTGATAATAACAAATACTTTTTACTGTATCTTTTACTGAAAACTACATCTATTTCTTTGTAATCACCAAAGGTGAAAAAAAGAACAGGAATCAAGGCAGATCATATTTTTCCTCTACTGGTTTTATAGACATTCATAAGTTACTTTAAAATAGTAGTCTAGGTGGTGATATCATCAGGAATCCTACATATTTTGCTGTGTAATTTTAACAGTTGGGGTAACTTTTAAAAGACACTATTACCAGTATGATTGTTCAAACTCAAGGAGGGCCTACTGGAATAAAGACCTTAGAAAATTTACTCCTCTATAACGTCAGTGTGACTATTGTTAACAGTAGTCAAAAATAAAGTTTTTGGGTCAGCAGGATGACTTATCAGGTACTTGCTGAAAAACCTGAGTTTGATCCTTGGGACCTACATGGTGGAATGGGAGAACCAACCACAAATAGTCCTCTGGTTTCCACACATATTCCATGATGTGTGTGCACATGTACTTGCTCTTTCTCCCTCTCTCCTCCTCCTCCTCCTCCTCCTCCTCCTCTCTCTCCCTCTTTCTCCCTCTCTCTCCCTCCCCCTCCCTCTCCCCCCCCTCTCTCTCCCACACACACAGTATAATTAAAATATTTTATGGTTCTAAAAAATTAATCAAATGCTTCCAGCAGCATGAATATTTACTCTATAAGATAGCTAATATTTTATAAGAACAGTAAACCCTGTTGTTTTAATATACCTTAATTGTATATTCTGTCTCCATCTCCATGATAGCCTTGAAAGCCAGCAACCTCACAACATGGTAACTAGACATATGTAGTCACCTCAAGGAGAAATCTCTATAGTATCCCTGTCTACAGTCTTCAAATAATTTTCATTATTTGACCTATATGGTAACTCCGTGAAAAGACTATATTTAAATTACTTGTATTGATTTGATCCTTCTCCTCACACATTGGGAAAAGCCCAGGGCACTTGTTGAAAACCATCAGGGACAATACTCTAACCCTGAATCTTTCTGAAGTGGTTGCTTTTGAGACCTTTGTTTACGTAAGGAAGCAAAAGCTAAGACAAGATTTTAAGTACCACACTATTGAAGGCACTTCGCTTTACAGGACATTGGACAAAGAGTGAATATTCTTTTGGTCAAAAACCTATCCATATCATTAATTGACTGCATAGGTAACAGAAGAGAGATTTCAGTGTCCGGACATGACAGAGAATACAGGCTTTACAGAATTAGTCCAGAAAAGTCTGTAAACAACAATGACAAAGGAGGGAGGAAATTTGATTTTTAAACATTCTACATCATATTATTTAAATGTCTAACTTTCCTAAGCAGGGCACATACACACATGAATAAAGAGCCAGTAGAAGTTGTCTCTGAGGAAGCCCAGATATTGTGCCTTTTAGACAACACTTTAATTTAGGTATTTTAAATAAACCCATTTAAAAGAAACCATGTCCAAAGAATTGTGAGACTGATGTCTTGACAAATGTAGAGAAAGATAAATTATGAAGAAACAATATATGGACATAGAAATTACAATAACTAAAATGAAAATTTCACTAAAATTACATAACAGTAAATTTTATTATAGTTTTTTGAGACTGAGTCTTGTTATATAATCCTGGATGATCTGAAAATCACTATGTAGACAAGAATGGCCTTGAACTCACAGACATCCACCTGTTTTTATATCTAGAGTGCAAGGATTAAAGGAATGAGCCACTGTGCCAGGCAGAATCAAGAAATTTGAAAGCAAGTTAATTTATATGATCATAGTCAGGGAACAAAATAGTCAATCTACAAGACCTGTGTTATAACATCATGGGCACTGAAGTATACATAATGTTTCTGAATTGAAGATAAGGACAGAAAGAACATTTGAAGAAATAACAGATAAATACTCCCCAAATTTGATGAAAATGTAAATCTTCAATCGCCATGAAGCTCAGTGAATTCAAATTAGATAAACCCCAAAGCATATTCAATTTCTTGACAGACAAAAGCAAAATAAATCATATAAGAAAAGGAACCCATCAGAGATAAGGTCTCTCAGTGAGATTAACAGATGATTTCACATCAGAAATTTTTGACCAGAAGAGCAGTAGGATAAAATAGTCAACACCTTGAAAGAAATGGATTTTAAACCAGAAATTCTATATCTAGTAAGGATATCTTTTTAAAAATAAAAGAATGCAGACATTTTCACCTAAGTAAAAATCGAGAGTATGTTGCTGTTTTCTAAGAAACTATTGAACCAGGGAGGAATCCTTCAGACTGAAATGAAAGGAAACTACATATACTCATTCCTCAGTTTACAGAAGTTCAACTTAGATTTATTTGTTTTTGTTTTATTTGCCATTATGCTGATATCAAAATGACACATACTCAGTAGAAGCTGTTGTTTGAATTTTGAGTTTGTAACTTTTACCAGGCTCAGGATATATGAGGTATTATGCCGTCTCGGGATTCCAAACAGTAATAGTCAGTCCCAGCTCCCACTGAGCCATGTGATCTTGAAGGTAAACAATGTTCTGCGTTGCTAAGCTGTGATGTTTGGGCAGGCTAGTTGTATTTAATGTATTTTTGACTTATGGTATTTTAAAATTTAAGATGGATTGTTTGGGATGTAACCCCACATAGTTTATCTGTAGATATAAACTTAAATGCACACAAATAAAAAAACATGGTAAAATTAACTATAAAGATAAAAATAAAAGCTAAAGGTGTTTTTGTTCTGATTACAACTGCTTTTTTTCTGAGTTAAAGCACAACAGCTACATAAAACACTGATTGTAAAACTGTTGATGGGTTTATCATTTACAAATTTACTATTTAAAGTCAGACATGGTGGTATGCACCTGTGGCTTCCACCATTTGGGAGGCTCAGGCAAGAGGATTGTATTTTTCCAGGACATTCTGGCTTATATAGTGAGTTCCAAACCAGCCTGGGTTATAGAGAGACCCTATCTTAGATAAAAATGACTTGAATGGCAGAATAATACAAATAAAGGAAATAGTAATGAACAGATATAGAAGAAGAATTTTGGAACATTACTGATGTTGTTTGTATTAATCTAAAATGGATGGATTTAAGATATTGTCATTCCTGGGGTAACTGTTAAGAAAATGAATTAAGAATTACTATTTAACATTAGAATCTTTGGCATATATTCAGAATCTAAATTCTAAGAGTAATAATAAATAATACTAAATGGTATTTCCAAACTTAAGCTTTATTTGACAATTTTCTTTTCATATGTTATACCAAGCTATAAATATTTTGCCTAAGTAGAATATTTTAGTTTCTTTCTGGACAAACTTTAATAAAAGACTTAAGAATTCACAGCAATCAATTTTCAGAACATTAAAGTGAATTATGAGTTCTTATAATTTGAAGTTGAAAAAGCTCTATTGAAAAGAATTTAATCTTTGCCTGCTTTTTCTCAGTATAATGTTTCAGTGTAGGAGTTGCAATATTCAAATGTTGATTTCTTTAATAAACCAACAAATCCTTTCTCCAAAAGGCTTGATGATATTTGTATTTTAATATTAAAATTAATATATTTAATCATTTCATGATACCACTGAAGAAGCTGAAGACAATTAAAAATCTGAGCTTCCCATTCTTTCAGAAAAATTTCAAGATATCGTGAGTTAAAGATGTGTAAGTGTAAACTCATTTAGTGGTGTACAAATATTTAGTGGTGTGTAAACTTAGTGGTGTATAAAAGTAAACTGTCATAAAATGTAAATTTAGAAGACCCAGAAAGTTGTTTTTAGCTCAGGTGGAATCTAAAGAAATGGTGGAGAAATAGTATTTGAGATGAGTAAAGCATTGTTGAGTCTTTGGGTCTGAACCCAGGGCTTTGTGAACGCTAGCAAATACTCTACCACTGATGGCTACTACATCTGTGACTCCAATGTTGAATCATTTTGTGAGAGCTGTCTGAAATTTAGAACTGATTTATCTGCCACAGAGCAGATTAAAGGCACTTTGAAAAAGTTCAATAAATGTTTCCATAGAATTCGCTGTGTTGAAGCTAGTGTGGAAGATTAAAAGATAGGTAATACGTATTTTCTGCCCTCATTAAGACTTACTATGAAAGTTGTTTATATTTACTTAAAAATTAAGAATTGTAATGGGGTCTTAGTATACTCTAACTGTTGAAACTTACACAAACTTACATAACTTGATCAATTACAGATAATACTAAAATATATCATACGTAATATTGTAATTTATATGACAGTATTGTTGATTTCCTGTGGGAGGAAAGTCCAATCCCTTTGGCTTGTTTTCAGTTCTGTTTACTTAAAGGGGAAAATATGACAGACAAAATGAATAAAAACTGAATAATTTTGAATGTTATCTTGAATTGGTTGCAAATAGCACCAAACAAGGACTACATCCTTCTTGGGCCTTCAGGATCCTGGATATGAGCAAAGATCCCTTGCTAGTAGGAAGCTATTGAACTTGTGTTCTCGGAAGGGACTGCCATCTTCCATCTGTCTCCAGGGATCCTAGTCTCCTTATTTAGCATTTGTTTACCAAGTTAAAGAGAGTAGTTTAGCAATTTTGTAGTAATGTTTCAGCTGAGAAGCAAGCTCTGCATGGTGAATGGCAGGAGAAAGGAAGCAATTTTTATTAATGCACAAAATGCTGGCCTCCCACCCACGAAGTCAAAACAACATCCTCAAGGGATAAAGCCTTGTTGGTTATGAGTGCATAATTTCCTTCTATACTACACTTATGAAGTCTTTTTCATTGCCTTTGCAATAATACCACTGTTCTATTTTAAGTAAATTAGTTTGGTTTTAAATTCTATCTTTAAAGTTACTGAATTTTTAAAGTTTGAAATGTTAATTAAATGAACTATCCTCAAAGATGAGTGACCTACATAAAAGTTGCTGTGACGAATGCTGTGACAGATACTGAGACTTTCCTGCCCTTAAGAAGGTTATTCTCTAGTACAAGAACTAAGTTATAAGCTCAGAAAACTGATAAGTACCTTATACAGGTCCAAATAAAACTTAGGGAATTTTGGCTAAGGTGACAAATGGTCATGATTCACGGACATAGAATATTAATGTAAAAAGGAATGTATAAGTAACTCATTTCTACAAGAAATTCTGCCTTCCCTGTCTATGTGAGTTTACATATATCTTTTTTCAGTATTGATAGTTAAGGTTAGACAGTTGTTGACTGGAGAATGACTTACGCTACTGAGAATTTAAGCTTTTTTCAATGCCATCCCAGGGACAGCACCATTGGTAAGGAATTTTTCTGGACCTGGGGTTCTAAGAGTAGGTCAAATGGCTAAGAGTAGGTCAGGCTAATGGGTCGAATTAATTCATGAAGGTCAGTGTCTGTTACTGTGTCAGTCATTGTGACAGGAACAACCCATAGAGTGGTACATTACACTTGAGTAGCTCATAGTTTAGCAGAAGTCAGAACGCTGGATCGGTGGAAAAACCTGCCCCTAAATTCCATCCCATGATCTCCAGACCTTCTCAGTTGGGTGAAAGACAATATGCCAGATGGAAGGGATACCTTAATAGTTTGTAACAGGAAAGAAATGGTGTCCATGGAAAGGGCTTCCTTTTTGAGCAAATAGTATATGCTCATGATATAAACATAGGACATTCAGATATTGTAAGAAGAAAATGCAGTATAACCCACTTCTTAACTACCTAGTTTCCCTCTCCAGAGGCAGCAATCATTGTTTCGAATTGTTTGTGTATCTTTACAAAGAGTTTCTATGTGTAGACTGGCATTTATAGTACATATATGTTTTTGTTTTACATGAAAAGTAGCATGTTATATACATACTCTCCTACACATTCTTCTCAGCAGTGAAGAGTTGATTTTGGTGTTATTTTTTATAAGGTTTCATTTGGGGGATAGATTTACTTCACAGTGAATAAAAAGAGACACACGTAGAGAGACACCATATATCCTATTCTCTGTCCTAATATACATAAAGTCCATTATCAGGAGTACATCTCTTAAAATTGATGACCCTTCCATTGGTAAATCTTCATCACCTCAAATTCAGTTACTTTGGGGCTCACTCTTGCTGTTGTACATTTTAAAGACTTGAACATATATAATTGTCTCCCATGATAGGCTCATGTAGAATAGTTTCACTGTCTTCAAACTCCTCTGTGCTTTATCTACCCTCTACCCCTGGAGACCATTGATCTTTTTTGGTGTTTCTATACTTTTGCCTTTTCTAGAATGACATGTAGTTGGAATCATACAATATATGGTTTTTGCAGATTGGCTTCTTTAACTTATTAATTTTTATTGAAGTTTCATCCATGTCTTTTTGTGATTTGATCACTTGTTTCTTATTAAGTGCTGACTATTACATTATCTGGATGTAACACACTGTTGTTATCCATTCATCTATTGAAGGACATCTTAGCTGTTTCCAGGTTTTGGCAATTAGGCATAAAGCCACTTTAAAACATCAGTATACACGTTTTTATGTGGACATAAATTTTCAATTCGTTCTTATAAATACCAAGGATAATAATTGCTGGATCACATACTGCAAGTAGCAGCCAAACTCTTCCAAAGTTGGCTGGACTATCCTTCATTCCCCCTAGTAATGAGTGGGAATCATTACTCCAAATCTTGGAGTACTTACAAATGCCTCATTTCTTCTCTGTTTACTTTTCCTTTTTATTTTGAAATAATTGTAGACTCACTTGAAACTGCAAAGACTGTAGATAGAGCCTATGTACTAATCACAGCTTCCATCATTGGTGATATCTTAAATAAATATAATGTATTATCAATACCAAGATATTGATTGTCTGTATCTAATTAACTATTCTACCCTGTGTCTTTCATCTTAATGCCTTCAAAATATTCCACTGCATGATGTAACATAATTTATTTAATCAGCTCTTTATTGATGGGCATTTAGATTGTAGGATTGCTGGCATAAGGAAGGGCAAGAACATCTGTGTATCACAGCCACTAATAACATGTTACCTGTGTCAATTAAAATAAATGTGCTGTTAATGTATGTAGCACATAGCATAAGCACATGCATTGGAAAGCAAACTACAATCAGAGCATCTATGTTTAGCCACTCTACGTGCATATCTCTGTGACCCAAGTGGGAATCCATGTCTGATAATGGAGTATACTCCAAAATTCTTCAGCATGATATTAGTGTTCCAGTTTGAAACTTTGACTCTGTTCCTTTCAGGCTTAGCACACACATCTTCCTCACTTGTACTTCAGAAGTTATATATTTTCTACCATGTACATGTCTGACTATTACATTGGATTATAAGCTCCTTTGACACCAGAGACCTAATTTCTTCTTCTCCCTTCTCCTCTCCTCTCCTCTCCTCTCCTCTCCTCTCCTCTCCTCTCCTCTCCTCTCCTCTCCTCTCCTCTCCTCTCCTCTCCTCTCTGAATAATATTTTCAAATAACTGTGCTGAGAATTTTGTTGACTTTTTCTTAAGTAAGCCATGAGCAGTGAATTTTAAATCTGCTTCTCAACACTTCAAGAAAGCATCTTGAAATTTTAAATCTCAAATTATTTGAATTAAAATTCCCACACATACCATTCTTGCAAGAGAGCAAAAGGGTATTGCTATGAAATCAACCAACTAATGATGGGTTGCTGCAGTTTCAAAAGCATGAAACATTATAGCTTTGACAAGAAACACCAGAGTAATAACACTCCTTGCAGGTTTGTAAGCAGGTTGTTGGGTTTTGGTTCCATTGCATATTATAACATTGGAAGAAGAATAATTTTTCACAAGTGTGTCTTAAGAACTTGATGTATATGAAAGAATTTTATATTGTTATAGGTCAAAGAAAGCATATCAAGCTCTATTCAGAAAAACCTAAAGTCTATTATATGTATTGTATGCTTGTGTTAAGTAAGTGTATTTCTGAGACAGTGCATGAATTTTGTACCATAAAAATCCTCAATTTTATCAGCTTTTAATTTTGTCATTGATTTAGGAGGGAAACTTCATTTTTAAGACTGACCTTATCATTACTATTAAGCATTAGAAATATTTTGTGAATTTATATTAAATATTTCATTAAAATGTATCACCAGAGTCACATGTGATACACTCATGTATATATATGTATATATGTGTATATGTGTGGTGTATATGTATATACACATGCATACATATATATTTATATATATTTATATTATAAACAGATAAGGAAGAATGGAGACTAAACTGTTTTTTAATACATCTTTTGCATATACTTCATATTAGTAAATAAAATTAGTAGATTGACTGATTCTTCAGCCTGATCAGCATGTATTTTACACAAGTGACAAGTTAAAATAGGTAACGATAGTTGTAAAAATGGCATGATTCTGAAAAGTAAGCCTAAAATGAGGAATGAACTTCTGGACATCCATAAGGGGCAGTTACGTGTAATAATTAAGGAGATAGTGGCAGAAATTGCGTTGAAAGAGGCTGTGAGAGAGATTGCTCTTCATTAGTAATATTCACAATGAATTAGCAACTAAGAAATGTTTTTCTAGTAGCAATACATATTTTTCATTAAAAATAATTATTACTTAAAATTGGAGAAAGCATTTGTTTTTACTGATTATTTGTTGTAAACAGTTTTCTTGGAACCAAAGCAACAAACGATTGTGGGTTCATTGTGAGACTATTGTTTCATAGAAGCTCTGTCTGTTAACCTGTGTTAATTATAACAGGCTTTTACCTGTATTCTAGGAAATACAGCAAGTTGGGTTGATTCCAGTAGGTTTATTTTTCAGCATTAGTGCTAAAATCAGATTGTGTGCAACTCTGAATCATGATTCTATAAATTCTTGGCTATACTCAGTAAATTACAGTATAACTGCCAGTATAATTATAAGAATGCTTTAACATGCAGGATACTTTGAGAGTTTTTATGTTTAAAGATTGTCTTCTGAATTTGAATTATCACTGTCAACAACCATTCGAATGCCATGTATGTATTACATGACAGCTTATTGCAGACTAGTAGGAATTTAAGGAATAGAACAGTATAGTTTGTTTCACAAGCTTTTATAGTAGTGACTAGGATGGGCACATTTATGCTGTGACTGTGGTGTTTATGCAGACATATTTTATAGTTGTCTTGGTATGTAGACTTGGCATATCCATCAAATTTACCCACTGTGTCTTATGGTAGAGTATATGTAAACATGCTATCTTTTCTATGGAACTGAATGATTGATGATTTCTATTGATTTGAGGTATATGTCAATTGATAACACATACCCATATATCTATAATTATACATATGTGTGTATAAGTATCATCTAATTATGGCAGTTCAGATTTAACTATACAGATGACTGTCATTTGCCATTATCCTTCCTTTTGTGAGGGACCCTTGTATAAATAGTGCTACATAGGACTATGAGCTCCTTACCTCCATTTCTTGACTTGCCCCTTCATTTGTGTGCCTTTCTGATCTTGTTCCATTGCTTTTAATGGAGTGGGTTGTGCTAGAAGTAGAAAACTCAAAGAGGGGAAATGTCATGTGATTAGTTGAGTAAATTTGATAGTCCATGGGAACAGCAGTGTACATAGTATTCACCTTGTAGTTTATGAACTTATTTGTTGAGGAAGGATTTATGGATAGGTTTGAATTATGGTTCAAATCATAGTGATTAGAATTTGATTGTGAGGAAGACAACTAGACATTCCAGTCATTGAGGATCTTGGACAAGACTGAATGACTGGTTTTGTTCAGAGAACAATAATAAGTATATTTGAAAATTCTTGAAACAAGTGAGTTCCAGAATATTGGAATGACTTGAAATTAAAGCAATTGTTCATTTATGTTTACTTTGTTTTCTGATATACTGAGGAATGCTGTAAGAGTTATATGGTTGAATCATAGTGAGGGAAAGTCATATATCAAACCAGCTCACTGTTAAAAAGATCACTGGAAGTGTACAGCTCAAAGAGGGCTCGGGTCCTCTTAAGAATTAGGAATAAAATTAGATTTGAGAAGAACAAATGGGTGCAAATAATAGAACAGAAAAGGAAGGGCATCATTTGGAATTTAATTGAATGATGTGGGAGATAGTTCAGAGGTTCCTGTTAGTTAGGCTGACTCTATTCTTCCAAAGAGAAGGGCTGTACTATTTTCAAGTGAAGAGTTTGGAGAGCTTGGTCAGCCACACATTGTTGAAGCCCTAGAGAACATGGTTTGTAATTTGCTACCAATTATCTTTTGCAGATCTCCACTTTTCTATCAATTCTTGACAGTGTACAAACTAACCCCTGAAATTCTTGTATAGCTTATGAAGCTAAATCAAAAGAAATGAATGCTGCTGGATAAGAATGTAATATGTGTGCCTGGCTAAATGTTTCACATACCTATTTTTCTTTTTCTCCTCTTAGCCAATACATGTGAGGACATGTATGCTAGAGTGTTAGTGAATGGGTACTTTGTTGAAAGAAAATTGTCCATCCCATCAAGTCCTCTGTCTTCTAAAACAACAACAACAACAACAACATACTCTGGCCTTCCTTTTTCTTTTTCCCCTATTGATTTTCTCCATAATAATTCTCTTGTTCCTTAGTTACTTGAACTTGAAATTTGAAATTTCTCATTCATAGCTATGTTCTTTCCATGTATTGCTTTTATACCAAACTTCTGTTTATTTTTTTCTCCCATTCCTTTCTAGCTTCTGAATACTAGGGGTGGTGGACATACTTTTTGATTCCTAGCACATGGAACATAATAGAGAAGATGCTTCACAATGGTTTCTTTTATAGGTTATTATTTACTTTTAATTATGCATGCGTGTCTGTGTATTTATGTGTACATGGGTGCAGTGCCTATGGAGGCTAGAAGGGGGCATAAGATCTCCTGGAACTGGACTTACAATTGGTTGTAAATCACCTGGCTTGGGTGCTGGGAAGTGCACTCAGGTCCTGTGCAAGAGCAATACTTGTTCTTAAGTGCCGAGCCTTCTCTCTAGCCCATAATGTTTTCTTATATTAAATTGACCTGATCAACTCCATTGTGGATTCTCATCTTGTTTGTGTTATAATTGTCCTTTGTATATTCTAACCAATTCTGCCTAGAAAGCAAAACCTCTTAGGCTTCTTTGGAGTATATCTTAATCTAGGCAATGTATGTCTGAAATAACTACTTCTGACTTGCCTCCACATAACACACTAATCTTCCATGGGTGTAATGTCCACATCCAACCATGTACAAGATGGCGCATAGCGACTGAAGCACAAGTAGTATCTGAGGCAAGGAATTTAGAGCAGTAGTATACACACACTCATTTCTGCCCCAGAGCAATGAAACTTGTGAAACCAAGGATCCCCTGGTCACCCAACAAGAAGTCAACTGCTTCAGATAGAAATTAGAATAAGTCATACCAGTTTTTGTGACCGGAATCCTGATAGCCAGTTGTCCTTTCTCCTACAGCAACAAGGTGGCCTCTTTTTTTCAGGGGGAGAAACTGGAACTACTTGAAAGTTCTTAGTGAGTTAGTCTGGAGGGGCAAGAGCCTTTGCTTTAGTGACTCCTCATAACTCCTAGTCACATTAGATGACTGAAATTTACACTCTTAGCAATGGGGAAATTTATAGTTATTATTATAGACTACAGACACCCTGCTGGACAGTAGAACACAGAACCTATTTCTCCTGTCTGTACGTAATTTTGTATTCTTTGACCAGGAAATGTATATCCCCTCTCTCCTTCAGTCTCCCATAGCCATCATTGTTACACTTTTATTCTTGCATGAGTTCAACTATCTCTATATTAGATTTTACTTATGAGTTGAGATTATGTGGTATTTACAGTTCTGTGAAAAACTTATCTTACATAGTGTGTCCTCCAGATTAATCTATGTTGTAACAAAAGACAAGATTCTTTTTAAAGTCTGAGTGTTATTCTAACATGTATATGTATCACATTTTTCTTCATCCATCTATCCATCCATCCATTGATCAACAGGCCATTTCTCTTTCTTGGCTGTTATGAATAGTTTTGTAAGAAGTGCAAATAAGGTAGATATCCTTTAAATATATTGATTTCAGTTCTTTTCTATATAGATCCAGACATAGGAATACTGTGTTGTACTGTAGGTTTATTTTGTTTTGCCTTTGCAGTGCTAGAAAATGTAGCCAATGGGTTTATACATTATACACAATCATTCTACTATTGGGCTATACCCAAAGCCCCGTATAGTAAGTAGTTTTTCTTTTTTCTTTTTCTTTTTTTTTTTTTGATTCAACAAACAAAGCAAAAAATTCAAAACCTCCCTGTTTTTCACGACTGCCCTATTTACATTTTTATTGACAATGTATGAATATTGATATTCCCTATATCGGACATGTATCCATTCTAACAGATATAAGGCAAATACTCATTGTGATTTTGATACACTTTACCAGTGATCAGTGATACTGATAATTTTTTCACTGATCTCCTGGCTATTTGCTTGTCTTCATTTGAAATATGTTTTAATTTTTTGCCCATTTTAAAATCAGATTATTTTCTTGCTATTGAGTTGTGAAACTTTCTTATATATTAATCCCTTATCATATCTACAGTTTGCACATATTTTCTTACAGTTTGTACATATTTTCTTTCATTTCATGGGTTGTTCTTTTACTTTGCTCCTTTTTTTTTTTTTACACATATCACACATTTGAAGAACCAACTCATGTTAAAGTGAAATAAGGAATTGAACTTTGTTGTACAGAAAATTTTTAGCTTGATGTCATCCTGTTTGTCTAATTTTGCTTGGGTTGTCTGTGCTTTCAGGGTCATATTCGTTTTAAAAAATAAATATCCAAACTACTGTTGTGGAACTTACCCCTATGTTTTCTTCTAGTAGTTTTACAATTTCATATCTATTATTATATAAGTCTTTTATGTATCTTGAATTTTTTGTAGTTTTTTTTCCTTTCTTTTGGGGAATTTCATACATTGATACAATGAAATATATCGACCTCTCATTTCTCTCCCAGAGTCCTCCATGTCTCCCCTACAACAGTCTCCCTCCCAAGTTCATGCCTTTTTTTTTTTTGATAACCCACTAAGTCCAGCTAGTGCTGTCTATTGGTGCATGGCTATGGCACAATCTGCTAAAGCAGGGGAGGGAAACCCACTGGCGGTGACACTAAAAAAAAAAAACCCAAAAAACATAGAATTATTTTCTCTCCCTCAGAAGCTATCAACTGCCCATAGCTCCCTACTAAGACATGGAGCCTGGGGATCATCTACCCTATTTATACCAGGATTTTGGCTAGCTTACTCTTGTGTAGGTCCTGTGCAGGTAACCCCAGTTGCTTCGAGTTCATGAGTGTGACAGCCATGCCATGATCAGAAGCTAGCATTTCATAGAATCGTTCTAATCCCTTGGCTCTTGCATTCCATTTGCCCTATCTCATTTGATGTTCTCTGAGCCTTGGTTGGGGAAATTTTTGTATGTAGCATATGGTAAAAGATGTAATTTCATTCTTTTGCACCTGGATATCCAGTTTTCTTTAAATTGTTTGGAAGGATACTATTCATTCCTCACTGTGTACTCAGCCCCTTTATAAAACAAACAAACAAACAAAAACCTATTAGTGACCATAAATGTGTGAGTTTATTTACTTCTTGGTGTTGGTGTTCTCTTCTGTTAGTTAATGTGTTTGCATTTACGACAGCAGAATGCTGCTTTAACTTTGGTTGCTGTATAATATGTTTTGAATTCAGAGAGCACAATGTTTCCAACTTTATTCTTGATGAAGGTTGCTTTGGCTATTTGCTTGGTTTTTGGTTTTTTTTCCATACACATTTAAGGATTGTTCTTCTATTTCTATGAAAAATGACATTACACTCTTGATAGAGATTACATCGAATCTACAGGAAACTTTGAATAGTGTAGGCATTTTTGCAACATCAGTTCTTCCAATTTTTGACCATGAGCTAGCTCTCCATTTATTTTATGTCTATCTATCAGTGTTTCATATTTTCAGTCTATAGCTGTAATGGTTAATCTTTATTATCAACTTGAATGGATTTAGAATCACTTAGGAGTGTTTGAGAGGGTTTTTCCAGAGAGTTTAACTGAGGAGGGAAGACCCGCCATAAGTGTGGGGCATCATCCATGGGCTGGGGTAATGGGCTGAATAAGATGGAAGAAGTTAGCTGAGCTTCAGCATTCATTGCTCTGCTTCTTGACTGCAGACACAATGTGGCCAGGTTCCTCAAACATTTGCTCCCACAGCTAGAGCTGCTATCAACAACATGCTTTTCCCATCAGAACAGCGGGACCAGCAAACTGTGAGTCATAGTAACCCCTTAATAAACTTTTGGTGGGGACTTTTTTCACAGCAAAAGGAATGCTAACAAATGTATAGCCTTTTGTCTCCTTGGTTAACACATTTGTACATCAATATTTTAAATTTTGTTACTATTAAAATGGAGTTGTTTTCTTTAAAAGTACTAAAATATATCTAAATTTTTATTTTATTATATTTGTATGTATATGCACCACGTGCATTCCTGGTGCCTGCAGAGGTCAGAAGGGGACATCAGATCCCTAGGGCCTGAATTTAAAGCTGGTTCTGAGCTATTGTGTGGGTACTGAGAATCAAACCCAGGTCTCCTGCAAGAGCAGCCTATGTTTGCTCTTAACTGCTAAGCCATCTCTCCAGCCATGATTCTTCTCATTTGTTTCTGAATTTGATTCGGTTGATATTTTTTCGAAGATTTTTGCACTTATGTTTAATAGAAATATTGCCTTGTGATTTTCTTGTGGTTTCCTGGGCCTATCTTTGACTGTTTTCCAGTGGGGGATTTTTATTATTGTATTAATCTTTTTTACTTAATACTAATCTGATCATAATTTTAACTCCTTCACAATTTGTTCTTGGTTTGTTTTATGTCTTTAGGAGTTAAGTCTTCTAAGCTATCCAGGTTTTTTTTTTCACATAGAATTAATTGTTCATGGAAATCTCTTCTGATCCTCTGTTTTTTGGTGGTATTAGTTGTGTAATGTTTTAAATTTCTGATCTTATTTCAGTAGTCTTTCGATTCATTAGTTGAGCTTAGAGTTTATTTTATCCCTTCAAAAACCAAATCTTTTCATTGTTTTTTCTCTTGTTTTATTTTATATTTTTAGAATATTTATTTGTTTCTGATCTGATCTTTATTCTTGTACTACATTTTGTTTGAGTTTGTCCTACTCTTTTAGATTTTCAAATTATAAATGTATGTTGCTTACATATGATCTTTGTTCTTTTTTGGTATATTGGTTTACTGCTATTAATTTTACTAATAGTGCTGTTTTTTTTAAATGTAGTTTTGGTATGTTGTTTTTCCATTTTCTTTTCTCTTTTTTTTTTCTTTTTTCCTAGAGTTAGAGTCTCCTATAGAGTCTAGGTTGTCTTTGAATTCGTGGCAGTCCTCCAACCTCAGCCTTCTAGGTGCTGGGATTGTAGGTGTGTATGGCACAATGCCTGGCTTCCATTTTCTTCCTACTAAAGCATTTTTATTTCTTTTTAAATTTCTGCTGCGGCCCATTAGTTGTTTAAGAACATTTGTTTAATGTTCGTTCCACTATTTGTGTTTTCCAAGATTCTGTTAATAATTTTTAGTTTTATTACATTATGATCTAATTTAAGAATACTTTCTACCCACCTCCCCATATCTTTTGATGACAGATTTTTAGCTCCGAAGTTTGATAACTTACTCTTTTTTCCCCCTGCCCTGGGCTTTCTGTTCTTTGATTTAACTGGTTTTTGTTTAGAACATTCTGTCTCTGGAACTATTTTCTTGCTGTCCAGTTTTATTTTGTTTTGATTAAAGTTTCTTTGGTATTCTGTTCCTATGCAGGAAAACAGTCTCTTACCAAGCACTATTTTGTATTTATTTCCTCCCACACATTATATACTGGATTGCAATTCTGAAGTTGATGGGATTAAGGAGTAGGCTCTTGGGGAGGTGATTACCATGTTTTTCATGTGAGGTTCATGAGTAGGTCTTAGTGACCTTATAAAAGAAGGCCCAATGGTGCTTATTTATCTCTTCTGTTATGAGAAAATACAGTGAGAAGTTGTTGTCAATGAGCAACTGATCCTTACCAGACAACTTCTCTGCTGATACCTTTATCTTGAAATTCACAGTTTACAGAAGTGTGAGAAATCAATTTGTCTTATTAGGTACCTACTTTGTGATTTTTATTGTGGCATTCCAAATGAACTAAAGTATTAGGCATTTCTTTGGGTATTCCAAGTAAGAGAACACTTACTTAATCCTCTATCTTTGAATTCCTAAACCAGAGAATATTTATCAGATGGAGAATACTAGATGTTTCTGGTTGACAAAGATATTTCAAGTTTGAGAAATGTTTTGAAGTCATCTCATGCATATTTAATGGACTTATCTTCTCTCCACCTGCACCAAGGGGCCAGACTTAACTACTTTAACCCAGATTGAGAAGCAATTTTTACCATGAATTCACAGTTTTCTCCTTAATAATTTGTGTCCAGGTGACATAGAGTGTACACACATATTTGAACCCATATATTAACCAAATGTTTGAGTGAACTAACAGAAAAGGAAATGATGTATAATCTTTCTCATGTCTGGAAAGGAGAAGCCTTTTCTGTGTCTTTGAAGTCAGATAACCTTGGATGGTCTTTTTATGTCTGTTGAATATTGTGTCTTAGGCAAGTAAACTAGTCTCTTTAAATTTTAACTTCAATGTATTTTTTATCTTTTATATAAAAATGTAGCCATTGTACATAGATAAACCAATCTTGCTGTAAATATTAAAGCACATATGGAAGTACCCAATAGTACTTAATGCCTAGTGTGTGAGGATATCGAGAGACTACCTACTTAGTGGATGTCTCATTGACCCAAAAATTTGGGGTCAAAATGATAGTAACATTTAAAGTTACACCTTTCTTGATAGGGATTCAGTATGTGGTAGTTTGTAAAACCCCTTTAATCAGTAATGTACTTGGATTATGTATTTGTTACTTTTCACATTCCTGTGGCCAAATACCAACTTAAGGGAGGACGGACTGCTTTTGGCTCATGATTTCAAGTGACCTAAGTCCACAATGGCTAGGAAGCCTTGGTGATAGAACCAGCATGTCTGTGGAGGTAGGAAGATGGATGGAAAACAGATCCCTACAACAATTTATCAAATGAGTGGTCTCCATCTTGAATAACCATGTTGGAGAATGAAGGGAATTGAATGAGTCACTTATCCTCTTCTGACTGGATGTTGTGTCTTCTGACAACCCTCTCCTTCCTGCCCTGTTCTGTCACCTTTGTCTTACTAAGCCACAGTGATTTGAACTGGGAGGTTCTGGTACATGATTTATGTAATTATTGGATTTCTAAGAATAAAGTATTTCCTTGATTTTTCTCAGTTTTATCCCTGGGATGTTTCTCTCCCTGTGATTGTCTAAAGCACGGGAGTTAGAAACTCAGAAAACTCTACTTATTCCTTTGGTGTGCATGCTGTGTGCTATAGATAAACATGTGCAGTATTTGTTGGTCTTAGATTTTTGACAAATTATTTTTAGTGTGGCAGAAATTATTTGTTAGAACTTTTAGATTAAATTATTTCATCTATTTTTTTCTTAAACAAACATATTTAGTCTTTATTATGTGCCAGAGCTATGGTTATATCCATTTAGAAGATTGGCCCTCTGTGTTCTTGGTGCCTACATTGCAAGATAGATGATAAAAAAATATGGTAGTTATTATAAAGAAAAACAAAGCACTTCAAATTTGCCTATGTTAGGATATTACTAAATTATGACAGCTGTATCTGGTAGCCCCCTTTACAAAGTTAGCACTGGGAGATGGCCACTGAGCATGAGCATTGTCTTTGAGAACTCTCTGCAGGGCTTACCTTCTTTTCCATCATTTGGGCTATTTCTTGTTATGGCAAACTTGATCAAATTGGAGTTTAGGGGCATAGCCAAGCAGAATGTAGAGAAAGGAAATTAGGACTGAGACAGTTTTGGAGAAACAGCCTCATATCATTTCAGAGTTACTTTACCATTTATTTTTTTTCAAATGTCTTGCTTTGTAGTGTCTTATACTAACAATAATGAAAATTGACATATTTAAAAATATCTGTTTAACTCTGCTATATTTAGGAAGATTGTATAAAAAACATTTTACTTGGATGTTTTTAGTTCTATGGCATTAGGACCATAGAATATATTCTTTTTGACATAAATTTTGAAGAAGAGGGAGCACTTAAGTTGGAAAGAAGCCATTTTACCATGGGGTAAATATGTTTGAGGTTAATTTTTAAAGTGTAACTGAGGTTTGATCATAAATTAGGACAGCCTCTTTAACAATGAGAAAAACATTTAAAGCAGCTGCCATTGATTCAACTGATTCATAAGTGCTGGTCATAAATAAATATTCTTAGAGTTTTAACTCATTGAAGCCAGTTTCTTTAATGCCAATGTCTTTTTGGAAAGCATTTTGATAAAATGTATAGAGTGATAAAATATTTTCAGATTTTTACCTGGCAATTCTATTTCTTAAGCAATCTGTACTGAGAAAATAAATCTGAAATCCTGGTGAACCATAATGCACAGATACTTTGCCCAGCAGTTTAACAAGAAGGAAACAATTAGCTAAGGTTTGGATTACTTGTGTAATGAAATATCATGGAGCCTTTTGAATATTTTTGAAGAATATTAACCATGCAAGAACATATTTATACAATTCAATTGAAAAAACAAGCTGTATAAAACCAGTGCTGGGAATCAAACCGAGGGCCTCATATGGGCTTGGCAGATACATTACTACACTGACCCATCCCTCTAGCCTGTTCTATAGACAACATTTTCATTGTAAATTTTCCTGTTCTTTGTGTTGAAAGGTTTGTGTTTTCTTCTCTCTAGTTTTCTGTATTACAAAAATGCATAGCCAACATAAATTACATTCATACTGAATAAACATGTTGTATAAGCATTTCAGCCTTTCACTCAAACATTTTTACCAATATCCAATCTACTTCTATTACTATGATATAATTTTTTTCAGATTTTTATCTTTAGAATATTTTTAACTTGTGAGTTTTTAATCTAATCTTTATTTTGAATTTTTATAGTTTTCTCTTTGTTGCTTCCAGTTTCTAGGTATTCTACTTAAAAAGTAACAATTCAGTTCCACATTGGAAGACTATTTTTCAGCATAAAGTGCTTGCTTAGCACATGCAAGGCCCTGGATTCAGTGCCTAGTACCATCTCCACTTATACAAAGTTGGTGTTCTCATTACCAGCTATGCTAATCTATTATTTGTCCTATATATTAAAGTCATACTTTGCTGGAAAAAGCGAGGAAGGACAGGTGTTAGTATATCCCAGAGTAAACGAACTATATTTGTTTCTTTTAAAACTCTACAATCTAGATTTCTTTAATTGAATCTAATCCTTCCAGTCAGATTGATGGTGTAAAGAGAGCTACCTTTCATTGAATTGATCATTTGGCTAGACACTTTTATGTAATATACAGTTTTGCAGTCTACTACAAAACTATTTTAAGTAAAAAAATCATTTGGAAATTGCACTCTTACAATAGAAAATTGCAAATGTGTTCCCATAGAAAACAGTTAGAATTTAACTTAATTCTAATGGTTTATTTCTAATGAATTAGCTCTTCCTAGCTAATTAATTTTGCTACTGCTTTGCTTACTTCACTGAACTACCTCCTCTCTCCTTTCTTCCTTGCCTCCTGCCTCTTGGATACTAGACACCAACACTCTACCACGGAGTTGAATTCCCAGCCCGCTTTTTTACTTTCTATTCCAAGAAAGATTTTCACTAAATTACCCAAGCTGCTCTTGAACTCACCGTAGCCCAGGCAGGCCTTGAACTTGCAATCCCTTTGCCTAACATTGGAGTAGCTGAGATGATCTGCCAGGCTGGACAACTGTGCTTTTTTTCTGTTGTTGTTGTGATTAATCTAAGTGGGTTGCTCCCATTCCTAGACTGTGTACTAATCTCTATTTTACCATGCACCTAGCGGTTCAGCTGGGGACTTTTTAAACCTAAGCATTTAAATACACACACAAGAAGTTGTTGTATTAGAGGTTGGTAGAGGTATTGTGGTTTTTTTTTCCTTTTTCTTCCCAGGGGTCTTGGACCTTTTGTTTGGCTTTTGTTTGATTTGTTTACAAAAATGCAGGCTTTGAAGCAGGCAATTATGTAGGACTATTAAAAAGAAGGGTAAAGCAAGAAGTCTGCTTTATACATTTTTAAGCAGGTATCCTCATTTTACTGTCTTATTTCCTGGCATTCTCAGCCAGTGTCATTCATAGATTTTGCTTTCCTCTCACAGATCTGCATTGACTTTCTTATTGGCATCCTAATTTTCTGTAAAAAATTTACTTTGTTCTTTGTCTCCTGAATTAGAAAATAACCCATGTTTCTCTATGAATATTGAACTGTCATAGTGTGGTCTGATGTGTTACCATTATACTTTTAAAATGAATTTTGGATATAATATTTTAATGGTATCATCTCATTCTATTTTTTTTTCTGTTTTGGGATAAAGGGCTTTGTATATCTAGTTTCCTTCATTTGAAGTTCCTGTTCTTAGGTAACTGCTCCTCTATAGATATAAAATTGCCTTTGCAAGATTTGTACTAATAAAATCAATACATTTAGTATTGTCTCTGGTCACAGCGACGTAAGTGGCTGTGAGGTAAGACCGTTTAAATTGTCACAGCTAAAATAGCCCTTTTAAAAATAGAAATAAAAAAAGACATATACTTCAGACATAGTTCATGATTACTGAGAACATCCTCCATTATGTCAGGCCTTGTAAATATGGTTGTTCAGATTATTTTTATTTTTTAACTCATGGAAGGAGAATAAAAAGAGGGATCTATTTTTGGCAGAGACCTAAGGCAATATCAGTGTGACTGTTAACTGACGCTTTTATCAGCTTCCAATTTCTACCTGAGTGCTTTGGCTTTTTTTCCCCTTTCATTACTTTGGACATTAGAGTTTTTGAAGTGTAATTTTTAATAGTGACATCTCTAACCTTTAGGTCTGAGTAGTATGTTGCCCCTGAAATTTGGTTGAGTCACTTGATACTTTCTACCACCTGTCAAAGCTGAAGAGATCTGTCTGTCCCCTTTGCCTTCTACTTCCTGGATCATTTTTCCTGCTGATGGTTATCTTATGTTATTTGTGGCGAGTTTTTCCACATTTCTGATGTGAAACCTACCAGAGTTTGATCCTTAAATTTGTGGCTTCCACTTCTGTTCATGAAAAAGTAACTAGTACATGACTGGTTACTTTTCACATCTTATCTCCCATAAACAGCTAGAAACCAAACAAAATATATGAAGAAAAAACTTATTCAGACATTGGGCACCTGGCACATAGGCTGCAATCTCTGAAAGTAAGGGAACAAATGAATGAAATGAGTGTTATAGCCATCCTGACGTTTTGTCTGCATGCAGTTTCAAGATCTGGGAGCCTGTGATCTTGCTGAACTTAAGAGATAGGGAGGAGTAGATAGCAGGAATTCACAGATGGGATTATGAGAGATGGGGAGCTACTCACAGGAATAACTCCAAAATTCTGATCGGATAAAATGTACAAGTATCATAAAGGACATCTAAGTTTCTACACCAGGAGTTAATGAAACTCTGTCTGATACCATGTGCATATAGTAGAGATCCAAGAGTGGTCTTACCATAGTACCAGAGTTAAATTAACCCAGAGTAAGGCTACTCTGGTCCCAAATGAGCAAAACATAAAACCACACCTTGAAAAGTGGCTCTCTAACAATAAATTCACTGTGTGCAAAACTTGAATACTCCCTAAGTGCAAAATAGTGCAAAATCCAAATAATCAACAATGTAATTATTAAAAGATCTATGACCCCTCAGATTGTTAAATCTTCCAAGATGTAGTGAAATGTGAGCTGTAAATGGGAGAAAGTTAGTCAGTAGAAACAGAACCAGAGACGATGGCAATAGAATTAAGAGAGGACTTTAAGCAGCTCTGAACATACATTGAAGGATTAAAAGAAGAACATAAATATAACAAATAAATAAATAGAAGACTATAGAGAAACAAAAGGAACTTCTGGAAGTGAAAAGTGTACCATATGAAATGAAAATTTACTGGACGAGACAAATAGGGAATTACACATTACAGAAAAAAGGGTTGATGAATTTGAATATGTAAGAGTGGAAATTGTCCAATCTCAGACAGAATTGGGAATAGCCAAGTTGTGTGTGTGTGTGTGTGTGTGTGTGTGTGTGTGTGTGTGTGTGTGTGTGTGATTCAATGAACTGTGAGGCAGTATAAAGCAAATTTATGTGCCATGTTACTGGAGTCAAGGAAAGAGAAGAATAAGCAGAAAATAATTGAAGTAATAACTATAAAATTTCCACATATGTTAACACTTTGGACCTCTTTCCATAGATCTAAGAAATTTAGTAACCAGAAACAGAAAAAAACTACAAAGAAAATAAGAGTATAACAATTAGAATCAACTTGTTAAACCAGTGATCGTACATAAATGCTGTTGAAGGAAAAATAGGAGCATATTAAATGCAGAAAGGGTCATTTACTTCTCATCAGAAACATTGATAGTCATTGGCATCTTTAACGTGCTTTAAAGTGAGGGGAAAAACAAAGAAAGAAAGAAAGAAATGAGGGTGAAATGAATGTTTTGAGATAAAAGTAGAAAGAATAGGTTCTAGCACACCTCAGTTGTGAGAATATTAATGGCAGTTCTTCAGACAGGAGGAAAATAATGCCAGATGGGAGCAGAGATAGTTAGGTACTAGGGCTGGCTGGTCATAAGTCTAACTAATGATTCTTAACCTGTGGGTTATGATCCCTTTGGGGATCAAATGACCTTTTCACAGGGGTAGCCTATCCTGTATATCAGATCTTTACATTATGATTCATAACAGTAGCAACATTACAGTTATGAAGTAACAATGAAAATAATTTTATGGTTGGAGGTCACCACACATGAGGAACTGTATTAAAGGGTGACAGCATTAAGAAGGTTGAGAACCACTGCTCTCAACAAAATGGTGAGCTCCAGATTTGGTGACATATTTGGTGACCAGACATGCAGGCACCCTCACTTCTTACATATATATGCATACAACACATACACCCAAGCATGTACACACATACACACGTATACACACGCACATGCACGTACACACACACACCCAGAGATAGTAGACTTAAACATAACCATACCAATAGTTAAAATACAAGTAATGCAACCACTGCCATTAAAGGTTGCAAAAATGCAAGACTTATTAATACATTATAGAAAAGAACTAACTTAAAAGCAAGAATATGGTAAAAGGTATGTGAACAGCAACCATAAGGAAGCCAGGATGTCCATATTAATGTGAGTTGAATTAGTTTTTAGGAAGAGTAATGTTGCCAGAAATAAAGCTGCCGTTTCATAATGATAAAGTGATCAATTCATCAAGATGTCAATGACCAGAAGTATCCTAAGAGAACCTCAAAAAACATGGAAACATGTTCTGTTAAGATAAATAGACAAAACACTTACCAGAATTGAACATGTTTTTTCTGTTATTGTTTTGTTTTTTGAGACAGGGTTTCTCAGTTGTAACTCTAGCTGTCCTGGAACTCACTCTGTAGACCAGGCTTGCTTGGAACCCACAGAGATCTGCCTACCTCTGCCTCCCGAGTGCTGGAATTAAAGGCGTGAGCCATCACCGCCTGACAAGAATTGGATATTTTATCTATCTTAAGTTGGTGCTCAATAGAACTAGAACTAGTGGATAAACTTCATTGAGGAGATGGAAGACAGATTACACTAGTAACTGAATCTAATCAACATTTATAAAACAATGGACACAACATTAACAGGATACGTTTCTTCTCCAATTCATGTTACATTCACTGTGAGCTTTAAAATAATCTTTCAGCACATTTAACAAGGAACTCATATAAATACATGTTTTTGACCAAAATCAAATTAAATTATAAGTCACAAAGGATAGCTGGAAATGCCCAAATATTAGTCTATTATACAGTGAATATGTTTGTTGTTATTATTGTTCTTTTGAGACAGTCTCACAGTATAACTCAGGCCAGCCTAGAACTTACTATGTAGACAAAGCCAGCCTCAAACTTATGATGATCCTCCTGTGTTAGACTCTCAAGTGCTGCAGTTATAGTCACAAGCTGCCATTCCTGACTTTTAATATATTTCTAAAAAGATAATGAACCAAAACCATAAGAGAAAGTAGGAGATATTTTAGATATATAATAATGGAAATACAACCTATGTAAATTTATGAGATGTAGGTACCACAGTGCTTGGAAAGAAATTTATAATTTTAAAAGGAGAATGTTAAGTCAACAAACTTCTAGAAACTAGTGAACAAGTACAGATCCCTCCAGAAAAGCAAAAGAAATGTAGAAAAGTAAAAATCAGAAATGGAAAATAAGCAATACAAGAAAAATACAAAGCAGGTGTCAGCTCCTAGTAAGGGTAATAAAATTACTCAGCCTGTAGCTAGACTTACAAAGATTAAAAGGAAGAAAAGACATGTTCGCACAAAGACCCAATGTTGGAGGATCCTACTACAACTCTTAGAGCCATTAAAAGAACAAGAGAGTATTCTGAATATTATACCAGGGATTTCTACAACATAGATAATTAAAAGATTCCTTGAAAGGCACAATAGATCAAATGGACTCAGAAAGAACTAGGAAGTCTGATGAGCTTGACATCTGTCAAAGAAACTACCTTTATAATTAAGAATCATCTCAAAATTAAAGCTCTAGCCTCTGATATATTTGTTGGTAAATCCTATCAAATGTTTAAAGAACAAATAAACCAAACTCAGAATACAGAGGACAATAGATTTCTTCCTAATTCATGCCATGAGGCAGATGAGATTGGAACCTGTTGGTGAGAATGCGCAGCTGCCATGAACAACAGTGTAGGAACTGCTCAAAAATTTTAATACAGAACCACCACAGTGCTCCAACAGTCCCACTTTTGAGAACATCCTCAAAAGAAAACAGGAGCTTGGAGTTTATTCCTAATTCCTAGTCTAGTATGCGTTGTGTCATTATTCACAGTTGCCAAGGTATGGAAATAACTCATAATCATCAACAAATACATGAAAAAAAGAAATGTTATACAGCTTTTAAAATGGAAGAAGTCCTGGTATTTACAACATATGGATTTATCTGGAGACTATTATGCTAAGTGAAATAAAGCAGTCACAGGAGGACAAACACTGCATGCTTACAAGCACTGTGTTATGAAGCTTATGCAAGAAATCTGGAATAGTGCTTAGTAGAAGCCTACAGACAGCCTGGAATGTTGTTCAGTGTGGGTTAGGTTATAGGTACACTTGATATAAGCTATAAAGATCTCCTATGCTGCAAAGTAGTTTTATAATTAATATAGTATGAGGATAAATACCATGTTAAACATACTTACTGCAAAAACAAACTAAAAGGATGCAACTTTGGGGAAGCTGATGAATATGTTTATTCCCTTGATTGTAATGATGGTATCATAGTTGTTTGCAATTATACAAACTCATCAAATTGTGTATTTTAGAAGTATTTATTTTCGCTGGACTCAGAGTTATATGCCTATAATTCTAACTACTTGGGAGTCTGAGCCTGTAGGATCTCAAAAATAACCTAAGTCTGGATCACATAGTGCTAAATAAGAGGCCTATTTAAAAATATATACATCTATATGTATATATAGATATGCACACACACACACACACACACGAGCTAAATAAAGCTGTTAAAAACCTGAAGCAAAATAATATATGTACTTACTTGAAATAGTTCCAAACTGGAAGCTGCCTGCATATCCATCATCTAACTAGAAACAACCTACATATCTGTCACCAAACTAGAGGCAGCCTCCATATCTATCAGCAGTTTACTGGATATTTTTTTTCTGTGTTCATTCAGTGGAATTCTAAGCACCCAAGATGTTTAGATAGATACCCAGAGCACTATACTGGGTGAAAGAATACTGACATGATGGATGATAGAACAACCCTATTTATATGGAATTCTACAAAAGACAAGACTACAGTGATAGGAAGTAGTGTTTGCCAGGGTCCAGGGTTACAAGGAAGGAACCTATTACTAAAGGGCATGGGAGAACTCTTTGGGATAATAGTAAGAGTTTCAGATCTTTACTGTGGTTCAACTTACATATATGTGTACATTTGCCACAGTTTGTTGAATTTTACATTTGATTCCTGTGCTTCTGTATAAAATTATATTTTGGTAAAAGTGATATTTAAGAAACAGTTTGGAAGAAAGATATCAATTTTATCTATAAAAACATTGCAGGTCAGGCAAGTATAGTTCAGTAGTAGAATATGTACCTAATTTGTATGATTTGTTGGGTTCAATCCCCAAAACCCCCCACACCCACACACACACATACCTACCTTAGGTCTATACTCCGCCCCTCCCTCCCCCCATGCATATATACACTCACCCTCATATATTTCATGGTAGAAGTTCTAGGGAGTTTCAACTATTTTCTGAAAGGTAAAAGAAGGAATGAGGGAGAGGACAATTATAGTGTCATTTGTCTGCTTTGTCTCTGAAATCTGATTTTCTTCCCCCCACTCCCATCTTGCTGATTTTCTGCTCTAAAGCTGTGTCTTTCCAGCTCCTTTCTCTGATGGGAACATGTAATCCAAAGAAAGACCTTACAATCAAGAGTTAACCTTGCCAAATCCAGAAAGCACGTGAAAAACAAATATATCAGTTTTATTGCAGTTCTTACTTATTAGGTTGACACGTTTCATCAGATCTCCATGGAATGGGAAACAAGATAAAATCTAAAATGAAGAAGCTAAGATGATTTTCCAGCTCATTTTGCGTTAGTGTTTAAATTAATCAGCATGTTTATTTCCTGTCTACTACATTTCTCCTGAGTGGGCTCAACAGCAGGTACAATATGGTAAAGGATAGACCATTAGCTGAGGAGATCATATATAGGTACAAAATCCAATTCCTCATTTGTTTCTGTTGTTTGTTTTCCATCCAAGTATTATGAATTCCCTGATTGTGGTACATACTCAGTCACAGGAAAGTACCAAAGCAAATGGTACTTTTAATGGTAGAGAAAATTAGGAGGAGACTATATCCATTAATTGTAGCCATTAATATTCATTCTAAAACTTCTGGACCTAATTTTATTTTTCTTAGTTTTGTTCATGCCAAAGAATCTTCAGATGTCAATAATAAAGTTCCTTTGTGCTCAGTCTGTTTCATATTAATATAATTCTTTTCATAGTAAAAGCTGAGTTGCAAGATTTGTAGCTGTTTGAGAAAAATGATTTCAGAATAGGAAATTCAAATGGAAATTATTTCATTTTTAAAATCTATAGTAAATTCTCACCTAGAATTAGTGAGTTAGATACTCAAGTATTGAAAATTTGTGCTGTGTTCCTCTTGTCAGAGAAGAAACCATAGCTAGTCCATTATCAGAATGTTGCCATTAAATTGTATTAAATTCAGTGCCCACTGCAGTATAAATTAGGAAAAGAAAATGTGTACAGATATGTTATTTTTCCTAGTCCAGGTAATCATTCTTATCTAAATTGGACTGTAATAAAAAATAGACAGCCGTCGACCTGAAACTGAATTTTTAAAGAACTTTACTGAAAATGGCTGATTTAGTCTTGCTAAGGAGAGGAAATGGTTCCTTCAATTCAAAAATTGGCAGAATCATGGTAATCTACTACAGTACGCTTTTGATTGGGGTGACTGTATGTCAGTTATGATTAGTCTTGATTTGTAAAGAGAACTCAGCTTTTCTAATCCCTTGTTAGACTTTGCCTCTCCTTCCTCTGGCATTTACAAACTAAATTAGAAATATAAAAATGGGGGAAAAGCATATAATGCTGCTTTTATTTTATTTCTATGAATACAAAACCAAAAAAGGATTAATATGTTAATGCTTGATCCTCAATTTTAGATACTTATGACCTTCTATACTATCCATGTTATCTATCCTTATTGCCTTGGTTTCCCAGGTACCATGAGGTACAGGGTGCATACAGAGATTGAAGGAGGGGTGTAGTATAAAGCTATGGTGTTCTTTTTTGTTTAAACGATATTTTCATGCATAAAAAACAGGGTGCGGACAAAGACATGTCAAATACATTTGAACCTTTTACCTTCTGTCCCCTGACTCCTCCAGTCCATTTTCTCCCATTTTCAATCAGTTTGAGATTTCAGATTATCTGGAACTTAAACATTATTCATCCCATAACATAAATTGCACGATGAAATGATCAGATCCCATACCTAGCTGAATAATCATTAAAACAAAGGTTAAGTGGAAATTTTAATTTGGAGGACAATTTGTAGAGAGTACACAAAAGACCTGGATGTCACCACGGCTAGCTAGATAACAGAACATGAAATGAGAAGGCAGGGAGGGAATTAGAAAGAGTGGTGGTAAGCCATCCTTGTGTAAGTGAGCCACCAAAGGGGAAACAGTAGACAGTGATGTGGATTTCTAATAAGAACAGCGTGAGAACTTGTTCCTGGATTTCTAGTGCATCCTAATCTTTCCACTCCTGAGAAGAGGAGGAAAAACGGGAGGAGACTGGCCCTTCTGCTCATCTATATGGCTAACTGTGTGGTAATCTACAAGACAGCTGTGCTTACTACCCTAGAGATGCTACCCCCACCACAGTGTTCCCAAGAAATGGCATATGAAGACAAAGTGGCTTTCTATATGCCTAGTCTTGGGCTCTCTCCAAGAACTGAACTCTACTATAACCCGAATCATGGTATTTGTAGCTCCTAAAGATATAAGAAAAGTTTCTTTAAGCAATCAAGCCTTTGATAATTATTAAAGCAGCCTGGGCTGACTAATTCAGGACGTAATGATATTGGGCATATTTTGTATTCATGAAACCTGTCATTTGTATGGCTTGGAAAGGAAACACACAACTTCTTTCCATTGAAATAGGAAGAGAAATGTCTTAGTTTGGTGGTGGAAAGAAGGCACTAGCATTTTGTTTTTTACTTAAGCTTCCTAGATCCCAGAGTTCAGTTGCATGGTATGAGGAGTATAATTGGATTTTTGAGCTAAGTTGCTGATGAGGCCAAGTACACTTGACAATCATTATTTGGTGGTGTAAGAAACAAACTACGATCCAAGGCTTCTCTTTTCCTTATTATCCACCTTTAAAAGAAATAATCTTATTGAGTGCCCATAACAAATAGGTATGATTTATATCATTGTATTAATGTTGTTACCTATAAGCTTCATTCTAAACAGAAGTGAGAGCTCACTATGGACTGTTTTTTTTTTTAACTTCTCATTGTATGTTGTTGTGGAAGTAGAGGTAGGCCTTGAAGTACACTACTGTTAAGTAAATACATCTTTTTTTATTGTCTCATGTAATTGTACTCCAGTCCTACAAACACATTTCTAATGTGTTGTGGCTTAAATCAATAGATCATCTCAGAAGAGGGCATTGGAAGTGACGTGAAACTTGTACTGGGAGTATCTTGTGCAGATTTCTATTGCTCTTTGTACTGTTACTGTTCCATAACTGCTATGTTTCTGAGAGCCACTTTTGATTTGACAGTACTGGCTGCCAGTTGGCAGAGAGGATTCACCTAGATTAGGTGGTTGCTTCCTGTTTCTATGTACAGGCTTGGGAAAATGGGGTTTCCTTTCCTCCAAAGGTTTCTCAGTACATACTGGTACAAAATGTTCAGAAGTAGGCTAATTCCTTTAAAAGCTATATCTGGTTGCCCTCAGATAAATATTTCCACTTATATTTCAACTCATTTTGAGCTTTTTTGTAGTTGGCAGTATTTTTTTCAATGTATGTAGGTGGCCTTAAACCATATGGCAAAAGCATTTTCCAAAAACATATAACCTTTTTCTTACTATGGATTATTTTCCTTATTTCCTTGTCATTTAAATCACTCCTCTCAGCAGGTTCAAAACCTCCTTTCCCCCTTTGATCTGATTCTGCTTACACTGATTGCTTAGCTTATGTACTTTGGTGAACTAATACGTGTTTTAATACCATATTTAAGGATGAAATCACCTATTCCTTCCATCTGTGTGGAGTGAAAATATGTTGTTAGTAATTTTAGATAAAAGGCATTAAATATTCCTGCAGCCATTGCCCTGTGCAGAATCATTACTATGTACACGATGCTGTCTTTTGGGCTTAGTGGTTTGTTTTCTATCAGTCTACTTTAAAATGCTCAACTACCTAGATTCTTTTTTTCCCATTAAATGATGCTTTTAGACACTTCATTTTTAGGACTGTGAACACTTTTCTTTAAAGATAAAAGATATTGGATGTGCATTTTTTACATGGCAAACCAGAGACTCAGACATTTAAGGAAAAATTTTATTCTGTCTACTCAAAGTCTGAATTCTTACATCTTCAAACATATGTCTTCAACTTACTAGGGTTGTCATTCACTCTCTTTCTTGACTGCTGCTTTATTGCAATCTTAACTCCCAATATCCCTAGGATATTGCCTAGGGCAGGTAAGGAATAGGAAAGAACACAGACAATTTCACATCATCTACCTTACCTGTTACAAGGACTCTTAACAACACATACTCAATAATATAAAAAATTCAAAGAATGTTTAATCTGGACGAGATTGTGGCAAGTTATAAAGGCTGATGTCATACTACCTGTTTCCTGTGCAGTTTTACATCCTCATGACCTGGGTTACTGTGAAGTGCCTTTGCTTCCCAGGCTGCCTTGCAAAAATGCAAGCCTGTAGCACCCTTAGGCATATATTAACAGTTCCTCAAAGAGTGAGCATAGTATTATAAGAAACCACAAGTAATTTCCCATACCATGTGGTTGAATTCCTTCCAACACATTTCATAGTTCAGTATAGTGTCTAATATGTGTAGTTTTTCTATTCATTCTGTATATTTTGAGTATTTACTGGAGAAGATGTGGTTGGTTATGTTATTATAAGAATGACATATATATATATATATATATACACACACACACACACACATATACACACACAAACATACACACACACACAAATTCTTGTGGGATAAATAATTGAAGGTATAGAATTTTAAATGGATTTCATTTCAAGTGTTTCAGTAAGAAATGAATTCACTCCCACTTTTTAGTTTTTAAGTTTACTGGGTATCAGAATATACAGTGTATGTCTGTGTTATTGAAAAGTCATCAAGGTACTTTGAGTCCATGGTTTTATATAGATTACATTGTGACTCATTTCGTTCTGAGGTTGTCAAAGCGTCAGAGGGCCTGGCTTATGTAGGGATACTGCCTAGTCAATGTGACGAGAGAGGATCGATGATCTTGCTTTCTATAGGAACAGTTGCAGATGTGGACTATACTAAGTTGGAAATGGAAAAAGAAAGAAGTTAAATTTATCTTAAAGAATGCATAAATATTAGGATACTAGAGTTTTCCTGAATCATGAAAGAGTTAGTGATAGTGTAATCCCATCTAGTTCATATCTTCCTATGAACTACTACTAATCAAGAGCACTTAGAGGAAAATTTCAAATGGATGATTATAATCTCAAGTTAGTTATTTTAGCACATAAGAGCTAGAAAGCAGAAAAGTCGGACTATCCTTCTTGTTTTTACTTTAATACCTTTAGTGGAGATCATGCAGTGCCTGAATGCTACCTTTGCCTCAGAACTGCAGTCATATTTTCAGTGCTATTGAACATTGAGTCCATGGAAGAACAGAACTTTTCATATTGTGCCCTGGTTTGTCTGCGGTGTTTGTTTGGTACCCAGTCTGCCATTGTGCCCATCTGTCAGAGCTTGTAGTAATTTAAATGTTTGAGGTGGATGATTAAACTGCTTTAAGGGGCTATCTTGTCTCCCAAGAACATTTTAAAGAAGGAATGTTCTTTAACTCATTAGTGAATGATGAGAAATATATAAAATACGGTATACCCCCTTAATTTAAGTATTTTAGAAAGCAGAAATATGTTATACCATTATTATTGTGAATATTCATAGTAATACAAACCACCTTACTGTGGTGTACTTATATTTTTGCCAAGTGTCTTAAAGCATATGGATTATATGAAGTTAGTTACTTCTAGTCAGAACATAATTGTTCTCAGACTTAATCATTAATTGAGGCTGTCATTGGTTTGCTGCAGAACCCAAATGTCTACCATATTCAACTATGTTATGTCTACCTCATTATATAAAACTTTTTGTATCAAAATCAGAATTTCTGGTTTAAGGGCATTTGTTTGTTGGTTAATGTTTGTAGCTGCACTTCACCTCTCTGAACAATCCTGATTTTACTAGGGCAGGCTGAAGATTATCAGGTCTGATGAAATGTTTTCTTAACCCCATAGCTTCATTTATGGCATTTTGGGCATGGTTTATAGTGCTTGCTTTCTTCTGCCTTGTATTAGTTAGCTGTGAATGTGTCTGCTTCTGCGCTGGCCTCCTACAAATCAGTGACTGCCTTTTATTCTTTCATAGCCCCTATATTTTGAGAAAAGGTGTGTGTTGAAGTTTTTGATTTCCTGTTACCAGTTTTCTCAATCTAACTTACAAATCAGTCAGTGATCCTAGCTTTAAACAGGGAATCTTGCAGACAGACATCTGTGATAACTAAGGCTCTGTATTCAACATTACCAAGTTTGAGTGTCTGATTTACTATGTTTGGTCTGCAAATAGGAAATTAATATTAGTCTACAAGAATTGTTGATGAGGACTAACATAGATACTTTGTTAAAACATTAATTTTGGTGCCTAATGTACAGAAGATACAATGTGCAAAACACTGTCTTACTGAGCTAACCATTGAGCCCCTAAGGGCTTGTCTCTTGGTTTTTATGTCTCAGGCACCTAACCTAGCATATGGTAAATACTCAGTAAATGCTGGCTTGGTTGAATTGACTGATGTACCCTATTTTATGTTCTGTTACAGCCCACTGTTTGTAACATGGAAGATTGGTCGAGACAAAAGATTGCGTGGATGTATAGGTACTTTTTCTGCCATGAATTTGCATTCAGGACTCAGGGAGTACACACTTACCAGGTGAAGACCATTTTTTTTGTTTCATTTACTTCTAATTAAAAAAAAAACTTGATACTTGAACCTAATACTTTAACTCCTTTTCATTTACTAAATTATTGACATTCCTCTCTCCATTCATATTAGTTTTTTCCCTTTTGGTGTCCAGTTACCTTCTCTTATAAAGTATTACTGATACGTATTACTATATAAAATACTGTGGTGACATGTATCTTGCCATAGATTTTTAAAGTATTTTTTTTTCTTTCAGTGGACAGCTTATTTTGTATAACTTGAAAATGACTGATTAAATGTCCATGAGTTACCCAAAGTTTAATTTCTATCTTAACAGCTTTTGTTTGTTCCCCTTTAGACCTTTGAAAATAGCTCTATCTTCCTTCATTTTATACATTTTGCTACACTTTTATGTGTTTTAAAACTTCAAAAGAAATCATAGTAAGAAAGTGATGTCACAGCCTGGCAGTATAATCATTCACATTCACAATTTACCCTCAACTTAATCATAGCTTGCTTGTTTTGTTTCCTCTAACACAATGAGACAATAATGAGTGCCTCATTATACTTTTTAAGACTTTTCTCTTAATTTTTCGGCTCACAGAAAGCTATCTAACATGCCATCTGATTTTTTTTAAACACAACTTCTAGCAAGTTTGTGTTCCAAAATTATTTCAGAAGAAGAAAATGTCTTAAAGAATTAGCTATTAGTAAAGGTATTTCCTGGTTTTGTGTGGCTACTTAACACATAGTTGTAATCCACACAGTACTGGTACAATAAGAAATTGGTCACTGTAACTAACCAATTGGTACTTGGGGCAAGTTGTACAATTTCCATACACAAGTAACAATCTACTATTTTCTTCTATATGCTCAATATAAGTATTAGGAGGATGTTAGGAGAACGAAACAGTCAATTATTATTTAATACAGGATTAGTGTTATGAAAATTAATTATCTTACTGTAGGATTATATAAATTCAAATGTAAAACACCAGTTACTAAAAGAACTGTATGTTTAATATTATCATGTTTGAAGGTATGTAATGGTTCATAGCTGCAAGTTTTTCTCAGCCCATAGGGAATCACATGAAAAAAGATGTAATAGCTTAAGGGATGCATTTATTGTTGTCTCTTCCCAAACTATGAGAAACGGGATGTTTGGACTGATTAAAAAGAACAAAACTTGTGAGAGAGCAAATATCTCTGTCGGTCTGTCTTTCTGTCTTTCTGTCTATCTATCTTTCTATCAACCTATCTTCTGGAAAGAACTGCAATTTAGTAAATAGTATAAATGGTACCCTTGAACAATTTTAAAATATGAAATAAGATAGATTGGGGACTCAATCAAATTATTTAAGTGACTACTTTTTGGGGAAACAGATACTTAAGAAATTGCATCTTTAATATATATAATAGACAATTTATTATACTTTTCCCAAAGTAACTTGTTATGAAGCATGCTGTCTCCTTGACATTTCCTGAGAAAGAGTTCTGTAGCCACCACGTGAATGGGAAACACTAATACTGCTTGATAAATGTAAAAAGCTCTCCTTCATCGTAGCAAGTTTCAGGTCCTTGTTTTTAAGTATAAATTTAAAAACTATAAATAATTCAGCATTTTCTAGACTTCAGTTTATTTGACTACAGACCCCTTTTATCCTTCTGCTCCAGTATCTTGTGTCATTAGAATTCCAAGGAACACAACTTTGCAAACACAAGCCTGCTATGAAATTTTATGAGTGTTAATAGAGTGTAATTTATATTTAGGTTTATACTACATATTTTTTAGTATAGAATTTCCTTGCACTTTCAAATGAAATTGTGGAAGAAATTCCATTATCAAATAATTCCATACTTTACAAATCTTTGGTGACAGTAGTTACTGGTGATAACTTGGTTTTTGTTTAGAGAAATAAGGAGATAACAATATTCAAGTTTGCTAAGTTTGTAGATATTTTTTTCTGACAATGATGTGAACAGAGTGAATTTTTCACACAATTGAAATTTGCCTGTATTTGTACCTTTTTACTCTCATTGCATTGTGTTCTGTGGCTGGGAACTTCCTGTTTACCTTTCAACCTTTTCCTTGTATTTCTATATAGCTTCCTTAAATTGTATATAGTACATTAAAAAGGAGTGCACATATATTTGTTTGTTTTGCGTTTTGCATGTACATATATATGCTTCCCATTTTGTGTGCAATATAATCTAATTAATGTATTAACATATTAACATATTATAAATCTTCTTATTTGGAATATCTAAACAAAAGAACTGTTACAAAATTTAATCAGTTTTAAAATTCACTTTAGAATCACAAACTATATGGAGTCATTTTTTAGAAGTTTAAATGTAATAATGCTTTTCAGTCCCAAAAGTGTGCTTACATACCTCTGCGTATGTGTGTGTTTGTATGTGTGGGTATTTAGGGAAATATACTTTCAGTTAGAATTTTTAAAGGCAAGTAATTTTTGATTAATTAAATTTGTTATTTGATAGTCTTATATAATGCATTCTGATTATCCTCACCCCCACTTTCTTTTATCTCCCTCTCATCACTGTTAAACCCCACCCCACCCCACAACCCCTTTCCCATATTCATGTCTCTGTTTTGTTTTTGACCCACGGAGTTTAACCTGGGTTGTCTGTATGACCATGTGTTTGGAACTATGTATTGAAGCTTGGTCATGCATCTAGTAAGTAAGTGGTAGAACTCAGATTCAAATTCAGGCCACAGACTGCAAAAAACATGCTTTTCACTGTAACATATATACACAATTCTCTGTCATGTGTTCTCTTAATGGAAACTTTGATTAAGTTAGGTTAAAATAAGACCTTATAAGCAGAAATAAAAACTAGTATTCTGATTTTATTTGTAGCTTCATCATGAAAATAATGAATCCAAAATAAGATTACTGTGAATTTAATAAGTCAATGATCAATAATTCTTCAGAAATTCTCCTGCAGAGTTATGAATAAACTTTACTTGAATTGTTATTGTATAAAAATGCTTATATAAAAATACTACTATGAGATAAGAAAATTGTGATTTTTGGTTGTATACCCTAGACCTCAAGAAGAATTCAGAATTTCTCAACATAGCAACAAGTGGCTCTTCTTTTTGCTGTCGAGTCTTCCCATCATAAAGTCCATAACTCACAAATGAACAAATAGAATCAGATGAACTGATGGGCTGAGGAAGTATTAACATGGGAGCAAGCAGACCAGTAGAATAAAATACTCTTCAATAACAGATGGGTTAAAAATTAGAGTATGTAATTATTTGTTGTGTTCGTCTGTGATTAAGTAGACATTCAAATTTTCAGGATGCTACTCAGTTATACCCTTTCTTATCTTGGTAAAATATAAGTACAATTATATTTTAAATGTCCACTTCCGTGATTCTAAATACATTCATGTTGTTGTGTAACCATCACCACCGTCTATCTCCAGAACTTTTTAATCTTCCCCAACTGGATCTCTTTATACATTAAATATTCATTCCATTCACTCCTCTTAACCACTGACAGAACTTTTTAATCTTCCCCAACTGGATCTCTTTATACATTAAATATTTATTCCATTCACTCCTCTTAACCACTGACAACCACTGTTCTACTTCTTGTCTCTGTGTGTTGACTACACAGGTCCCTATTTGTCATTACATGACTGGCTTATTTCACTAAGCATAATGTATTCAAGGTTTATTCATGTACTACTATATGTTAGTTTCTTTCCCTTTTAAGGCTGAAAAGTATTCCTGTCCAAGTGTCCATATCTGTGATGTTTTATGTATCCACTTTTCCATCTGTGGACCCTTTGTTTAGTGTCTACCTTTTGGATATTATAAATAATGCTGCAATGAAAATGCGTATGCAAATACCTGAATACTCTCTTTAAAAGACAGCTGTCTCAGATGACAGTCACATAGCTTGTTTATAGTCTATCAATCTTTTAAAGTGTTTCGTTCAATATTACCTGTTTTTTAAAAGAAATACCTACCCTGGATTAAGTTTTGATTCATAAATGAAATTTTTAATTGAAATTTTGTCATAGTCAGTGTTTGCTTAATTGAAATTTTTATTTATGTTCAATTAAAATAAGACTTTACAAATAGACTGATTTTTCTCCCAATTATAAAAACACATAATTAGAAAGTATGAAGACTTAGTGACAATTACAATATGAAACTCTGAAGAAGAAACTTTCCTCCTCTCCTTGGAGGCTCTTTTAGACAAAAGCAGGAAAGATCACAGTGAATAAGAAGCAGGATGTAGAGCTGAAAGTCCCAGATAAACATTCATAAAGTACAAGTTGGTGGTGAAGTACAGGAATTACCATCTTTTTCAATGCCTAGTCTTTGAGGTAGAGATAATTCTTCATCTCAGTGAATAAGAATAGTTTCTAGTATTTACCAGTTTTTTTTTTAACCAATAACTTAGAACATTTATGTGGATTCATAGCTTTTATAAGCTAAACAATTAGAAAGATTTCTCTCTTTTGGTACTTAAAAACATACTTTTGTATGTAGGAGAATTGGGATTAAGAGAGGAATGCAATCATCTCCGTCAATGAAGCTATCTTAAAATTTTGGCTGATGAATTCCCCTTGAGAGCACAGCTCTAATTCTTTATATAAATTCATGATGATAACATATTGTTTTAGAATACAGGAATGACTGATACTTAGTAAAGACAGGGATGTGGCCAGTCACTGCACTTACATGATGACTCTTTTTTTTTTTCTCATCAATTTCATTGTACATAGATGTCTCCTCTGAGCTATGAAGTAATTATGCAGGTTATGGCAGGACCTGAAGCTTGAGTCTTAACTATGCTGCTTTTGTTGTGCTCTTGAATTCTGAGAAATGAGCAGTGGAGGTTTAGTTCTTTCTAAGAAATGGGATAAGCATATAAAAAGAGAAGAATTTGTTTTGATTTGGAGTTTTCTTTTATTCTGTTTTCATGAGTGGTGTGTATATGTGCATATGCCTGTATGTGCTGAAATAAAATAACAAGAAGAGCGAGAGAGGGATTGTTTGCACATTACAAATGTTTGCTTTTTGTTAGATTGTTTGAGATATTGAAAATTACGAACAAGCTTTTCTTTTTTTTTATTATTTGAAAGGTTCTATTCATATTAGGTCTTCTGGGTGACTAGATGTATTGTAAACTGAATTTGCTTTTGTATTTGGTAATATAATCTTTCATTTTTGTAGAGTAGTATGAGTTTATAACCATTGTAAGCAGCATAATTATGTTTTCCCACTCAGACAGAACAGACTATTATGTGCTAATTCTTGTGATTGATTATTTTAGTAATACACATGGCTCATTGTGAATAATTAAATTTAACAAGTTCTTCTTTCTTTTCATGTAATATTGGTCTTTACGTTAGCATCACCCAGATTGATTTTTCTTATGAAAAATCAATGAGTCACTTCTGACTGTACATTATTGTCATGGCAGCTCATTCTGAGATGTTGAGGGCAGACTAGTTTTGCTAAGTGTCTCTGGCAAGACTCCTGGCTAAAGTATGCTTTGGGGAAAAAGTAGATTTATCAAAATAAAATACAAAACTAATTACCCTAATTTACAATCTATGCTTTACTTTCTGCAAAAAGGAGGATGGCCTGAGTTCTGAAACTTACTTATACCCACTGTGGTCATTTCAGCCCAATTACCAAATGAAAATTTGTCAGATTTTATAAAGCCTTTAACTTAAGGTACAATTTGAAACCTAGATTGTCATGTGCCTTTTATTCAATATTATCTTTAGGGAAGCATGATGAAGATACTTATCTGCAGAAATCTGGGGTCATTTCATTTTAGAGGCTGGGTTGGTTAAATGCATTCTTTTCATTATCCCAAGTTTGTGCTAATGTGCAGACATGTGGCCAAAAAATTGGCCAGCAGAATGGGGAAAGAGAAACGAAAGAGCACCATTCCCAGTATGCCTGATGGCTCCTGAATTATAGAGAAATGTCTGAACTTATCTAGTACCTCCTGCCATAGAAATTAAATGCACTGAGTGGATCAGATTTTAATTCTCTATCACATCTTTCAGATCTCCTGAGTCTCCTCTTGGAATTCCCCTGCTGCTTTGATTAAGTGCCACAGGCACAATGCCTTAGGACAGAAAAGCAGAAAGGGCCATCCATAAAAAGAGCTGTGAGAGAAGCTGCAAATAGGGCTTTTTCAATGTCAGCCCTCTGGATTCTTGAGTTTGACATGCAGAGAATGAGCTATGAGAAATTGACTGGAATCTTACATACATCTACGAACTTAACCTCTTTGTTCCTATGATGTTGATATTTCCCCTTCTTAACCATGTTGAAATAATTCTTCCTGAAGTCTGTCTGTGTTTTGCCATAGGAATTTATGATATTGTTGGAGGAAGCAAGTAAATAAATAATTACAGTAGGCAGAATAGATTCTTGCTGAAGAGACAAAAGATGATCAAAGCTATTTTGCATTATGAGAAAATGAAAACCTTTAATGTAATTTATACAATTATTTCAATGATCAGTCATTTTACTGGGTATAAAATATTGTGTGTGAATTGTTTTTTCAAGTAATCTTATATAAGATTTTGTATATTTCAAGAGGTTAATAATATTTAATATTCTTGTTTGTTTGAGATAAGGTCTCATTATGTGGCTCTTATTAGCCTAACTTTTGGTATGTGGAGCAGGCTGGTCTTGAAAGAGCTAGTCACAAAGAGCTACCTGCCTCTGCCTTCCAAGAGCTAGGATGAATAGCATATATCACCATGCCGAGCAATACCATATTTTAAACAGGGAAAATTGAACTTAGCATGGAAAAACCTGTTGGAAAGAAGGGCTTGTGAAAGTGTGTGTATTGGCCTGGAGAGATGGCTCAGCAGTTAAGAGCAATAGCTACTCTTCCAGATGACCCCGGTTCAATTTCCAACCCCCACATGGTGGCTTCCAACCATCTGTAAATCCAGTTCCAGAGAATCCAAAGTCATCTTCTAGACTCCAAGGACACCAGGCATACATGCAGACAAAACACTCATACTTTATGTATTAAGAAAATAAGTACTTTATTTCATAAAGTGTGTATATGTACACATAGATATTTGTATACACACAGACTCACACATACACACACACAAAAATACACACACTACCACCATTCAGTATCTAGAGCCAAGCTGAATTACAGCCCTGTTGTTTGACAAATGATGACAAAAATTAACAGATTTTTCTCTGATCCATCATCTAAAGTGAATTCATAATTTTTTTGTGATAAACACCTCATTTCTTAAGAATCCTGAGATACTCTTCAGTTCTTCTGATAAAATATTAAATTGGTAAAGCTATGTTAGAATTGAAATATTATCTGGCATTATTGTATTAAATGAGGCATAAAATTATATACAGGTATTTAATATGTATATTGCTTTTTTTGGCAGGGAAGGGTCTTACTGTGTGTGCAGTCTGGCTTCATATTCATGATATTCCTGCCACAGTCTCTGATGTATCTGGAATTACAGGCCTGTGCCTCTATGGCTGGCTTTAAAAGTATATTTCTTTCAGTCTGCACATTTCCAGATAAATATTGGCTCTACTTAGAAGTGTCTCAAGTATTTAAGTCAATAGGACCTGAATGAACATGAAACCAGATTTGTGTCTTAGTATTCAGGAGGAATAAAATAGTCATGTTTATGTAAACTCAGAGTGATCATTCTAGAATCTCACACAAGCAGTACACTTTTACCACATTTGGCAATGGGTGGTGGCATGGTGGTGCTAGTGATCTGAGTAGTTTAAAATAATGAATGTTGAGGTTTGGGTGTGGCAATTTCATATTAAATTTTTAGCTATTTTTTTTTGAGCATGGGAAAATGCTTTTGAAAAGATTTCATTAAAAGGCAACAAGAAAGTCTTTCTCTGTGATCCTTGCCCTTCTTTCAAACTGTAAAGTGTTTCATATGTGTATATTCAAAGTAGCAGTCACTGGAAGAAAATTCTTTTTTTATTACTGATAACAGTTTGTTGTCCTTCTAAGGCCAAACACTGTAATAGCTTTCCATGTTGCGTCAAGAGTATATTTTTCTTAGACACAACTTCCAGATGTTTTTACATTCTTTTTCACTTTTTAGATAAATCACAAATATTGGGTATAAAATGAGGTATTAAAGAGCTATATTGTTTGAGCTGCTTCTACTTAACAAAATAAATTATATGCATATGTATACATACTTGTCATATATGTGGAGAAAGATTATGAAACACACTCTCCAGTATATTTTAAAATTTTAACATAAAGACTGTAAAGTGAAGCCTAATAATTGTTGTTGTGATCAGAAAATATTTTTATTACTTTTCCATATTTGTTTATTTTATTTTAGGTGTTTGAGTGTGTTTTACTTACATATAGGTATGTGCAACCACCTGTGTTGCTGATACCTGGGGAGGTCAGAAATAAGCATTGGATCCTCTGGAACTGGAATTACAGGCAGTTGTGAGTTACCAAGTAGGTTCTGGGAGCTGAACCCGGGTGCTTTGTAAGAGCAACAAGTTCTCTTAACCACTAAACCATCTCTCCAGCCCCATTTTTATTAATTTTACAACCTCACAAAATTAACCTGTGTGTGTACATTCAAACTGTAGGAACATCATTTAAATGAGATTGGCATATTATTGAACCCATTTCGAACCCTTATTATTTTTAACATTCATACCTTGAAATACTAACTTGTGTCTTTCCTTATAGTAAAAGAGAAACTTAGAAAAAGCCATATAGAAAACTGTGCGGAAGCTTTAATTACAGGGATTGCTGAGAGTTCGACTTCCTGTTGCTGTACCCAGGCCTGCTTTATGTGTCTCACAAAGTCAGTTTAAAAGGTTCCAACTGTAGCCACTTTGTTGGCAATAGCAGGGCAGAGAATTTTGTTTGTTTGTTTGTTTTTCAGGTTGCATTTAACCTAAGTCATTCTTGTAAGACGACCTTCTGTTACTGCCTAGATAAGGGCAATTGAGAACTATTCTGTCTTTGGATACGGGACAGGATTGCATGTGAACTGTGTACACTTGTGGTTGGTTAGACTTATGGTACTAAGGAGGTCATTGTTTCAAGCCCCACTTGGGCCACTTGAACTTGCTTTGTTCGTTTCCATATAGCATCCTGTACCCCAATCCCCAGGAAGTTGACGACGTGGTAAAGCTCAGACAAAGCATTTGCATGGCCAGCTACAAAACTCAAACACTATGTCTGCAGGCTACATTAAGAGTTCTAATACTGAGCCGTTTCATGAAGAGTTAATTATTCATTGCTTTGACTCTGTAAGAAAAAGTACAGATATGAAAAATTGCTGATTTATTTTAAAAAACTTTTAACAGAGCCAGTATGGCTTTGGGGAAAAAAAGGTTTTGGCTCTTTGGAGTGGAAGGAAAACTGAAGACATAGGTTGGCCTTCATGGAGCCTGAAAATAATATGGGAAGAAGAGAAATTCTGAACTTAAAACAGCCTGAAGAAATTATTTATTATTTCCTCTTTCCTGAGTTCCTACCTTTAATGCAGAGTGTGGCTAGAATTAGTGAGAGTCGTCTCAGATAATACTAGATTTAAGCTGTTGCAACTGTTAAATATTTCATTGGAAAAGGATGACTAGATTAAATTTACCAGTGGGAAAAATCCATCAAGTACAATTGCTTCTCATTTCAAAGTACATCTTAACAGGCTACATTTTAAAGTGCTCATCTGTTGTGGGTGGAGATGTTCCTTTGCCTCAGGTAGCAGCCCACTTAAGTGGGTATCTGTGGTCTCAAACTATGTGCCCTCCTGTGCAATTGCCTCTTCCACTTCACAAGTTTTATTACTGCTTAGAGCAGCACTCTTACCCCCATTATCCAGTGTGGCCACAGACACTCATTAGCATAGATAACCTCTCCCTCTGAGAAAAGATCTCCTCTGTCTACCTTTTGTCCCCCTAGAGTAAAAGCAAATATCACTATAAAGTTTGCATTTTACTTAGAGTATTCTACAGTGTTAATACTCTGCTTCCTTCCAACTCTCTCCTAATCCTCTGCTTTGCTCTTCACATTTCCCCTCTGTTAGCCTTAGCCCTTCTAGCTCTTTTTCCTTTGAACGTGTTGAGCACTGTTCCTCCTTAGGGCATTTGCACATGCCATTTTCTCAACCTGGACCAATCTTCTCCCAGATACCTATGTTCTTGGCTCATTTACTCCCTTTATGTCTCAATTCAAATGACAGAATATTCTGATATTAGACTTTGATCATATCAGCGTTTGCCTCTTAATTTACCTTACATGTTTTTGATACTTGATTTTTAAGAGTAGAGGCTGTGTGAGATTCTATCAGGAACCTGAACCTAAAGCCTGGTCCCTAAAGCTCACAATGCAAAGCAGTAGCTGCATTGTGGTGCTAGTCACCCTAGTCCTTAACTTTGTGAACTTAGAGAAAGTAAAGAATTTCTATGGAGTCGTGGTTCCTTCAAATTGTAAAATAGATGATACCAGTGTGGTAGGTTTCTTGTGAAAATTTAGAGGTATATTTATATAAAATATTAGTGCATTCTGGTTATGCTGCATCTCTACTTCAGAAATTAAAATAGTAAGAATAATAAAAGAAGTTTTAGGTATACTTGTAGGAATTTGAATTTTCCTTTATCTCTTGCACATGTAAATTAGTAGGAGTTCTTGTAGTATGAAAAGACACAGCCATCATTAAGAAATAAATCAGTGACAATATAATCTGTCACCATCTCATTTTGTTTATGAAATCCTCCTTTAAATGTGCACACATTGTTAAATGTGAACACTGAACAAAATGCCACCAATCAGTATTCCTGGTTGGTTCTACACTACCAAATATGTTCTCAGTTCATCCCTTCATCTCAAACCTTAATGCCACTTTTTAATTCAAGGCTTTGATTTTGACTCGGGGTTCACTCACACGGGGTTCACATGCTTCCCATCAAAGCTGTTTCTGAGCAGTATCCAGAGTTGCTTTGTTGACACAATCTATTCCACTGCTTAAAGGAGCTGCTCTTAGTTTCTGTCTACACAAAGGAAGGCTGGCTCTTCTAAGCATAGCCTACAAAATCCCAAACTCACAATTCGGCTATGTATGATTATTCATGATTTTCTATGTATATTCTTCCATGTTTTTCTGGCTTTGAACTTTTTTTTCTTCTGCCAGCCATGCCTCACCCCGTTTCCACCCAGTCAACTCCTACTCATTATTCAAGACTCAGCTTGCTTGTTACTTCCTCATGAAATCTCTTTGACACTCCCCAGTAAAGCTGGTTACTCTTTTGTATTCCCAGGACACTTTATTCAGGCCTCTGTTGTAAATATTTAACTCGCTGGATTATCATTATTGACTTTATATGTTTGTCTCTCCAGTATGAAATTGTCCTTAGTGGTAGTTTACCAAGCCACGTCAAAGCAAATAAACACAAACCAGTCTCATTGCTTGGTAGCAACCTCACTTGATCCTGATAGCCATGTCTACTTTCTTCCCTTTCCATCTGCCTCTTTTGGGTTTTGTCACCTTTCTTTGCTGCCAATGTAGTTGAGCTTATAAAAGATGCTGAAGCCAGTTGAGAGTGATGAATTGGTTTAAGCCCTGCTGCAGTTTGATTGAACTGTAGGCAGGATCTGGGTACAGAAAACTTTACAGAACAGATTAACACAGACTAATATCTTGTTTCAATAGCCATAAGTACTGGAAGAAGCACTCTGTGAACTGATGCTTGCTTTAGGACCATAGAGCTGTAAGAGACCCTTAGAAATCTTCTAGTCCAGCCCTTATTTGATTTGCCTTTAAATCTTCCAAGAAATGAACATGTAGCTCCTGTCTGAATTATTTCCACCGAACCAGAAGTCACTACCAGCTAAGTAGACTGTTTCATTTTCAGACACCTCTAACCTCACTACCCTGACTCCAGTTATTTTTTCACCAGGCACCAGTTAGTTTAAATGCCTGAAGCTTCAGACTGTCTGTATTTAGCATATTATTCTTCATGAAGCCCCCATTAACCAGGAGTGGTCAAACTTACCCTCTGAGTAATACCCTCATCTTTAGAAGTTTAGGAGTGAGTGGTAAGATTCAAAGTTTTACAATTGATTCATACCCATAATATTTTTAACTTGCCCCTTATTATTGAAACTTTTGAAGCTACTGCCATCACAACTTTTTTCACTGTCTATCTTAAACTGGAGTTAGCTGGTCCATAGGATCTAGAGATTTGAAGCTAGAACTAGAAGAACTGTAGTTAGATCTTTCAGTTGTCCCAATACTTTATGACATAGAATTGGAACCAGAGTTAGAACATACGTCTCTGCTGTCTTGGACTATCAGTCAGTTTTCACAATAGAAGTTGATATAAGTATGAAAGTTTACATATTTTAGTTTTATATTAGTATGTATGTCATTCCAAGGAATCCTAAAATAAAAGAATCATCTCACAAGGTAAAGGCTAACTCTCAAGCTTGCATCATGTTTTTGACATTATTTCCATAAATTGTAGAATACCCTTAGAGTTTCTCAATCTAAAGTCCAAGAGTGGGCCAGCAAGATGGTTGAGTGAGTAAAAACACTTGCTTCCAAACCAGGTGAACTGAATTTGATTCCTGGTACCCATTTGGTAGAAGAGGAGAACTGACTGCCATAAGTTGTCACAACCTCTACACACACAAAATAAATAAATAAATAAATAGATAGATAGATAGATAGATAAATAAATAAATAAATGTAATCATCTTTTAAACCTTCAGTAGTAGAAGCTATTAGAGAAACTTGAAATAGAACCTGTAGTTTATTGTGTAAGGTTTCCTTTTATCAAAAATATCTTTAATAGTGGGAAGCTGAGAAGCTATTGACAGTTAATGGTTTCTGAAGGAGGTAGAGGCAGTATTTGTTGAGGGTGTGGCTCCTGGTAGGTTAACTACACTCTAGTGGGTGGCCCCACACTCAGAGATAGATATATGGGGAGGAGTGAGGACATGAATATGATTGATATACATTGTATGAAGTTCTTAAAAATCAATAAAGTGCAAAATAAAAGAAACAATGTCTTCAACATAGAAGTAGTTATGTTTTCTAATAATAAGAACTTTTATTCCCTATATACTGGGCCTCTACTAAGTGTTTTGTATGTTGCTCATATAATCCTTCAGCAACCATATCAAGTTGAAGTCATTTTGCTTTTATTATACATAAATAGGAAAATCCAGGGCTTAGGAAAATTCAACTTTACTGAATGGCAGCAAATTCAAACCCCAAAATTTGCACTCTAAATCACAATGCTACACTACTCTTCCCACAATAACTTCCCTCCTTCTTCTTTATATAGATGTTTGCTTCATTCACTCAACTAATCATCTGGTCTCACCTCAGATGAAAAAAAGTCTTTGAGTGAGCATTCTTAGCTTTTGGGCATTCAGTTTCTCAACTCTTAGTTTCCCACAGCTTCCCTTATACCCACAGTTTGTTTATTCCAGTGTTATTTTTCATCTCTTGGGCTCTCTTTTAGAATCCCAAGGCACTATCTCCCTGAAGACACTTTTTTCTTCACATCGTTCTTTTTAGTTTGGTTCCTAAGAACTTCCAAACTCCAATCAGAGCTTCTCATTTGGGGGATATACTGGCTTAAAGGTTTGATTCCCCTTTCTGTGTAATGCGTGTGCCCCACCTGAGAAGATTTACGTGGAATACTAGCTCAGTCTTCACGTTCTATGAAGGTACAGCTCTCTAAAATCTACTCTGACTTTGAGGACATGGAGAAAGATTTACCATAGGAGGGCTGTGGTGAATCATTCTGACTCTGCTCTTCTCTACAACTAGTTTCACAGGAGGCATCATTTTGAGAATAAGAAGTTAGTCTATTCCTTAGAAATTATAATTAAGCAGATACCCCAGATTTCTAGGTAATATAGGTCAAAACATTGCTTTCATTTTCTTGTTTTCTTTATTTTTTCTTTGTATTAATGTCCCTTAAGAAAAGTTAGCATAAAAGAAGTTATATAAATGGAACATAGATGTACCTATGACTGACATTTTCCTCATAGAAAAAATAAAAAATGGATTTCAGGAAGGAATTGTATTTATGTGGTACCAGGCTTTACGTCTCTTTAACATAACTTGTTTTATAAGATTCAGGTTTGCTTTTTTGGGGAGGGATAGGTTTTTTGTTTTTTTGTTTTTTTTCTTTTGAGACACGGATACTCTGTTGTAATTCTGGCTGTCCTGGAACTCACTCTATAGACCAGGCTGGCCTCAAACTCACAGAGATCCTCCTGCCTCTGCCTCCCAAGTGCTGGGACTAAAGGTATGCCCCAATACCGCCTGCTTTATCTTCAATTTTTTAAGTTAAAAGAATAACAGAAACTTGAGGAATATTGACATTATTGAATATCTTCTGGGTTTTCTCCTGATCCACGGAAGAGATGTCTCTGTCTGAACCAAATAGTACATCATCTGGAGTCCTGTTGGGATAGGTATTTTTAAATTTGACTGTTAAAACACCTTTCTGTTTTTATTCACATTTTGCCTGTTAATTCTAATGAAATTGATAGCAGTATTTGGGTCATTATCCATGTTAGGTATCTCTTAGAATCTCAAAGAGTTTTACCAGTGTAAGATATTGTCATTTCATATATTCAGTCCCTATCCACTTGGCTCGTGGCAACATGGTAAATTAATGTTTCAGTGGGTGAGAAACCAGCAAGTGGCTGGAGGTGCTAGCACATAAAATGGTAATATTTTATTCTTTTAGAATGTCAGACCAAGCAGTACTCGTGTCACTTTTTATAAAGAGAAATGGAAAAGTGAATTTATTTACAGTTTTAGCCAGAGAGAAAGAACTTTTCAATTTGTCTCTGCCTTGCCTGTAGCAGAGTTACAATTTATAGAAAAGATGAACCAGAAAGCAAGAATTTTCATCTCTAGATATAGCTGTGGGGGCAACCGGCTAGAACTGGGAGATGAGTCTTTCTCTGTGAGGAAATCCTTCCTTTGGCACCAAGGTTTCCTTGAGCAACCTGTACTCATGCCCATTATGAAATTTCCTGGAGTAAATCTAATCTTTGGGACCCTCTTTTCAATGCCTTTATTTTGTCTATTCTATCTTGAGGAACTTGGGATGCTGTGCCATCTACTGCTGGATTGCTCTGTAGATTCCATCAGTGGCTCCTGAAACATGTAGATATGGAAGAGCCATGTGCCTGCACCTGAAAGAGACCCCACGAGCAGAATGCAAGTAGTAGCCTAAGTTTAGAAGACATCCAATCAGACATTAGTGCCAGGTAACCATATAGAAAACTTCTTCTCTGTTGCCTACTGTATAGTTACATTTGGAAGATGTAGCACAAGTGATTCAAATTTTTGTGGTTAGCTTTTGAGATGGTCTCACACTGGCCTCTAAACCATGATCCTTCTGCTTCACCCTCCTGAGTCAAGTGCTGGATTATGGACACATACTATCACAGTCCGTGTGACTTCATTTTACATTTTCATAGTTTAACTCTTATCTCTGAATCATTTTTTAAGAAGTCATCACTGATTAATCATCCTGTGGCTTGTTATTGCCAGAATGAGATGTGTTCCTGTTGTCTTCTTGGGAGTCCATTCTTAATATTAATTCAGTTTTCATGTATGTAATATCCTAGCATTTTAGGTTATTTTGCTAGAAGTTGTATTTCTAGACAGCTAGTCAAACTATCTTTAAGTTAATAGAAGGATGAGTGCCTGAAAGAAGACCAAAATTATTAACTGGCTACTTTGTAGGAGCACTTCCTGGGAGATATTCCTCAAAGATCCCATGGTCTTCAAGCAGCAAATCCATACATCTACACCCTCACTCAGAGCCTCAAGAAGAGTCAGCTCACCAGACTAATGTCAATATTAGACATGACTGCATTTGAAGCCTTCATAAAGCTCAACTTGTAGGTTCAGTTCTGTGGATTCTGAGGCTGACATGGTTGTACAAGAGAAAATATCAGCATCTGGTGGCAGGGTCAGCAATACCAGCTTCAAAGGGCTCTGTGCACAGCAGTGGATTAGTGTGTGACTCGCCAATGCCTCCCAGATTAATCAGTCATGACTAAGAACAAAGACTTCAAAGGTATGAATTTAGGGTTCAGGTTAAAAGGTCTCTGGGATGAATCTGCACCTGTCTGAGTCATAGCACCATAACTGTAGTGGTGCCCCCTGAAATTGCTAGCAAGCATTCAGTAAGAGTCTTAATCCTCTTTCCCAGAACACCTTGTTTCATTGTCCACCCCTCCCCACAGGCTCTCCTTGATGCACAGGAAGTTCTGGCTCACTGAAGACATTATCTCCTTCTCCCCATTGAAGTGTTCCAGTCCACTACTTTCAGTGGCATTTGTAGCCTGAAGTCATAGGCGAAAGGAGTAGGAGGAAAGGGTGATAGGACCTGGTACAGATTTGAGTGTCAGCATTGGATGTTGCTGTTCTGTTCTTGTGTAAGACACATGCCACTTTCAGTTCACAATTTCCAGAAACTTAAACTTTCTCAGAGCACATAAACAAACAAATGCATGTGACTTTATACTTTTTATACTGCAGATTTCCTTTTCTGCTTCCCAGAGGACTCACCTAGAGTTCCCAAAGGACTCAACTTCCCAGAGTTCCTTCCTTTGTGTGCTCACATCATGCTGCATGTGTTTGCGTCACTTCTCTCGCTTCTTCCCTGCTTTCTTGTATGCTTATGTTCCCTACTTAGGTTGATTATCCCTTCCAAGACCTATTTCACACCTTTACATTGCCTTGGTAACTGTTATGAGTTAGGTATAGACTGAAATAAGTGTTTGAATAAGAGCCAGTTCTCTCAGTACATTGAAGAATCTGTTTACAAGACGGTTAAGGCAATTAAAGCACTGGAAACTGTAATCCTATAGAAAAAATGTGAGAAGCAAGGAAACCTCTGAAAATATGTGTTAAAGTAACTTAAGATAAATTCCTTTGCATTTATAAATCAGCAAGCTCTTTGCTTTTGTAGCAATTTACTTCGGAATTGAGAAGTACCTGTATTTTGTTTTCTACTTAGGATTTTAAACCATGGACATTCTAGCCCATTGCGTTTTAACAGTATCAATCATCATTTAATAAAGGATGGGGATATTTAGTTCTTACATTTAGATGCTCTAGTTGTGGTGATGAAGTTGTACTAGTCTAAAAATGAGGTGATGGAAATACAAGTTTGAAATTTGCTTCCAAGGAAAAACCTATATATAGTCTACACATAAGATGAATGAGAAAGAACAGTAACTGGAAGAGAAGTGGCAAGTGCAGTGTGAGTGTTGTGTGTGTGGGGTGTGTGTGTGTACCATAGCACATAGTTGTAGCTCATCTGTAGAGCTACATTTGTAAGAGAAGATGCTATGAAGCCACTATTAGAATTGTTTTGCAGAGGACATTTTATTTTTAGTGGCATTACTACCTGTGATTTTTGAGCCCCTTGAAAGAGAGATGGCCATTTCTGTGAAGTTTTGTTTATAGTTCCTTGTCTCTCAAAGTTTGAGTGAGTAGGCGAGGATGACTTTGCAGAAATGACCTTTCTGTAGTCACGGAACAATTTGGGATGATCAAAGTTCTAGGTAAGCAATCCAAGGTCGTGGTCTCATATTGTGTCATTTATTAGTATCTAACAAATTATGCTTGATTGTACTAATGGATGAGAGCATTTAGGTTGTATTGGTACAGAAATAAAACCAGAATTCAACAAATGAAGTACTACTTAATATATTTTTCTCAGGGAAGAAGAGTTGAGCTAGAGATTGAGTCATTTTTATCATTGAATCTAGGAAGTTCAAAAAAGTCCTTTTGAAATCCAGCTTCTAAGAGCTCCCATTTACAGTCATTAATTGTGGTAATATCCATTTCCAAAAGGATCCTACCCCTTTCTGAACGTGACTTTCTTCTTCATTGGAATAAATACCACACAGTAAATGTCTGTGTGAGGAGTAAACAGTTTGGAGGCTAAATGGAGTGCTTAGTGTCATAAAGCTGAGATGCAGTGGGGAAAGGTCCTTTTGATATGCATTTGAATGTATTAATTTCAGCAAAACATCTGGTACAAAAAGTTGTGAATGCAAGACATTTGAGGGGGGTTCTAGAAAGAGAAAGGATTTACTGTGTTTCACAACTGCCAGCAGTCAGGCACTTGCAAGTTGTGATTTTGTCAGACTTGGAAATTAAGTGCGATCAGCTCTACTCAGTGGGAGAAGATCCAAATCTTAGCAGCAAGCCGGAGCAGTGTGTGAGTTAGCACTGATACACGTTACACATGTCTCCTAGTTAGTTTTCATTAATGTGCTTACTGTTGCACTCTTTATATTCTGGACTTAAAAAGGAGGCCTTTGTGGGTTATTGGTTGAACGTGTACAGCTGGGTTTGTTGTGGAGGTCTTTATTTTCCAGCTGGCATCATGTTACTAGAGATTTCAGTGTGCTCGCTCTCCCATTTCTTTTCTTTTTCTACATATTTTCTTAATAAGGTAATTACAGCTCAGAATAGTTACTATAGTTCCAAAGCTTGATTGAAAAATACATTCAGTTTTCTCAAAATATGCAGCAATTATAACAACACAGCTGCAGTTAAAGATAGAGATTTTCATAAATCCTCATAGTTTTGCTTCTTAATCGCATCAGGCTGAATTAAGATTTTTATTCACTTCTGTTTCACGTTTATTGAAACTTAATTCTGATAAAGTTACCTTACTAAATACTACACATCAATAATGATGACCATCAAGACACATCCACTTGCAAGGAGCTTACAGTCTTGTAAAGAATACTTGTGTGTATACAAAAGATCTATACTGAAGAAGTCAAAATGTACATGTTAGATGGAGATACAATGCAACCAAAAGTGGGAGGAATTACTTGAGCCTCAATATATTGGCAGTTTTAAGAGATAAACTTTTAAGATGAAATCTCTATGGACATTTAAAGATTAAATTTCAACAGCCAGGTGTGGTGCTGTGGAAAGGATATGCATTCTATATCCCAAAAACAACTTGAGCTAAATTTAATGAAGTATAAGTATATGTTATTTGGGGAAGAATTGTAAGTAACACTGCATGGCTTGGTCTCTAGTAGAGAAAGTGGGAGATACAGTAGTGGATTGTAAAGGCATTGAGTTGCCATTGGAAAACGTCAGCAGAAGAACAAAGTTATCAGGAATGACTGGTTACTCACATATAAGGTGGAATGGAAAGGACAGACATTAGTAACAAAGATGGGCACAATGATGCAAATCTGCAACATCTAATGTTAAAATAGTTTTGAATTCCTCTTAAGCTATCATTTTTTTTTCAGAATTTAAGCATGGATGATTTATTTTTTATTTGTGTGTATATGAGTGTTCATGCATGTGTGTATAGGTGCCCACAAGGCCAAAAGGGGCATTGGCTCCTCTGGAGTTGGAGTTATAGACAGTTGGGAGTCTCCTGGTATGGGTGCTAGTACTGAACTCAGGACCTCTAAAAGAGCAGCAAGTACTCTAAACTGCTGAGCCATCTCTCTAGCTCCCCAACATTTGTTTGTGTGTGTGTGTGTGTGTGTGTGTGTGTGTGTGTGTGTGTGTGTGTTTGTGTGTGTGTGTGTGTGTGATTTTTTAAAATTAAGTATTAGTCTCTTAATAGTTTTCCCCAGGAAAGAGCACACCAGTTGGTTATCCAGTACCAAATGATCAACCCTGAAAAAATACATACGAGTAACATAAACTTAACAGGTTGTATACATGTGTTTAGTGTTATATACATATATTTATGGAATGACAATTAATGAAAGAAGAAAGTTTGAATTTGGAATAGAGCAAGAAGGAATATATGCGATGGCTTGGAAAGAAAAGAAAGGAGGAAATAATATAATATAAAAAATAAAAATAATTAAAAAGCAGACTTAGTCTCTCGGTTATAGACAAAATTATTTTGTAAAGAGGCTGATGAGATGGCCCATTTGGTGAAATCACTTGTCATGCAAGCCTGACAGCTTGAGTTTGGTGCCCAGAACGAATCTAGAGGTGGAGAGAGAGAAAAGGTTCCACAAAGTTGTCCTCTGACCTCCACATGTTAGGACATTTGTTAATATACAACAGAACCCTGAAATTTTTTCTAACCAAAAATACATTGTGGATGAGAAATCTGTAAGGAAGTAAATGTTTGTAAACACTGGGTGGTTGTTATGGAGTTGAGTATCTGCACTTATTACTTAAGTATGTCTGAGTTTTGAGGCTGAATTAAAATAGATTCTAGGCTTCCTTAAAGGTAAACAACACATCTTTGGAGTAGTACACTAGAAACTAAAGCTTGATTGTTATAAAAGTCAGTGTCTTCTACTCCATCTATTTAGCAATACTTTTGAGTAATCTTTTCTCCCTTGAGGAACTTTCCAGATGCCTTGTGAATATGATTTCAATTTACAAGAGCTGTTTTTATATTGTAGCTGAGTGATATCCTAACTATAAAGCTCTTAGATGGGGTAAAATTCTATCCAAAGAATCAAGTCCTCTGTGGTGTCCTTTGACATGTTGGCCTTGGTCTCTTTGACTTTCAGGTCTTCTTAGGGGGAAGATGGGGAGAGTTTTCTGGAGGCAGAGTTCAGTCCTCATTGTTGTAATATTTGTTAACAAAGAAAATAACATTTCCAACAATCAGCTGGGGTCACTAAGTTTTAAATAATGTTCATGTAATATAGGACAAATGAATGGCTGGTTCCACAAAAAAAAAAATTTTTAGGTGGTTCATTAAGTGCAGATGTTAACACACTCTAAAGGGAAATTCCTGAAATTTAGTGAAAAGAGAGGAGGGGTGTACATACTATACACACTGCTAAAACAGAACCATTTCCAAGTAATGCTGATCTGTGGTAGTATATTAGCACTGAACAGTAAAACAAGTTCAGTTAAGTGCACAAATTACTTTATAGCTATGTTTGTTTTTAATATTTATGCAGTAGTCCACATCTAGTTTTAGAGATTTTTCCAGTGCTCCATAGAAAAACAATGTCCAAATGGAACAACTCAGTAGCTGATGTGTGCCCCCACATTTGTTGATTATCTTAGAAACATTGTCTCAAGAAACATTCTCATTTCAAGAGTCACAAGCTTATGATGTCTTGTTGCAGATAATTTTTGAATTAATACAGAGCTGATCAAAATTATTAACTTAAAACATAAAGATGCTTCCACTTAAAACAGAAGTTCTTTGTGACTCTCATTCCCAAAACCATTTTGACTATTTCCCTTGTATAAAATTTTCTGGTTAGCATTTCACTTTTGTTGGAACATTGACCTGTGATTATTTTATTCAGTATTCCTACATAGGTCTTTGAAAGGATACCTATCAATTTTAGTGCCCCAAATTTTCTTAAGCAAACACATTTGGTGGTTCTGGTGTTTTCAAGGTTTCCATAGAAACAGGACATCTTATTGCCATTTTTTTTATATCACTGTGGTTTACAATTCTGTATATGAAAAGGAGGAATCTTATCCTGGCCAACCAAGCAAAATTAGTAGAAAATTTGTGGTGTGCTAGTTTAGTGTGTCTTGTGCTTAAGGGAAACCTGTATAAATCCAGGAACTAGCAATATAGTTATAGTGACCAGATATATATTTTTGACAGGCTAACAGAGCTTCCTAGGCAGTTAGCCATGCTTGCAGAGGGAGTGGTTGTACAGAGCTGGAAGACTGCCCTATACTGGTGAAGTGAGACCCAATGTAGACGCATGAGGAGTAACAACCTTCAGGAATGGTTCCTTGGGGCAGTGATGATACTTTGTTGGGTTTTGACTTGGTATTTATTTCACAATAACGAGATATTTAGTTTTTAACATACAGTGTTCCAAAGGATTTTATTTGTTGTTTTGGCTTTTTATTTTGTTGATTTTGGTGTGTAGATCTTTTACCTCAGGAACATAAGCCTTTCTTACCTTCCTTTCTGCCTTGTTTATGGATAGAGCTATCTCACATATTAAATTTAATTGGGTCAGATAATGAGCAATTAATCAAACTTGGTCCAGATGTTTTGGTTTTATTTTCTGTTTGAGTCATTATTGACCTACTGTAAACCATAAGTGTAGTGGCCGTTGTCATAGTAGGCAAATGGCTAGGAATACCATTTGAGTATGAGCTCCCAAATTCCAAACAGTTGCAGGAAGACCAGAATAGTCAATAAAGAATGAATGAAATATTTATTTTAAAATTAGTTGTGCTTGGCTTAGTGAAACAGCTGTCTTAAAATAAGTTGTGTTATCTAGCAAAACCTCACCAGAGACCTGCGTTTTAATCTACAGAGAAGGTTTGTAATTAGGATGTTACAGTGTGTGTAGATGAGTAAAGTCAGGAAAATAATTTGTTCTCCTTGAGCAAGTTCTATATTCCCCTTACAAACCTTATCACAGACCTCAATTGCTTAGCAGATCTTTCTTTTCCAGATTTGTTAAAGGAAAACTTCAGCCAAGGTCTGTTTGAATTAGGCCAATTTCTGAAATAGTAGTGTTTAAATTAATGAGGCTTTATTCTATTTGGAGAGTTTGTTTTCCACCATTGATAATTATTTCCAGGAAAGTTAAGTCCACAAAAAAAAATATTTGCCCAGTTTCTTTAATGTTGTTTACCAAAGTCTTAAGACGTGGCTTTTAGTTTCATGGGGCTATGGAGAGGACATGGCAGTGGCAGAGGAAAATGAGGTGCTATAACCTGGTCTCAGACCTGTGGAGCAAGCTCTGAGCATCATTCTAAGCCAGTATTATTCCATATAAAAAGCAAAGCAGACCTTGGCATTTTCAAGCCTAATGTGATTGATAGAGTGCATGCCAGTGCATGCTAATGCTTTAACCCCTATAAGCCTGGTGAGCTGTAAGGTCTTCAGAGTTGACAAGCAGGCCTGCCCGGTGTGCACTGTTCTCATACATCTTCCACAAAATCTGCTTTCTCCGACTAGATAATCCTCATGGCTTCAGAGGCTTGGTTTTCAACAAGGCCTTTTCTCCCTTTGGAAACTGGGCACTTACTAACTTGAAATCCAACAGTCTCTCCCCACCCCCTTGTCTGTGTGTGTGTGTGTGTGTGTGTGTGTGTGTGTGTGTGTGCACGCGTGAGTGAGATAGCTGATTTCCTCGAGGCCTGTGTTCATTTAAAGAGACTATTAGGCTTCTTTTATCATCTGTGCCTGCCTTTGATGTCTTATTATTCATTCAGTTCATAATATGTTCCTTTATAAGAAGGTGTGAAAAGCATAAAATAGGTTAGTAATATGGGCCCCTATATGTTTCATGCTACAACAAAATGGTAATAATAGCAACATAAACATAAGATGCTGTTGAGCTCCGTCAGGACGCAAGCATCCATGTTTTCCTTGGGGGAAAAGGCTTGTGAGATCAAAGTTACTTTGTGACTCTATCATGGAAGATTATTATCTATTTATAACAGTATGTGCGTTTCAGATAGAAAAATATTGCCAAACATTGTGAATGCACAGTAATCTAAATAGAAACTAGAAAGACCAGTTGCTACCTTCTAAATGAATGTCATTTAAGAAATGATACAAAGAAAAGATATACTTTAATAGCATAGTTTTTAAACTGAGCAATAAAAGATATGCATAAAATATAAGGATAAAGGAATTTAAGGGAACATTAACCATTTAATAAAGTATATGCAGCATAATTCTTTTAATGGTTATTATATTACCAATAAATGTGTATATGAAACAGACTATATGAAACTGTTTTTCTATATTTTTTATTTTACTCATTAATACCTACTTACCAGCTACTGTATGGTATGTACAACGATGAAGAAAATTAAGAATAATAGCCATTCACCTTAGGGTGTAATTAAATTATAAAATATACGTGGACACAAATAGATCTCCATTTTAATTTGAGTTCTATAAAGTTTTGCCTAGCCTATAGATACTGTTGTAGATAGGCTAGTATCTATAAAAGTTACAATGTAGTAGGACCTTGAATTTAAGTATCATTCTATTTTTATAATTTTAATCTGAGATGTGACTTAGTTTATAAGATTTGCACTTGTCATTAGGTGTTGTGAATACTACATACAAAGTCTAGTCATGTTATCGCAGTGTAGTAAAACTTGCATGAAGCAGCGTGTTTCACAAAGCTTAGTACAACATTGAATGACTCAGGATATATACTTGTGCTTGCCCTATAGCAGGCACTAATAAATATTGGCTAAAATAAGTCATGTTCATTGATATTCCATGCTGACCGTAGTCATTAGAGCTGCCACCTGTTGATGGCAAGTTCTGCTCCTATGGATGATACCACTACTGTCACATGACTATCATTAAAGTTGCATGGCTTTTATCCATTGCATTTTTTCCATCTTCAAGTGATGCCGCCCCTTCCAGTATCAGTTGTGGTTTTATTAATGTGTATCATAGGACAGAATCAGCAACTGCTATCTCAGCTGCATATTATGGAGCCTTTCCAATATATTTTATTGTGTGCTTTTATTACCCCATGTGATTTTTCTCAGGGAAACAAAATCAAAGTAGGAGGAAGACCTTTTCATTTAGTTATTCCATTTTTGATGGTAAAAGAATGGAAAACTATACTAGCAAAATTTTCTTTGCCTTTGATAATTAGGTTTCTTAAGCTACAACCAAACAAGAAACAAAGAGCTGAAATGTCCTTTTCTATTTATCAGGCTCAGTTTAAACATATTGGAGGGAGAGAAGTAAAATGTGTTCCAGTTTAAGAGATTAGGGAATAAGGTAGATTAAAGTCTGAGAGAATTTCAGTAGTACATCAAGCACCACATATTTCCCCTGTACTGAATCTACATGTGGCATTGTGCTATTTACTTGAAAATGAGGACTGAGGTTATCTTGCCCTGACCAGCTTATAGTCTGACATATTTGTGCACACAAAGTCAGAACATACAGTGGCTTTTACCACGGGGACAAGACTCTCCAGTTGTTAGACTTTAATAAAAGGGAATTAAATGTCTTCTTTTTAAAATATGTAACTTTTGCTGCTGAATGATCTTTTATGTAACTAAATAGCTAAGGAGAATCAATGCATCAGAATAGGTGGAATAGAGGATAAGGTGAGCAAAGGAAAAGCAGGAGAGGGAGAGAACCTCATTGTATAAGATCAGGAGAGGAAGGAGTGGGCTCAGAATGCAGGAGGGCAGTAGTTAAGATTGAATTGGCCACTTGGTGCCCTGCTGTTCCCATGCCCTTATTTGCTTTGTTTCTAGGTTGTCCTTGGACTCAGAAGGTGAACAAATGCCAGGTGCCCAACAGTGTTGAGTTTTTGCTGAGCAGCAGCTCACTGTTTTGTTGTCCTAGCTACCCCTGTTGCACTGGTTTTTCCTTGCTTCTTATACGTCTGCTATGGAGTGTTATGGGATCAGTATGGAGCTCATCAGGTAGTGTGTGACAGAATAATGGACTGCTCAGTGGAAACGGGAAGAAGAAAAGGTGGGAGGTGTAGTAGTGTAGAGTCTCTGTCTGCTTGCTGGTAGTTGGGGAACTCTGGATACCTGAAGCCAACTGTCCTGGGATGACTTCATGTTCTTTAAGGATTTCTAGCAGTGCCATTTGGTTGAACCCATGACTATAGGGACTTGTTCTTGGAGGACTCCTATTATAGTTTCTATCAATGTATTCGTAGCTTTGTCTACTTCATGAGGCTGCTTTGAGGTCTAGGTATTACAAAAGAGGCAAAAAAAACCCCTCTGGAAACAGTGAGATACAATGGAAAATGAAAATGGTGAGTGATTAAAGGATGCCTCACCCCAACGATATCAGGTAGCAATGGACATTAAACTAGTTCAATTTAAATGAATGTGTGGCAAACCACAGTGGTCTTAAGGACTTGCATAAACATATACATATTGAAGAGAAATAGGCCATGTAAAAAAGTGCAAATGAACTGCATAGTAGGCAATGACATAGCATTGGTTGGTTATGCAGCTAGGCTATTGGGATGAGGTATGCTGCTTTTCTTCCCAATCCCCTTTCTGCTTATTCATGGTTTCTCTAAAAAACCCTCGAGAGAAGTAGACAGTGATCACCCACTTCTCTCTGTCACTATCACCTATCTCCTCAAAGAATGAACTGGAACACGGAAACCTGTTCAGAAGGGAAAAGGCCATCTCGACGCAGTGGAAGAATGTGGCAACACAAGGCTGCTTCTCAGGTGCTGCTTGCGCCTATATTTGCAGGCATGTGTAATGCTATAGGTGGCTACTGTGTAACTTTGTCAAGTAGTCACCTCTTCTCCCACATCCAATATTTTTTTTCATGTCTTCCTTCTAGCTTTTTACAGTTCTTTCCTTCTTACCTTCCTAGGGTAAACAGGCAAGAGAGGAAAGCATCTAAAAGGCACGGGGACAGGGATAAAGATGGAGAACATTATGATGAAATAGTAGGGAGAGTCCGTTTCCTTCTCGTTCTCATTTAGTGATTATGATGGAGCATAGAAGCTCACTTTGTTTCTGGCCTTTTAAGGTAGATTTACTTCTTCCCTTAACTACCCCTGCCAGTGATACCTGTAAACATTATCAGTAGGCCACACAACCATTATGCTGTCACCATTCCCAGCATCCAGTTCTGACAATAGTGTTAGGACAGTTAGTAGGTAAGACTGAATGGCTCTAACATGGCCCAGCACACAAGTTAGAGTAATAACACATGCCTATTGCTTTATGAAATTCAAATTATAGATTTGATTGTCATGGAAAAGGGGAAGAAAAATAACATGACATTTGTGGCGAATATGAGACAACTTGTTCAGGTCCAAATAGCAGATAAAAATCAGAAACAGGCCCACCAGCTTAAATAGGTCCAAATCCTAGTACTTTGGTAACTCTATTATGACTTCCAGCAGATTAAATTTCAAGCCGTGGAAAGGTTTCAGAACAAGGGGAGGCTTAGTATTCCACTAATAAGACTTATTAAGTTTAGACAAAACAGATGTTTTTTTCAATGGCAACAGCTATGAATCACCAAGATCAAAATGGGCGAATGAAGAGGAAGAAGGAAAAGAAGCAAGTGCTTTCACTGCAGCAGTTTCAGAACTTAAAGCTCCTACTTAAACTCCCTGAGAGGAAGCCTCCATTGAGTAGACACTTTTGAAACTGACCAGATGCATGTGTTCTGGGTATTGGCTACATTCTGGGACATGACATGATCAAAAGGGAACAGGCATTTGAAGCAGGCAATACCAAGTTGAGGCAGCAAGTCCCTCACCTATTTTGTAACCTCCACGAAGTTGCTTAAGCTCAACTTCAATTTCATCACAAACATAATGGGATCATTTTAAGGACTAAACAAAAGACTTCATGCATAGCACCTGGCTCACAGTAATTATTCAATAAATCTGGACTGTTTAGTAGTTAAAACTGCTTTTGTTTGAAGTATCGTGTCTAAGTATAATTAGGACCAGTCTTCTAGAACTTGATAGGAAGAGTCAGCAGCTCCAAAGAGGGATGGCCCAAGTGAGGAATGGGAAGAAATTAGAAATTCTTTTCAGGATCATGTTCTCTAGGATATGTGAAAATGCTTAAGCCCTGCTAACATTTGGTATTTGAGTTGACCTTTGTAGTCCCATTTGTTCTATGTTGAAGGGTTACCAAAACACTAAAATAATGAACTCCAAGGAAAGCATGCTATCCACCATTTGGTGTGGTGTGGTAGTAGAGCACAGAGTTTCATTCACATTTAGCACACTACTGTGTATTTCAGTTTACATGTGGCTGGTTAAGTAGTAGATTCTTTCAACTTGCAGTTTCTTTGTAGCAATCTTCTTAAGCCATTCAACCAGTTCTCCAAAGCTAGATAAACTAATGTAAACAAAATGACATGGCTTAAGATTTCTACAACAGAATGAATAAGAGTGTTGGAATGTGTGCTGAGCCCCTCCCCCCTTTTGTTCCTGATGTGAATGCTTAACCCAAGTAGCTTGGAAACCACTGGTTTAGATAAGTAAAGAAGCTAAGAAGCTGGCCCCTTTGGGGTCTCTGATCCTGCTCACCTCTCTGTGCCTCCCTGCCCTCTTTTCTCCCTCTGACTCTCTTGGTCTTTGTCTCTCTTCCCTACCTCTTAGGTAGGATCATTTTGTTAGAATGTGGCCAGTAGGATAGAAAATAATACAGAGTAATTATAATTTCATGAGCACTGTTTCTTTATATCAGTGTATATTGATTGTACAAAATGGGTTTCATTGTGCAAACTTCAGAGCTTGATAACTTCTCTAGCCCAGAAGTAAAATCTGCCCTCGAGAATTAGGGAAAACCCAAGAAAATATCACATTAATATATGACTGTATTCTTCTGTGTTGATGTAATTCTTGATGAGGGCACACCTAAATTGGTAAAATAGGTTCATTTCTGTAAAGTTACCTACAATCCTAGGTCATTTGGCAACTAGCAAACCTGTAGTTAGATCTTTCAAAAAAGGGAGTTAACCTAGTCTGATCATTCCTCTCAGCATTTTATAATTTATTATTTTAACAGGTGTTTTACACACATCCATGTATTATTTAGTAATCTACTTATTGCAAGCTAAGTAGCCTTTATCTGAAATGCTTAGGATCAGGTGTGCTTCAGGTTTTGGATGGTTTTCCAGTATTGAGGTATTTGCCATACATAATCTGAATCTGAAATCTGAAATGCTTTAAAATCCAAAACATTTTGACTCTCTTTTGGTGCTCAAAAAGTTTGGATTTTGAAGCATTTTGGACTTTAGGTTTCCCTAGTAGAATGATCATCCATTAGTATTATAGCCACTGTAGTCCTTCTCATAAATGACAGACAGCAAGTGGTTAATAAATATTTTGAAAATGAATGAAAATGAAGCAAAGGCTTTTCAAAGGTACTCCTATAGTGACTGAAGGGTCAAGCTTAGTCCTATAGCTCTTTTTGTTTCACCAGGCCAGTCCCTGGGTATAAACTTAACAAATATACCAGTTATCAGAGTTCTTCAACAGGCACTACTTATTAAGCATCTAGCATATGCAAGTCACTTGTGAAGTTACATTATTTATTCTTTTATTGTCAAAGTAGCTCTGTGAGGCCAGGGACTGGCCTGGTGAAAGGAAGGAAGTTACAGGACTAAGCTTGACCCTTCAGCTGCCCTATGGGAAGATTTTAACAACTATCTTTGAAAAGCCTTTGTTTCATTTCCTTTCATTTTCAAACTACTTATTAAAGCACTTTCTGTCATATTATGAGAAGGACTATAGAGGTATTATTATTATCACCTTCATTTTATAAATGAAACTTCCACAGATTAAGACATCACATAGCTAGTATGCAGTGGAACCAATATCCACATGCAAGAATTTCTGATTCCAGGACTCAAGCTCTTGACCATGTTAATATATTAGGTTTTATACAATTGTCACATAGTGCTTTTGGGTTAACTACAACTTCAATTTTTCATTTTAGGTGCTGTATTTAGTGACTCCACCATTGAGGCATACTTTCAATGGCTGCAGAGAGATACTCATTCACAGATATAGGCAAAGTTTTTAAATTCTAAGTATTTTAAGAAGTAATTCATTCAGATCCAAGTATGATGGTGCTTTCCTGTAATTCCAGCATTTGGACGGCTGCAATAGAAATATTATGAATTGGTAGCCAGCCTGGTCTGCATAGTGAAACCTTGTCTCAAGAAATTTAACAAACTGGGTGTGGTGGTACATGTCTTCAATCTCAGCATACCTTTAATCATAGGTAGAAGTACATGGACCTCTAAGTTCAAAGCCAGCCTCATCTACATAGTGAGTTTTAGGCTAGCCAAGGGCTACATTGTGAAATCCTGTCTTACAAACAAAACAAAACAAAAACACAAATTCATTCAGTTTTATAGTGCCTTAACTTAAATAAGGGTGAGCTCTGTAGAAGACTTTAGTCTGCATCAGTTTATTATTGCATCGCACTCATTTGAAATCAGAAATAATCTTGTTTTAAAATTGCCAGAATGGAAATTGTTCGTGGCAATGTTAAAGTCTGTTTTCCAAACCCACACAGCCTTTCCTTTCCAATATGATGAGAGTACTGTTTTTAACGTGTATAGTAATGAATGACTCAAACTCATATCGAGTCTTAAAGATGAACGTGACTCATAAAGTGAAAATTCAATTACCATTTCCTCTGGTAGAATATATTTTAAAGATGTTCATTAGGAAAAAAAAAAAAAGAAAGAAACAGTTTCTAGTTGTTTGTTTCCAAAACCAGGGTAGAATAATCTAGAAACTCCACGGAGAAATCATTGTGTGGACATTGCACAGGAGGAAATAAGATATATTTGCCATATGCACATTTAACCATCTGTTTCTTTAGGTATGTATTTGGCAATTTTCATCTTGCCTCTAAATCAAATTGCAACCAATTCCTCTTATTTAGAAGTGAAAGCTTGCAGCCTACAGAAGCAGATTCCCATGATACTTTTGCTCAAAGAGGGCATTTCTGGTAGGCATTATGGCTGTCTCAAAGAGCACAAGCCTTTAAAACATTAGTTCTTCTTTTATGTTTTGAGATTATAATATAAACACATGCAGGCATTTTAAGAATCCAAGAACTCTAATCAGAAGCCAGTGAATGATAGTACTCTTGAAGGCTAAATGAATTTCATAGGAACCAAGCAATGTATAGCAAACCTATATTGGGCATAACAAACACTATAGAAGCTAATGCTCTTTATTCTCTCTTCCTGTTTTATTTCTTTGTCCCTTTGCATGTGTATCTCCACTGGAGACTTTTCTAGGTGTCATGTGTGTGTGTGTGTGTGCGTGCGCACACACATTTTTTGCCTCCCATTTCCCTTTTCTTACTACTTTTATTTTCCTTCCCTTTCAGTCTCTTCCTTTTGTCCTGGCCTTGTGTTCTTTTCTCCATTCCTCATAAATTGCCCATTATTATGTCACACTAAAATGAGCATTAAAATTCCCCAGCAGAAATGTTTCTTAAGCAGCAAGTAAGTTGCCTTTATAACTGTTAAGGAAATAACTTTGCAGTCAGGCAACAGTGTACATTTGCCATAGAATTGGAAGTTTCCTGTCCTTGCGCAGCCCTCACCAAAATCAGGTTCTCTTTCTTTCCCCTGCTGGCAGTATGCTTCAGTTTGAGCAAGGTTATGTGTTTCCATTTTGTTTTGGGTCCCATTGTTTCTTGAATTTGAAAAGAAGCTGAAACACACTACTCAATGAGAAAGAGAACCTATGTATAGATGTTCAGATATGGGTTTTAGGATTCTAATTTTCTAAGTTTCTGAGGTGCAAAAGTGTGTTTTCTGTTCCCAGGCTCCTAGTGCCTGGGAATGGCAGAACAAGGAATTTCCTAATGACCTAAACCTCTCAGAATGAATTAAAAACAAAATTCATGGACACTTCATTCACTTCTGCTTACCTATTTTAATGGCAGTACTTAATTGTGGGTTTAATTACTTGTCTTGCAAAAATCACTGTCTGTAATAGGAAACTCCTGTCAGTTTGGTCAGTTCCCACTGCTTAACTGATGAATGGACTCTGCTTCAGGAAGCTAATAAATGGCTGGACAGATGCACTCCAGTTATTTCTGTTGCATATAATAATATTGTTTAGGATGAGCCTCGTACTATCTAATGTTGTGCCTCTTTTCATCTGTGTTTTATTTCTTTTTAGCAGACACTCTCACAAACTTTGATTCCTTGATAGCTGGAGTCTTATTTTCCTAAAATATTCATTGAAGTGCTGTTTAACATTAGATGTTAACTTTGACAGATGTTAATGGTGCCTCTCAATTAGGTGAAATGTGTACTTGGGAAGGTGCCAGATTGAACTGAATACATTTGAATTTGATATCTGAACTAAATTGTTGTTTAAACCTTTCATATCCATCATATGATTGATGGGACAGCCAGCTGATTTTGTGCATAAACGTTTGGTTATTTTTTCAAGTACTATTTAAACATTAGAAAATGGTTTCCTATCATTTCAAAGAGAATTTCATTGTCAGTTTACTACAAGATCCTCTTGTCAGTTTCTTAAACTCCCTAGAATTTTAATTGGCAGATATTTGTTAGATATAAAATGTTTTCAATGGACAAAATTAATAATTTATTCTCACAGATTTCCAATGCCAAGAAGTCTAGGAATGCTTGCCATTTGGCTACTAATGAATGATACTGAATGATTATCTATCTACTTTTAGGCCAGCAGAGCTCAGCCTGTGGATCATGACCTCTTTGGGTGGCGGTCAAATAACCCTTTCACAGGGGTCCTCTAAGACCATCTGCATATTAGATATTTATGTTACAGTTCATAACTGTAGCAAAATTACAGTTATGAAGTAGCAGTGAAAATAATTTTATGGTTGGGGAACACCACAGCATGGGTATTCAAAGGGTCACAGCATTAGGAAGGTTGAGAACCTAAAATTTTGGCAGAGACACTGCAGGTTTGAGATCAGAATTGCCAAGCAAGGCATGTGTTTTGTTTTCAAATTTTAAAGTATAGTCTATCCAAAGGTTAAGACTAATGTGTGGATACTAGAAAGAATTTTGGATGTGAGCCTAAAAATCTAGGTTATAGACTTACCTCCATTTTTAGCTTAGCTGGGTCATCTCATATAAGTCATTGCCCATCTTCAAAATGCAGCATCCTCTCCAAAACCCTAGGTTTAACAGTATGTATGGTGTATTCTAGAAAGCGGTTGCTTGAGGTAAACTGAATTCTCTTGTGTATCAGCTATCCACACCAGCATGGCTGCTTGGAGGTATATCTCCAGCTGAATTTTAACCTCTTTAGGACCCTTAAATCCTTGCTAGGCTTTCATTGCCAGCATATTCCTCTAGGAAGTTGCATTGAGAGCCATTGATGTTTCTCTGCTCACAAGTTTAACGAAAAGTTACTTAAAAGATAGGTGAAGATGCGAATAGCAAAATTTTGGTTTGAATTTTTTGACAGTTTTGACAGTCAGACAGTTTCCATCATGACTAATGTTCATTTATCATTTCAGAGCTTTAACGCATTATGTTTGAATTTTAGCATAGTGAGCACCACTGCCATTTTTTGCCAGTTCTTACAACATTCGTTGTTCTAAATCTCCTTTTTTTTTTTTTTCTTAAGTCCCAGAGTGACCGAGCAGCACGGCTCCACAGCATGAGAAAAACTTGCTGTTCCATTTTAGGTACTTGAAATATTCTTCCATTTGAAATATGTTGAATTTTACTGGACTTGAATTAACTTTTCATTGGTCAGTTTAGGAAACGAGGCCAACATTGTAACTTACCACAAATTTTTGGGAAATTAACTGTATGGTGACTTCATCCCATGTATTGTTTTAGTGAAAAAAAAAAGATGCTGGATGCAAACTGTATCTTCCCTTAAAAGAGGCCCAGAGTTAGACACACACAAAAGACAGATGACAACAGTATTGTGAGAATGTCAACATATGTCAGCCCTAATATATTGCAGGTGTGAGTGTATAATTCTGCAGCCTTTGTAGGAGCTCGTAGCTCCTCACAAAGTTAACAATAGAACTACCTTTTCTATTTGAAAGATTTGCTAATTCGATGTGTGTAAGTGTTCTCCTTGCATGTTTGTCTGTGCACCACATGCATACCTTGTACTCTGTTGAGTTCAGCAGAGGGCATCAGACACTCCCCTCCCCCCGAACTGGAGGGAAATTGCAGTTACAGGTGGTTGTGAGCTGCCAGATGGGTGCTGGGAATAGGAGCCTTGTCCTCTAGGAAAAGTAGCCAGTGCTCTTAAGTTCTAATCATCTCTCTCTAACTTGACACAATGATCTTAATGACCAGTACTTCTGCTTGTAAGTTTGTACCCAAGAAAAATAAAAAATTATGTCCTTACTAAAACTTATGCACATAATTTATAGCAGCATAAGTCATAATAGCCCCAAAGAGGAAAATGATCTAAATGTCAGTCCATCCACAAATACAACCAAAATATGGCTTATTCATATAAGGAAATAGTATTAGGTAATAGAAAGGATAAAGTGCTGATACACAGATGAAATCCCAGAAACATTATACTAAGTGAAAGAAGCCAAACGCAAAAGGCAATATTTTTATCTTTTAAATATCATTTTTACTTTTTTTTGAGTCTTATCCTACATACATAAAATGGCCAGAATAGGCAAATCCATGAAGGCAAAAAGTAAATTTGTGGTTACCAGGACACTGGCAGTAGAGAGAACTTGGACTGATTGCTAATGAGTACAGAATTTCTTTAGGAAGTAATGGAATGCTCTAATATTAAGATGGATAGCTGTATAACTCTAAATATAATAAAACTCATCAAATTGTGTACTTTAAAAAGGTAAATTTAGTAGTATGTGACTACTATAATAAAAGCAATAGTAAGTATACTATAGCACAATTATTTGAAATTATAAAAATATACTTAACTTATATTTCATGCCAGGAACTGGAAGAAAGAGAGAGATAGAGAGTTAATGTTTAATGAGTATAGTGTTTCAGTTAGGGGAATCTATGAATTTCTGGTGATAGATGGTGGTGATAGCTGCACATGGGGTGAATATTCTTAATTCTACAGAAACATAGATATGTGTTTTTAAAAATGGTTAAAATTATTAAGATTTATTCATATTTTACCACAATAAAACCTCCTCCCTACCTCCCAAATTGTATTTTATGTGATTCAAATGTATAAAGGTTTTTTTTTCCCTTTCTTTTTGTTCTTTTTAATGGGAAAACTGAAGAATGTGGTGGCCTTTTAGTTATGCCGTGGATACTCCTGCACAACGTGTGAGCATTTTGTTCCAGTATTTGTGTGTAAAAGAGGTGGTTAAATATGTGTGTGTCTTCAACTTGCCTTTGGATGAGAGCTTGAGAGTATTTTTAAGAATTTTATTTGCCAGTACAAAAATAAAGGGAGCCAAACCATAGGAAATTTCTGTTTTGAAGTTATAAAATAGCGAAACACTGCTTTTAGAATATGAGTTTGCAATTTCCTGATTTTCTTGGTTGATCTTGGCTTCTTGAATGACACAAAACATTTATACTTTATAAATATATAACATCTCTGCATCTTCCTAAGAGCATTTTCTTTTGTATAGTGGGATGGAAGTAGCACCAAAATGCACTGAACATATAAATACAGTGAGTGAGTTTCAGAATGCCAAGGAAGTGATGGAAAGTGGGAAAAAAGTACAAATGAGAGACTGTATCAAAAATTTTAAAAAATGGAAGGAGAGTAGATTTGGCAATGATTCACTTAAAAAGGAATTACATTATTTCCAAAGGCCATGAGACTTCGTTATGTTTCTGAGTTTGTAATCTGAGAGAATAAAACAGTGGAAAGGTTTTCTAAGCCTGACTCTATATAGGCTGTTTGATTTATGGATGCTGTGTCAATAGTTTCATTTCTGTGTTAGATAATCAGAGGTGTGTTTTGCTTGACCAGGAAGTGGTTTCTTATAAAAGTAGAAAGAGCATGGTGTGTGTGACAGAGAGAATATAAGAGGGAGATTGGGGAGGGGGGGATGCCATTGATTTATATCTTCTACTTTTGGAAGAAGACCATCTTTATCCTTTACAAGGATCTCTCTAGAGTTTGGCACAGTGATACTTGATTAAAGGGTCTAATCAGAGTTGATGTACGCAGAAACTCAGAAAATCCACTGATGGGATTAATGACCTCATAATCTCCTAATCAGACCTCTGTCGTACAGATGAGCCCCTTTTGTAGTTCACGATTTTTGTCTCCAGTTGTCCCTTACAGGGCACATGAAATCTTCATGGTTTTAGTCTGTGATTATTTTCATTTTCTTTGATTCTTTTTCCTTGATGAAAAAAAATCCTCTTTTTTGAGTTATTTAATGTTCTGTGGTAACTGTTGCAACTTGTATTAACTTTTTTGTTTTACAATGTGATTTTATATGTAAAAAGACAGCTATGTGTGATCATAGATACATTTTCTCTTCCAATTAGTAATTCAGAGTCCTTCCAGCATGTTTCCATTACCTCTAGGTTTTATTTTCCTCAAATGTAAAATAAAGCACGTTCTGCTTATACAAATAACATGAAGAGACATTCAGGAGATTGAACATTCACTCTTTCCAGTTGAACTAGTCACAGGATTAGCCAGTAAACAGAATCTGTTAAATGAAAAATAGTGACTTCTAAAATCTCTGGGTTTTTAAAAAATGCCTTTGTTGATCACTTGTACCTTTGACACATTTTTGATTCTGCTTGATCATTTATCTATCTCAAATTATTGTCAGTAATTGAACTTAGGAACCTTCATGTCCAGTGATGGCTTTAATCTCTGTTCTGTCTTCAACAGTGCCCTTAAAGACAGCCGTTTTTCCACCAATGACAAGAGATGAGCTGCCACGGCTTTTCTGCTCGGTGTCTCTGCTCACTAACTTTGAAGATGTCTGTGACTATTTGGACTGGGAGGTAAGATTATAGACATTTTACATAAAGATGTTAACAACTCAGTCCAGAAAAAAAGGTTTCCAGTCCATTTTAACACATAAAGATTCCATTGAACAATGAGATATGAGTGAAAGATATTTTTGAATGGCAAAGTGCCCTGTGGTGTTAGACTCTCCAAACTGAATGTGGTGTTCACTTTTATCCTTCTACCTCACCTAAGCACCTCATAAAGGCTGTTAATAAGTAGTAAGAAATACTGACTGGAATATGTTTCTCCCTGTTTTTCCATTCCTGTGCACTGTGCTGTAACCATCACTGAATGATTAGGCAGTCAGGGTACACATGTCAGAAAGAAGCAGCAAGAGTTAGCAAAATATACCACTTTGGGGAAAGCAGTTTGTGACAGTGGCAGAGTATTAGTTAGCTAGAATTAAATAATGTGAGTTGATTTTCCGCTATGTTAATATACACACTTGAAATTACACTGGCAATACTGTTCTGTCTAGAGTATGTATGTGCCTTGCCATTATCAGAGAAACCTACGTTAGTCATGTTTTTATTCTTTTTTACTATGTAGGATTCAAAAGTTTTCATGGTGCTTTACTTTGGTGGTTTATATGGTGGAGTGGGGGTCATTCCTGTATTCCTGAATACCAGCTATGTTCCAGACAGTGCTCTACATGTACAGAAATGGCAAGATAGGGTCTCTACCATGATAGAGAGAAATTAATGTGCAAGGTGCGAAGAAATTAGTGGTAGAAGGCTGAAATAAGGGGAATTTTTTGACAAATAGCATCCTCTCACACACCACTTATAAATGGAATTATTGTATCCTTATAAGAGAGAGCTTTTCCTTCTACTGCTATTTTTGAAGAATCATTCCTATTGTTCCTGAGTCTGCCTTGTAACCAGATCATTGTCTTCACAGTTAATTGGACTTGACTTTTATTTTTGGTTTCTCCACAATTCCTTGTGAGATTACAGATAGTTTACTCTACTGCGGTTCACTACTTCTACATACAGAATAACATTCTGGAGATTCATATCAGAAGATCTCTGATATGAATTATTTTTCTGACACCAGAAGTGTTTTATAACTTTTTGCATAGAAGAGGATGGAAATGTCCCTTCTGCATTTTGTGGTAGGCTTTTTGTGTCATTATCAGAATGTGAAAGTATACTAGGAAGAAACAAAATAACTTAATAACACTTATACTAGATAACTTGAAAAATGTCAACCCTTTTCATAAAACTAAAATTCCTTACTCTATTTTTTGTTAAGTTTGACACTTTTATTTGATGTCTTATCCCTTCATCCTTCCCTCCTCCTCTTCTTTCCCTCTGTCAACCTTTTTGTTTGCTTGAGATAGGGTGTCACCATGTTGCCCAGGCTACCCTTGAACTCATGATCCTCTTACCCTCTGCATCCTGAGTAGCAAGATTAGAGTTATGCATAACACCAGACCTACTCAGATATTTTTGAAGAGAAGTTTACCAATATTATGGAACTATCCCCCAGTAGTTTTTTTTTTCTTTAATGGTTCCAATTCTTGTCCACACCGAGTAACATTTATTGTTGTCTAGATGGTTATTTTGACTCAGGGTTAGGATTGTTGCTTTCTTTTCCCAAGCCAGAGTTTAATTTTGCTTTGTAGGTTGGAGAACATAATGTATATAGGGGTAGAATGAAGGTGATAATGGTAGAAGGCCTCAGGTTAAGGGGACAGCCAAGCCACAGAAGCACTTTTACCCTTAATTGTAGCCACTGAGTTGAAAATACAGTTTGAGCCTGTTTTGAACACGTGAATATTTTTTATTCATGTGAGTAAATAAATGTGTGTATGTTTCAGGGGAAAGAAAAATTTGAAACATCAACAACTGATAAATAGGTATGAATAAGCACAGAGTTAATAACATCACCTTTAGTTTGTTTCAAGTACTCTCAACAGCAGAACTTCACCTTGCTATTTGGCATTGTTGTTCATAAGATGTACCTGTTCCCTGCTAGGTGTATGAAAAGTACAGCACTTGAAATATTAGCACTATATATTCTGTCAAGTGCAGTTTATCTTTTGTGGTCACTATCTGCCAACTTGAATTTCTGCAAGATTCCATATTCTTTCTACTTGGTGTTTGGAAGCATAAATGTTTGTCTTAGTATATAACATTCTCTTGTTGAATTAAAAGACTACATGTGGTTACAAAACCTAAAGGTACAAATCTTTAGGACACCAGCATTTGAAAGTGAATTACACACTGCTAGAATAGCTAGCTGTGCTAGGAGGAAAAGACTGTCTCTCTGTGTTATTTCATCACTGTTTCAAATAAGACACTTGAAGCCTATAAGAAATGTATTCTCAAAGAGGAAAAATTGCATTCTTAATTCTAAGAATGTGAACTAATTTTAAGTGTACTGTTGAGATTAAAAATGGAATGTTGTTCTTTTGGAAGGGTAGTCTAATTATGAAAAATATTACTCCTCTAACTAAGGTGTCAAAGTAGACATGAAAATATTTTTAATTATAGGCTGATACAATTCCATTCCTAGATATATGCCTAAATTGAAACGAAAACTTACACAAGAATGTTCATAGCAGTACCTTTCATAATGGCCATAAGGTGAAAACCCAACTATTTATCAATAGGTATATCCACATCAGTCATAATCCATGATACAGCATGGATGAACTTAGGAAACATCATGCTAAATGAAAGAAACCAGGCATGAACAGCCATACACTGTATGATTCCATTTATATGAAATGTCCAGAATAGGCAAATCTATAGGAAGAACTTGGGAAATGGATGACTGGAAGTGACTGCCTACTGGGTACATTTCCACTTGCAGTGGTAAAAAAAGGTCTGGGATTAGTAGTGGTTACATAAGAGCAAGAATGCATTTAAAGTCACTGAATTATATACTTTAAAATTATTAAAAGATAAAAACAAAACCTATTAAAATGGTAAATTTTATTTGTATCTTACCAAAATAAAAATAGTAAAATAAATTTAACAAATGCACACACAGACACACACACACACACACACACACACACACACAGAGTATCCTTAGTAATTTCGACTTAATGAAGAAAGCTCTAAAAAATTTAAAATGTAAAAAAGGAAACATAAGTTCCTCATAATCTCACCATTTCGTTTTTGAATACTGTCAGGACCTTAGTAGCATCGGTGGGCTCTACATGCATGATTCAACCAGTTGTAGACTGAAAATATTTGTAAAACATTACATTTGTACTAAATATATAAACTTCTTGTCATTGGATTTGGATATCCTAAACTATGTTTCTTTATATTCTATGTCTATGTATCGATACATTTGCATGCATAGTTATATATGTGATTATTATACAAAAGAAAATGTGAAGTTGGCCTTATGGCTTATCTTTACATATTAGTTATAAATATATATACATATATACTTTTGATCTTTCATTTTGAGAAGTCAAACTATATTATGAAAGCTATAACCTTTTTTTGAGAAATTTCACCCTGTCAAATAATTGGAACTTATTATTTAAATAGGGTATTTATTCCCCAAAATAAAATACCCTATTTACTGTATTTAATTTTAACCTGAAATGCAGAGTACTGCATGTGCTTATGTCATAGGGGAAAACAAAATTATTAAAGAATTTTAATAGAGAAGCTTAAATTCTAAAGAGATAGTGCATTTGATATAAGCAGAAGTTGGAAAAGGGTCAGTGATGAAGTGTTATTTCAGTAGAATCCCTAATAAAACGGATATTTAAAGGTATGAAAAGTGAGTAATTTGGGGAAAATATTCATTAAATGATGTGTTGTCATATCCACCTGCAAGGCTAAAATGATTGCTAAATGAGGAAGATTACTCCCCCAGGGAGAATTCCAATACAGTCTCTCTTGTATTTAAACATGAAATGTATCACCACCACTGTTCTGTGTTCTTCTGTTGACAATGTTATGCTAATTCTAAATGACAAGATGATTGACAGACATGGCACTTTGGAAAGAAAGAAAACCCCATGTAGCATGTTGGAACCTTCCAAAATGACACATAGCCTGAAACTAGTATAGTTCCACTGTATGGAAGTCATGTTTCCTTTTAAAAAAATATGAAGGGATGCAAGACAAATGACGATGGGTAGATTTTTTGACAGTTTGATTCTAGGTGTAGTCACTTCAGCTGCTCATTTGCAGGATAATATAAATGAATAGGCTTTGTGTTTGGAGAACTGGTATGGCATGCATGCTATCAATGATTTTGTTGTGGTCTAATGGACCATGTCTCTGATATTTTCTAAATTATAGCCAGGTATCTTTTACTTCTGCCCTTTAGAGGGAGGATAATTTAAAGGCATGAAGAACAAATGTTTTCTATCTTATCCTAAAGTAGAAGATTAAATTGTATTTAGATTGATTAATGACCACTGCACAAACTTAAAGATTTTTTCTTCCCGATCTGGCTTCAAAGACAGCTTTTTGGGTTCATTTTTAGTAAACCACACTTACATGGAATCATCCCATGCTTAATGGGCTGGCCAGTGTGATTCTTGTGTGATTAAAAAAATCTGTTCCCAGACTATTAAAGCTAGACCTCATATCCCTAGTCTCATATCCCTAGTCTCACTCTGTCCCTAATATAACAAAGCATCTGTCATTGTATGTGAGCCTTGAGAACTCCTGCTACTCAGAGAGATGTACTTCACTTTCAAAAGAACCTCTAACGCATACCTCTCGAAAAATCACAGCTCCATTTCTGACGTATCTGGTTGCATTTAATAATAGAGCGCTTTTGTAACATCCTTCGTGAGAATAAACAGATGAGATGAACAAATTGGCTACTGCCATTATCCTCCCCCTATATTTTAGAAGCTAATATTCTCCTTTTCATTCTCCTTCCCATATAAAGGTTTCCTTTTTTTTTTTAGATGCTCTTAATGTACAACTGAAAACAGTCCCCATTCATACACAGATGGCTAGCGTGACTCACAAAGCCACCAAGTGAAATGACTTCTAGTTGCATGTATACAGTCTGTTCCCCTCTTGATTATTTTTCTACAACTCTGATGTACATTATGTTCTGCTTTTCTTCTGTCTGAAAATGTTTGCCTTTGTGAACACACGACAAACAACAACAACAAAAATAAAGGAGTCTACCTCAATCTGGAAATTGTACCTCCTTGTTATTTCAGAAGGCCCTTGAGATGTAGTGGAGGATGCCACTATGGCTATGGCAATTCAGTCCTTGTCATGGCACTCTACTTTGAATGTTTTGTTTTTGTTTTTTTGTTTTTTGATTTTGTTTTTTGGCGTGTTGTGGAACGTTGGGAAAGCAATGCTCCTCACTACTGCACTTACTGGCCATCTATAGAGGACTTGCTGTGTACTAACATGGGCTCATGGGGAACAAGAAGCCTAATGGGGAAGCAAGCAGTAAAGCAACTTCTTAGAAGGGGGATTACGCCATAAATGTTTTCTTTATCCATGTGGACCCTTAGTGAATGGGCAACACCATCCATTCTTGGGGCTCCTGCCTTCTTGTCTGTATTGTTTGGTGGAGACAATTTTTCTGTTTCTTTCCCTAGAATCTAGACTGTCTTCCTCCTCCTTCCTTACAGGCTCAGTGTCAGTTCTTTCATATGCAATTTACATGTATCCTCAGTATTTAATTTTTTCAAAGTGCTGAATTCTGGGAACAAGGAAACTTGGGTTCTGTTCCTAGCTTCCTCTACCCAGCTCTGTGACCTTTCTGGACCTCAATTTCTATACTAGGAAGTTGAAAAGGTTGGACTAAGGTCTCTTTAACAGAGTGTGGTTCTGTGACAGACTCTCTTTTTTAAAAATGGCTTGTGTTTTATTTTACATCCAGAGAATGAACCAACCATTTAGAAATCAGAAAAAGAGTTCTTTAACTTTTGAAATGGCCATTGTTAATGTAAATATTGGCCAAAAAGTGTAAAAGAGTCCTTTTTAAAAATTATTCATTCTACATTTCATTTTCACAAAGATTTCTCTTTGGTAACAAAATATTCTAAGCCATTAATGGCTCTATTTTATAACTGTGTCATTTCCTCTTTTAAGTCATCATCTTACATTTAAATCTAAATGAAATGATTGTGTTATGGAGTGATTATTCATTTTGCGTGTGCTAATTTGCTTTGCAGAAGGACTCAGTATAGTTTCTTATTGTCTTGCCTCATAATTTCAAGATTAATTTACTTTCATAAATAAAATATAACTGTTTAGAAACAAATCTCTTCTGTAAACTGAGCTAACCCATATTGAGTAACATACTCAGTGTATAGTTAGAACTTAGATAAGATTTTTCTTCATTTTTTATCAGTTAACTATTTCATACTAAACATGTTTGACCAGAGATGCCCTCCCCACCCCAAGCCTTTGAAGAGAAAACTAAGTCATTGCTTTAGGTTTTGAAAAATAAATAACTTTAGTTTCTTCATCTTTAAATTCATCTCCTTTGTCATTTTCATTTTAAAAAAATGGTAGGAATGCATTTTTATAACTTTTGATGAAAAGCGGGCTTTTTATTTAAAGGTCACCTATGTTGCCTGAACTTTGCTTGGGAAGCTTCAGTATGTTCAATTTTTCTGAATGCTCATTATAATTAGTCATAATATCGAAATGTTTTTTCCCATAATTACATTCTGAGCTGTCACTTGTTCGCTGTAATCCTTGGAGTAAAGAGCATTTTCTTTGATTGCAAATGATATATAAATATGTTTGGCTTCATAGCTTTTGAATGCACCACTTCATCAATACTGCTTTATTTAAAATCTTAACTGATTCTTTAAAAGTTCATAGGAGTTATTGTACAGTTCAGGTACTTTAGAGTGTCAAGCTATTAGGTAAAATAAATGTTATATCTCATTTTTGTTCATGGGCCTTTGTGACTAAATTGGCAGGCTTGTGTCCCTTATGGACAAGAGGTATACGTCTCCTACATGAATCAAAATTACTACAAAAGTCAAGAACTGGTCCCTAGAGACTGAACTAATCTATTTCTAAGCTAAGGTGACTAATTTACTGGGATTTTTAGACCAGAGCAGCACATATGTATTTTATTCAAGGGTACACTTGCAGTTGTTACATAACAAAAAAAATAAGACATAAAGGTAAGTTTTTATATTCAAATATGGTAAAAGATTAATAATGTCCAAGTGATGAATTTGTAATTATTTATCCCATTTGATTTATATTCCTGGTATTCCACAAAACTTCTCAAGGTGTGTTGAAAGAGCTCCAAGAACTGAGTGGGTGAAACAACTGAGTGGTAAAAACAACCTAAAATGTACTTCTTACTGACTCATTTCAGGAGAAAAATCTAAGTCACTAAGTTACTGTTAGTGACAGTAGGGATTATAGAACAATACGCCACCTTTTCCTCCGTTATATTCCTTTAAAGAGAAGTCGCATGTGTGCATCTCTTATTGACAAAAATACTCATGTTCTTAGTTGTTACAGCTTATAAATTAAAAGCTACTAAAGGGGGAGAAGGAGGGAGAAAGGAAGGGAGGAGAGAGAGAGAATGAATGAATACAAATTACAGCAAGACTTTAAAAATTTGTAATTTAGCCAGATTCTAAAGGGATCATGTTAGCCAGACTCAGCCTGGTGGGCAAAGGGATGCTGCCAGCTACACGACTGAGCATTTGAATGGAGAATCTAGGGAATGTACAGTCTAAGTTAGTTATTTTTGGCAGTGCTGAGTTTGGGGGGTAAGCACTGAGTAGGATCCATACAGATCACCATCAGCTTTTGCAATTAAAATCTTACCCAAAAAAATTATTCCAGATTACAAACTTGAAGTAAGCCCAGGTTTGGGGTGTTGTCATCTTTTATGCTGAATTTGCTTTCACTAAGAAAAGTCACTATTGTCTTAGGCTGAGCTGGAGTGGGACAAAATGCACTGTGACGTGATGAATTTGAGAGGGCTATGTATAGATAGCACTGTGGGTTTGTATTATTTTCAGGGAAAAAAAAAGAAGTGTTGAGTTTTTCCACCTAGAAGTATGAGAGACGCCAGACTCTGAGTCAGATCCATGAACTGTCCTGTGCAGCATTTGTTTGGGGCCACAATATCTTAGGCTGCTTTCTAGATCCATATGTATGTCATCAGCAATGCCAGCCTTGAAAGAGTTGGGAGTGGGCCAAACATCCCTGCTTCTCTCATTAAGAACAGAGTCCTTTCATTCACTTCAATGATGCTGGTATATTAAGCCTGGCAGATCAGTCTTTTGTGAATGGCCAGTAACTGGCTGTGTTGTTAATTACAAAGTCTCTTTTGCCAAATGATTTCATCCGAAAAGGCATGCCAAACAACTTTTAATTCTCTGACCTCCTGCTATACATTTCTTCGTGTTATTCAAAATCAACTCACTGGAAAGCAGTACGGTGAACCATTGCCATACTTTTGAAAAGGCATGCGGTCCCCAAATTGAAGTAAGTAGAACTGGTCCTGTCACTGACTGAGACAAGATCACACCCAAGTAAACCGATTGATATTCTTGGCTGAAATATTATGAGGCAGAGATTTAGCTTCAAAAGTCAGGACTTTGGACTTAATTGTGTGACCCCAGTGGTCAAAGGTTTCGTGGAGCCCACTCAGCTTAGCCAGAGCACATTTTATGGGCAATTATACTCTTAGCCAGATGACTTTTTTTTCCTCCTTCATGTTTTAACGTATTCAGATTGTCCACTCACTGATTAGGCTCACCAGTAAAAGTGGGACCCTTTTGTAGTGCTGCTAGCATATTATAGGCCTTGTACTTGCCTTACAGATAGACAAGAGTTTATTAAGCTTTGACTACACAGCTGCAGAGAACATAATATGGACCATGTATTATAAGAGAGTGAGTGAGGGCATTTTTAATGCTCTTACGTCGAGGGTCACTGCATTAGAGAATAATAATTTTAAGTGAAGCCACGTTTCTAACAAGGGGCCAGATAATGAGGATAAATGAAATCTGCAGATAGTCTGGGGGCTTCATTTCAGCCATTAGTTATAATCTCTTCTACCAAACCTTTTACTACGCAGCAAAATTGATTAATGTGCATTTATCTTTTCTCCCTGTACCCACATGCTCGCTGAAATGAACAAATAGAGAAATGGACAAGAGAGGAAAGATGATGGGGAGATGAGGCTCAGTGGACATGGGGATACATAATCTCCAAACTGGATAATCAACTAGAGAATAATCAAGATAATATATATTTTTTTGGGGGGGTACCAACATTAATCTTGATATGTAACCATTCTGAACAATATTAAAAACAAAAGATTGTGTAATATCACTAGTAAAAATTACTTGCTATGGAATGGTTCAATCAATATGGCTTTCTTTATAGCATGAAATAGGAATCTGTTGAACTGGTCTTAATGTTCTTTCAGCACACACAGATACAGCTCTCTTTAATTCCATATCCTCTTATCTATAAGTCCTACATTTAATTTACTACAATTCTAGTTGATTTATAGCTCTGCTTAGCCAAAGTACAGTCTTGATTAAAACAATATTATAGCAGCTGATGGACCTTGAAAGCATTTTTTCTCAGACATCCTAATCATTTTGAAACTGACCTGTAGAGTTCTTTGAAGCTAGATTTGTAAGTATCCTGTTTTTGCCTTCTTGGCTATATTTTAGGGAGTGGTACAATTAGGTAGGGACATATTGCTATTTGATTGTCATTCTTTTCCTAGATATTTTCTCTTTCCATCCTAAGACAGTTACTAAGGTAGTTTTAGAGCACACTTACTTCAGGGAATCCCAATTGTCTATGTGACGGATCCTATATCTCATTGATAATTACAATAATAGCTGTGATAAAACGGCCCGGCCAAAGCAACTTAAGGGAGAAAGGATTTACTTTGGATTACAGTTCCGTGGGAATGCAGTCCATTGTAGTTAAGAAGGCACCTCACATTGCATCAAGAGTTGGGAAGCAGGCAGACAGAAAATAAGAAGTGGGGCCAAGCTATAAATCTCACCCAAGCTATAACCACCCCCACCCGGAGAATTACTTTTCCCAGCAAGGCTCCATTTTCTAAAGGTCACCAGCTGGAGACCAAGTCTTTATACACAGGAGCTTATAGGGGACTTTTCATATTCTGACCACTACAGTGTTCATTTTGGAGAAGACTTAGTTTGCAAAGCTAGCGATTTCCAAAGGCTCATCAGAGTTTGTTGCTTTCCACAGAAGGCCAGTTTCTACTCCTGCTTTGATTCTTCAGTGTAACTATGTGTTGGTATTCATGTTCCAAGTGCGATGAAAAAGCTATTGCTTGACAAGTACCAAAGAGAACATTATTCCCATTCTCCTGATTCTGCTAACTGAAAAAAAAAATGAGTCACCCTAATTTGGGTTTTCTAGCTTTGTGGAATATCTCTCTGACTTATGAAAAATGCTGCTTCTCACAAAGCATTTATTTTTAAACCACCATATTTGTAGGAGCTTTCAGTTAGTCATAGGAACCCAGAAAAGTGTTTTGTTTGTTTGTTTTAATCAAATTTGATACCTGGGTCTTCTCACAATAAAAAGATAAATAAACAATCCTGTAGGTGAGTAATTTTTATGTTGTTGAACCTGTCCATCAAATTTGATTTCATATCACAGGTTTTTCAAGAAACCATTTATATACCATACGACTAATCTTAGCCTTTATAAATTGCTAAATTACTAGGATTTAAAATCTCAGAGATTTCTGTCAAAGAGAATGTATTCATATAAAGGGTTTATATATCTAAACTACCCCATCATCTGGCTAATTATTTTTTCCCTAATCTGAAGGCATACAGCTTGTAATTTGTAAGCATTTGCATGGTTAATAGAGATTATCTAGTTTAACTAGGATAAAAATCACCTCCAAAAGTTGCTCATTTTCCAAATTATACTTGCTGAAACGTGAGACACCCTGCAATTCCGATAGTTTTCATCCCCTTTCTCTAAGACAGTTAAATATCACTGATTTTTTGCCTGACAGTCTCATTGTACAGATAAGGAACCTGTCTCAGAGTTTTGACTAGACATCTTAATAATACCAAAATTATTTTCAATTTTAACATGACAGATTTTTGATAAATACAGGTAAAGATTCAAAATTCACTCCAGTGAATGATAGAGCGTAAATTACTTGTGCTGTGTATTTTGTAAAAACAAATTATGAAGCATCTGATATTGTCAAAGAATAAACTTTCAGAGTCACTGATCAGGAAGTTAGTATAGAGAAAGTATTAAATTTATCATTGCCTCAGTGTTGTGTCAGACATTGGGGTGATTGGGAGATGCCCTTTATCCTGGAAATATTTGATAACTAAACACTCATATTTCCTCTCAGCTGTCCACAGTCACATCCCACAGGGTCTGAGGGACCTCACTGGAATGATTTTGTTTTTTGTTGTTGTTGTTTTGCTTTGGTTTGGTTTGTTTTGTTTTGACAGGATTTTTCTGTGTAGCCCTGGCTGTCCTGGAACTCGCTCTATAGACCAAGCTGGGGCCTTGAACTCAGAGATCCACCTGTCTCTGTCTCCCAAGTGCTGGGATTAAAGGAGTGCACCACCACTGCCCAGCACTGGGATGGTATTTAAACAGCTGTTCTGGTTGCAGTTTTAGCAAGAAGAGATTCATAGGAATATTAGTATCTAGTAGCTAGACTAGCCGCAGGGATACACTTCAATAGGAAAAAAAAAAAAAAACAGTAATTGCTCAAAAGATCTGACAGGCTCAGGAGTGTATGTACAAAGATAGGGTGATATCCGTTTCCCAGCGGACATTTCATTCCCTGAAAAACTAGAATATCTCTACCTAAGGGCAGAAATTGCTAACGAGGTTCTCACTGGTACCTTTCTCCTTCAAACCCTAACACAAACACACACACACACCCACCCACACACACACACACACACACACACACACACACACACTCACACTCATGACAAGCATAAAAGTCCATGTCTTCACTTATCTGCTCTAAAAAGAAGCCTCTGCCCCGGGAATAGTGTGCACCTGCCTTTACATCAGCCCTACAGTATGCTAGGCAGCCTTATACTCCTCTTGGGAACTCTTGATCAGAGGCCGATAGAGATATGGGAAAATGGAATAGGATGATTGTGCTTTTAAATTTTCATTTTTATTATCAGTGTTTTCAAAGAAGTTAAGAACTTTGAATAATTTTTCTTCAGCTTTGTACACTATTCTATGAGGGGAAAGGACAGCTTCCTTTTGATTATATGCTAACCAAAGGGAAAGCACATTTGTTTTGCTTAAAACAAAACAAAACAAAAGAAAAAAACCATTAGCAACCAATCTCCTACAGCCCATAGACTTCCCTTTTAGGGTATCACTGAAAGTTTATTTCACAATTTCACACTTTGAAATATTGCAGTGGTTTCTAGGCTGGGATAATAAACTACAAAAAATGCTCTGTCCTGAGGTAATTTGAAGTCTTTATTGCTGTTACATTGAAAGATATTATGCAAAGTCGAGTCTGATTGTTTTCATTACTTTTCAGTCTTTTCTTTTAAGCAGAGTGTCATTATGTAGTTCAAGCTGCCCCGGAGTAGCCACAACCTGTGTAGCATGGGATGGCCTCAAATATATTGTCCTTTTGTCTCGCCTTCCATTCAGACTTATTGAACAGTGTTGGCTTTCGTACCTATGAGTTAAGAAGGTTTTGAAGGAACTAAAGCTTGAGAAGGAATCAGTACAGGAAGTTTGGGGGATGTAATCTGAAGCAGTGAATATAACTGCCTTGGATTTTGCTATCTCTTTGAAGCAGTTTCTTTATTCCAAGTTGGGAGTTGTGGCAGGATTCTTGCCATCAACTATCCTACTCTATTCATATAGTTTGCTTCAGATTTCTAAACAGAATAGCACAGCCTGGCATATGTCGGACACATACACGTCATTGTTTTTTCAGTCTGTATGGATATCACACTGGCCTTCCAATCCAAAACCAAAGCCTTGGAAAACCGAAAACTAATACATACTTCTAAAAAGGAGAGAGCATTGGGGACTTAGCTCAGTGGCAGAGTACTTGTCAAGCAAGCACAGTCCCTAGGTTTGGTCCTCAATTCTGGAAAAATAAAAATAAATGAAAACAAGAAGGAGGGGAGTTGCTTTGAAAGTTAAATTATAACCATTTCTTTCTTTTTCTATGAAGAAGTCTGTACTAATAAAACTGCCAATTTCTTTCAGGTGGGTGTGCATGGCATTAGAATAGAATTCATCAATGAAAAAGGATCAAAACGCACCGCCACCTACCTACCGGAGGTTGCAAAGGAGCAAGGTCATTGTTGTACTTTATTTCATATGATCTAGTAAAGATTTGAAACATGCTGAAATGTAGTAACCGACCTTGCAGTTATGCCTGATAATTGATCAACATAATATTTTAATAACTGGCTCTTCTGCCACTGCCACTGCGATGTCTCGCTCAAATTGATGATTTGCTCACACAGAAACTGCATCTTCACAGTGATGATTGACAGCATATACTCATAAATGCATTCTTTTAAAATGGCACAGGTTTGCAAAAGTTGGGGTTTATTTTAGTCAACAATATGTTACTACGTTGGAACACAGTTTTCCTATGCACTGCTGTGCACTATTGTGTTGTGTCATCAACATGCTCTTGGCTCACAGACAGCCATGTAGTTTCATGGTATTCACTGTCAGTATCTAACAGCTCTTCTTAGGTGACTGTCATTACTCATCCTGCTACTATTGAAACTGTAAGTTTCCCATTAAGATTGGGAGCACTGTGAATACATGAAGTATTATCACTTTATGTTTAGCCTACACTTCATACTCAATAATAATTTTCTTATTTCACACATAAGCCACACATCTTTATGAACCAATATCGTGACACCAAACAACTTTGCTATAGTGCTTTGTCCTTCCTAGACACTACTAAAGTCCAGTTTCACGTTAGTTCAAATGACCGCATTTTAAACAATTCTACAGAGCTTATCTTTTCAGAAAGCATTAAAAATGTGCTTTCCCTTTGTATTGTTGACAACAACAAATTTGAATGTGTTAATCCTCAAATGAAAATGTTAATCCTTAAGGCAGTTATGTGAAGATTTATTTGGATTGCTTTAGAAAATGTCTTAATACTACAGGATCATTGACTTCATAAGGATATTAGAATAGCATTCATGTCAGAACAATAAAATGCCCTTGAATATTTCATACAAATGTAGATTATTGAGCATAGAAGATACCATTAAGACCAGGTTCCTAGCATCCACATCAGATGGCTCAGAACTACCTGCGATTCCAGCTCCAGGAGATTTAAAACACTCTTCTAGCCTCCATGGGTGCCAGGAGTACAAAAGGTATAAAGACATACATACTTGTCAAGAATAATTTTTTTTTAAAAAAATAAAGATATGTATGTGTGTCCATAAAAAAAAGACCAGCAATTACCGTAAAATAGTATGGGAGCCTCAGATACTAGTGAGTTGACACAAGTCATGTTGTATTTATTTAGGCTTTCCCTCCATTTTGAAGGTATAAACTTTAGAGAAGAGTACAGTGGTTGTGATTTGTTGTAGAGATATGACTGAGCGGATTCTTAGACAATTTAAGGCATGTGGTGATGAACCTGCTTCTGTACAAGAATGAAATCTTAGCTCTTCTGTATGATTGTTTTTAGGACCAAAGGAGTTGATGGCATTTGGTAACAGTGATAGCTGACCCCCACAAAGTCATTTTTGTATTTAACCAAAGGTGCTTTGTGACATGTACTTGACTGATATTTTATCTGATTGCCTTTCCACAGGGTGGGACCATATTCAGACCATAGACTCCTTGCTGCGGAAAGGAGGATACAAAGCTCCGATTACTAATGAATTCAGGAAAACCATAAAGCTGACCAGGTACTGAGACATTTAGTAGCACAAGGCTAGCCAGTACACTTCCAAGTGTATGCCTATAACTCATTCATTTCTTGGGTCCCTCGCACTACACTTGCTTCTCTTGTCTAAAATAGTGGAAACAAATGGCAGGGCCATACTGAGAGTGGATACAATGGAACTCTGCTTGGCAGTAAATACTGCACGATATATGAGCCCATCCTTTCCATCTTTAGCTCTGTGTGACTATTCTGGCTTTGTACAACCAACCCCCTGAGATTTTAAACTACCTTATTGGAGAAAGTACCAGAATGAGCTATTCACTAACTTTTGACATTGCCTAGCAGAACCCCAGGATTCTGATAAGCAGTCCTAAAATTTAAATTTAACCTTAGAATTTTGGCAGTGATAGAAGTTTACTATGAAAGCTTATTGAAAAACACAATTGAGCTGAATTTGAATGCTAAATAAATTTCATCATGGAATAATAGGGATACTTACTTAAGAAGGAAAGTATCGAACATTTTAGGAAAATGGTTTACTGTTTCCATTTATTTCAATTCCAGAAAATTGCATTACATGCCTGTGGTTTAAAAATGGATTGTTCTCAGCTCTGCACTGTTACAAATTTGAGAATGCCCCCATTTCTGTTCTCCCCGAGTTTATAGTTTGAGGAGAATAGAAGGGCATGAATAAAAATAATTACTACTACAAGGCAGACTATTATAGATGTGTAGGGTCATAATGCTGGGGAAGAGGAACTCCAGGAAGCCAGCGGGTAGCAGGAAACTTCAAAGAGGAGGTGGATTTCGGGCTGGGCTTCAAGAATGGGTAGACTATTTAACAGATAGAAAGCCAGGGAGGAAAGGGATGCCCTAAAGATGTGTTGTGAATCGAAGCATGTAGGTGGTGAGATACAAAGCCAGTTTTAAGGAATATGAAGCACTATGATTTGGCTGGTCTATCAGCACACATAGGAAATGTCACTAAAGGGAAAATGTGGCCCAGAAGGTAGGTTGAGTCAAACCATGCAAGACTTGACATTCCAGATTAAGAAATTTGGACCTGATTCTACAGATATTTGATAAGCATTATAAGGTTTTTAAAAAAATGTACTTCAGGCCAAGTATGATAGTGCAAGCCTTTAATCCCAGCACTTGGTAAGCAGAGGCAGGTGGATCTCTATGATTTCAAGGCTAGCTTGGTCTACATAGTAAGTTCCAGGACATTCAGGACTATGTAGAGAGATGCTGCCTAGAAAATTCAACTTGAGAAGTGTAGAATTGGGACGGGTAAAGGATGTAGGAAACACTGTTGTTATCTAAGAATCTGTGCAGGAGGTTAATCAAAATACAGTGTGGGTTTTAACTGGAGCTGTGGCAGCAGGGAGGCCGGGCCAGATATAAGCATATTGTGGAAGAAATGAAGCACTTGTCCATCATTTAGACATAAGGAAGGCAAGGTAAAAAGGACCAAAGTCATCCCTTAAAAAAATATAGGGACCACAAGAGAAGATATAGGTTTATGTTTTAGTCCTGGATTTGAATTATGTTTGCGCAGAACTGTCTTAACAGGCCACTGAAAATGTGTATGTGTAAAGTTCAAGATACACCTGATAGCCTGGAATAATCTGCGAGCAGGTCAAAGTTGAAGCTGTAAGGATCCAGTATATTGGTAAGGGCAGAGTATAAAGTCTAAACAGTGAATGTTAGGACGTAGGAAAATTCTGTAAGATAGGATAAGGAGCAACTGTCAAAGAGATAATCTGTCTGAGAAGCAGGGGCAGAACCAGAGACAGGTGGAGGTGTATAAACCATGAGACTACTAAAGAACAAGTGGTAAGTGGGACCATCATGGAAAGGTCCAACAGAATCCAAAGCAGCCTCTGATAGCCATGAGAGAACAATGGCAGAACCAAGGAGCACTGGGCAACAGATAGAATAAAAGGAGACTGAAGCAGGAAACTATGATTGTTCTCTTAAAAAGTAAGGCAATGGAAAAATAACTAGATACAGGGAAAGGAGGAAGTTCCAGTACCAATATATTGTAACATAGTGGCAGATACCAAGATGTGTGGATAAAGAAAAGAATGGTAAAGGGGGAAGAGATGGAAGGCCACTGAAGAAAAATAGCCCAATGAATGAGATGTATATATATTAGAGATGTATATATGATGGTAAAAGATAGGCTCTCCCCTGTTCCTTCCTGCTAGCAAATGGAGTGAAAGGGGCATTGCCATACCTGGAAAACTTTAAACAAGGAGCAGAAGAGCAGAAAGAACACTGGACTCAGAGTTTGGATTCCTGTGTTCTATCTCAGCTTTGCTACTTACTAACTATGACCTTGGGCAAGTAACTGCTTCTCTCAGGGCTTCCTGTTTCCCACTTTGTAAAATCATCTCTTAGAGCCCTTCTAGCTCTGATAATAGCATGTCATCTATTTCTTGATGTTAACTTTTCTCTTCCCTGACTTTCTTTTAGGTACCGTAGCGAAAAGATGACCTTGAGTTATGCTGAATACCTTGCTCATCGCCAGCACCATCACTTCCAAAATGGCATCGGGCATCCCCTTCCGCCATACAACCATTATTCCTGACACTGAGCCGCACAACCAGTCACTGGGCCTCTCTGCAGACCTCTTCCCAGGAGACCCTACACCTTCTTGGTCTAGCTATCTCTTTTACTGTACCATTTTATGATGATAGTTTCCGTTGCCATGGTGAAGCTTCGACATTGTCAGTTAAGACCATCATGGTAACGGGTAGGAAAACGGCATTTGTTAAGAAGATCCTGTTTTACTATTTTAGATCATTGATTTTTTTTTTTTTTGCAGCACATACAGCTTTTGGGGTTTTCTTTCCTTAAAATATTAGGTATATTTTTGCTTTTCTATCTCAGTCAGGTTTCTGTCTTTCTATCCTTTTTCCTTTTCTTGCTTCCTGCTTCCTTCTTTTGACTGTGGATGGAAGAAAGTATGCAGTTTTTGAGGATTTATTAGGTTTGCCTTTAGTATTCCTGAGTAAGATAGTCATTTTTTGATAGTTGGGGATTAATTCATAACAAATTCAGGTATTTGTATGTTACTCTTGAATTTGCCTAAAATTCTCTTTGCTATGATAGCTTAGTATTTGGGTCAAGTACATGTTTTTCCCATGGTTAAAATAAGTGAGCTTTAGTTTAAGTGATGAACATTCAAAGGTCCATGGTAGGGCATGTCACAGAGAGCAAGAAGCCATCCGTCTATGCCTTCTGTTCTGGTTATCGACTGCCTATCATGTAATAGAACCAATTTACAAACTAAAACCCTGTTTTAGAAAAGCATAATCTGCCTTCCAAATAGGCTGCAGAAATGATTTTGAAAGGCAGCAAATATTAGGAAGAGATCAGATGCAGAATTTAGTGCCTTTGAGAAGACTATAATTAAGTCAAATTAAGAGAGGTTTTAAAAAGGCAATTTAGAGAAATATTCTTGTAAAATTTTATTGTTTCTATATAAGAAACAACAAACTACACAAATTCCTTACTCCAAAGTATTTTTTTAGCTGAAAAAAAAAATTTATTTTGAGCAAATAACCAAAAAGACATTTGTCTATTTTGTATTAATTTAAATTTGTTAGCTTTAGGTTTCAATGAGTCATAATTGGTCAGAGACAACTTTAGCTACTATCTATGACATGATAAAGATAATCTAGAGAAATGAAAGTTCATACATACTATGATTTCAAATTTGTCTATTGTGGAGACAATGCTGAGTTTCAGAGATGCTATAAAGAGTTTGAATCTCTGCACTACATACTTTTGATAGAAACACATTTTTATGTTGACAGATATTATCTTGGACCTGTAAAGATGGCATTCAGACATGCTAATTAGAACCCAGCTGGTTTGCAGGACTATTCTTCCTATGGCACAATCAAAGAGAACTGACTGATGTCAATGGGAAGCCCTTATGCTTATCCCCAGGAAAAGCCACAGATGATTCTGGCAAGAGATGACATTTGTTTTATGGTTATATATATATGTGTATATATATATATATACATATATATATACACACACACACATATGTACATATGTGTGTACATAGATAGGTATATATAGATATATATTTGGGAAAATATATAAATTTTTTTTCAAATAGGAAGTCAATATAACAAGTGGTGAGTGAAATTATGTTGCAGAATGTATATTCTAAACTTATGAAATGCCACTGATTATTGAAATGGTCAGGCTTATACATATAATTGCTATGACAAGTGGCAGACTGGTAGTTCAGAAAATCCTTTTCTAGTTTATAAGGTAATTGGCTGAATTCATTCTGTTTGCCACAAGGGCAAAGTATACAGCTTCAGTTTTTGATGAGAGTTCTTTGAAGTTTGACATTCCTTCATCCACAGCATCTGTTGTTGAAGTAACCATTTTCAGTTATGATGCCTTAACTAAGAAGCCAATTGCTAGCCTGAAAGGCTATCTCAGTAGCCAGTTCCATTGAATGCAGAGAATCATCAGGAAACTTAGCCTACTGGGTTTTTAGAATGGGCTTTTAAGTCCTGTTGTTTCTACTTGGAAGCATTTTGGGATAGATGAGTCTTTCAGTGTAAAAGCAAGCGGCTACATGACATTTTCTTCCCCTTATAGGGAAAGTGAGCACAAGCTGAATGGTATTGTCTGCTGCAAAAAAAACAAAAAAAAAAAAGAAAAGAAAGAAAGACAGAGAGAAAGAAAAACAGAAAAAATAAAAAGAAAAGAGCAAAGTAAATGAAACATACAAATTGAAGAGAGACAGAATAGACCAATATTGTCGCGAAATCCATCTTACCCATCATCTCATCATTTCAACAGCTCCTCGTCCTGGGTGAGCTTATGGCTAGTTTTTTGTTGTCGTTGTTTTTAAAGAAAAGATCTATCACATACATTTATGCATGTATGTGTACATATACTTACACATGCATACATGCATATATGTGTGTTTATGTATTTAACGGTGCTAATCAATCTTGAGCAGGTCACGTGACTGGTCATGCGGACTCTAAAATCATATCAGATTTTTTAAAAAATCCTTGATATATGCAGATGTTATACAGATTTTCTTACCAGTGTAATAATGTTATACTGAAGAATAACCATCCTGCAGGCTTCAAAGGACGAGGTCAGCAATATTTCCCACCATGGCTTGGGGAAAAGGATAGTTTTGTCTCCTTTTGTATTCAAGTTGATGCACAGTGCATTTTGTGTCTAAGTAGCTGTTGACTAAAAGACTTTGTAGTGTAAAGGGTGTTATACAAACTATAATGGTGTGCTTCAAACAAACAAATGCTAGGCCCTTTCACTTTTGTTGTATATTACAAAGCTGTTAAATATGTGGTTTGAAATAACTTTGAACATGTGGAAATATGTAGCATGTGTCTTTAACTCAGACAAAGATTCTAATTGCACAAGTTGTGTTCTAGCCAGTTGTGGTTTATTTGTTCAGAAACACAAATGTGAATTGCACTCTTTATCACCAGAATATTGTATAAGTTCCGTGATCTTTAAACAGCTCAGAAGTAATACTTGAACTTCATTTGAGTAGCACAAAGTTTACAGAGCCCCTTTTAAATGTTAATTAGTTCCAGTTAAGTTTTCTGTTTTGTTTTTGTTTTTGTTTATTTTTTTTAAATGCAACTGGGTATTTTCTTGGAAAACTGTATATTTTGTTTTGGTATGTAGCAAAAGGCTTCCACTTCTGGAAGGTTTTATTGTTCTTAAACAAGGTCAGCCAGGTACCAGATTCTAAAAGAAAAATTGTCCCCTTTCCCCCCCCCCCCGTCAAGTGGCCTTCTGATTGCACGAATGTGCTACTACCCTCTCTAACCCCCCCCACCCTGAGGAGGAGGTCAGTGAAAGTGATGGAGGAAGTGCAAGGCTTGCTCTCCCCCCACCCCCACACCTCACCTAGGATGTCCAGTCCAATGCAAATGGTCCCATTGCGCGCACACACAGCACACCGGAAGTTTGTATACTGGCCTCTTTTCCTGTCTTCAAATGTGCAAGAATTTGAAACTGTCATCTGGAATAGGTTCCATCTCTTATGTGTGTTAGATCAAACCAAAGAAGCCCCCAGCCATGCCCAAATGCTGCTCCAAAAGCCTGCCTTCCAGTCCTTACAAAAACCTTGCAGGATTAAATGTGTTAACTTTTTTATTTTTGTACAGTTTCTAAGTAATTTTTTGCTAGTGATGTTAAACTGAATTAAGTTTATTTGAGGAGTGTGAGCACCTCCTCCATTTAAATAAACTGGTGACTTTCCTTTTATTTTTTACAAGTGGAAACCCATTGTGTGCCTCTCGATTTAAGGGTTTCTGATTACATTATTCTTAAGACCAGCATTGATCCTTTATATACAAAGCTATGTTTTCCTTGTTTTTTATTACTGTTTCAGAAGAAAATGAACCTTTTATTTTGCTCCAGACCCAGTAACTGCGCTGGTACATAGACGCACTGAGAAAAACAAAACAAAACAAACAAACACAAAATACTTTTGTAACCACCTCTGACTGCTTTTGTATATCAAAGTTGATTACTTTTGAGATATTTGGATCTAGTTTCTAAGTTATTTTAGTGTTTTATATGTTCCCCAAAATTACTTTGAATCGGTCACCAGCATAAAGAGTTTTTGGTGATGCAATGGTGAGACTTGTGACGAGTAAAAAGCTACCTGGAGTAGCTCTTCCTTCCCTTCTTAGTAACCTGATGTTTTGATTACAGTAAGACATCACGGATTATCTGGAACTCCTTCATTATAACTAGGTCCTCCCTCCTTCCACATTGACTTGCTTACTAGTTTGAAGAAGCTATTGGAAGTGGGCATTTTATATGACATGTATGGCTTTAAAATATTAAAATGAACAAAAAAGAAAAAAATATGAAAAGGTTTATGTGGGTCTGTAAGGTATGGCTGTGGAAAGATATTGTAGTAGCTTTGACACTATTGTTATTACCTTTAAAATCATTTACCCAATAAAATGTTAAAACTGAATCTTTGTTTTGGATCTATTTACCTACCTACCTACCTACCCACCCACCCATCTATCTATCTATCTATCTATCTATCTATCTATCTATCTATCTATCTATCTATCTATCTATCTAACCAGCCTCATGATAGTATGTTAAGCTCATTGGTAATTTCTCTTTTTAAAAGATGGGATCTCCTGTGCTTGAAGCTGGCCTCAAAGTCACTTTGTTGTCAAGGGTGATTGATTATTTATGAGCTGCTAGAAGACATGGATAAACCATAGAGAAAACACCTGATTAAGTGTAAGTCCTTTCTTTTAACATCAAGCCTTGCCCATTTTCAAAATACAGGTTGGACCCTGAAAATGTTCCTAATATGGCCATCCACGGGCCATTTCTACACACTGAGGCTGAGCACCATGTACTTTGTCAGTTCCAGAGTGGGACTTGTGAGTTGCCTGGTGACTTCCAGCCTGGGGAAAATGCCTGGGCTTGTGGGTAGGGCAACTGGTGCTGTAACTTTCAAGGACCAGATAAGATCTTGCATCAAGAAAGGAAGTACCTGCAGTGTAGATCTCTGGCAGCTGCTGCCTTGTGTCTATTCTCTATGGGAAGGCTACCAACCAGATTGTTGACATACCTCTGGCTCTTTCTCAATCATTTGTTGTCTTGCTTTCATTTAGTTTCAGCTGTAGTTGTTACTTGAATATAAGCAGGACAATTTTCAGTTACATTGCCCCAAAGCCCTAGTACCATGTGAATTTTACAACATGTGCTTATGTCAATCATGGTAGCTAAAACAGTCATCTCAGACCCTAGAGGTCTATTGTGGTTTGGGCTAGTACTCTATTAAGGCAGTCATCATCTGTTTGTGGTTTATTCATTTTCATCATTTGTATTTAATGAGACATTAAGATTTCTTGATCAATTAGACCATATTAATAGTTTTAGGTAGAGTAAAGTAACATAACAGGCCCACAGCGTGCTTTTTATAGCATCAGTGGTGAACTCAATGGTCTGGACAGATTTCAACGTCTGTAATCACATTTCACCTCCCTCAGTTCTTCCTTGAATTTAGGTATTCCCTCTTTAGATTTCACGCCCCACTGGGTACCCTTTAAATAGCTCCACTACTTCAGAAGGCAAGTGTGGCTTTGTAGGCCGAGGCACTTCCTCTCTGTTCATGGGACAACACCATCACTATGGGATACTGTTGGTATAAGCTAGGGAAAATGCTGGGGGGAAAGGACCCCTGGCTCTGAGCTGCTAGCTAGGAGAGCTGGTGAATAACTGACTTCCCATTCAGTGTGGCTTCCCTTGCTTTCTTTGGCTCTGCTTTTGTGAGCTGAAACCAGGGTGGGTTTGGATCAGTTGAACTCTTGATAAGAGCTCATCTGTGTTTGCTCCGGCTTTTTTGTTTCAAGAGGGAAAGCTAAATGGGAGACTGCAACTGAGACAAACCCTTGTTACACTGTTTTTTGTTTTGCTTTTTTGTTTTGGCAAGTATTGAAAGGCCTACCTCCATACCTGCAGCCCCCTACTTTTCAGATCCCAAGCCTGATGGGAGAAATCTCTCGAGAAATGGAAGGAATTATCTTTAAGTACCATGTAGAAGCCAGACTACTTTTGCCAAAAATTTGGATGCCATCTCTTTAAAATGACCCTTTAAGAGTGGAGGTATATCTCAGTTATAGATTTCTTGTCTAACACATATGAGGCCCTGGATTTAATCCCTAGCACAACCAAGAAAAATGGCCCCATAACAGCATACAGATTTCTTATCTGGGGGGGCGAGGCATACAAGTCCTTGAATAGGTGCCAGAAACCTGTCAGGAGAAAACACCAATATGCACTATTTTTTAGACACAATAAGAGATTAATAACTAAGAATAGGTGCAATAGCATGCTGTAATATAATCACCAGCATGACTACTCCTGAATTTCTGACCATTATTAAGTAATAGTCAATCTGATGAGATGACTGCTAAAGGGCTAACAGGTAGGTAGTGTTGCATGTGTGTGTAATGTATGTATGTGTGTGAGATATATACATGTGTGTGTGCGTTGTGGATATGGTAGGCAAAAGAATGGCCCACATCCTGAACAGGAGATAGTTGGATGGTGTGAAATTTCCTCATGCTACTTCTAATACAGTGCAACTGAAAACACAAATATTTGTTTAATTCTGGAATCTTCCACTTAATATTTTTGGACTGTGGTTGACTATGGGTATCTGAAATCACAGGTAATTGGAAGCTCCATAATGTTCAGTGGGTATGTGTATTTCGAATCTCTTAAGTAGGACCACTCAGAGAGTTGGGAGAGGACAGATATAGTTTATTGTGAACAAGTGTAGACCTGCGTTTGCAGATTTCCATACCGGCCACTGAGTACTTCTTTACACTGAGGGAGATAGAAGGCCTGCTGTCTTAAGTTTGCAGCATCCAGCTGGGTAGCTGCTGCCTTGAATCCCTCTGTGCTCATCAACTGCCCTGGCATCCTTAAGCTGTTGCTCCCTTTGCAACACATCTAGGTCGTAGGAGGTGGCTAATTTGTTCAACCATTAGTCTCCTTTCAAAGTGGAAGAAGGAGCTGTCTTTTTTTTAATCAAAATCATTGCTGTCACTTGACTATGTTAAAAATAGATGTAAAACGGTATTTCATGGCTCTACAGTACAAATGGATGCCAGTTGCTTACAATGTGAAGAACAATAAAGCTGTTTTAATGACTACAATGCAGTTTTGATTAGGGAGACCGATGGCAATTGTAGTTAGTTTCAGGACTCAATTTATTTCTATAGTTTGGCTGGGCAACAGCAAGAAGGCCTTAATTTGCAACAAAGAGAAGGCATTATATTACACATACAATCTCATAGCAGTGGGTCCATATCAGTCTAAGCTATAAAAGCCAGCTTAAGCTATAAAAGCCCAGTGAAACTACAACCTTCTGAACCAATGAGTCAAAGCCTACAAAAAGTTCCGGCAGGAAGAAGCATCGCCCCCATGGTTGGGCAGAAATGAGTCAAGTTGCTTCTGCTAACTCACCAGCGTGTATCTATTGCCCTTCTAGATATAACATATGAGGTGCTCATGAGGTGTCCTCTTCAATTTTTTTATTACATGTTAAAAATAGTGTCCACTTAAACACACGTGTGTTGTTTGAATTTGGTTTATGGAAAACTGGAGCAGTTATAATAACCCAAGGATCTCACAGGACAATCTAAGCTGCCTGCTGGAATCCCAACTGCGAGTTATTCTGGAAGCCCCTGGGAAGTCATCATCAGATGAAATGACTGCCATTTTTTGGCCTTTTCTTCCCAAATGTCAGGCTCAATGTGATCCATCAATATTTATTGAGTGCCTGTTCATAGTGCTTTGCTTGGTTTCAAAATGAATATAATGTAATTGTAGAAGACAATAATCTGGGCTAAGAATTGGGAGGGGCATACAAGTTAGTTCTTGCTGGAAAAACTTCAGATGACCAGGCAACAGTGGCTTGTCATCATATTATTTTTCTAATTGACTTCCGCCTCAGAATGATGGTAAGAAAAATGACACTTTAATTTCTGGCCCTCCAGTATGTCAGTACCATAAAGTACTCCGAGTAAAGCGCAATAATGATTTGTGAGTGGAACCGGATTTTTCTCCCCTCACCACGTGGCTCTCTTGATCCCTATGAGAAATGTGCAAGGTCACTGGGATCATTTGAGAACAAGGTTTGTGGACATGCAGAATGGTATTTGGAAACTGAAAAATCATGTTCCTTCCTGCAAACCTGCCGTCTGAGGGGCACATGGCCCATCCTGTCACCAAGACACAGGACAGAGACAAGAGGAAACAGTCTAGGCCATTTATTCCCAAGAGGCTGCCTTTGGGCCCAAGATGAAAGTGCACAGCAAGATTCCTGGTGGACTGTTGATCCCATAGGAGGCAAAACTCCCTTCATGGGGCAGGAGAGGAAGAATAACAAAGGTCAATGACAAGGAAAGAGAAATCAAGGTAATTTTATGAATCATCTACTACGCAGGAAGGGCAAGGAGGCAAGATTAAGTTGGGGCTATTTTGAGACAGGAAACAGTCATTCTGTAAATGTCATTTGAACTGACACCTGCTGAGCTGGGGCACTGAGTGAATATCAGGTGGATTTGAAACTGGAAATTTTTGTGTCACTTTATGTGAAATTTATATTTCCTCCTAAGTGGTATTCTGGAATGATCCGAGGGTGGCACATACATACTTTGGGTTTCAGCATAAGACATAGCTGGGGCCTGGCCAGATAGCTGGAAGGAACATCATAGTGCCCACTCAAGCATAGCCTGGCAGAATATACTTAAGAGGATGGCATGAACTGGAAGGAGTGGGAAACCCCATGAATTAAAAGTAATTTTTTTAGTGTGTATACGTGTGTTTGTGTGCACGTGCACATGCATGCGCATGAGTGCATGCACCCACAGAGGCTAGAGGTATCTGATCCCATTGAGCTGGAGTTACTGGCATTGTGAGGTTGTGAGCTACTAGACAAGGGTACTTGATCCTCTGGAAGAGCAGTACTCACACTTTTCCACTGAGCTGTCTGCTCAGCCCTGAAAACCCCATCTCTTTGAGGAACAGTGGCTGTGTGAGAAATGCAAACATTTCTCTATACTCTCTCTACTTCAGACATCCAAGGGAATTCCAGGAACATTTCATAGAGGCGCTTTAACCCTGTGGCACAGGTCTCAGCAGTGGCCTCTTTACCATAATCACAGTCAAAGGCAAAAGCACGTGGCCTTCATTACTTGTAAGTTAAGCCAAGGGCCTTGGTAATTTGGGTCTTGTTTGTCTTGCCTAACATATTTAGTAATAGCACTCCTGAGTGACAGGTTTAAAAAATGCGGGCTGGCCGAGTTGTTCAGATAGAATGGATTGCTCTTCTGTGGGAGATTTGCATTCCTCTACTCCAGTAGTCTGTAGCCTTGAAGAAGGTTAAATAGACATTGTACTGGCATAGGCTGGGAAGGCATGGGTACCACTTTGCAGATGGTTATACAAGAAGGTATTGTGAGAAGGGTGCACGGGGCACTTGGGAGTGAAAAAGAAACTGCTTCATTTGATTCTTTTTTTGTTGGCCATTTTCTTTTATTAAGGTAAAACTCAGATTGTAATCAATTAACCAGTTTATAATGTGAGGTCTCAGTAGCTTTTAGTGTCTTCAGTGTTTTACAGCCCACAGCTTCCAATTGCAAAACACTTTTGCATCCCTGCATAAGCAAACCCCATAGCCAGTGACAAGACACTCCTCAACCCCCACCCACAACCTCTAATAATCTGTCCATATCTGTCTCTTTTGGATATATAACTAAATCGTATAATATGTGACCTTTTATGTGTGGTCTCTATATTACTAAGGTTCATTCAAGTCTTTACAGTCTTGGTATTGTTTCTTTTTATGGGTGAATAATATTCCATTGTATCACGTAACACAATTTGTTTATCCATCATAATGTACATTACGCTTGTCTCTACCTTTTGGTTCTCAGTGACAGTGAGTTTCTACATGCATGAGTTTTCATTTCTCTGAAATATACCCTTAGGCCTTTGTTAAAAATGAAAGCTCTCTTAATGGAGATAAAATGGCACCTCAGTGTTGTAGTTTGGATAAGTGTCCCCCAAAGGCCTATGTGTCAAAGGCCAAGTCTTGAGCCTGTGACACAATTGGGAAGTAGTGGAACACTGAAGAAGTGGGAACCTAGAAGGGGAAGTCTAGTCATGACTCAGACATGTCCTTCAAGGGGATATTGGGACCCTAGCTCCTTGATGTCTGCGTTTGTATCCAGCTGCCAGGAAATGGTCACCTTTGTCCACCACTGGCTCTCACCATATGTGCAAGAGGTCAAGCCACCAAGGAACCTGTACAGCTGTGAGACAAAGGACACATTTCTTCCTCATAAATCCATTCTCTCTGGTATCTGTTACAATAAGAGAAAGCTAACACTCATTTTAGCTTTCGATTTGGGGGGGGAGGAGACAGGGTCTCACCGCCAGTGGTGGCCAGTCTGAGACTCATGAACCTCCTGTCCGCACATCCCTTACAGATGTAGACCACCATGTCCAGGTTCATTATGATTTGCATTTGCATTTCTTTAATGACTAGGGATGCAAAATGATTTCTGGCATGCTTGTTGTCCATTGGTGTATCTGTGGCATATCTTTAGGGTGAAATTTCTGTTCTTTGTTCAGTTCTTAATCGGAATATTTGCTTTCATAGTTTAGTTTTGTTTGGGGGTGGTGCTAGGATTTTTGTTGTTTTTGTTTTTTGTTGTTTTTTTGTTATCAAGTTGTAAGAACTATTTATATCCTCAGGATATTAAGCCTTTATCCAGATTTATTCATTTTTAACTTGATTTGTGCTTTTACTATCAAACCTAAGGACTCATTGCCAAACTAGAGGTCATAAAGATTTACCCTATGCATTCTTCTAATAGTTCTGCAGATTGATTTAGTCTTTACCTTTAAGGATTTGATGTGTTAATTTGTGTATGAATGTAGGCAGCAGTTCAGATTTCACTGTTTTGCATGTGCATACATGGCTGACCCAATACCATTTTTTCCCATTCCCATTTTCAGCATCCTTGCTGAAAATCAATTGATGATAAAGGTTTAGGATTATTTCTGGATTTTTTTCTGTTAGTCTATCCTTATTCTAGTACTGCATCACCTTGATTACAGTACTTTTGGAGTAAGTTTTGAAACCAAAAAAAAAAAAAAGGTGTTTTTCTTTTTCAAAAAAATTTTTCAATGCTGTTTCAAATATTCAATACTCTGAGATTCCATATGTATATTGAGGGTTGACATGTCCAGTTTGAAGAGAGATGGGTCATGGAAACTTTGACAAGGACAGTAGCTAGCTTTGGAGACCACTGCCATCTTACTCCTTTTCCAATTATGCAACACAGGGTATTTTATTTATATACATGTTTGAGCAGTATTTTGCAGCTTATTGTATAGAAATCATTTACCTTCTCGATTACATTTACTCCTGGGTTTTTTAAAAAATTCTTTAACATGCTATCATAAAGAGGATTTTCTTCATTTTCAAATTATACACTACTGGTATACAGAAGCACAACTAATTTTGACATGTTGGTTTTCATATCTTGCAGTCTTGCTGAATGTATTTATCTACTCAAGTAATTGAGTGTATATGTTTTATGGGACTTTATTTACATATTAATATAATGATATTGTCTGCATGTGGATAGTTTTCCTTTTCCTTTTGTGTGTGTATGTGCTCACACACATACATGTGCATGTCAGAGGACAACAGGTATCATTCTCAGGAATGCCATCTACCTCCTTCGGTACAGGGTCTCTCATTAGTCTGGAGCTCACCAAATAAGTTAAACTGGCTGACCACTGAGCCCTAGGGATATCCTGTCTCTGCTTCCCCGATGCTGAGATCACAAGCATGTGCCATTGTGACTGGCATTTTTACATAGGTTCTGGGGACTGAACTCAGCATCCCACCTCCCTTGAAAGACATGCGCTTTACTGACCAAACCGTCTTCCCAGTCCTTACTTTTTTCTAATTTTCAAATTTACATGTCTTTCCTTCTTTTTTTCCTTTATACATCCATTTTTAATTATTCCTTGTATGCAATAGACCTTGATCATTTCCACCCCCATCTTTTCCCTCCAACCACACACTGAGACATATCCTTCTCACCTTCGAATTCTTTCAGCCATAGATACATATATAAACTGATATAGATATATAAACTTATACATAAATATATATAATATTAAAGTAGAAACAAAACTGTCTTGGGGAACAAAGACTTTTGCTCAACTATTCTGACTTGGATTTCAAGTACCATGATGATAGCAGAGGTGGTCTTGTTCCTGATCTTAGGAGAAAAACTTTCAGTCTTTTTTGTTGCTGTTGCTGTTGTTGTTTTTAGACACAGGTTTTCTCTGTGTGTAGTCCTGGCTGTCCTAAAACTTACTGTAGACTAGGCTGTCCTTGAACTCAAGAGATCTACCTGCCCCTGCCTCCTGAGTGCTGGGATTAAATGCACGCACCACCACTCCTTGGCAAAACTTTCAGTCTTTTATTGAACAAGGGAAAAACATCATCTTCTCATCAGAAGCAGAGAAGGCATTTGGCAAGAGTCAATACCCTTTGATAATGAAAACACAGGGCAAATTCAAAATTGAATGCCATGATAAATTATTTATCTTAGCCATGATAAAAAACCACTTATGGCCAAAACACACCATCCAACTGTATGACAGAAACTTGTTTGATACATACATACTTTGAATTGCTCTATCTTCACTATTAATTATTCCTCTTATCAATAAAAATGTACTTTGTTTCTTAGAATTTTAACTTAAAAATTGTTTCATATTAGTATAGGTACCACTTAAGCTTCATGGTGGTAATTATTTGCATGGAAGCGCTTGTGTGTCTGTGTGTGTGTGTGTGTGTGTGTGTGTGTGTGTGTGTGTGTGTGTGTGTATGTCCATGCCTCATGTGTGCAGGTGCCTGCAGAGGACAGAAGAAAATGTCAGAGCCCTTGGAGCTGGCATGGTTGTGAGCCTCCTGACATGGGTGCTGAGAAGCAAACTCAGATCTTCTGGAAGAAGATGACATACTCTTAACCTGAGCCATTTCTCCAGTCCCAGAATGTTTTCAGTTCATTCTGCCAATATCTGTATTTTAGTTGAATTTAATTCACCTATATTTAAACTGAGTATTGAAAATTAAGTACTCAGTTCTGACATATATATATACAATTTTTTGTTTGTCAATTCTTCCTGTTATTATCTTTTTTGTGTGTTCCTTTTCGTTTTTCACAGTATATTCCATTGATTCCTTCTTCATTGCCTTTTTTCTATATTTTTTTAGTTATTTTTCTTAGTGATTACCATAGGAATGTATTTAACATCTAGCTAATCATTCCTTTCTGAATTTTCCTTTAAAGCAGATTTTATTGTTTAGAACAGTTTTAATTCCCCCTACCACCTCACAGTCTCCCCTACTATCAGCTTCCCACACCACAATGATATATTTGCAACAACTAATGGACCTACGTTGTCACATACTTATTAGCCCGATCTGTAGTCTGCACTAGAGTATAATGTTGGTATTGTATATTCTTTAGGTTTGACAAGTGTATTGAGAAGTGTGTCTACCATTAAAACATCACACAGAATGGCTTCACTGTACAATCATAACATTTAGGCACAAACTCTCTGTGATCATTCCTTTTTGACAATTATGATAAGCCAACACCCAATTACATGCTTCCTGGGAACTAAGAATCATATTACACAATTTTTCAATAGCCTGATGCATTTTCCATTTTACAAAGTAAGAATGAAATTCGAGCAAGCTGTCCCTTATACACGGCTACCTGAAGTGGCAAAGCCAGGATTCAGATCAAGCTTCTTGGGCTCCAAAGACTGAGATTTTTACCATTCCCTCTTGGCCTTGATGAAGATGATGGTGATGATGATGGTGCTTGTGGTGGAGATGGTAGAGGGGATGCTAGCACTGATGGAAGCAGTTCTTAAAATGTGATGCTGCAAGGCACTGCACCAGGTGTTTTATGCACTTCACTAGATCCTTACACTAGCACTCTGATGGGGCAGGGGGCACTGTTACTGCTTTCTTGTAGATAACCAAACTGAGGCTCGGATAGGTTAAAACAGCAATCTTCCTCAAATGCAGAGAATGTACCGACTGCCATCGAGGACCTCCTGTCGATGACCCACCATCGCTCTCTATGGAAGTAATAAAATGTATAGGACCAAGTCCATTCTTGAAAATGAATTAGTTGGTCTGGCTTAATAGATATGTATCTGAAAACTGATCGGTAGGTCTGGTTTAATAAGATCAAAATCCACAGCCCTGACATTCGGGCTTACTACTTTTTCTTTTCCAGGGACCCATGATGTGTCTAACAGCAGTACTTTCCTACAGGAAAGGCCGACTCTGCCTCAGCCATGGTTACTGTCTTTCTCGTCAAAGGAAGACTGCTCCCAGGCTTGTGGGTACATGACTAGTGCTCAGAAATAGCCCCCTAATCGGCCTCATCAGCTTTGAAGGAGGCCACAGCAGGAGGGGCCTAAGTAGGCCAACACTTTAACCCAGTTACATGAGGGCAACTCTAATCCAGGATGATCAGATCTTGCTAAACCCTGTAGGGGAAAAATGTCCAAAAGCTGTTTCTTGACTCCAAGTATCCCAGGTTTGCTGTAGACACGCCTTTCTCCTTCTGGAAGAGCATGACCTGAAGGTTATAATGGGCCAAGCTTAACTTGCAAGGCATCCAGGACTGAGGGAAAACTGTTAGCAGTTGCCAACTGCTCAGACTATTAGAAATACCCAGGGTTCAAGCTGCCTCAGGTCAAACCATTGCTTTTCCTTGAAAGACCCACTGGCTCCCCTTCCTTTACCCTGAGAAAGCCGGAAATTATTGCCTTCCTCTGTGTGGGGTAGACAACCACTTATGTCAACCTAGTAGGTTCTCGACAGGCTGGGCTCTACCTCCCCTGTGTTCCTACTGTTGCCAGCTCACCCCCTGTCTGGCACTGACTAACCTTAAAGTTCCTCAGGGAACCAGATTGAGCTGTCTTTCTAGGCTGTGGTTGGAAAAAAGAAAAAGAGAGCTGTTGTAGCTGGCCTGGTTTGGTCTGCTTGGCTCTCTCCCCATCATTTGGCACAGTGGACTTCCTGATGCAGGTGTACTTGGCCTCCTCAGTCTTGTGTCCCATAAACGGTTCAACAGAGTGAAGCCCCTCAGGCAGGAAGCAGAAAGCTTCTCTGGCCTCCTAGATGCTGGTAGAGAAAGAAGACAGACAGTCTTGGGTTTATGTGCTCTTTCATTGGCATGGGGTCTTGCTATGTTGCCCGGGATGTCCTCCCAGCTCACAGTCCTGCCTCAGTATCCCAAGTATGAGGATCCCAGGTCCTGGGATTTCAGGCCTGTGCTACCAATCTAGCTTGGACAAAGTGTTATAATGATGTTACACACTGAAAATCTGTTTACAATTTTTCACAAAGGGGTTTTCAGTAGCAGGAAGTCACGTGACTTCCTTGAAGGAGGAGGGAAGAGGAAACAACTATAATACTTAAAGTGACTCTAAAGCACTTCCGGCTATAAGAAGTCTCATTTTATACCACTGAAAGTGAAAGAGCTTGTATATCATTGATCAAAAGGTACATCCAGCTTTATAGAGATATTAAAACATGACCAAAAATGTCTTAGAGCCAAAGAAATAGAGAAAAACCCATTAAAGCAAAGATATCACCCCCTTCTACACACACCACACCCCCACAGGCTTCCACCACATGGGGCATATAAAGGCACAGCAGGAGAGTGCAGTCAAAACCCCAGTAGCTTCTAATGGCTACTCTGAGGACAAGCTATGTGATGAAACGCAGAGGCCAACTACTCTGTCTGCTATCCCTCATCCCCAAAAGAGGCCCTCAAAGGTACCTCCACACAATCTATGAAGTGTGGAGAAATGATTTCTAACTGTCTGGAGGAAGGGAGAGCTTCAATTGCACTGGTAATGTTCACTCCCTTCAGTTGGATTTAGCTGTTACTCTTCGTGCCTTTTTAGATGTCTTAAAAGGTTTCATAAAAGCACTGGTATAGACTGTCAGGTCAAAGAGATGACTCAGAACTTGAAAGCTTAAAGTAAGAACAACAACAAAAAAGTTGGCTTGGAATTATGGGCTTGACTCAGACCTAAGCATTGACATTCTCGACACCCCTTCCCCTTCCACACCCCCACTGCTGCCACCCAGGCCATAAATACACAGCATTTATGAACCTGTCTACTCTGGCCCACTCTGAACATAAGGTATGTCCAAGAATATGTAGGAAGGCCTGAGTTCCCATGAGACGCAATGCTGGAGGGCCCAGGATCTTTGTGGAAAATGAAATCGCAAAGAGGTCCTGCTCTTGGCTGTTAGGAAAGAAGAAACTGGAGACAGAGCAGAGGCAGGCTAGTACCACCTAAAGCCCCTGGGAAAATAAGGTTAAGGGCCACAGTTGGCAGGGAAATGTGATGGCTGGTACAGAGGTGGGTCTAGGATTGAGTTGTTGGACAGTAGAATAGACCAGTGGCTCATGCTACTGCCCTTAGACCCTGGCAGGGATAGGCCAAGGCACTGTCCACCTTTATTACTGAGACTTAATTTGCCTTGTGAGATGCTGGGATTCCCAGCCAGTTGACACAGGAGTCACAGGGTCAATGTTAGGGAGTCTGCTGTGGAAGGTGTCTACTGTCAACTGGAGCAATGGCTCCTACTGCCTTTCTGGAGGATTAGAAGCCCAGGGGCTTAGCTACCTCAGGTGTGTACCATCTCGATGCTACGCAGAACACTGACTGGGAGGGATGAATCGGATCGACTTTGAATGAGGCTGGCTTTGCCTGGTGATCCTAGAGCACCACACTTTTTTCAGCTAGGCTGATAGCAAACCTCAGCAGGGTTACAGGAACACCTAGCCAAGCCTGGCTTTTACATGGATGCTAGTGGTTGGAACCTGAGTCCTCCTTTTCGCATCAAGTACTCTCCAGCACTGAGTCGTCTCCCCAGACCTCTCCTCCCTTTTCTATGAGAGCTGGGTCCCTAGGTTATGCTCTCCTCTGCAATCAAGCACAGCAAAAAGGCAGTGGAGCCTGCAGGAGGACTATCTAATAATGCTAGTTTCAAATTCTAGCTCTTTGCTTATTTCTGAGCCTCACTTGGCTCAGTTTCTCCCCCTAAGTAGGAACCACAATGCCAGTCAACTCCCAGAGCATCCAGTGGAAGTTTTTTGGGGGGATGAAATGGAGAGGCATTGCGTTCTGGGCCTGACACACAGTATGCTACAGTTGTAGCTATTGCTTTATAGAGTGAGAACCTGAGCATCAAATGAAGAAATACCCAAGCTGGTTATTTCTAATCTAGGACTATAAGGTCCTGCATGCCTAGAGGCCAACACCTGGCCAATGGTGTTGGGGGTGGAGAGTAGGGGGGGTCCACCTGCACTGGTTTTGCATCCCTTCTAGAAGTGGCAGCGGCAGAGAGAGGGAGAGGAAGGGGGAGGGGAGGACTTGGATAAGCACAGCTGGCTGTTCCCAAAGGACACTGTTATCTTGCTCACTCCTCTCCAAGGGAAGTCTGACCCTGCATGGACAATGCTCACTTGAAAGACATTTGGGAGTATGGGCCAGAAGTCAACATGTTTCGTGCAGTGTAGGGGGGAGCGAGAGGTTCTGTGTGTGTACACACTCACACATGCGTGCGGAGGTCAGAGATGAACAACCAGTGTCTTCCTAAATCTTCTCCTGTCACTGTAGTGTTTGAACAGGGTCTCTCACTAAACCCATAGTCTCACTGATTGCCTAGACTAGCTGTCCAGCAAGGCCCTGGAATCTGCCCACCCCACCCCCTTGTGGATGAAGGTTCATGCCACTGTTTTTGGCTTTTACATGTGTATTGGTGATTCAAAGTCAGGTGATTATACAACAAACACTTGACCCACCAAACCATCTCCCAAGCCCCATTGCATTATGGACCTAAATCATCTAGCTTAGCATACCATGGGCCCAGAGAGCCTATGTCCTTGACTGATAAGCAAATGGTCTGGGAGACCCCAGGAGCCTTGGTGGAAGTAGACAGTGTATGGGGAATCAAGGCCAAGTCACTGTTCTGCCCATGGGGCCAAGCTGTGCTGAGAGCCCAGCTGTCCTGGCTGGGGGTGTGTGGCTACTTGATGACACACAAGGCCAACAAATGACCCCTTTTGTCTATTTTGCACAGCCTTCTGAGAGGGTTCTGAGAAGCAAGCCCAGGACGCCTGAGTTCTCATAAATCTTTTAATAACAGTAAATGAAGAAAGCATTGTAACAATAAGTCCCATGGGGAGGGTTGCTTTTCATTCAGGGATCTTCAATAGCAGAAACACCTGAGGCTAAGATTCAAAATGCTAAGTACACAAATTAAGGACCATTTATTTCCAAAGATGGCTGTAGAAACCACTTCAGTACAATCAAAGGGGTTTTTACAAAACAGAGAAAGCACATTACAAAAACACCCAAAGAGGGGAGGTAGACTGGAAGTGGGGGAGGAATGAGCGCCCCAGAAACAGCCTGACACTGAAGCTCAATCTTGCTGCCATCTAGGGAGTTTAGAGATTGGCTCTCAAGGGAGACCTGCACATGAAGGTGATGGTACATGACAGTCTCGGGTTGAGAAGGAGGAAGGGTGGAGAAAGAGGCTTTCACCAAAGTCCCAGAAGAAATAATTGTACATCATTCAAACCTGTTCTCTTCGCTATAATTACATCAAATAAGTGAAGACTGCTTTAAAATCTCATATGACATTGACACCAAAATAAATCAAGAGTTTCCAGAACATCATCTCTGCTTCAAAGGACATTTGTTTTTGATTGATTTTTCACTGGGTGGGGGTGGGGGTCTGTTTAGTGCCACGAGTAGCAAATCAGTGTACAAAAGTATAGCAGATGAGGGCAACAGCAAGCAACTTGGTCTTCCTGCACGATGAACTTGATGCATATACCAGAGGAAGACTCTCATGGACACCTACCTCAGAGAGGAAAGAGCCAGAGGGAGACAGGACATACCTCCCCAGTCTAAGGCCTTCCTGGGGTTGTCTGTAAGACCTGGTCCTGGCTCACTAAAGTCAGCAGCAGTGTCCTGTCCTACAGTGTCAGAAGGCCCCCCTTTCCTGCTCCCTGGCCTCCCGTAAAGTAGAAATCATCATCAAGAAAACTCTTCTCCCAAGGAGTATAGGTGACAGTGGACCGATGTCCACAATTCCAGGGAAATCTATTTGGCAGCAGGAGGGTTACAATGGCCCTTTGCCATCTTGTGAACAACCAGCCAAGCCCAGCTCAGGGCACTACCAAATCCCAGTTCCACTGTTTAGAGTCCCGTTGACACTGAGCTATCTGTGAGAAGCTTGTGATTACATCACAAAACACTGAATCATCCATGATCACATATAGCAAAGCCCCGACAGAGGCTACAGCAGAAGGGATGCTCTGACAGGTAAGCTGAGGAGCCATAGAGTAAAGTGCACAGCGGGGCCTACTTACCCACATAGACCCTGTAAACCACTCCCATAAGTACAAAGAAGTCCACAGGAAGACAGAAGACAAACTTAGAGAGGTGGGGGGGGTAGCCCCAGAACCCCACAGTGTGTCACAGGATGACAGAAGAACATGCTGCTAGGCTCCTGAGAGGACGCTGGGCCAAGTCTTGTATATACAAAGCCAAATAAATACTGGGGGTGGGAAGGACCTTGAAGCAGGGAAGACTACCTCTGTTATCTCTGTTACTCAAAGTGGCTGCCACAAATTGTCAGGCTTAGCCAACTGCATTGCTTGGCCCAGGCCCTTGACCATGCATGCTGAGGGCTAGAGGGTGCACTGTTCCCTCTTGCTAGGACTGTCTGAAAGAAACTGACCGCCTCTAAGAGCACCCTCACACAGGCAAAGAGCTCACACATGCTAGTAGACCACACACAGAACTTTGGCCAAGGGTGCTAGGGAACAGCCTTCATATGGACAAGAAAGGCCTGAGGAGGAACTACAAAGTCAAGGCAAACTGTGTTCGCCTTTGTACCACAGACTGTAGAGAGCAGGCTATTGGACATATCTGGGGGCAACTCCCAAGGCAAAGTACTAAGAGCCTAGGCAAGTTACCTCTTTCCATGTGCGTTTGGACCAAGGTAAGAGTGAGATACAGACAGTAAAGAAGTCACCCATTCCCCGGCACCTCAAGCCCAGCCCAACACTCACTATGGAGTCTGTTGAAGAAGCCACATCTGTTTTGTTTTGTTTTTTAACTTCCTTACCAACATAGGCCCCAGGCATTGCCCCTTCACTTCCTCTTTCCTGACAGGCCTGTCTCGACTCTAGCCTGGCCATGCCAGACAACATGGCTTTGAATTTCTTCTCTCAATCTGAGCACCAGAAAATGCCTACCAGAAATGGTCTGCTGAGCTAGTGCCAGAGCAGAGGCCAGGTACCGGAGGCATGCCAATGGAGGGAAAGTCCAAGATGCCTGGCAACCTGGACCATGATGCCTCAACTGAGGAAGAAGCATGGCTGGCCCTCCCACTTCTGTGGCATTCTGGAGTCGGTTCCTTCGGCTAAGGCCCTACATCACTGCAGGTAGCAGGTTCCATGTTGTGGTGGGGGTCATGTCAGGCCTCACAGACTCCCCTCATATGACCTCTTTCCACACTCTTCTTTTATAGAGGGGCCCAAGGCCACTGAGGGAGGCTCTCACACATTCTATTCATCCATGACTTCTATGAGAGGACAGGGCAAATCAGCAACTGCAAAAGCACTTCTTCTGGAGCACAGCAAGAGGGTGAGAGGCAGCAAGGGAGCTCAGCATGGCCCTCGGAGATGGCAGAGGAGGAAGATGCCCTGGCAGGAGCTCAAAGGGAGCAAGGGCACTAAGGGTTCTTGCTTTCCTGCTCTCTGTACCTCAGAGTTGATCACCTCATGGCCAGGTGGCCCCTCCCAGAGATGCTTCCCTCATGCAGCTGCTTCCCCTGGACGTCCATTTTGTAAAATCATGGCCATTGAGTCACTGAAGCTCAGTGTTGGCCAAATACCCACAAACTCACATTGAATACTGCAACTGGCACAAGGCAATGGGTACAAGGTCATGGTACAAACATCTATTCTTAAGCAAATATCTTCCTACTAGAAGGTGACAAGGAGTCAGCAAATGCATAGACATTGGTGCCCTTTTTGTAGCCCACACATGACCTTCAATCAAGCTCCTCCCGTCAAAACACCTGAACCCCTACTTAGGGAGGCCTGATCCAGTGACACTTCCCTTTCAACCTACACATGGGCTTTGGACATTGTTAAGCTGCAAAACCAGTGGCGTTTCCCCACACTGAACACTTTACCAGAGTCTAGCTCCACAAAAGAACTCTAAACCCTAAAGAAACTGTCTTCTGGAGCTGCAGACATGTCCTCTAAGTGCCAGGAATGGCTCTAGAGTGTCTTCCAGAAATGCAAGAGTTCCCACATTTCAAACAGCCAAAAATACAAACAGCCAAACAGCACCCAAGCCCCAACTCCAGCTCGCTCTTCCATGAAGCTGCTTCAGACAAAGAGACACAGACAGACACAGACAGAGACAATGAGGATGGTTCGTAGGACAGCTGAGATTAGACTGCTGCCGTTTGTCCACGTGTCACAGAGCGGGAATCATACCTTGGTTTTCTAGAGTTGCCACTGGACTTAGTTGATTTCTTAATTTTTATGCTCACTTCAGATTGGGATGTGGATCTGTTCTCGGCTTTCATAAGGAAGGGTTCTGTTTTGGTTTTTTAAGGGTCCTGCCTGGTACCGTGTACACCTTCACCCTCTTTACTTTAGACCCACTGTGGCAACAAATCTCTTAACGCCCCTCTACAGAATCTTGCCCTTGGTCTGCACATTGCTATGGCCTTCCTCTCCAGGCAGCATTCTAGAAGGTGCTGGGTGGCTCCCTGCTTTGAGTCATGGGACACCAGTCACTGGAAGAATCTATTTTGGCTGTGAACTGGGAAGTCCCTTGGCTCTGGGGTTGTGGCTGGTATAGAAACAAGGCCTTGGTCCCTTTCTGGTGGGGGCTATGCTGGAGATAAAAGGGGATCACAGCATGAGCCTGGAGGTCCCTGGCAGTGAAGAAATGAACCCAACACTATTTCGTTGCTGGAGTGATGGAAGAAACACTGCTTGTTGTTCCCTGTAGCCTCAACCAGCTGTCGTTAAAAGCACCAACAAGCAGTGCGAGGGAGCTGCTGACTATCATTTCCCTGGGTAAGGCCACGCAGAGGGAGTAGGGCACAGTAGGGACCCGGAGTCCAGAGGAGGAAAAGGAAGTAAGCTCCAGACCCCAGCACTACTGCTGGGCACAAAGAGCCGTCCATGGGGAGGAGCCTCGGAGGGAAGAGTAGTGGAAGAAAGGGACATAGAGGTGGAAAAAAAGGAAATATACCAAGCATCCTATTCCCCTCACCAATGATTTCATCAAGAACTGGCTGTTCTCTGAGTCAAGTCAGAACTTGCTTCCTCAGGGAGAAACAAAACCAAACAAAGCAAAACAAAAACAAAAAAAACAAACAAACAAAAACAAAAACAAAACAAAAATCCAAGCACCTTCAGTCTAGTTTCTTGGCTGGAAGCCGGAGCAAATCCAGCAGATATTTACACAAGGGCCCAGCCATGTATGAGAACAGGATGACCAGCTTCCCGTGGGTCATGGTCATGAGAGTCTGGTGTCCCGAGGCCCAGATGCGATACCAGGGGCCGTAGAATGGGTCTGAGATGGCCGGACACAGCATGTTGTTCAAATTCACTTCGGTGACCTGCAGGGACAAGGGAGGTAGAGTGAGCGTTCGCCATCCCGAGGCTTCCTCTGGCTACTGCCAGTTCAGCCATCTCTCCCTAGGGTGACTGGACAAGGAGGGATTGACCAATCCCCGCCTGTTCATAAAGGGGCTTCTTGACCTTAGGCTTTCTGAGTGGTCGATGGGTCGCTGTCCTAGGTGAAAGCTGTTCAGTTTTGCTCAGTCTTGCTTTTCAGTTGGGCCCAGAGTCCATCGTCATTCCTAAGCATTTACCATGTGTCTAGTTCCTGGAGAGATATTATGGGATTTGGGGAGGGGGAAGCTGTTAACTGCATGGTCCCTGTCTCCAAGTAGAAAGGGCAATCAGTTGACTGAATATGACCTCAAAGTAGATGGTGCCTACCAAGCTTTACATGCCACGAGGAGGTCTGAGGAGCGCACAGAAGATTTTGTAAGGGAAGTGGCACTTGAGTGGACTCATGAGAGATGGACAAGGGTTATGGCGAGGAGTGGGTGAGTAGAGCTTTCCTGATGGGAGGTGTAGCAGAACATGGCATGTATGGTGACATGAGCACACCGACACTCCTGGAATCCAGCATATCAGTGGGGAGCAGCGAGAGGTAAGGAGGGGTGTGCGGGTCAGAATCATGCTGAGTCTCCCCACAAGCACAGGCAGCATTCACACTACTGGCAAAGAACCCCAGGCTACCTTCGGCAAACCAGAGCAAGGAAGACAAAGTGAGTGCTTCTACAAAAGGCATTGGGAACATCCAGTTACACGCCCTTATCATGCAAGGTCGCACAAGGCTCCACATGACTAACACTGCATTAATGCCAACTGCACAAAACCAAATATGGCATTCCTCTCCCAAGGACAGCCACACCACCTGCCTTCCAGAGCTCTTAAGAGCTTTCTCGCATTTAAGACAAGTTCTCCCCTTCTCTCAAGGAAGCTGGGCTTTTGCATCATGTTACGGTGAGGTGGAAAACTCCCCCAGCCCCCAGCCATGAGCTCCTCTTCCTGACTTCAACACCGATATACACCCTTGCATTATCGGCGCTATTGGGTTCTGAGTAATGCAATATTGAGGCCAGCCATTTTCCATACTCCAGGCAGTTATTATTACAGAATGCTCTGGGGCTCCAACACCTCACATCCACTGGCTACACACAGCTGAAGGAAGGGTCTCTTGAAGGACCCGGGAACATATCCAGAATGGACCCAAGATCAGAAGCCATCGCAAGGCCCAGGGCCATCAGGATAAGTGTCCTACATGCCATGAGGCCCACAGCAAAGCACTGGCCAGTTATAGGTCACTGTTTCAGACTCAAGTAACCATGAGTGAAAGGTATCCATGCCTTCCCAGGGTTATGGCCATTACTGAAGGATTCAGAAAACCGTTTGGAGAGGCCAAGGCATTGGATCATAAATCAACATCCCAGACACAACAATCTGATGTCCTGGCCTTTAGCATCGTGTATTTTTCGAAACAAAATGATACAACAGCACCAAGCAGGATTATCAAGATTTATGAAGAACTCCAAACAGAGGGGAGAGAAGGGGATCGAAGCAAACTTACCAGGCCGAGGATCTGCAGGAAGCTGAAGTGGTAAAAGAACATGAGGCCCGTCGAGAGAAGAGCCCACTGGAAACTGCTGAGGGGCTCTGGGGTGTAAGCACCTGAAGGAAGAGGGGAGATGGTAAACTGACAGGAACAGTGACCCATTTCTCCTCCTCTGCTCACCAGGGTGCAGGTGCTGAGGTCACAGCCACAGCTGCAGCAGGCTTGGTATCTCTTTCACTTATCAGTGACAGCATCTCCCAAAGGCCCTGGCGCTTAGCTAGGAACCATGACAGCCCTTTCTTGAGTCCTGTTTCTACCAGTTGATGTTGCATTATTAGAAAGAGAGGTTTCTGTTTTATTTCGAAAGGTAACTCATGATTATTAAAGATGACTTAGAATTTAAAAAAAAAAACTGGAAAGAAGAGAGAAGCAAAAGAAGAAAGGATTCCCATCACACCACTCCCAGAATAGAACCCCTACTAATACGTTTCTGTGCCTCCTTGGTCACTTTCTCCATACCCCAGTATTAAATTTTAACCTTAATATTTGAATTAGTACTGTATATCTGTATATATTACTGTCTTTGTGTCTATATTTATTTCTTATGATTCTACATAATATGACACGGTAGTTGAAAATGTTTGTTAAAGTCAGATTTGAGTTCAAATCTCTACCATTCATTAGCTGCTTGGTTCTCAAAAACTTGTAACAACTCTGCAAGTCTACTTGCCCATCAAGTAGGGATAGTTGTATCAATGAGCATCAGTGTTTGCTTACTGTCATCCTCTGATCTAGAGACCTTATGAACATCTGTCCAGTAGCCATGCCATTTCACAACTACTGAATGACTCCTCCCAGGAACACTAAGTAATGCCTTTCCTCTTCTGTTGCTGCTGGGAACTAACTACCATCCTTGTAGGCCAGAATGTGGATGTGTTTCAGAGCTTACAGAGCAGGGCGATAGTATACAGGATGTTGCAGGTACCTCTTTGGTTGGGCACTTGGAGGGGGTACTTCAGAAAGGGACCTGATAACCACCTTCCCATCCCTCAAAATAGGGGTAACACCATCTTCTAGAGTAGTGTTTGCCCAGGCCAGTCCTCCACTGATTCTTCACTTTGTCCAACAGTTGTATCTAGTAGATTTTGTAATAAGACAAGGTTCCTACAGTTTGAGAAACACAGACAACAGTGACAACAGGGACAGACTGGGGGTGGGGTGACCGAGAGTGCTTCCTGTTAAGGGAAGACAAAACTCAGCCTGGGGAATGGGAGTGGAGGTGAGGTAAGGAATATTTCTTAATAAAGGCAGCATTGGAGCAGAGACCTGACAAAGGTATGGGACTTCAGGAGGGGCCTAGCTTAGGCCTTTCAGACCTGCACACAGGCAGACAAGAGGCAGGCAATTCAGAGCGGTACAGGGAAGAGCTCAGTGGTGGCTGCAGGGGTGGGGGTGTGATGGCTCAACAGCTAGGTAAACTTTCCTGTTGTCCGTGCCTGACGACCTGAACCTGGGCCACAAGTGGGAAAGCCAGATTTAGAAGTGCATATTCGTAATCCAAATACGCCTATGGTGAGGTGGGAGGCAGAAGCAGAATAATCACCTAGAAGTTTTTGGTCCAGGTATCTCAGAGAACACAACACAGAATAAGCAAGCGGGATCCTGCTCAGAACAAGGTGGAACGAAAAAGAGAACCAGTTCCCGGAAGCTGTCCTCTAACTCTACATCCATGTTGTGGCACATGCAAGCCCACACTATACAACTCACACACACATACACACGGCGGCGGCAGAGGCAGCGGCTGTGGCGGCGGTGGTGAGATATAATCCAGTAAAGCTATAGGAAGAGTGTCGTGGAGGCAGTGAGTAAGAGGTTAGTTAGCAAAGCTGGGCTGCTCCCAGGCTGGGCCATGTGAGACTCAAGAGCTATGCTGAGGGCTTTGGGCTACATGAGTGTAACAGAACTGTAAGGTCAAATGTGTTGTGTCTTACAAAGGTTCTAGGAAGCAGGAGCATGACAAGGGTTAAGAGAAACTTGGGAATAGCAGAGACTGGTAAACAGAAAGCCCACAGCCTTTCTAAAGAGCGCAGCCACCACTTAGTTCTGCCATCCGCTGCATTGCAAGAATACCGCTCAAAGAGTTTCTTACTTTTTCAAAGGAAAGCCAGAAACATGAGACTTTATGTGGAGTCTCCTGATTTTTAAATGTAGGCAACTATTCAAAATGCTTTAAGAATGTTCAATGGACCAAGGAAAACATCTATTCCGGGTGGATTTCAGTCCCTGGGTGGCCATCTCTGTACTCTGCTACAGAGCCACTGAACACTGCAGGGAGTTTGAGGAATGTGAGAGCTGGTCATTCTGATTAGGGTGCAAGGGATGATCTAAGGCAGAGAACGTAAAGACAAGGGTGCTGGAAAAGGGACTGCACAAGGAGCCTAGAGAAAGGGGTGGTGGCTTCTGGAGGTAAAAGCAGCAAGGCAGAAAATGAAAAGAGGAGTGGGAAATCAGCAGGATGTAGTACAAGTCAGGAGGGTGGGGTTGATGGAGAGGAAGGACAGTAGAGACTCTCAGAGTTGTGCTAATAGCTTGGCCGTTGCTGGATTGGCAGTGCCGTTTATTGCAATGGAGAAGAGAGGCAGACGACAACAGGTTGAAGCAAGGGTAAGGGAGTGATGAAGTCCATTTTAGACATGTTGAAATGGAGTATCTATGTCATGGAATATCCACATAGAAACATTCCTGCAGTGACTGCAGATACCCTAGAACACAGAGCGTGATGGGTGAAACTGTGGATACCTAGAGCCTAGGAAGTGGACGTATTCAAATCCTGGTTCTATCACTTAAGGACTTCAGAGCTTTGGGCAACGCTCAGTGTCTCTTCAACCCAGTTTCACTCATCTTAATAATGGAAAAGACACCACAACATTGACAGAGCTGTTGCTCAGATGAGATAATCCAGCTATAGTATGGTACCAGGGATTAAACGAATGCTTGTTATTTTTATATGAGTCACAAACTACATGAAGAGGATAAGCTGAACATACAAAGATGAGTGACATCACTCATGGAGCTGTTGGCCAGATGAGATAATACAGTTATAGTATGGTGCCGGGGATTTAACAGATGCTTGTTATTTTTATGACATGAGTCACAAACTCCATGAAGAGGATGAGGTGAACATACACAGATGGGTGACATCAGCACAGAGTAGAAAACAAAGTCAGGGAGACATACGTACACAGTGAGAGAGGAAGAAGACCGAAAGCAAGACACCAAGGAACAAGTTCAAGAACAGGGCGTAGGTGGAAGGAAGGGAGTGGAGTGACTGGAGCCAGGGGAAACCCTTGGAAGTCCATTCTCAACACAGTGAAGTGTTTGTGGTTTATGATTTTGCCTCGGGCTATATTTATAGCTATCTTTGACCACACGCAGCCCATGCGTGGGACACTCCTTCAGGACTCGATGTTCCTTCCACAAAGTCAAGAACCTTGCATGTCTTTCTAACAGCCAACACAGCACTTGGTTGGTAACAATTTTTGAGCAGCACAGTGGGAGTGTGAACACTGGCCTGTCTAATAAATCAGGGGGAGCTGGACACCATGCTGTCTCCTGGTTTCTGAGGACACACAGAGGGAGGAGAGACCTGGAAGGCTGACAGGTGCCACGACCGTCACACATTCCACTGCAAAGCCTCCATCATTTTGCCGGCTGTCTTTTCCTTCCCTCTGACTTCTGTTCAATGCCCCACCCCCACCCCAGTGCAGCTGACTGGCCTTGACATGCCTCAGTTGTCAAGTGTGGTGGTGCAGGAATGGACCTGAATTTGTGTGTGTGTGTGTGTCTTCTCCTGTCAGCTCAGTAACCACAGTCCTAGGGGAGGAGGGGAGGAGGGGAGGAGGATTCAAGTATAGGACAGCTGTCCCTTCTCTGCATTTCCCATATTGTTTACTGTGCTCCAGGGGGAAGGAACACTCAGATACTATCCGAGGCCACGTTTCTCAGTGCCCTCACTGACTCTTCACAAAGCCCCATGTTTGCACCACCCCTTCTCTGTTGCAGTGTCTGTCCCAACGTGACTGACTGCTAATGGGGTGGAGGAGCTCTCCCTAAAGCACCTCTTCACCTCATCCCTGGATGTACAGTGGACACTCAACAAAAGCTCACTACATGGTCAAAGCATTGGCACAGACTTCCTGAAGAATCATAGAAGTGTAACTGTGGTTCAGTGGTAGTACCCTGAAGACTATCTTTGATTACCTACAAAACCCAACCCACAAACAGCCCCTATCTGCACAAAAATATTTAGACTTGTTTTCTCTATCATATTGAGAAACTGGAAAGAAACCAACCAGGGAGATGGGTTAAGTAAACTACAGTACTTCAATATTGTGTAATAGCCCACTGCCATTCAAATGACAACCAGATTGTCCGTGCATGAAGAAACCAGTCCCAGCGTGAGGGACAAGTACAAAAGGCAGAACATCAAACAGAACAGACATGAAAGAAAATACAATGTAGTAACTTAAAAACAAAGACCCCGAGTATGAGACAGCCTCGAGTTGCCCTATGGGAATGACCCTGAGTAAATCACTCTTCCTTTAAAGTTATTTTGGCGTATAGGAACTAGAGGCAGCATTCACTTCTCAGGGCGGAGGAGTGGAATAAAACATTACAGAAAGCAGATCCAGCAGCTAGCCTAGCTTGAGCTATTTTCACCCCAGGGATCCCAGGCATCCAAACTCATACACAGGCAGGAAAAGGAGGGGAATTCTGGGGCAACAGGGAAATGGACACCTCTTCTGTGAAAGGAGAATACCTTTGGCAAATAAGATCCAATAATCCATTTCCTTCAGAAAAAAAAAAAAAACAGTAAAAAAGCATCCTATGCACTGATAACCCAGCCCATAGGGATATATGCAAATTATATATGCAAACCCACATAATTCTCTTTGCTGGATACCTGGATGTGACCCTAGGGATAATCCTAGTGAAAAGCAGGTTTTCTTCAAAAGGAAAACAGAAACTGAATCGCTTTCAGGAAAATCTAACACATTGTAAAACTCTCTTTTTTTTCTACTTTAAGAAAGTCTATGACATTTTTTCTGCTAACATCTTCTATCCCAGGAGGATAGAAGCACGTCATCGGTAAAGGTAGGGGGAAACCAAGATAATAGTTTCTGTAAAATTGATTTCTGCCAGAAGGAACCTGTAGGAGTACTGGGAACTAAGGCAATTGCTCCATCACTAGCAAAGACCCATCCCTGGAGGCCCCCCAAGGGATCTTTCTCTCCTCCTACACTCTCACTCAGGGAGCCTGACACCAAGAACTCGAGGCTGGGTAGAGTAACCTGCCATTATCCCATCTCCCTGCTTCCTTCAACACATTGATCTATTCCTGCTACCCACTCATTCAATATCTATGACGCACTTTGAGCTCCATGGCAAGGGTGGGCATATAATCTTGGCTAGCTCCTGCCCTTGACAATCTGCTGCACTTGACAAATGAAGGAGGGGCTGACATGATGAAGAAGCACCATCAGTACTGGGGACACTGAGGAAGGGAAGAAGCTGGAGAAGGTTGTAGTTCAGGACATTTGGACGACAGGAAGCAACTGGGATGGGACATGACAGAAGGAACGCTCTAGGCAGAGGGTATGGCCTGAGAAGAGGTATGCGGATGTCAGTGGCATGCTATCTGTGTACATTTACGTGCAGTTCTTTGTCACAGGAGAGCACAAAGACACAAGAGGTATCATAAGTCAGGAAGCAGCTGGAGAGACAAGAAAACAGGACCAAGTAAAGGAAGAGCCTTGTTATCCAGGCCAGAGATCATGGCCCTTCACCTCTATACAGTGAGAGGCCATTGAAAGGTTGTTAAGAGATGGAAAGGTGAGATCTATATTTCAGCCAGCTGGACGGCTCCAGCAGCAGGGGAGATAGTGGGCCAGAGGGGAACAGAACTGAAGACGGACTCAGATACTGCCGTGCTGACACAGATGGCTTGACCATTTACCAGAGATAAAGGAGGAGCACCTACAGGAACTTCTTGGTCTACGACTTCAGGGACTGACAGGAGGTTTAGGGGGAGAGAGGATCTTAGGTTAGGGCACAGCATCGAATGCTGTAAGCTGTAACAGCAGATGCCTCCACTGGGCTATGGCTGCCCAGGTCTAGAGCTCAGCAGAGGGATATGGTTTGGGAACACAGCTTGGCATGTGGTTAAAACTGACAAAAAAAGGTGTCCACAAAATGCGGTTATAGTTCTAAGAACAGGGGTCTGGAGAACAGCAATATTTGGCTGGCTAGAAGAAAGGAAAAAAAAAAAAACTCATAAGAAGATGAACTTGATGAGCAAAGTACAGAAGTATTCATAGACTTGGAAGAGGTGTCCTAGAGTTTAGAAGAACAGTTAAAGAAGGGTCAGCAAACTAGTCACATGCAGCAACATATGTTTAAATGAATTAAACCAAAAATCTGTTTCCTCACTCACGCAAGCCACATTTCAAGTGCTCGATAGCCACACATGCCTAGTGATTGCCCTATTAGTCAGTGCAGACATAAAGCATTTCTATGACCACAGAAAATTCCAGTGAGGAGCTCTTTCTCCTAGGGGTACAGCAAGGTCAGGGCAAACATTCCAGAGTTTGGAAATGTGCTGGCCACTGGTACTCTTTGCTCTGAAAGAACGAAATGGCAGAATATGTCTTCCTGTTAAACAAAGTAAGGAAGTAAACTCCAGGAAAAGGTGTCAGAATATAAAGCCACATAGAAACGATCAGCCAAACCCCCTACTATCTCAGTCTCTTTTTGGAATGCCTCCCGCAGCCTCCTGCTGTTCTCTTTCATGTTTGTTTTGTTTTTTTGAAACAGGATCTTGTAGCCAAGGTTGATCTCGAACTTGCAGAAATCCCTCTGCCTCAGGCTCTCCAGGGCTGGCATTATAGGTATGCACCACACCTGATTTTACCTTTTGTTCTTACTCAACAAACCTCTCCCTACAAGTCATCTGTTGCCTTGGCAGCCCTCTAAGGTCCTCTTTCTCTAACTTGATGAGACCATGCTAGGGAGAGCAGTGCATGCTTGCTTTCCATTGCTCTTTCTAGACTGCGGGACCCTCCTTTCACCCTAAAGCCCCACAATGGCCAGTGTACCACACAGCATTCTTCCGCTCCGCTGTCAACAGTAGATGATGGATGATGGCCCTTTAGCTCTGAAAATATTGATACCTGGCTTGGTACCACTCTCTCCAAAACCATCCCTGTCCTATTTCTTTACATTGCTACATGTCCCTGGAAGAATCTTCCAGGATACACTCAGTTCCATGGCCTTGTCCCCATTACCAAGCTTTGGCCATTCAGTTTCATGGTCAAGCCTGAGACCTTGTGATTAGAAACAGCTGCATCCTCTCTCTGATCTCAAAGACAAGCATTCCCCCTTGAGCCATCATTATTACCTGCCCTGCTCACTTCCTCAAACCAGGACTACACCTGGTCTTTGACGCCAACAGAATCTGTGATCCGTTCATTGGTCCTTTTCCCTCAACATTTTCCCGTATTTTCTTAAATCCCATGCCCTATTATTCTGATTATTTTTTGCTGACACCTTTGTCTCCTCTCACGATGACTGGGGGAAAAAATCCTTTGGCCTGGTTAAATTTCATTCTCTTTTCTCCCCTTGCCTGTCCCTATGCAGCTTAACATGGCTGAGAAAAAACAGCGGCACCGACTATCCTCATGTCCAGTTTGTGATGGCAGACTGAAGTGCATCTTTCACGTTGCCAGGCAATCACACTGTATTCCCTTGCCCAGTCACTCTTGCTTTCTGAGGTCACGATTTAATATCTTCTCCTCTCTCCTCCAACCTTTAATACTTTCCTCCCAGCCTCACTGTCAAACCGACGACCTGGATGTCACTTCCCGCTTCGCCTAGAAAAAGGAACTTACATAAAACATCTGGAGCCCTCGCAAGCACATTTAACCATCTGTGCACACTAACACTTGCCTGGTTTGTACTGCCTTCATCTTTGCGACCCAGAAGAACCATGAAGAGAGGGTCTCAGTCAAGGCCAGACTTTCCTTTGGGACCCTGGTGCTGCTCCCTCATCTACTTGCCACTCCAGAAAGTTTTTTTTTTCCTTTCGCTTACAACACCTGTTTCACCTCTCCTACTGGATTATTCCTGTGACCATGAAAACAAACTCAACATAAAGAGATTGCTCTCATTTGAAAACAAGCACTTGACCTCACAGCTCCCTAGAGCTCCCAGGAACTGCTTGTCTCTCCTTTTAAACAAAGTCAGAATATCTTTACAACAAGGACTGGCCAATGTAGTAGCTACTAGTCACATGCCATTCAGCTTCTAATGTAGCTAGTTTGAATTGAGCTGTACTTCTGGTATAGACACTGGCTAGCCAACTATTGCTAGTAAAATATTCCAGTCAATTTTATATCAGTTATATTTGAATGTTACTTTTTAGATAAACTAGGTATAATAAGGCACATTCCTAATATTAATTCTGCTTGTTTGTCTTACCTATTTTTAGTGTGATTATGAACACCTGAAGTTATATACATGACTCGAATATTTTTATTAGACACTCTGGTCTATTCTCCTTAGACCAAATTCCTCTCTTCCTGCTACCTGTTAAACCCATTTATATCAGGTTCCTCTTCCTCCATCACAACTATTCTCATCTAAGTCACAAATGACCTTTTCATTTCTAAATCCAATGGCCAATTTGCAGGCCTCATCCTATGTTCCAGTTTATTCTTAAAACGCTGGGCGCTTGGCTTCTGGGCCATCTATCTCTTCCCACATGAATGCAATGTCTATGAAAGCAAGGATACTCACTTGTTTTGTTCTTTGTGTTTTAGTCCCAGAAGCTACTACACTGCCAGACACCAAGTAAGGATTCCATAAATATTTGCTGAAAGAATGGCATGAGCAAGCCCACATGCTGAAGTACTTCATATAGTCTAACATGCTTCATTAGACTTGTGGGGTAGACACGGAGCAATGGACTAAGGCCAGTTCAAGAAGAATCCAGCTTGCTACTTTACATATTTGGGGCATCATAGATCACACTGGGACTGTGTTAAAATGCAGGTTGTGATGCGGGTGGTCTGAGCAGGGTCAGAACCTCTGTATTCCTAACCAGTTCTCTGGAGCTACCGAGGTTCAGATTCCCCTTTGATCAGCAAGGACTAGAGTTTGCAGGCTGACAGGGAGACCAGAAGTAGGTAGATCACTTAGCAGGGATGATCTATTCTGAACTAAGAAAGTCTAGTGGGAATGGGTCAGAAAGGAGCAGGCAGTAAAACTGACAGGATTTGATCACTGACTAAATGGACATCGGAGCCATGGAGAGTTAAGAGCCACTGATTAACTTTAGATCTCCGGCTGTGCCGGGATGATATGCTTTATCATGTACAGGGCCATCAACAGCAGAGCCAACTCACCATGAATCCAAAACTCAAAAACTATGAATCAAACTCTCCTTCCCACCTCAAAGTTGTTTCTTTCTTAGATATTTGTCACAAAGTGAAAAAAAAAAAGAAAAAGAAAAAGAAAGAAAACACTAGTGCAGCTTTAAATGCTCAGAAGCTATGCTCATGTGGTACAACCCCGTGATGACTATGGATATCTGATTCAATATTCTTAGCCACCAAAAGCAGGGTCATTCCAGATTTCCTTTTACCCAGCCAGTGGGTCAAAGGAGCCCCTTCAGTAGGTCTGAAGAACGGCCTCTGATGGCCTCCGATCTGGAATGTAAGAGCCTGCGTTGTTATCAGGTTCCCTGGTCCAGGTGATACTGCAGGTGCAGATACTATACTGCCTGAGGAAATGAGAGGAAAGATAAGACCTACTTCCTAGGACTGGAACCCTGGAGGTAGGAGCAAATCCAGCAGTTCCTCTTTAAGTAACAAGCACCTAAGGGTGACCCAGAACTTGGGCTTTGTGACAACATAGGCGGTCCACTGATGTAGGGAGTACCCTGGAACCTGAAGATATACCAAAAGGCCTGGGAAAAGCCACAAGTAAAGGAACAATCAACACAGCCAGGGAGGGAACAGCAGTGTTTCCTGGAAGGTAAATTAAGGCAGAAAACACCTGACAGGCTTTTGTTCCCACAAAACTCCAATGGCATCCTCCTCAGCAGGCCTCCCAACTCTCCTACCGGCCCTATTGTGTAAGGGCCAGACCTTGGCCACTGTTTAAATTCCTCCACCCAGCTCTCTCCTACTCACCCCTCAGGAGCCTTCCAGCCTTCTCTCCATTTCTCAGCCTTTCCTCTGGCCTTGTCCAACCAGAAAAACAGCAGGGAAGCCTAAGTGACAAGAACTCTCCCAGAACCATATCCTTTGCAAGCCAGGATGGGCAATGGGCTCACGGGGCAATGAAGCAGGAGGCTCAATCTGGACCCTGAGGTGAATGACCTTTAAGTCAACATTGAAGCCTTCCTAGGCAAACAGAGAGCTTTGGTTCTAACTGGCCCTGGAAACCAACTCCCACATGAGCCGTGCCTCAGTTCTCCTACTGCTGAAGAAACGGAAAGCCAACTGGAGAAGTAGGTTTCCCAGATCACTTAGCTCTGGAGTTCTTACACCCTGGGGAGTCTCCTGAAATGTCTCTACAAGGGCTGCTGAATTGTTAATACTTCAAAACAACCACTTCCTTACTAGAAAGACCTTGTTTTGCCAATTCTGAAGCTAGAGCGCCCTCTAGTGTAAACAAGAGGAGTTTCCTGCAGCCCAGAGACCAGGCAAAGGAGGTACCAGAAACCTAGGGATATGGAAGTTTCCCTTCTTAGAATATACACCTCTTGTTTTCTACATTTATGTTTGAAAAACATAAAATAAAGAGCAAAAAATTACAAAAGGTAGCACAGTTAAAATAACTGTCAAAATATCTATAATGTTTTGTAACCCGAGTGTGTCTTATAATAAACGCATGTTCTGAGATTTAGCAGCAAATCTGACAATCACCCTAATTTCAAAGCACTGATAGGTACTGGCAGTATTTGGAGGTGGTTGCAGCTATTATGATATGACAGAAAGCAGACTGTGTGGCAGGCAACAGTCACAGGCGTAATTAACAGACCTGATATGTTAACTCCCCCCATCAAAGCTTGAGCATGCTTAAGTCCTGTTGGTAGACCCTATAAGGAAAGACCACTATTATTTTACTTTGCAAAGAAACTGGAGTACAGAGAAGTTAAGGAACTTGGCCGGTCACACACTGCCAAGGTTCTGCTCCCTGCCGTGTGTGTGTGTGTGTGTGTGTGTGTGTGTGTGTGTGTGTGTGTGTGTGTTAAGTTGCCTGTTTTCCAATGAGAGAGAAAAAAAAGGATATGGATTTGGGTAGAAGAGGAAGGGGGAAGGATGTAGAAGGAGGTGGGGGAGGGAAATCCATGATCAGAACATATTGTATGGAAAAAATCTACATAGAAAAACAAAACATGCACTGTGTCATGTGTTTAGAGTTTCAGGAGGTGGGGAGTGATGGATCCCTGAGGCATACTGGCCATCCAGCCTCACCAAAGAGGGACCCTTTCTCAAAAGCTGAGTGGATGGTGCCTGAGGAACAACATGCGATGTTGACCTCTGGCCTACAAACACACACACACACACACACACACACACACACACAATTCTATGGATGGTGCTCAAAGAACCTAAACTCGTCATTCCGTTTCCTCCTACCCTGGTCTTCTTGTCATTATTATGTCCGATGCACCAGCAAACCCTGCCATTCTCGGTACGTGTCATAGCCTCAGAATTTCATAATTCACTGACTCCCACTTCTCCCCAGTACCTTCAGCATTCTCTCACACCAATGACCTCGTCATGGGATGTGAATAGGCCCAGTCCTGGGGAGAGGAGTCAGAGGAAGGAAGGAAGTGAGGATAGGACAGAGTAAAGGAAAACGGAAGTAGCAATGAAGGGAAACGTCTCCCATAGGCCCTCACCCCTGGCACTCTTGACTTCCCCTCTTCCCCCTTGGCCTGACCTTGTTGCACTTCTCAGATCCCACGTGCTTTGCTTACTGATAGTCATATGAAACTCTCTACTGTTTTAGCGTCAGGATGACCCAACTGTCCTCCTGTTGCCGACCATTCCTACACTCTCCGGACAGCCCCTTTTCTCTGTCTACCTTCTGCAGGCTGCTTTATCCCAAGGGTTTTTGTTCAGGTTCCCTTCCCTCCCCAGCTACCTAGCTACCCTGAACTAACTCAACCACTACAAAGCTTCTACCACTACTACTTCTATACCAATGACACTGAAGTCAACCCCTTCCCATAATTCCCCAAACAGCTCTAGAACTTTCTATTCTACTGTCTCCTGGACAACAAAGCCTGAATAGCTTAGAAGCACCTCAAGCTCAACCATTTCTTTTCTGCTATGAATTGAATATTTGTCCCTTAAATTCTGTTGAAACCTCATCGCCAACATGATGGTACTAGGACGTGGGGCATTATGGGGTAGAGCCCTAATAAAGGGGATCAGCGTCCTTATAAAGGAGGCTGAAGAGGGCCTGTTCATCTATGGCACATGTATAAATGTAGATAGACAGTAGCACCTTCATCAGACACTAATCTGCTGGTGCCTGGATCTTGGACTTCCCCACCTCCAGAATGGAACTGTACATTTCTGATGATTTTAATCTATTTAGTACATGGCATTTTTGTTACAGCGGTCAGAAAAAAAAGTCACTTCCTAAAATATACTCCTACCTTCTGTGCCTTCTCTCTGCTACTGGCACTCTATCCTGTCACCTTGGCCCAAATCTTAGAGGGCTTGTGGACTTCACTGTTACGCTTGCTTTCACATCATTTCAATTATTAAAATAATTATCAACTTAATCAATGTGTGCGATTCATTTAATGAGTTAAAATATCCAAACTTGTCCTGATCTCCTGAGATCAAAAATATGCGACTGTTGCCACCTGGTGGTGAAACACAGAAAAACATCCGCTAGCTGTGGCAATTATTAGTCCAAGGGAAAATGGAAAAAAAAGGAAAATGTACTTTCCAGCTGCCTCAGTGAGAGATACCTCCAGAAATAAAGGCAGCATTCTTAAGCCAATTTATAAAGGAGAGTCTGGAGTCCACCAGGTTACAGGGAGAAAAGTTGGTGTGTTGATGTGTTGGTGTGTGTGTGCATGTGTTAGAGAGAGAGAAGGGGGTGGGGAGAACAGCTTGGTTGCTTCAAAAGGACTAAGTAATGGGGTCAGCGTCCGAGCAATGGGAAACAAGATCAAGCTCTGAACGGTCAGATTGGAAATGATCTTTAACATCAAGTGAAGGAATGGGAATGTAAAAAATCTTAGATGAGAGTTACAAGCAATGGGGAAAAGTCTGATCAGGTCTGCTGCTCTAAACAGCTTGTTCTGAGGATATGAGGGATGGGCTTGGTGGAAGGTGGGAAGAGTATGGGGGAGACAGGGATGCGAGTGAGAAAACAGAGTAACCCTCATCTTCGAGGATGGGGAACTACATTAGGCTGGAGGGCGGAGGTGGAGAGAAAGCCAGCACTGTTAGGAATTGGAAGTCAGAACTTCTGAACTGGTCAGTGGAGAAGCTGAAGCAATGGACGGGGTTGGATTTCAGAGAAATGAAGGACAGGGCAGGTGAGCAAGTTGGGGGAAGGGGTATGAAAACGAGGAGTTTGGTGCTGACAGAGTTCTTTTGAAGTGCACTCTGTGCATTGCCTGTCCACAGCCAAGTAGCCTCTGGGTTGGACAGAGCAGAACAGTCCAAGCAGCAAGTAGGAGAGCCAGGAAAGAAGAGCATCTGGCCCTGGGGAGAAATCAGCATCTCAAAGAAGGGAGCAGAAGCTGCTAAATCCACCACTAATCGTGCAATCTGTCCATGCAAGGATCTGTGGCTTTAGAATTGATCAAGGCATAATCCTCACCCCCAGAGCCCCACAGTCTAGTCAGAAGACACATGTGTAAATTCATAAGAGGCAAGATTATAGTGGTGAATAATAATAACAATAGTAAGGGGAAACCACCACACATGCCAGATGCTGGTGTATGGACTTGTCATGCACATCACCTCTGGGGATCTTCATGACAATCAAGAAGGTAGGGACCAGTACTAAACCCAGCTTGAAAGTGACAGACAGACACAGAGACCTCACAGCACTAACCCCTATGACAAAGCCCACTAGCAATTGCTAATACCAATTTTTGAACCCACAACTCTAAGTCCAGTGATCCTCTAGTGTGCAGAAGCCAGCTTGCCTTCTCCTCCTTTTCAAGTGCCAGAATAAACTCCAGAAAAAGTACCCTTCAGTTTTTGGTACCATGGACCCTAGGGGCAGGTTGAGAAGCATAGTTATTCTTCCCTCCTCAGTGTATATGTGTGTGTGTGTGTGTGTGTGTGTGTGTGTGTGTGTGTGTGTGTATACTGAATATATAATATATATTCAGTATATATATGTATATATATGAAAGAGAGAGAGAAGGAGGGGCTCTTGAGTAAACATTATGTACCCGACCGGGACCGTGAACTCCTTATCCTCCTGCTTCTATCTGCCAAGTGCTGGGATGACAGGTCTGTGCTTCCACACCTGGGTTATGTGGTGTTGGAGACTGAAGCCAGGGCTTCATATATTGGTAGGCCAAGCCTTCTATCAACTGAGCTATATCCACAGCTCTGAATACAATTTTAAGTATAGGACATAGAGAATTACAAAATAAAGCAAACATATAAAAATCTAGTTATTGAAAATCCTTTCAAATAGCAAATATGCATTTTAAAGTTGAGGCACTTACAAATATGAATGCATTTTTGAGCTATCTGCAGCAACTGTAATATAAGGAGAAGATCACTGGTTAACATTAAGGAAAATGTGCCTGAGTGCTGTAGATTTAACTACATACGGTTTGTTTTTGATATCCAATAACCGCCTGAAACACTTCGCTTCACTTGGAGTTAATGCAGATGATGGCATTGTCCCTATTTTTTTTTTGTTTTTTTTTTTCATTCAAGGTTGTGGGTCCCAGGTGTGTTTGACTCCCATACGTCTAGTGGATGTGTGGAGATTAAGATCAAGATTCTACAAGTAAAAGTATAAACAAAATGTATAGAGAACATAGACAACAAACGTCGGCTTAGAAGATGTTATAGACAATAAACGTCAGCTTGAAAGATGTTTATTCTATCACGTGCATGTGCCTGTGCATGAATACAATCTCGAGCAGAGGGTCTTTCACTCATCCACTCAGCTCTCAAACCAGTAACAGAAGAAAACCTCCCTATCCTTCAGGGGCCCACAATGTAAAGAGACACCAAGAGACATCTGCTCACCAGTCTGCAGATGGAGGACAGCAGGAGGGAAGGAGGCAGCCAAGGGAGCGGGGAGTGGAGTTTCAGTGTCTACTTCCTAGAGAAGGCCACTGCTGAGGGGAGTTCAGAGAAATGAATGCTGTCCCAACCCGACTCTCTGGCAGGGAGAAGGCCATCCTCAGCCAAAGTGGCAACGCTGCAAATGCACACGGACATGAACTGGAAGCTCATGGGTACCATGATGGGTACCATCAAAAGTTAGACTGCAAGTAAGGGGATAAAAAACAGATGAGGTAGGGGAAAAGGTAGGTAGAGTCACACAGGGTCTTTTTGTGCACTGGGTATCGTGGGAACCACTGAAATTTTTGTTTTTTGTTTTGTTTTGTTTTGTCTTGTTTTGAATAGGAAAATCAACACTTCAGAAATAGCTTTAGGATCTAGCAGAACGGGGTGGTAAGGTGAGTGGAAAACCACAGGGAGCCAGCTGTCACCACTAAAGCAGGTGATGACTAGCAAGGTTGGACCCCAAGGGGGTGGCTCTAGAGATACAAGGAACTGTTATAATTATTTTAATAATAGCTATTCTTAATCCTTTATTATACCTAATTTACAAATGGAAACATTATCAAAAGAATACGTGTATAGGAAGGAAAAAAAAAAAAACAGCGTATACAAGGCTTGATGCTACCCGAAGTTTCAGGCACCCACTGCCTTGGACTGTGTATAGGCCTCATTGATAAATAAGAGAGGATAAATATATATCACTATGGAGGAGAAAAGGACTTCTTAACACAATTCAAACTCCCGGAAGCCATAAAATTGAAGACAGATAAATTAAAATCATAAACAAAACCAACCAAAAGACAGCAAAGTTGGGGCCCATGTGCGCAACTCATATTCTGAAGGGTTAACTTCCAATATTCATATGGAAAGAGCGATTGGGATTGGACTCATTTGAAGACTGACAGAATAGAGAAATGAGCACATGGGAGAAGCACAGAGTCCAAAGAAGGGGGAATCAAAAGCAACCCTAATCATATATAAGAAAGGACTGGAGTGTGGGTTAGTGGTAAAGGGCTGGCCTTCCATACATAAGGTCCTGGGTTCTGTCTCCAGCAAAGAAAGAAAGGCAGGCAGACTGGGGATGTGTTTCTAACAGGCTCAATTTCACTCAAAGAAAAAGAACCTGAAAATGAAACTGAATTGATATACTTTGCTTTTTTCACCCACCAGATAGGCAAAAACACAAAAAACTGGAAAATATTGTCTTGGTAAACCTGCATGGAAACAACCCAAATGCATATCAATAAATTATAGTCCACTCATATCACTATTTAAAGGGAAGAGCCCTTAACCCAAGGTCTTGAGTTCAAATCATGGGTTTGCCACTGAATTAGCATCCATTTCCCCATAAATAAATGGAAGATAACAGGGACACCTCCCTATGAAGGTTGTTGGAATCAAATGAGGTAACTAACGCTTGGAGGAATACCTGGCATGAAGTTGTGTTGGAGAAAGTACTGTCATTCTTAGTATACTGTATTCTACCATCGATATTATGGAATATTAAGTTGCCATGAAGAGCAAAGGGGAAGATACCTGTGGGCCTAGCTAAAACAGTTCTCTAAGCTAAAACAGCACCAACCCAAGCAACAACAGCAACAGCAGACACACTCTTTTAAAGTGTTTGTCTTAAGAAGGGGTAAAATTTTTTTCCATTTCCTTGTATAGTTATCCCTTGATATCCAAGGGGCTTGGTTCCAGGAACTCACGTAGATGATTATACAAAAGGGAACAGTGTTTGCACATAACATACACAAACCTTCCACATAATTTAAATCATTTCTAGATCATTTACAATTCTTGATACTATATAAACACTATATTAAACATTGTTATACTATATTGTTTAGGGAACAATAATGAGAAAAAAGTCTGTACATGTTCAGTGCAGAGAATTAAAAACAAAAACAAAAAACTTTCAAATAAAGTTTGACCGAACCCAGGGATGTGGAAGGAAACAGAAGCCGGGAGAGCTGGTGAGATGGCTCCGCGGGTAAAGGCCCTTACTGCCAACCCGAGAATCTGAATTTGATCCTGAGTTTCCCTAAGACCCCCACCCACATGGTGGAAGGAAAGAAGCAAAGCCTGCGAGTTGTCCTATGACCTTCACGTGCACGCTGCGACACACATGAACACACATAAAGACAGAATGAGTGCAGAACTATGCACAGAGAAGATCTGCTGTACGAAAGTGAACCAAGTGAGCATGTGCACAGACCAAAAGTAGTTACTGTCCTACAATGAGGGCGGAACGAGCATGGGTGGAACAGGGGTAGAAACAATACTTTTCATACTATCAGTTTTTGCATTTTAACTATTAAACTGAGGCCTGTAAATTTTATAAATGAACCTGAACCTGGAAACAAAATCAACGGGTAAAATTTTTAGCCAGCACAGTGGCCCTTCTTAAAACTTTCACTGTCTCCCCAGTGCTGTATACCAAGACCAACCTCTAACATGGCCCACAAAGCCTTCTCTCCCTGACCCGCCTGAGGCTTGGGTCCAGGGTCACACACGCCCTCCCTCACTCTTAACCTTGCCACAATGTTATTGTACATGACACGTTGTCCAGGCACAAGAATTCATGGCCCCTAAAGCTCTATGTGCCTGGTAAACTCCCACTCACCATCCCATTCTCCATTTAAGTGTTACCTTCTCAAGGAACTCTCTCTCCCCTGCCAAGCCCCCACACTAAATAAGCTGGCTTTGTCCTATGCTCTCATAAGCATGTGTTCCCATTCTTCGAAGTACTCATCTCTGTTTTACCCCTTTTCTGTAACTTATTTATTTCTGTCTTCTCAAGGGCTCACAAAAGCCAAGGCGGAAGAGGTACCTCCGAAGTTTGCTCATCAGCGCACCCTAGTGGCCAGTGAGGAGATAGGCTGAAAGAATGCACTTAATATAGAGTGAATGAACCAATGGATGGATGAATGAACGAACGGATGGGTGGGCAGATGGGATCCTGGAAGCGGGGATCTTCCTACATTCCACCTGGAGTGACTTTATGATGACACTAGGTAAGATAAGAAGAACAGAAATGCTGGAGGGGAAGTGAGGAAGGTAAGCAGTCAGGCTCAAACAGGTATGCTAGGTGCGCTCAGGTAGTGCTGGTGATGAGCTTTCTAAAACATAAGCCTAATGACCCACAGGCAAGATGGCTCAGCAGGGAAAAAATCTTCTCCCACTGGGCTTAAAATCTGACTTCAATGCCTGGAATCCACATGAAGGTGGGGAAAGAGAACCAACTCCCCGAAACTATTTTCTTGCCTCCACATACACCACATACATTCTCCCCTCAAACAATATTAATAAGAGTTTCAGTCCCATGAACCAGGGCTGTGGATGGTGGCAGTAGCCAATCCCACACCAAATGACACTGAAGCTATGAAAATACACAAGATGGCACCAGAATCTTCAAGGGAGAGTGTACCGAGGACAGACCTCTTGGGAAACAGACATCCCAGAGGACTACAGAATGGGCCTCATGAAGGACATTGTGAAAGCACAGTCAGTGAGGAGGGCAGGTCAGAAGAAAGGGAGACTTGGAAAGATCAGAAGCAGAGCCTTCTAAAAGGGAGCAGTCAATAGCCTCCAATGCAGCAGGTTCAGTTAGAAGGTAGATCATTAGGTTTGGTCAGATGGATGCTGTTGGCGATCTCTAGAAGTGCTGTTTCTGGGAAGGTCCTGGTGAAAGAGGGGATGTCGGATTGCACAGTTGTAAGGAATGATAGTTAATGGAGAAGGCAGACTCAGAGAGATGCATGCCTTCCACAAGTCTGCAATGTTCATGATGTGATTTCTGGTTGTAAATCATATTTAATAGTGATATTTCCATGTGTAAAAAATAGCCAGGAAGTCAAAGCTATGCTTTAATGAAGAATATGAGGCTTGCCTTAAGAAAAATCATATTTTATTTTTAAAAGAAATGAAAAGATTCAAGAACGCATATTACATTCAGTCTAATAGACATTCATGCTGGGCAGTGGTGGTGCACACCTTTAATCCCAGCACTCAGGAGGCAAAGGCAGGTAGATCTCTGTGAGTTCGAGGTCAGCCTGGTCTACAGAGTGAGTTCCAGGACAGCCAGAGCTACAACAGAGAAACCCTGTCTTGAACAACAAAACAAACAAACAAAAAAAGTTCATAAGAAAAAGGCAAAAAAACTCCATCATACCTAAAGAGGTAAACTTTTGGAAATATTGTTCACACCATGCACATTCAGCCTTTTGACATTGTGGCTTCTACAAAATTCAAGGTAGAGAACATAGTTACACACAAAAAAGAAATCATGAAAAACCCTCATACTATTTTAAGTAAGTTTGTGATTCTGTGCTGAGCTGTGTTCATAACAATCCTTGGACTGGACAAGTCTTTATTATTTTTTTTAGATGCTCGGGAAGGAAGAAGCTAAGACAGAGCTGTGCGGGGCTTAATTGAAAAACCAGTGGTGAGAGAGTAGATCAATCCCAGTAAAGAAGGGCCAGCTGGTAAAAGCAAGGGTAACAAAGGTGTGTCAGGGAGCTGTCAGGACTGCCTCTTCTTCTGAGATGGGAGAGAGGAAGATATCAGCCAGTGTGGGCAAAGAAGCTAAAGAAGTGGAGAGAAGCATTAAGAGAATTCCAATGTTAACTTGTATTTCCTCGGTCATGGGGGCAGGCCGACTTTGGAGCATATAAAGAATAGGAAGGAGGTTTGAATACAGTGGGCAGGAAGCTTGAAGAGGGTGGGAAAGGTTTACACATGACTTCTCAAGGCAATGTACGGAGGGGTTAAGCCAGTGGTTCTCAACCTGTGGGTCACAACCCCTTTGGGGATAAAATGACCCTTTCACAAGGGTCGCCTAGGAATACCTGCATATCAGATATTTACATTACGATTCATAACAGGAACAAAATCACAGTTATGAAGTAACAACAAAAATAATTTTATGGTTGGGGATCACCACAACATGAGGAACTGTATTAAAGGGTCATTCCAGCATTATGAAGGTTCAGAACCACTGCTCTCAGAAAGACAACAAAGAACTGAGTGACGGTGTTGAATGTAAGTTGTAATAGAGACCATGAAACCTCAGTGGTCTTCATCAGAATCCCTTGATTTTCTCCACTAAGCGAAGACAGGGCACACTACAAAGGAACTGGAAACTTCCCAGTTAGAGGGGATGAGGGGGATATGAGACTCTCAGGAACTGGTGAAAGGAAAATTCTAGTAACTGATTATGATGGTAAAGGTTAACCAGGAGGACAAGAAGCTGAAAAGAGTGGAGTTGCAAACCAAAGAAATAGACATAGCAGTTTTTGATCTCAAACAGAGCAGTCTTGGGGGAAAACTAGACTCCGGTAGCTAGAGAGAAGAGGGTTTGGAAGCCAGTGCAATTTACAGGCCCAAACCTTGAGAAGGTAGGGGGACAATTAACATACTCCAGTCAAAGTCTCTAGGGTGTTGTCTGACCCTGCAACAGAAATACGAAGAACCATGGGCCACAGACTTCTAGGAAAATGAGGGGAGTGAATCAAGTGACAGTAGCGGTGAAAAGGAGAGTAGAAAAGGGCTGGGGATGTATCTCCGTTGATAGACTGCTTACCTAGAGGCACAAGATCCTGAGTTTGATCCTGGCACTGTGTGTGTCAGGCATGGTGGAATGTATAGGTGCCTCTCATCCCACACTCAGAAAGCAGAGATGAGAGAATCTGAAGCATGGAGGACAAGGAGGAGGAGGAGGAGGAGGAGGAGGAGGAGGAAGAGAAGGGACAGAGAGGTGGTGGTCATAGATAGAATGATAAAGAGAAACCATTTTCCCCTGAAGTTGAGATGAAAAAGTGACCGAGAGGAGACAGATGAGTTACCAGGCAACATGGGGCAGGGCACACTGCATGGCCTTGGGGAAAACACAGAAACCTTGGATCTGTAGAGAGCTGCTGGCCAAGTACAGGGTGCTTCCAAGAAATGAGGTTTGGTTAGCATGACTCATTCCCTCTACATGATAGATGCTTCAACAGTATTCTGTACCCTCTACATAAATGACAATCATTCTGCAGTGTGTGTAGTGTCACGCTGTGCCCTATGTGCACATACAACTGCAATGTGGCAAGATACAATTTAAAAAACACAAACATTAACAACAACGACAAAGTTGAGTCCTACTCAACACTGTCCCCTAAACCAGAGCTGCAGGAACGAGAACTTTGGGTTCATGTCAAACAGCACTCCTGAATATTAGAGGTTCCTATAGGAGAGCAATCTTATCTTGGCTTAAAACTAACCAAACATTCATTCCCAGAGTCTTGAGGAGAACAGAAACATAAAACTATGTTTTCCTTGTTTACATGGACTTGTCTCATCTTTCCAGATTCATACCCCTTCTTGAAGGGGTAGAGTCCAAGTCTAAGAAACAAAAGCAACACTAGCCCTACTATGGAATAAATTCAGAATTTTCTCTTCATGCTCATAATTCCCAAGTGAACAGCAGATGGCAGCAAAGAGTTAGAAAAGGAGAAGAACCCCAGACATAGGAGCCCCAGACAGAAGGTAGAGGGGGCCTTCAAGTTCTATGCTTTAGTACAAGGTCTCAGTCAGGACCTGGTGAAAGGGACATCACTCTTCCTATCTTGCTGGCTAAATCCTCACCAAGCTCAGGTGACAATGAGGTATCAGCAATCAAAGAGCATGCTACCCCTTCTTATGGTCCTATTTCACATCTCATGAGTTAGGGTCCTCAGATACTAGCAGCATTTCCTCTAAGAGTATACAATTATCTTCCTGGAAATGGTGCAGAAGAGAAGATGAGTTGACCCTTGGAAACGGCATTCTGTTTCCACGCTGCCCTCTGTAGCACTTACCACACTGAGTGGCAGAGCTCTACCTTCCCCAGGTCCCTCATTCACAACAACTATGAATGCCTGACACATGGACATGTTCAACAAATCCACACTGAGGAAATCGTTGAGATGAAGCAGGGGAGAAAGGATGCACACAGGACAGAACTCTCAGGCTGACGTGTAAAGACATCTGGCCTTCTGGACAGTATGGTATGTGGGAGAAAGCCTCAGTCAGGGAAGGAAGTTTGGGTAGCCTTTGAATTCTAGCTTTACTACTTAGAGCAATGAACAAAGTACCTATTGTTCCTCAGCCTTAATTTTCTTGTCCACAGGAAGATCTGTCAAGACTATTTATAATGCGTATATAAACAAAGCACATACAGTACACATATTCTGCGCAGAACAAATAGTCAAAAAAGTTGATCACTGTTGTTTACTGTGGTTCTTATTAACTGCTGTTAGTGCTACAGCTTCTCCTCATCAAGTGGAAGAGACGGAATCACTAAAAATAGGCAACAAATTACCATGAAGACTCAGAATCCCTATTTTCTCAGCTCAGCTGCTTCAAAGAGCAGAAAACTGATCCAACAGAGGGCTGCAGAGACTCAACCCTGTTTATGGCACTCCAGGCTGTCTACCCCTAACCTATACCCCCACCCAAGAAGGAAGAGGGTTGGCTCCCTGGTATTTTCCATGGTAGACCAGTGTCACCCAGCTACTGAATAACTTCTGATGGTGACTTCAGAGTACAAGATCATTTCAATGACAAACATATGTATTTGGTCATACTTCCCAGCTCCCAGAAGAAAGGAACAATGAGCTATGCACAGGGTGCCCTGGTTCCATTCAGAAAGAGTGTACTTCTGAGATTTGACTATTATTAGACAGTTGTCTATGTCACCAGGGACAGCGCTGAGAAACAACAGGAGTCTCCCGGATGTAGGAACATCAGACTTCCCTGAAAGCTCAGTAGGGAAAGGGAAAACTTTCAAATCCAACTAAAGGGAAGTGTTCTTCGACAGCGTGAGACCCCTAGTGGCATCACCAGGTTAAAGCAGCCTCAAAAAATATTCAGGCAATTTGTGGAAAACAACCTGACAAGACTAGGAAAGAGGAGACAAATCTGAAGGACAAGAGGCAGCTGAACCCATGGTATTTCAAGAGTACCAGCTAGTGAGTTTAAGGCCCCAGGTGGCCGCAGGACATTTTTAGAGTAATAGAAATGGAACATTGCTGTTGGAGGTGCAGTAAGAGTTTGTCTGCTGGAAAAATCCCAGCAACTTGGACAGACAGGTTCTGGTGGCTGAGAAGAAAATCCTCCAGTTCTAGGGGCTCTCCGGGAGCCACAGAAGGCACTGGAACTTTCCTTCTGTTTGCAGCAGAGATCACTAGTACTTCAGCGTCCTTTGCGGTCTGTTTCTATTAGTTCAGTGCTCTTCCCCCTTGGCCAACGTGACATTCATAGTCATCATTTCTTTTATATGGAGGGTGATACTTTATCTCTTTCTTCGATCCCATAATCCCCTATTTCATGCACTTCTCACCCTTTTCAGTAGCTTCTCTGGTTCTGAGACTATGGAAGAATGCAACGTCTCTCTCATGAGAGGATGGAGTACTTCTCTCCTACTCTGAAGTGCGCATTAAGGAGGAGGCAGAAGCACAAGAATGACACAGTGTGCCGGGCACCATGCAAATCCCAGGCCACCACCAAGAACCCCAAACCTAGGTCCTATGACAAGCAGTCAGCGGTACCATGCTCACCTAGAAGGGATGGTTCTGAACAGCCTGCAGACTCTTTGCAGGCCTCACTCATGCCCACTTCCCAGTGCCTGGGGACTGACATTAAGCATGCTCAGCCAAGCAGCATCTCGAGATCCTGGTAGGCACCCAAGAGGGTGTGACTCCTCCAAACAGAGAGGGAAGGTATGGGGATGACAGAGGCCTTACCTCCTTTCCAAAGCAGGTAGATGGGGACCACGTAGAGCATAACATGCTGGATATAGTAAATCTCCAGTTCAAAGGGAAGCTGTGGGGGTAAGATGGAGAGGCATTTCAGAACAGTCGGCTCATTAGAATCTGCTCAGAACCCAGACACCCCTAGGCTTCAGGACCAACATTACAGCAATCTTGACGTTTCATCCATTCACCTCCCTTCACAACTCAAGGACAAAGAACAAAATAAATGGACTTTCTTATCTCAACCGGCATCTTCCAAGCTGTATTTTACAGAGATGGTACACGGAAAACACTCTACTGGAGAACATGTATTAAAACTGAATGGATGTTGCATATAGCAATGAGAGCATCACCATACATAACATTTGTGAATGACGGACGTCAGTGGTTTCTATAGAGAGGGGAGCTACTCTAACACAGTTTGCATAGAGCTTTCTCAAGTGTTTCTTTAAGAAAAACATATTTTAAAATTACTAAAAATAATAACACTCCACAGAATACATTCCTAGAAAGGAGACGGCAGAGAATTTTAAAGTTTACCCCTTGTTTGACAAGAACATTTAAAGGAGGATTTATTAAATGTATATTCCAAATGAGAAAAAAAGGAATCCTGGGTCTGGTCAAGTCCAGATCCAAGAATAATGAGTTTCCCCATGGGATTCTTGGGTGTCATTTGAGGGTTTACCCTATTTTAGAGTGAATACCAAAGAGCTGACATTTCTGATAATTTCTAATTTACAAATTTTACAACTTACGATTCTGACATAGTTTACCAAAAAGAACTTCCTTGCCCTCCCGATGTCCAACATTCTCTCACCCATTTCCTGGCTCCCTCCAAACAGAAATGCTGAGAGGATCGGAAAGAATATGATAAAGATACGCTGTATGAAATCCTCAAAGAAATAGTTTTTAAAAGACCAAAATGCAAAACACAAACACACAAAACCCTCAGTGTTAAACTTCCAATTCTGGAGGAAAGAAAAGAATTTTATCAGGTGGCTGGCTCATCTAAGGCAAATTCTCAACCCCTAGTGTACTGGGTGGGTGGGTGGGGGGGGGTAGGTGTCAAGGTGTCAAGCCCAGAAGACAAGAAATCCAGGGAAGGTGTCAGCTGCTTCTCTGCTCCCTTCAGAGCAAGCACAGATTCAGGACTGTGTGCTAATGAGAGAAAACAGTTACAGGCACCCAAAGCACAGAAGCCCAAAACTGCCTTGTGCCAAGAGCTGAAACCCATGGCTGGCAGTGCTCCCAGAAGGGTAGATGGGCCAACTGTGGACCCTGAACCACAGACAATGGTTCTGAATCTTGACTACAGAATTCCACACTGAAGGAAAATTTCCCAGTGGTAGAGATGATACACTGCTACTACTTTATATTCACCGAGGAATGTCTAAAGCCAGAAAAGGAGATAAGGTTTCAAGCCACTCTGTAGAACACACTACAGCTGGTTATGCCGTCTGTCACACAGCATCCTAGCAGAAGGCTGGTACGGATGCCTAAGAGGCTTCCATGTGAACCTAACTGATAAGGTTAGGAGTGACTATAGTGGTTTAAATTGGAGTATTGTTTTATGCTTTGCAAATATTTTTATACCATGATCTATTCAATGTCTCACCTTTGACAGATGAGGAACCTGAGTCACAAAGGCAAGAAACGGTTAACTGAACTATTTCAATGAGATCACTCCCCCAAACCAGACAAGGAGAAAAGTATCCCAGGAAGGTTCAGCTCTCTAGGTACAATCACAGCACTGACCACTCTCCAAAATGAGCCTTTGGGGCAAGGCTGCCATGTTGTAACATGAAGCACAAAACCAGATCAAGGCCATGTGTCCAACAGTCCCTATGAATTTCCATGCAGTTCCTCTGTCCAACTGTATTCCGTACCCATGTGCCCATACCTCCTGTAGAGCCCTCCGAGAAAGCAAAGCATTCACGGGCATATCCTGGAAGGCAGCTGAGTACAGTAGCTTTAAGCTGTGCCTTTCAAATATGTTATGTCTGAGTTCTACATTGGACTCTACTATTCAACACATCTATGTCTTTGGGCAAGTTCCTAATCTCTCTACTCTAGTTCCAGCATTAATAAGATGGTAATAATTATGGTGTTCTCAAATAGTTTTATAGTTTTAAAAAAAAATGAAACTTATATAGTGTTTCTTGTGGGCCAGGAACTACTATTATAAAACCATTTTGTAAACTATTAACTATACTGCCTCAACTATCTCCATTTTACAGATGAGTAACTGGGGCCCAGAAAGATTAGATAAATTACAGCTCATGACAGAAGCAGTCTGACTTCAAATGGATAATCTCAAAGTCTTCTCTCAGCATCTTTGGGGGACTGGTTCCAAGATCCCACTACCACATAACAAACTCTGTGGATGTTCAAGTCTCTCATAAAAAAAGTAGTGTAGCTCTTGTGTATAACCTATAAATATCTGCCTAGACATTTAGACATGGGAAGAGTTTCTATTCCATTTTTAATTTTACTTTTACTTTATGTGTATGGGTATTTTGCCTGCATGTATGTCTGTGCATCGTGTGCATGCAGTGCCTACAAAGGTCAGAAAAGGTCATCTGATCCCCTGGAACTAGAGTTACAGACAGTTGTGAGTTGCCATGTATGTTTTGGGAATTGAACATGGGTCCTCTGGATAATTACTAATTTCTTCATTTATGTGTATATGTGTATGCCTGAGTGTACATGTACAGTGCTGTAGAGGCCAGATGAAGACAAGATCCACTGAAATAGAGTTACAAGTAGTTGTGAGCTATACAATGTGGGTTCTGGGAACTGAACCAGGATTCTCTACAAGAGCAGCACATGCTTTTAACCACTGAGCCATCTTTCCATTTTAAACCTAGATATTTTAAACCAGGCCTGGGCACATGCCTTCTAAGACAACTATGAATGCAGTCCACACATGTGTAGATCACAATGTCATGTCATAATGTCAAAAAGGTTATACCCCTTAAGTCGTATCTAGATGGCTTATAATTCCTAATATTAATGTAAATGCTGAAAAAAATAGTTCCCATTGTGCAGGGAATAACAACAACAACAAAAGTACAGCACAGACAAACGCTTCCAATACACTGAATCCAGTTGGTGAATCTGTGGGTGCAGAATCTGTGGTTGACAAACCTGTGGCTGTTGAACTCTGCTCACTATCTCTCCAAAAGTCTGACACACAGAAGGTTTTGATGCAGAAGGCCACAGTTTTCAATCAGACTGGTAACAGTGATAGCAAATATGAGTGCAGAAATGGAACTAGAACATGTCCCTACGTGTCCCTCTACATCACCCTCTACATCTCAAGCGGTGGGTCATGACCTCTTTGGGGGTCGAACGACCCTCTCAAAGGATCGCCTAAGACCATCTGCATATCAGATATTTACATTATGATTCATAACGGTAGCAAAATCACAGTTAGAAAGTAGCAATGAGTATAATTTTATGGTTGGAGGTCACCACAACCATAAAGGGTCTCAACACTAGGAAGGTTGAGAACCAGTGCCCTTACGTGGTTGTGGCCCAGCCCCTTCGTGTTCGAATGATTGTCACCTTCACAGCCTGCTCTGCCCCAGTACACGTTAGAGAAGCTAACCTTGTCTTACAATGAAGGATTCCTGAGCCTCTTGCTGCCAGACCTCAGCTGGAGTGCCCAAGTCACTGTCCCCCCCGCCTCCTTCCTGTGAGGGCTGCCTTGCCTATTCCAAGAGTTTCCCATAATGTAGTGCCACAAAGGGATATGGACTAAGTACAGATGCCAAATCACAACAAGGGTTAGGCAGAGGGAAGACATGAAGGTGGGAGTGTGGGAGAATGAGGGGAGAAAGGGAGAAAAGCAGAGAGCTGTAAGAAGTAGCAAGTTGTATAGGAAGAAGGGAGCAACACACACACACACAAACACACAAACACACACACCAGCAACAACAAAAAAGAAGGGAGCCAAACGGCAGCTGAAAATCCAGCACTTATCATTTAATAGCAAATACACTTACTTAACGAGCACTTCTATTAAGCACTGTGTGATGGATTAAATTAACTCTTCTGCATTATTATAATATTTAATTAGTGCAAATTTCCCATGAAGCGGTTATACACGAGGAAATGGTTAGACACGTTTGACAGATAAGAAAAAATTAAATGGCTCCTTTTCAGCCATAAGAATCCTGGGGCTACAGCTACCACTACCTTACATTGATGCAACTCAAAGTCAAGAGCAATAGAAACGGTTTTGAGCAAAACAGATCATTAACTTTTTTTCTCACTTCCAAGTCAAGATGATTTTTAGCATGAAAGGAAATTGTCTTTACCTGGTCTTTTGGAATCAGACTGGCTAAAACCTTGGAAATATGGACCCTGCCCATAGCAAGGTCCGCGACCTACTTCCTCCTATCTCAGAAACCTGAGGGTCACACCATCACATTCTGCTGTGAGAACAAACCCACTGAACCCTCCATCCCTGTTTACTAGAGTCACCAAAAGATGGCCAAGACACTCAGGTCAACTGGAAAAACCCAAATTCTGACTTCCCTGTGTCTCTGTCTCCTTTCTCATTCCTTCCCGGGTTTTGAAAGTTCTCCTTCTATTCTCTGGATCCCTCCAGCCATCACTAGTGCAATCTCTTATATTCTCAAAGTCTTCTCTGGATGACCCAGTCCCTTCCTGTTTTAACAAATGCATCAGTGGCTCTATGAAGATGCTGTTGTCCTTAGAGCCCTCTCGAATGACGGGTGTTCTCCCTCCCATTCTGCTTAATGCTATTCACTATTCTTGTGATTCACATTCTTTGGGTATCAGAGCTATTCCTCAGTCAGTAGGAATATGGGTCTGGACTGCAAGAGAGTTGGAGAAAGGTGAGAGATGGAAAAAAAAAAGGCAAGTGACCCACACATATAACTAGGCTATAAAATAGGACGAAATTCTAAAATGCACAGAATGCATAGCAGTTTCTTCAAGCACTCCAACATGGCACCTTATGACCTCCACTTTGCAGACCCCAAACTCTTGCGAGAAAATGGAATGGATGGAGAGATGGAAGCTATAACTAAGAGGTGGTGGTGATTTAGAGACATAATTGTTAACACTGGGATAGGGTACGTTTATTTATAGATTGAAAGTAGACTGAGAGAAGTGGAAACGGCAGGAGGGGCAGAAGGCAGAGGACAGAAAGCAGGCAGGAGGGCATAGGGCCCAGAGCACAGAGGAAAGGATTAATCTTAGGCTCCCCGGAGATAAGGAAGGACAGGCTGAGGTAGGAACACGTGTATATAGGTGGGGTATGTGATGTATGTTGGAGGAACTAAAACCACACTTTGGGAGACTTGGCATCACTAAGAGAGATGTGTGTAGGGCTGATAAGATAGCTCTGCAGGGAAATATGATTTCTTTCCAAGCCTGATGACGTGACTTCAATCCCCAGATCCCACGGTGGAAGAACAGAACTAACTCTTGAAAACTATCCTCTAACCTAGAAGGGCGTGTGAGAGCGCGTGCACACACACATATCTCCCACCCCCATACACACATACAAAGAAATCAAATGATGTTAAGTAATTTTATGACTAAAGAGTCCATGTCTGACATCAGGAAGCGGATCAAAATACCATAAACTTGTCTGTAATGGTCAGCAAGTTTGGAAACAGGATACACTTAATGTGGAAGAGGGGTAACAATTGCTCTAGCAGGAGGGAGAGAGTAGTTGATGCTGTTATGACTTCAGCTTTTCAGTGTTGAAATAGTTGTTTATTAAACAGTTGAAGCCTCTTTTAAATGGAAATAATATATATTGTCATGAACAAATATTGCAAAATTGTGTGGTGGGAAAAGAGAGATAAAAATTCATCTAGGAGAACAATTTATCAACTGTTACTGAAAACTTTAAACACATCCTCTCCTAACCTTTTTCTCCCTTCCCACTTCATAATTGTCCCCTTTTTTTCTCCTAGAAATTTTTCTTCTACTTTTCTGTGTCCTCTGCTTTTACGTTACTATATAAAATGCAAGAGCCACATACAAGAGAAAATATATAGTAATTGTCATTCTGAGACTGGCTAAGTTCACATTCAGAACTGGCTTGCATGTAACTTGCTATGTAGACCAGGATGACCTTGAACTCAAAAAGATCCAAATGCCTCTGCATCCTGAATCTTGGGATTAATTTAAAGGCATGTGCCACCACACCCAGCTTAAATGCTATATTCTTTATATGTGTATGTCTTTAGCAAAGAAGATGCATTAATCATCTTTATTATCATATCATTATCATATCATAATCATTATCATATCATTATCATATCATAATCATTATCATATCATTATCATATCATAACCAGTAATCATCATTAATAATTAATCATTATTGATGGTGATTAGAGTTCATTTTTTTCTCTTACTTTCATAATTCTTTCCCTCAGAGTATCTGCACATGTTGGAAAAAAAAAAAACAGCTTTCAGGCCTGGAAATTCAATTCAATAGTAGAGTGCTTGTTAACAGCACTCAAAACCTTGGGAGTTGACCCCCAGCACAGAAAAATAATAGTGAAGGGCAGACCCCCAAGATCCTGTGGTACCATTGTGTCTGTCCTGGTGACCCTATTTTACAGTCCTCTTTTAAGGTCAGATACCCATAACCCAAGCAGGCACATTGCAATCCACCTCATTGTCTTTTCTGACATGGTAAGAAGGTGGAATAGGCGAGTTGGGGCAGAGCACTGGTCTTTCCTCCAGAACCACCCTTGACTTCCTCTTTGTACTCTGAGTCTCAGCAAACAGGAACACAGCTGTGCTTGCCAAATGGCTGGCCCAGTAAATTCCCTAGTGTCAAAGGAGATATTTTGAGCCCATGAAAGACGCTACTTGCTCTAATGACACAGCAAGTTGGGCAAGCTTATTTCCTGGTGTGAGAGACATTACTGCCCAGACCTGCCTGCCTTGTTTGGACAGGCCCATAGAACTGTATGGAATGGTAGTTCTAGCTCCTTTAGCCAGGAGGTATTCTGCAAGGATTCATGTAGCTCTTTATTTTAACCTAGGGGAAAATGAACTCTCCTAGTTCCTGTCCTTCCACCTCTAACTCACTTTGGAGCTGCTCTCTGTCTTTGTGGGAAATGACCAAATACCACTCTGGGTAACTGCTGCTGGTACCTGAAGTCACATCTGAAAGAAGCATGAAACAAAAAGCTCTAATGGTATAGCAATGCTGAGTGAAAGTGGCAACAATAACCACAGCAGTAATAACAGCAGCTACAATGGCATGTACCTGAGGAATATACTCTGACAAAATCTGTTGGATTTTCCTGAGTTTTATGATGATGAGGATGAACATAATGATCTTAATGACTAATATTTCCAAACTCCAATGGATTGAACTGTCTTCCCAAATTTCAAGTGTTAATGTCATAAACTCCAATACTTGATTGTGTGACTGTATTTAGAGACAGAGCCTTTAAAGAGATCATACAAGTAGGTTCTAATTATCATTAGGTCCTTATTCAACAGACCACCAACATCATCTAGAGAGGGAAAGATTAGGATACAGAGAAAACATGGAAGGCCATCAACAAATGAAAGAGAGGACCCAAGATGGAACTGATCCAGCTGGTACCTTGATCTTAGATCTGTGAAGAATATCTACCCAGTGTGTGATGCAGTTCTTATTATAGAAATCCTAGCAGATTAATACCCTGGCCAGTTCTGGTAGCTAACCTTCATCTTCAATTTGACTAGACTTGGAATGACCTAGAAAACATACCTCTGGGTTGTATGTGTGTGTGCTTCCTAAAAGGTTGGACTGAAGAGGGAAGAACCACCTTGAATGTTGATGATATCACATGGGCTAATGTTCTAGTCTGAATAAAAAGGCAAAAAGGAGAAAGTGAGCTAAGCAACAGCATTCATTGCCCTCTGATTCCTGACTGGATGCAAGGTGACCACCTACCTCATGTTCCTGTTGCCACAGCTAGAGCTGCTCTCTCTACCATAGAGAACTTGAGGCACAGAGAGGATTTCCCTTTTTTGTAATAACAAGCCACTAGAAACCAAATGGCTATCCCAGGTAGAACAGAGAAGGGACACTGTGCTCTACCTATGTGATGGAAGGTCACACTGAAAAACTGTAACTATAGTTGTAGGCACTCCATAGTAGGAATGAATCACGCTAACATACTATTTATTGTAATGAACAAGAAAGTTCCATAAAATGACACACATACAATACCATCTCCATAAAATGACACACATACAATACCATCTCCATAAGGGCCAATGAACAACTAAAACTAAATAACATCTTACTTAGGAATCTATAACTACACACCCATGTTTATAGACATATCTGTACATCTGAGAGATAAAACTTTTTTTTGAGAATTTTACACATGTGTACAATGAGTTGATCAAATCCATTCCCTAATTCTCTACACTTCAATTATTCCTCTATGTCCCCTACCACTTTTCTCTCCCAATTTCATGTGCTCTCCTTTTTTGAAGCACACTGAGTACACTTACTGCTCTCTCTGTAAGTGCATGGATGTAGGACCATCTATCTACTGGAGCACAGGCAACCTTTCAGGAACCACATCCCTGAAGAAAACATACTTTCCCTACCTCAGCCGCTATCAATTGCAAATAGTTTCTCAGCTATTGGGTGAGGCTTCATGAGTCCTTCTTCCATTTATGCTGTGATTCTGGCTGCTTGATTTTGTACAGGCATTGTGCAGGTAGTCATAGCTGCCATGAGTTCATGTGTGCAGAGACCCCATCATGTCCAGCAAATACTCTTTCTGCTGCATATGTCCACTACTTCTGGCTTCTAAAAATCTTTCCAACAAAACTGTTTTTTTTTAAATGGGCTAAGGAGGGGCTGGAGAGATGGCTCAGTGGTTAAGAGTGGTAGCTTGTCTTCCAGAGGACCCAGGTTCAATTCCCAGCACCCACATGGCAGCTCATAACTGTCTGTAACTCCAATTCCAGGGGATCTGGCACCCTCACACAGACATATATATGCTGGCAAAATACAAATGCACATAAAAATAAATAAATGTAAAAAAATGAGCAAAGGAATAATACAACCAAAACTCAAGGCTAGCAGTTTTTCTTCTGGGGACGCTAAGGACAGAGGCAGCAGGATTGGAAGGCTAGCATACGGGTTAGTTCTTATGCTAGGCTTACAGGAATTACATTATCTATAAACAAATGCATGCACTAATAGTGAAGAGAGAACATGCAGGGATGACTGATGGGGATGCTGCAAACTCACAACTGTAAATGTGATTACCCCAACTGTGTGCAGCCAGCATCTATTTAAAAAGAGAGAGGGACAGAGGTTCAGTTCTTTTAGCTTGTGCATAGTTTCACGGCTTGTTAAACAACTGAGTCAGGATTTCAACTCAAGGAATCTGACTTCAGAACCCACGATCACCACTGTGTTTTGTTCCAATCCCTATGATGCTCTCCTGATAGAAAAGAGTTAGGGTCACCTGGGAGACTGAAAGGCCCTGTTCTACATGACTGTTATGACACAGGCTCTACCCAAAGAAGTGGACACAGAGGCTCTGAAATTCACTAACCCCAGGTTTACCACTTTTTCAAACTTTTCTAAACTGCACCACAGGTCAAATGTGATTCAATCTAGAAGGCAAGCGTTTGAGTACACAAGAAGGTACTTCAGGTCTTGGAAGTCCATCAATGAATTCATTGTTTGATTTTTCACTCAAGAGGAGAAAGTCAGTGTTTGTTTCTCTCTGCAGAGCTCAAACGGAAAGGCTAAGCACAGAGATAGTTTAAAAGGCCTCCAGAGGAACAGAGGGCAAGTACAAGGCAAAGGTCAATCAATTTGGGTGTAGAGGCCAAACTATGCACACAGACTGACCTGCACAAGGCTGGCCCTCATGCTTGTGTAGAGTGGCAAGGGGCACAAAGCGGGCTTTTTCCACCACTCACTATCTAAAACATCATTGTGTCCTGCTTCAGGTTGCAGATTCTGTCCTAACCATCTAATCCCTGTAAAGTTAACTCCTGGTTCCTCATTAGCCCAGGCCATCTGTGGTACCCTCTCTCCCCTTCCACAGACTTCAAAGGACTTCAGCATCAAGTGCAGCTAGAGATAAGGCCAGTCTACCAGCACTAAATCAAAGGCAAGGACAAAAGCCTCTCAATCTTGTCACAACAGCTCAAGGGCACTCAACCTGCCCTCTACCCCACAGCTGCCAAGAGAATCTGGTTAATCTTCTACTTTCTGAGGGACACATTTCTGGAGGGGGAGGAAACTCTTCTCAGGCACTCATTGTGAGGTAGGTCTCCCTGTCTTGCTACCTTCAACATCTCCCTAAACTCACCCTATAACCTCTGCTATAAGCTTCAGCCAAGTCCACCACACTCTAAAGCAATGAAAGGCAAATGTCACATATTCCCTTGAGGCCACAAGAGGTAAATGGCAGGGGACTAGATCCTGGCATGATCAAACTCTGTTCACTTCTCTTTCTGCTTCTCTTGTACTGCTCCATTCCATTCTCTCTCTCCTCCCAGGCTTCACGGTGGTTCGTACCCAGACTCTCCATCAACACTGATGGCTGTTAAATTTAGACTCCGAGTAGATCCTGGCTCGCCCAACATAGACCGTGTACGATTTTTATCTATATCAGATTGGCACCAAAATAATCTTCTTTGGATAGAACCCAGCAATTTTTATTTTCATAAACCTCCCTAAGGACATTTGGATGTAGAAGTGTTCAATGTACACTTAGAGAAATAAAAGCGCCTAATCTCTGAATGGTAAATGTGGAAACTCTAGAGTATTGTCACAAAGAAATAGAAGGCAGCTGCCAGGAAAGTATATTCATGAGAATAGCGGTGTGACGAATGTTCAAAACAACAAAGTCAAAATTACAGTAATGACAGTTAATGACTGCTGCTACATAGCATTACTCTGCCAGGCACTGTCAGAGAAACTAATTCTTATGACAAGTCCCTCAGATAGGTTTGAAAATTTCCCTTTTATATTCAAGGAAATTGGAGGAGATATTAATTGGGTAACTGGTCCAAGGTAAATCATAGAAACAGTAAGTAAACTAGAAAATTAGACTCTGGGTTTCGTGTTAACTATTGACCTATACCACCTCGATGAAGCCTTCTTCGAGTACAGAGGAACACATTTAAACTTGATTTACAAAGGACACTATGGTTTGACATCTGCTATTTATTCTCTCCTTCCTCCATGTGAACTAAGATAGCGAATTAATTATCTACTTATATGGGAGCTGATCGGTACTGGAATCTATCTCCATGCCTCCCAAACCCCAACATATTCATGTAGCAAATATGCATTGAGTAAGAACTTTATGACAACCACTATCAGTAAAATACAAATGGTGTCTTGCCTTCGTGAATTTTAAAGCCCTATACTCACCTCACCCCAAAAGCTAATTTCTAGGATGTAGAAATTTGGTTTAAGTCATTGTTTCATGGACTCAAGGCCGCTGATAATAGTGTTTAATTAGGTGCATAATAGACAAAACGGACTTTCTAATATCTCACAGAATGTAGCATGATACTTTATACAATGCAGGTATTTGTCAACTGATGTAAAGCTATTTCAGATACAATATCAGAACAAGGACAATCTATAGATAGACTGCCCTCCTCACTGCTGCTGAGGGAAAGGACATGGCTATACAAAAGAATTGAAAAGGGTTGGAAAACAAGGTCAACACACTCATTTCTGATCAATCAGATATTAGTAGTTAAGGAGATCTTCCTCTGAAAAGTTCTGCATAAAATATTGTTCAAATTGTTTTTTTTAATACTTGGAACTATTGGTAGATGAAGATATAGCCTAATTGCAGAGCACTTGTCTAGCATGCAGATGGTCAGGGGATGGATCCACAGTACCACCCAAAAGAAAAATCTGAAACAAAAGGAATTTTCAGCAATTTTCGTGAAGTGAAAATAGGACCCCAATCTAATAAGTGGGTTCTACATACTCCAGTTTTCCAGTTAAGCCAACAAAATGTGAGCTCTGAGTTTGTTTTTTTATAGAGTAATCAGATACAGAGAATGGACAAATATTTTGCAGAGACTAAGAGAGATAACTTCCATGAAACCGAGACATCCCCAAAGAGCTTCAGTATAGATTTACACGAGAAACACAAATCACCTCTTCATTTATAGTGGGAAAGCAAGCCCACTCTTATATTTTAATGCTGAGTTAGGTCAGTAGAAGGGAATGAAGCTGGAGCCTCACACTCTGAATATATACTACTGGGGTAATCCGAAAACCTTAGAGTGAGAGTTTCATATAACATGTCTCCAAACTAGTAGCTCTCACTTGACTAGGAAGAACAAAGATAAGTCCTCTCTAGAGAAACTCAACACTCAAAAAAATATCCCATAAATAATGATCCTAAGGCAAGAAGAAACACACAGTAAAAGAACAATGCTATTTAAAGACAAACCTAAACACACAAGGAAACAAACTAGAATCACTTCAAGACCTCACATGATAGACGTTTAATGTTTTAACAATTCGATATAATAATTGAAATAGAAAATCAATAGGTGAACTACTAATTGGGTACAACTAGAGAAATAGGAGATGGACTACAGAACTAAAGAAATGACCCAATATGCAGTATAGCAAGACAAACAAGTGAAAAATATGAAAAGCTAAGAGCTGGGAAGACACAGATGAATAACATAACTCAAATTATTGTTCCATAGAAGGAGAAAGGCAGTATTTGAAGCTATTACAGCCCAGACTGTTCAGAAACCTTATAAAAGATTACACACACAGATTAAACAGCTCAGAGGAGCCATGAGTGTACAGTCCGGTGGTCTGGTGTGTGAGTTTCATGGGGTGATGGGGAGGGAAGGAGAGAGAAAAGGAGAAAGGAAGAAAAGAAGGAAGGAGGGGAGACAGGGAAGGAAGGGTAACTGAAAAGAGAAAGCTCAACAGAATAAAGAAAACTTAACATCAAAACATACCATAGTAAAACTACAGAACACCCAACACAGAATTTTTTTTTTTGAATTCTTTTGTTTTTTTTTTTTGTTTTGCTTTGTTTTGTTTTGTTTGAGACAGGGTTTCTCTGTTGTTGAGTCTGGCTGTCATGGAACTCACTCTGTAGACCAGGCTGGCCACAGAGATCAACCTGCTTCTGCCTCCCGAATGCTGGGATTAAAGGTGTGTGCCACCACCACCATCAGCAAGAATTTCTTTAAAGTGACCAAAATAAAGATTATTTTCATAAAAGCTAACATTAATTACTAACTGTTCAAACTACAGAGTATAAAAAACACAAGACAAAAATTATAACTTCATTATACATGGTAAATATGAACCTGAAAACATGAAGCACACCAATGCATGTACATGTACATGAAGCAATGAAAAAGACTTTCAAGAAAGGAGGAATATATATAGCACACAAAAAAGCAGCTAAGAGTTTACCATCAGCAGACTATCACCAAAGAAAATTGTAAAAACTATAATCTAAGCATAAAGTAATTCCAGAAAGAAGGTCTGAGATACAATAAGAAATGCCAAATGTATTAGTTTTTCATGATTAACAAAATTACCAGAGGTGGACTACTTGATAAAGAAAAAGGGCTTAATTTTGCTAATATTTCTGGGGTGTAAGATTTAGGCACCTTATCTAGTGTTGGTCTTCTTGCTGACAGAGTCACAAGGCCCAGATTTACCTGGCAAGAGACAAGTGGAGGTGGGGAGCAGTGGGAGCAGGTGTTCTTGTCTTTGTTCTTCTTCTTATAAGGCCATCAAAATGCAACCATAGGGAGTATAGTATAAGTATGTAGGTTAGTTAAATGAACATTGATTATATAAAACAATGCAATGCTTTTTAAAAAGAAAATCTAAAGGGAAAAGAAAAGAAAAACTAAAACAAAACAGAAAAAAACTATTGTCAAAACAAACATCTAAGTTGAGGGTGGCTAAATAGATATTATAGGGTAATATAAATACTATGTAAATGAGTAAGGTTACATTCCCACCTAATACACACTGCTAAGGACATATTCAGGAGATGTAAAAAATGTCTATTCCAAAAAGGTTACACAGTCATAGCTGCATTCTTTACAATAACCTAAAGTAAAGGTAATTAAGATGCCCACCAACTGGTGAATGAAAATGCATGGTATATTCATACACTTGAACAGTATACCCATATAATTGGATGTTATTAATAAATAAAAAGCATGAACCTTGAGAAGTGCATGCTGAGTGAAAGGAAGACAGAACAAAAGGGCAAACACTACACGATCCTATTTGTGCACAGTCAGAGAACGGGCAGACCTACAGAAACATAAACAAGCTATTGCTTATGCTTGTGAGCGATCCTAGAGCACTAAGGAAACACTAGCTCAAGGAAATAGGTTTCATTGGGTGCAAAGATGATGTAAATGCTCTGAGATTATTGTGGTTTATCTGTACAAATGTGAATATACTAAAAAGCACTGAACTGTAAAGATTAAGGTGGTTACAAAATATAGATTTCTCTGTGGGAATTTTATCTCAAAAGAGCAATTACTAAGAAAGAGTTATAAGGGACTGGCTAGATGGTTGAGCAGGTGATGGTGTAAAGGCACCACCAAGACTGATGACCTGAGTTTAACGCCCCCAGACCCACATGGTAGGAGGAAAGCACTGACCCCCACAAGTTGTCCTCTGACCTCTACTTGCACACTAATGCATGTACATGCACATGCACATACATACACCCAAAATAAGTCAGTAATTTAAGTAAGTAATTTAAAAAGCATATTCTCATGAAATCAGAAAAGACAAGCTACAAAGGAAAAAAGGGGAGGGGAATCCCAACATGCAATTCATAACCTGAACTAAAATGCAGTAGTCTGCATAACATACAGCACTTACATGTGTGCTCACAAGCAGCCTCTTTTAATTATTTTTTTTAAAAAAATTATTCCCTCCTGGCCCATCCTTGATGTAGGGATTGGTGCCTGACCTTGTTTCATCTTGCTATGCCATGTCCTGATTGTGCTATAACCCTGGGGGGAGAGTTCTTTTTGGGGGAGAAGTATGGGGGTTGTTTATGAGTAGATATAGGGGAGGGGTGTGGGTGGAACTGGGGGTGAAGGGAGAGGGGGGCAGGATGTATTGTTTAAATTGTATGAGAGAAAAATTTAATAGATAAATAAATAAATTAATTAATTAAATAATTTATTCTTAAAATGGGTGATGATAGTGCTCATCTTTGATCTCAGAACTTGAGAGGCAGAAGCAAGCAGATTGCTGAGTTCGAGGTCAGCCTAGTCTACAGAGTGAGTTTCAGGACAGCCAGGGCTACACAGAGACACACAGGCTACACAGGGCTACACATCTTAAAACAAAACAAAGCAAAACAAACAAAAAAGCAATGAAAAGATTTATCCTTTATTTTAATTTGTTTGTTGGGGGAAAGGTGTTTAAAACACAAGTGTGGGTGCTCTTGGACACCAGAAAAGGGCATCAGAACCCGTGGAGCTGGAGTAATCTAATGTGAGCAGTAAATATTTTTACCCATTGATCCATCTCCCCAGTCCCAATTTTTATTAGTGATTATACACAATGGGTTTCATCAGGACAAGTTCATATGCATACATAAAGCATTTTGATCATATTCAACCCTGTTACTTTCTTGTTACTCTCCCACTTACAGATTCCTTCTCATTTCCCAATTCAGCTCCCCTCTACTTCCATGCTGTTTTTATGTGACCAAATGATTTTAATTAGTTCACATACAGGGGCATGGCTGAGAGGTTATTTACAGAAGTATGGGCAAATTGCCAGTGGCTACAGCAATGAAAATAGCTCTCCCTACCACAGAAATTATTAATTGTGTATAAATCCTCATGAAGAGGCAGGGCTCTGAGAGTATATAGTTATACATTGTTATTGTCATTGCCTTACATATAACTGTATCTTTAGACTTATATATAATTATAAATAGTCATATATAGTTATATAGTTATATGCTATATGAGAGAGATGTTTATACTCCTAGACTAAGCACTGCTGATGCTCTGGTTAAAGAAACAGTAGGAAATGGTGACTGCAGAGGCTCATAACTGGTTAAAGTGATAAGTGATGCTTGAATGGTTAGCCCTGGGTCAGAGATATGACTCAGTGGATAAGAGCACTTACTGTGCAAGCATAAGCACATGAGTTCAGATCGCAGGTGTCAACATAAAAAAACTGAGCATGGCTGCACATGCCTGTAACTCAAGTATCGAGAAATACAAACAGGTCGACCCCAGGAGCTCCATAGCCAACCTAACTGAAAAGCAAAGTTCTGTTTCAGTGGGAGAACCTGTCTCAAGGGAATGAAGTACAGAGGTACAGAGAAAGATGTCTGGCCTCCACATATGTATGCACTGGGGTACAGGCCCACACTCTCACATGCATGCACCACATACACAGACAACACACACACACACACACACACACACACACACACACACACACACACACACACACCACCGACTTAAAAAAAAAAAAGCTCAGCCCTAAATGTCACATCTATTGATATCTCACCCCCTTCAAAGCCTAGAAAACTTCACAGGAAGGGGGACAGGAAAAAAGGACAGGAAGAATGTAAGAACTGGAGGAAGGGGGAACATGGAATGGAACACTGTCTTTTGGGCAGGATGTGGCCATGGTAATCTTATGAGCATACTCTTTTATGTGTGCTAGAATATGGAATTAATAGGGGTCAAGTCCAACCTCCTTCATTCACAGAGCACATATGTGTATGGTTTGAATATAAAGTGTTCCTCGAAAGCTCATATGTTGAAAGCTTGGTCCCAAAGAAGGTGGACTCAAATCACTGAGAAGTAACCAGATGCAAAGGGCTCTGATGTATTTAATGGATTCTACTTCTATGGGTTCTTAACATATAAGGAAGTTCTGGGACATGAGGACTAGTTAGAAGAAGTGGTCACTTGGAATACACCCTAGAAAGATCCATTCTGTCACCAGCCTCCTTTTCTTTCTTCCCTCCCCTTGTTTGCTTCCTGGTCACCCCAAACAGCTCTGCTCTACCATGATTCTCTGCCACGGTACTCCACCTTACCCTGATTTCAGAAAGCAATGGATTCAGCCAAGAACACACTGAAACCATGAGTCAAGCTAAATCTTTCCTCCTTTTAAACTGTTTCTCTCAGGTATTTGTCATGCCAATAAAAAACTAAGACTGTAGTAAAGACTATGTATCACCTAGGATCTTTAGAACATACCACTTTGTAACAAGACATCCTCCCTTTGGTTAGCAAATGATTTCTCAGATTGCGGCTCTTATGCTCTAGAAGAAAAACAGTAATCCTATCGCCAATGAGTTTTCTGAAAGGCAGCAGCCACGAAGGTTTGAGTCAAGAGTAGAAGGGGAATAGTGTCTCGGTGAATCAGTGGTTGATTTGTTCTGTAAGGGTCTAGCCTTAAGCCTGGAAACAATTCAGGGGTCATCCCTTCTGCCCAGCTAGAGGTGACTTCTGGCCTAGTTATGGGTGACTTCTAGACTAGTTCAGAGAACTGAGAAATGGCAGGTGCATACAGTAAATGTGGCGTGAGGCACAAATGGGAGTCATCCAATTGTTTCAGTACCAAATACTTGTTAGTATTTGTTAGGTGTTAGTAACAATACTTGTTAGTGCCCTAACAAGTTGACCTCCTATTGGATTACTTGTACCTTGACTACCTCTCCACATGGAAGCTTGTATCCTCCCCTCACAACATGCATATACACACCTGACATATGGCAGATCCCTAATGCCCTCTTTGTGGGGTTCTGTATTCCTGAGCTTTGTTTTTACTATAAGTCTCAGGAAAATGGATGTGGAGATCAGTAGTTAATACACATTTGGGAAAGACTCCTGGAAGGCGAAAGGCCATGGAGAAGTTTCTTTCCAGCCAAGTCAAAGGAACAGTTAAATAGGTGTTCAGACCATGTGTAGAGCCAATAATAACAGTCCTGGAGTAGAGCTAAGAGTACCCAGAGTTATGTTTTCACCTTACTAGGGAACATTTCTTTTGGTAGAAGAAATAGGCATACTGCTTAGTGAATTCCCAGCCCCTCTGGTCAGCGCTCTGTTTGTATGGGATGCCCCCTAGAAGGTAGCCTACAGCAAAGTCAAAAGCAGAGTAACTAGGCATGTTGCTGTTACATTCACTCTCCTCTCGTTCTCTGCCCGCTAATCAAAGAGACTGATTCTAAGCTGCTGCCATCTTAGAAAACTAATCTTCTGGTCCAGATGTACATATTGAGCTTCTCTGAGCCCCCTGCTTGCCATTTTAAGCCAGCATAATTTACAATTCCCAGAAATGCTTGAGAGGCAGTGTACACGCTTCTGGTGCCAAGCCTGGCCGGGTTTACAGATTTTCATTTAGCAGGTGTCTGTTGCTAAATCAGTAGCAGCTGCTAATTGCTTTTTCTCCCTCAGACCCTCAGACAGAATGAAACATCTGCTGTTCTCTCACTTTGGGTTAAAATCAGATACCTTATCATTTCTCCTTTGGGCTTCATTTTTATTAAAAAGCTCTCAGCTGATGCCTAGAGCAGGCCATCTCAGTCAAGGGGGACTTCCAAGGACAATACAACAAAGTGAATTTGCTTCACACCCAGAGACTCCATGCCAGAAAATGGTTGGCTCAATGGGGGCGCTTCTTCCCCACAGCCGCAGAGGGAGCACGGAGCTTCACTCCGAGAACCTCTACCCCTTCAAAAGCAGTGCCCTTTCCTACCCTGAATAGCTTTCAGCACTGGCAACCCCCATACCCATCTGCTCTTCTCTCCTCTAGGGAAAAGAGAGAACTTGTCAATGTCTACATCATACTACCATGGTGAACAGGAACCCTGGGGAGGGAGAAGCAACAGGCAGCAGGTAGAAATGATAAGGATCCTGCTATTTCTAGATCTACTTCCCAATTTATACCAGTACTCTCTGGCAGATTTTTTTTGGAGGGGTCACTTTGTAAATATTTCTATTATTACTTTCAAAAAATTCTTTTGCTCTGCTCTAAGTCTCATTGTTGATAATAAGTCAAAATCATTCTCAAAGGCACCTTAACAGCAGTTCATGTGTTTTATATTACTAGTAACCTTAAGTAATCTTTACTAAACACATACTACCTATGTGTAAAGCTTTCAATATATGCCACACATTCTTTGCCTTACTGAACAATTAACAATCATAAGATTGTTATCATTTTACAGCAATTTTACAATTTGAGACTGACTATGAGAAAGTTATTCATGTTAAGGAAGAAAGCCCAAAACAGCAGCCTGGTTAGACTGAAAGTATGTTTTCTGCTGAGTAGATGATATTAAGAAATTGTTATTATTATTAAACACGATTTGGTGTTGTAATATGTGTGCATCCTTATATTTTAGAGATGTTCAATAAAATATTTTCAGTTAAAATTACATGATTTTTTTCCCAAAATATCCAGGGGTAGGTATTTATGTTGGGTGAGGGTAGACTTGAGAGAGAGTGAAATATTAATTAAACAAAACATAAGCCAAGAACTGACAGTTGTTGAAATTAGGAGACAGATGCACTTGGGTACATCTTCGCTCCTTTTACAAATACTTTCAATATTTCTATAATATAAACCTCCAAACATAAAGTAATGATAAGGAAATATTAAATATCTAATTGGATCATTACATATTAAATGTGTGTGTTAAAATATCAGGGTACCTCATAAACATATATGATTATGTGACAGTTAAAAATATTTGGGGGGGGGACTGGAGAGATGGCTCAGTGGTTAAAAGTACTAGCTGCTCTCCCAGAGAACCTGGGTTCAATTCCCAGCACCCAAATGGCAGCTCACAACTACTTCTAACTCCTGATATAGGGAATCCAACACCCTCACATAGATCAAACCACCAATGTACATAAAAAACAAATAAAATATTTTAAAATAATTTTTTTGGCTTTGGTTTTGTTTGAGGCAAGGTCTTTCTACATAGCCCTGGCAGTCCTGAAACTCCCTAAATAGACCAGGCTGTCCTCCAACTCACAGAGCTCTGCCTTTCTCTAACTCCCAGTGCTGGGATTAAAGGTACAGGACACCACACCCAGCTGAAAATTTTTAAGTATTTCAGACGTAAACGCTCTTTACACTGATTTGATCATTACATATCAAACTACAATTACAAATTACAAAGTACACATTACAATTGTCCATATCAATAAATTCACACAATTAAAAGACTAATAAAAACCTACAGATAGACAACACTGCATACACACATCCACGGCCTTATCTGCAGCTTTCTAGGGACTCCTAGCTTCACACATTTCTCTGCCCCAAACTTCTTTCCTGGGTCAGTTCCTTGTCCCTTATTCATCCCGCCACAAAGACTTTTCCAATGGTGCCTAAGCAGTATTAGAATGCAGAAGGGACTTCTCTCCTCTTTAACCTTCTAAAGATTTGGTTTATATTCAAGTCTCAAGTCATTTGGCTCTAGGTCCTAGACGTATGAGGCACAGCATCCCACTCAGTACTCCCACAACAGGGGACATGGGAACAGCTGTTGTCTTGGAGTTCTGATGTAAGAGTAAGCATTTGCTGGATATACACCAACTGTGATTTAGAGATATGTCTCCCAAGGTCCTTTGAGTTCAAGGCTTAGTTACTAGATTATGACTGTACTTGGAGGTGGTAAAATCTTTAGGAAGTGGACCTAAAGGAAGGGAAGTTAGTCATTGGAAGCCTGTACTTGAAGAAAATTTTGGGATCTCTTCCCTTCTTTTTCTCTCCCTTCTCCTGTTCTTCATTCCCCACTCTTCTCCCTTCTATTCTCTCTCCCCCACTCCTAGCTGCCAAGCTGTGAGTAAACTCTTCCACCACCGCACACACAGTGGCATCATGATGTTCTGTCTTTCCAGAGGCCTAAAAGCAAAAGAACTCAAACTTCTGAACGACTGAGCCAACATAAATGCTTGCTTTTTGTAAGACGATTATCTCAGGTACTTCATCTCTGTAACAGAAACCGAACACAGACAGACATCTAACACAGGATTTAGTTTCCTTATAAGAAGCCTCAAAGATTTGTTTTATCTGACTCTTTTCTCAACTGTGTGAAGTTACCACCTGCAAGGCAGAGAAAGCCTTTACCATGTTGTCACTCGAAAAGCGTATCTCTACATTTTTAAAACCGTGACAATTTTTTTTATTGACCATCCTTTCATTTGTATTTTGTTATGGCAGCCTAAGCTAACTCATACATCTCCTCTAAGCAGGGTAGCTCTATACCAATCAGTGGTTGAGACCAACTGTATGCTAATCCTGAAGCGCCATTTTATTTCACCCTAAGTGCCTCATAACAGTACAGTACTACAATATTTCACAGGAGCTATTAGCTTGAACTAATCATTTACATATGCTTACAATTTCAATTTTAAAACAAGATCTTAGTATGTAGCCCAAGGTAGCCTCAACCTCATAGTTCTCCTGCCTCTGTCTCCAAATTGCTGAGATTATAGGTATGCACCACTGCTTCATACAGGATGCCATATTTTAATCTGAACACAGCTTGCTCAGGATACCCTAAGCATCATAATACCCTCCTTTTTAAAAAATTGACATTTTCTCACCTATTCTGAATTCAGCCTGACTAGCTTTCCCCATATTAAGCAACATCATACTCAGTTTACTAGCAATATTTATTAAAGAAGGAATCTCTCAATCTGATAAGGTTATCTACAAATACTCCACACTTAAGTTACTTAATGGAGTGAAAGACAGAATGGGTTCCCTTTAAGTAGAATCATTTAAGGGTGTCTGCTTCTGCTATTTCTGTTTAGCACTATCCTAGAAGATCTAGCTACAACAAGTGAGCAAGAAAAATAAGAAAATGTTCCCTGATTTGGAAAGGAAAACATGGAACTATCTCTTTTCACAGGTGATATGATTCTGTCAGAGAATATCCTCAGAAGCCCACATATTAAAAAAAAAATTAGAGGTAATAAGTGAATTTTAAAAGGTGAGAGGATACAAAATCAATGTGAAAATTGAGCTGTATTTCTACAGAGTAGCAATGAGTAATCTAAAATAAAGTTAAGATTTCCATTTACAAAAAAGCTGGGCATGGTGCTGCATGCCTTTAATCCTAGAACTCAGGAGGCAGAGACCAGAGAATCTCTGTGAGTTTGAGGCCAGCCTGATCTATACAGTAAGGTCCAGGATGGCCAGGTCTATATAGAAGAAAGCCTGTCTCAAAAACAAACAAAAAGAATAAAATACATAGGAACAAATGGTAACCACAAAGAAAAATCACTGAAAATTAAAGAACTGAATGCTTAGACATCTTGAGCTTATGTATTGAGAGATCTAATATTGTTAAGATGGTACAAACTGCTCAAACTAATGTACATTCAATGTGATCCCTATTAAATTCTGTATTGACTGCTTTGCAAAAATTACATGGCAATGCAAGGATCCCACAAAAGCCAAAGTGATCTTGAAAAACTCATATGCCCCAGCTTCCAAACCTTCTATCACCAGGCATGGTGGTGGGAATTGGTAGACTAAGCACTTGGGAGGGTTAAGAGAACCAAAATTTCTGGCCCAGTTTGGTCTACACAGAAAGACTTTCTCAAAAACAAAACAAATACTATCTCCTACAATGCTACAGTGATCGACAGAGTATGGTGCCTTTATACCAAGAAGGCATAAGTAAGAAGGATAGAACTGAGGATTCTAAAATAAACCTGATACTTATGTTGGCTGACTTTTGACGTAGATGGCAAGATATATCAGTGTGAAAGCAGTCATTTCAACAAATGGCACAAAGACAACTAGATGTCCACATATTAAAAAAATTACTTCAGACTTCCTACTCACACCATATTTAAAACTTCACTTAAAAATGATCATAAACCCAAATGTAAGATATAACCTTATGAGGCTCTTAAATGTGCTCTCTTCATGATCTTAGTCAATAATATGTTTTATATGCTATCCCCAAAAGTAAAAGCAACCAAATCAAAAGTAAAAATATTAGTTTTTCCAAAAATTTTTTAAAATTTTAAATGTTTAAAAATTGTAAATTTTAAAGGCAAAGGACAGCTAAATTAAAAACAATTAGGAGTTTCTTGAAATAAAAAACAAACCAAACTATAGCTCAAAGGACATAATCAAAAAAATGCAAAGACACCAGAGTGAACTCCTGCAATACCAGCACTTAGGAAATTGAGATGGAGGCAGGAGGATGAGTTCAATGTCATCCTTGTCTTCATGGCCGTTTCAAGACTGACCTATCATATGTAAGATCTTGTCTCAAAAATTAGCAAGGAACAAATTAAATTTTAAAAAACCCAACAGAATGAGAGAAAATATTTCTTATCATATTCTGATATGGCTCTAATATTTAGAGAGAATACTTAAAACTGAATAATAAAAAGCAACTCAATTAAAAATGGAAAGAAATTGGAAAATAGTGCCCCCCCCCATAGGCATACAAATGGCTAATTAGTGCATGAAAAGACATTCAACATCATTTGGTATATCATGGAAATCCAAACCGATAATATTCCACATCACATCTCTGAGGTTCTAATGAAAAGGACAAGAAGAGTGCAAGGATGTGTAGAGCTTGGAAATGATCCATCGTTAGGGAGGATATGAACTGGTATACTCATGTTACAAAGTAGTTTTGCAGTTTCCTCCAAGGCCTAAACGGAGAGTTACTTTATGGTGCAGCAATCCAACTTCAAGGTAAACAGACATACATTATTAAACAAATGTGCACAGCAACATCAGTCATCCTAACCAAAAAAGAAAAAAAATTCAATGCCTGAATAGCCAAATAAAACATCACATGTCGTGCAAAGCAATATTATATGCTCATAAATATGTACTAATCCATGATACAGCATGAATGAACCTAAAAAAACATGCTCAATGAAAAAAACAGTCACAAAAAAGCAAAACATTATAAGATTTCATTTGCCTATGTCCAGAATAGGCAAACCCATCAAGACTGATAGCTTCTGACTAAATACCACAGGCTGGAGATGGCGAAACACAGAAATGAGTTGTGAATGCTAACAGGTGCTGAGCTTGGTTGGGGGATAGGTGATAAAAAAACATCTACAATATACTAAAAGCCACTTGACGGATACTTTTAAATGATGCAATTATTAGGTATAAGTTGAATCTCAATTAATTCCCTGCTCCAAAAATGTTACTTAATAATAAAAGGAGGCCAAGGAGAGCTTTTAACTTTCCAAAGCTCGCTCTTATCTACCCAATGTTCTTTTCTTATCTTTAATATTTTTTTTTTTCCTCTATGAGGTACAGAGAACAGATACCACCAATCCTACTTGGCTATCTGATGCTAGATGAGCTGAAATGAACTGTTCCAAATGTAGAGGAACACTTAGAAATAGTTTTTGTTATTTTGGTTTCTTTAAAAACGCAAAATGGCATTTGGATTACGTTTGTGTTCCTAGCTGTGGTATAGTTGTTTACGAGTAAGATTTGGAATGCTTGATGCAGGTGGCTATAATTTGGTTAGGTGCAGTCATTCTGGCACCTGTAGCTTGTTGTTGGGATTGTGTGCCGCATGGGTAGATGGGAACTTTTGGCTTAGGTCACAAAAGGCTTGCAGCTTTGGGAATCTGAACTGTGCAGTGAGGGTTGATAACCAGCAATCCACAGACCAGGGAGAAGAAAGTAACTTGAGAAATAAGACTTATATTACACGAGGAAACATTTCTAAGCTAGGTGTGACGGTATATGGCTATTAGCCTAGCACTTGAGGGGTGTGATGGGAGATTTGGAATCCAAGGTCATCTGTAGTTACATAGTGAGTTTGAGTCCAACCTAGGATACATAAGACCCTGAACAAACCCTAAAAAAAAAAAATCAACATTTAGAACAGAAGCTCAAGATGAAGAAAAAAGATATTGGGGGAACTGTGTTCTACAGAGCCAAAGCAAGCCACTAGGAAGCTCAGAAGGCAAGCAGGCTGACATGGGACTCTCACCGTGCAAGTCCCTGAATAGGCTTCTCAGCCTCTGGCATACTGGCCTACCTAATAGATTCATGTATTTTGTTTTAGAGAGAGGAAGGGAGAGAGGGAGGGTAAAGGAGGGAGAGAGAGAAAGAGAAAGACAGAGACAGAGACAGGAGTAGGCCTTAATTTACCTGTCAGGGGAGGAAGAGAAGGGGAGGGGGGCTGGCTGGCCAGTTTCCTAAGCAAATATACTGCCCTGAACCAAATGTTAAAAAAAAAATATAATAGTAGTGTTCATCAGTGTGAACCAGAATCCCTGCCAGGGAATTTTAATCTCACTCAGCACGGCTAATTCGGAAAACAAAGTCCCCTTCATGACGCTCAGCAACTCAGGGAGCTGAGGCCAAAGCTGTGCAGAATAACATCAAAAATGGTACACTGACTGGAGCCCTCCTCAAACTTTTTGAGATAATATTAGCAATAGTCGTAGCCCCACCCCATGGGGTGCTTCTCCGTAGCTTCCTGTGGGCAGGCCCAGCTATGTACGTGCCTAACAAGATCACTCAGCACTGCAGAACTTACAGATAAGCCATAATGAGACCAGCAAGGCCAGTACCTTATGCAAGGTCATGTGGCTGTACACACAGGAACTGACTAGAAATCCAGACAGGCTGGCTCCACAGAAGGCACTTGTGACCTCTTAACATCTACAGAGGGGGAGGAAAAGGCCCCTCTAGAACACGCAGCAAACAATATTAGCAGTCATTGTTACCCTATAGTTTCAGTTTGATTTGTGTATTTTTCTGTGTTTTCCTCTTTTCTCTGCACTGTACATACATTAGGTTCATTAAAAAAAAATCATAGATTCACACCAGGTGGTCCAGGCCTATAATTCCTAGCTACACTGAAGACTGAAGTGGGAGGGTCCAAATTCAAGCCTACTTGGACTACTGAATAAAATCCTATTACAAATTAAAAAATAGAAAAACAGAAACAGAGAAAACAAGTTCTGGGATATAGCTTAAAGGTTCATTGCCTATTATAAGTGATATCCACACTTGCCCAGTATGAATGAGGCTCAATCTCTAATATAACCACATATATACTGCATACACACACACACACATTTCTTTTAATCTATGGGAGAAATACCGATGCATCGGTAACGACTTTTATGTTTCACTGTACTGCATGCATTTTCAGTAATAACTTTGTCTTTCATTATAATCATGGAAATAAATAGGATTTGAAGTGGCTGAAAAAAATAATTCACCTAGAAAAGAAGATCTCTATCACCTTTCTTTCTTTCGTTCATACCTAAGATCCCAGCGCACATGAAGGACTTTCAATACTGTGCAAGATTTGCTAATAAACTCTTTATCTTTTTTATTTTTAACAATTTTCTTGATTATTTTAGATTCTCATACATGTATATAATCATTTCTCCCCCAATTCCTCCTGTTCATCCTCTCCCTATGTTCCCACCAACATGTTATTTCCCCATTTCATGTCTTTTATTTTTTTTGGTATTAGAGGTTAAACCAGAGGACCTTTCACATCTTAGCCAAGCATCCACTACAGAATCAAGCCTCTTTTTAATTTTTATTTTGAGACAAGGTCTCACTGAATTGCTCAGACTAGCCTCAGACTCAGAATATAGCCTTGAACTTGTTACCCTTCTGTCTCAGCCTCATATATGCCTGTATTTCCAGACCCTTGAATATTCAATTATACTTATCTGTGGTACCTATAATGTTCTAAGCATAACATCCTGCAGAGACTAGGCACAAAGCAAGAGACACTCTCTACCCTCACAGAGAATACTTATGATATATGACCCAATCCAAGCATCGAGTAGCTAGTGAAAAAGAATTGTGTACCTGACCAATGAAATTACTGACTGTCTAGTTTTAGGATAGAGGAAAAATACACTCAAATAGTTGTTATAATAATACACTATTTATAATAAATAGTGTTTATAATAAAATCTCAACTGTGCAAGAAACTTAATCTCAAATAATCCAGCAAGCCAAAACCTATGAAAATCTTTATCTGCAGGTATGAGCAAGAGAGAAGTGTGAAAAGAGAGATACATAAGCCTTTAACACAATTTATTTCTGGGGTGATAGCATTGAAGGGTGGTAGAGTAAAACAATTCCCCCTTTTTTTGATTCGTCTGACTGGTTTTTCAGTAAGCATTATTATACTTGTAACCCAAATATGAGAATAGTTCCTAGAATTTGGTTAAACTCGGGAGCTTCAACCTCTGTTCAACAGGCCCCACTCCTAAGACACATTGCATTTATCTAGTTCAATACACTTCATCCTTTGTAGAAAGCAAAGGAACAATTTTGCCTCAGTCAGCATTTCAGCAATTTAAGGCCTCTTCTCTTTTGAAATCAAGCTTTTGATATTTTAAGTACCCTCAAGAAACCAAAAGGATATTCTGTCTTCAGCTTGTCTAAAATCCAAACTATAACTTTGTAAAACAGCCCAATTTTGCCAGTCACATAAATAACTCTTCTAGGTCAATTAGCACATTTCAATGTGCCAATTAGCAAAGAGTGAGATTCTCAAGCCTATTTGCATTGATGACAGCAAAGCTGTCCCAGCAACCCACATGGGGACGAGGTGTGCCAGCAGCAAAGCTTTATCCCAAAAAACACTGAGACAACAGTTCTGAATGGTGGGGAGCAGTCCTAATCATGACCAATGCACTGCTAACCTCTTCTGTTGAGCCTGAGAGTGGGGAGAACATCAAAAGAACCACCTAAGAGAAAAGGAACTGGGCAAAGGGGGAGGGGTAGGACTCAATCTAATAGATCAACATAGATACACAATTATGGGCAGTTTTGATAATGAGATAATAATACACTGGAGGCTCTGGGCCTTGGAGAAGAAAGGAGCTGGATGAAAAGGATAATTATCACTCTACTTATAATCCTAGTAGAAGACAGAAGTCTGCAAATACAGACAGAGGCCAGGCTAGTGTCTTCCATCTGGCAAAGGGCTGATACAGTGTCTTTAACCTTGCTTGCTATGCCCTGCCTCTGCTGCTCAGAACACCTCACACTGAGGAGAAACTGTCATGGGAGTTAAAGGACTAAATGGTGGAAAGGCAGAGGGCTGAGGGTGCCACATAGGCCCACTGCCTCTTTTCAGGACCAGATTAACAGCTTTGCAGGTAACTGGTAATCACATCTCTAACCAGCTTCCACAGCCATCTCCCATGACTGCCACTTTTGGGTTGCTTGAACTTGCCAAAAGGTAGTTTAGCCAGGCTTACATGATATTCTTTGCCAAGACAAAGGTACAGATGTGGAACCCAGCATTACCACCAAGACAAAAGACTCATGACAGGATACACATAGGTCACAGCACATCTCCTTTTCCAAGCTATGATCTATCTAGGAAGGGGAATATAATTTTGGATCCATGAATAGTCAGGAAGGTGGTGGTTTGTGTTCCTCCTGATAGTGTATACCAAACTATGTGCTTGGGAGGTAGGGCTCAATGGTAGAGGGCTTACCTATCATGTACATAGCTCTGGGTTTGATCCCTAGCACCACACACGAAGAAGAATATTTGTGTATTTGTCTGAGAAGAGGCTCTGCAGTTTCCTCCAGCTACTCAGCAAGGCCTACTATGATCCAATACTTTGTTTTGTTTTGCTTTGGTTTTGGTTTTTCCAGACAGGGTTTCTCTGTTGTATCTCTGGCTGCCCTGGAACTCACTCTATAGACCAGGCTGACCTCAAACTCACAGAGATCCTCTGCCTCTGCTTCCCAAGTACTGGGATTAAAGGCAGGTGCTACCACTGCCAAGCTATGATCTGAACCCTAAAGCTAAAAGAAAGTTAGAAAGCATTGCCTATACCTTGTCTCACCAGCTTGCATGCACACTCAACTCTAAATCTTGGTCACAGAACAGAAGATGGAGTCACACCTGGGTTCTAGGCATGACTCCTTTAGCAAGTCATATAACTTCGGAAATCTCCCTGTAAGAGCAGTCCTTAGACAAACACCTCAGCTTAGGTGGACTCTCAGGACTGGCTAACCTGTGGAGGTTATCCAAGGTCCTCTAGATGAGTCCAGAATTGAGCCAGGGGTTTAGCCAGGCTCAAAAATTTGGGATATCCCCATGCCCCACACTGTATGAATTCTGTGGAGGGATGGCACACCGAGGACCTCAGGTTGGAGTGGGATTAATGGCCCATGTTAGCCTGGAGACTCTGCAGCCTGCGGGCCAGGTATGCACTGGAGTGGAGGGGAACCTGGAGGGGCTTCCCCTGAGCCCTGTACTGTCCACTCTGATGCTGTGAATGTGACAAAGGAGAGGGTAGAGCCAAGTACCAAGGAATCCCATGACATGCACGAAAGCCCTGCAGAAAGAGCTAGAACAGTTTGCCAAGAGGCTAAAGAAGACAGGGATCATCTTGCAGTACACCCAGGTCAATATGGTGCTCACCTGGGGCATTCTCTTTAGAAAGGTTCAGCCAGATGACCATCTGCTGCTTTGAGGCCCTGCAGCTGAGTTTCAAGAACAAGTATAAGCTATAGTCCCTGATGGAGAAGTGGACAGAGGAAGCCAAAAACAACAAGACCCTTCAACAAGAGATGTACAAAGTGGAGACCCTGGTGCAGGCCCACAGGAGAAATCAGAGCATCAAGAACCACATAAGAAGGAACCTGAAGAACATGTTACTATAGTGCCTGAAACCCACAGCAGATCATCATGGAGCAGCTTGGACTAGAGAAATATGCAGTCTGGCTGTGGTTCTGTAATTGCCAAAAGAGCAAAGGATCATCCATTAGACTATTCCTGATAAGGGGAGTGTAAGACTTCAAAGTCTCCTTTCCCAAGAAGGTCTCTATCCTCCTTTCCTCTGCCCTCAGGGCCCAGTTTTGACTCTCCAGGGGAAACCCACTTCACCATGCTCTGCTCTTAGGTCCCTTTCCCCAAGGACGAAGCTTTTCCCACTACTCCTGTCACTGCTCTGAGCTCTCTAATACAAACTAAGGTGCCAGCCCTACACGGGGATGTAAGGAGCAGGGAGATGGGGAAAGATGTAGAAGAGAACCAGCAGCCTATACCACCACAGTTTTGATATTAAGTTCTTCATTTAGTGAAGACAATTGGAGCACAAAAGGGTGGAGGCAGGAAGTGTTGGGGTAGGTAGTAAGAGGAAAGATGAAGTTCAGTGCTGCCATTGATCATGAGCCAATCACTTATCATTTCATCCTTAAATAAAAAAGCCTAGGACATCAGACAGAGGGGTGGCGGAGAAGGGGGAGAGAGAGAGAGAGAGAGAGAGAGAGAGAAAGAGAGAGAGAGAGAGAGAGAGAGAGAGAGATATCAAATCATACAAGCTTTGATCACCTGCCTAATCCAATCATTGGTTCCATGATGTGTTTCCTCTGCTTGCCTTTAAGAAGCAGAAGGACACACCACTACAAACTGCTTTGAAGATGCTTCATCTCAAGCTACATCCTATCAATAAGAAGCACTTACTTGTAACTTGTTCCATTGGAAAAGAGGTCCTTCTTCTAGGATGTTAGCTTTAAAGATGGAGAAACACATAGAACTGAAGTTGGGGCGTTTTCTAGCTGGTCTGCAAATCCTGGTGCCAATCAGTCACAGGGCAGAAGAGCTCACATGGAAATTCACTGATAATTTCACTGATGACTTCAAATCCTTTAGCTCACTGTGGTGACTTCCTCCAACTCCTCACCGTGTCTTTATGTATGCAAGTGTATATATGTCGAAGGATGGGCACAACACTAATTGGTTCTTTCTTGCTTCCTCATTAACTGCTAATGAGGAAAAAAAGATTAAGAAGATAAAGGGCCAAAAAGGAAAGGCAAAAGAGAAGTCAAAGCTGCTTTTCCTGCCTAATTAGATCATCAGGTTTAAGCGTGAAGTGCCAGCCTTCCTGTGTCTCATTGGAAGTCAATCTGAACTCAAGCACTGCAAAGTCAACAGCCCTAAAGGCCAAAGTTGCTCAAGAGGAGCCCCAACTATATGAAAGGGCCAGACCAATATCGACTGCCAAAACAAACGCAAAAGAAGATATGAGCTTCGTTCAGCTTTTATTTTAGAAAAGGGGTGTAAAGACTGACCAGGATGGTTGGGATCACTTCTGAAGATAGCCCACCAAAGAAGTTTGCAGTGACAGGAAAAGTGATGCATATTCTTGATAAGCTAGTTGACAATAGATTGGGATGTATTTAGAAAGCACTGTGTGTTGTTGTAACAGATCCAAGCCAAGATTCGAGGAAGAAAAGATAGAGGTGTGGGGAGAGAGAGAAAAAGAGAAAAGGAGGAGGAAAGGGAGAAGGGGGGAGGAAAGAAAGGGAGAGAAAAATCAAGGGGCAGCCGGGAAGAATATCAATATCATCTGTGTAAGATAGTGCAGGCATCATGGACCCCACCAGGTCCTCTGCCCACCCCCATTTATATGTCACAGTTCTAACCACTGGTGTCTTAGAATGAGAGTATATTTGGAGACAGGGATTTAAAGAAGAGACTGAGGTAAAAGTAGGCTATTACAATGTGCTCTGATCCAACGTGATAGATATCTTCATAAATAGTTGGCCACACCAAGAAACCGTGAGAAGAATAAACATGATGGCTGCTATCTTCAAGCCAAAGAGGCCAAAAGAAGTCAATCCTGTTGACATCTTGACCTCGGGGATGATAACTGAACTTAGCTTCAGAAGCTGTTAAGAATTACCAAATCCACTCATGTAAAAAACAGTTACAGCAGCACTTGACACAAAATCATCACTCAAGAAGTGGCAGCTCAGGTTGCTGCCCCTGTAGTTATTGATAACAGACTGAGGGAAACAACAGGAGACCTAGTGAGGTACACTCAATTGCTGTTAACAATAGTGTCTCACCGAAAACCTCACCACTAGCTTCCTAAATGCCCTCCTAGTGTGTATCTATGCCCCTTGGGGCTTTTATTCCCATACCTGTGCAATGGTAGTCTTAACTTCTTCATGAGCTCAGGGTATTACAAGGAAGCAGTTCTTGGTTTTCACTGGGAACAAAACCACAGGTAGCAGAAGCTGTTTAGCCAGGGCTCTATGCTGGCCACCTTCAAACTCAGAATCTCTAGCTCCATAAGTTCAGGGAATGATTTTCTGAGGTGCTCTCACCCCCTGTACTGTTCCCGGTAGCTGAGAGAGCCGAGGAAAATCAAGTCAGCATCTCTCTGGTCGCCTGGCCTCTCAGTCCCCTGGGGGCTGGAATCAGGTGAGGAGAGAAACAAGGAGACAAGGAGGAGAGGACAAGGGAGCAATGGGTGCTTTCCTAAGCCTTAGCTGTTCCTACCACAGGCAGAGAGCAACTTCTGCTTCCTAATTCTGAGCAACAGGAAAGAGCAACGGGGTACAAAATCAGCTATTTTTTTAAAAGTACAAGTTTATTCTGTTGATTTGGGTTATCCACACCATTCTGTGATATATTATGCCCTCTGTTCTGAGGACAGGGCTTGAGGCATGTATTTTTTTATGGTTGTTTGTTTAGTGCTAGGGAAAGTCTCCAAGGTCTTATATAGCAGAAGTGCATGTTCTCCCATTGAGCTACACTTGGAGCCCCAAGGCATGCGTTCTGATTCTACAATTTAGCAGGTCTAGTCAGGCCAATTATATTATGGGGGACATAGACGTCAGAGCAATAGTGTCTATGATGCAACCTATTCCTGCTCAGGCCATCTCACCAGGGAACAGCGATCAGAATGAACCCTACCTATTAAATCAGAAACAGCACTGCCTGCCAGCTCTCCTTTCACATCAGCCCAATGGTCCACATAAAAATTGCTCTGGGCTCCTTGGAAGACAGGGTCTAGGTCATCTGAGCTACCATCAAAGGAAATTCAGATACAATAAATCTATGGTGGTGGGCTGAACCACCAGCATTTCTGCTGGAGCCCTAATACCCTGGCAATGAAGTTGAAGTCTGTCGACAAGGTTCCAGACTCCCCAGTGGGGAACTTACCAGCCATTCTGCCCCTTTCTCCCCTTTGCTGTAATGACGACAAAAGTCTTTCATTATGTCTGCATGGCCTAGTGATACCTTAGCTGGCCGGTGTTAGCTGAGAAGGAGAAGCAGCCATTTTTTACTCAAAAGTAATTGTCATTGTAAAATATCTTGCAGGCTTCTAAGTCCTGGCATGTGTAAAGCTACCCATTCATATTGATAGTAACAGATAGAAGCAAAAGGGGCCTAGACAGAGAAAAAAACAAATACGCACCAAACAGCTAAAAACTGAAAAATAAAAACCTTCTTTGCCTACATGGCACCCTGCTCTGTTTGGGGCAGATGGAGATATTATTCAGCTAACAGTACTAAGTCAAATGTTCTTTCTTAGCAAACAAGATAAGTTGCAGGAGGAAGGACTCCCAACCCCCATCCTGGGCGTGACTACATCTACATAGGAAACCTGTGAAGGCCTGAGCAACATCTGCATATCAAAAAACTATTTGGCTTTTTAAACCTCTTCCCAGAGCAACTCTCTCTCTTTCTGGTGTGCCCTTTCCCTGGTAATGCATGTTGTCAGCCTCTCCCTCCTTCTCTTCTTGGTGTAGTTTTTTCCACTGACAAGGCACATTGCATTGTCAGTCTCTCTCTTGCCCCTCTCTTTTCTTAATATATATATATATATATATATATATATATATATATACTGTTAATTCCCCTATTAAAAATGCTCCTGCGTTTTACTTCTAAAGCGTGTTCCACGTGTCATTTTTAAAGCGCGATCATGTGTGTCATTTCCTCGGGTCCCATAAAAGAACGAACTACCTGTTCCTTTGGCATTCTTCATTTTCCTGCGCTCATACTCCCTCCTGAGTAGAGTTTCCGTGAACCCATTTGCGGGAAACGCTGGTTCCCTCCACACATTCCTAACAAACAACAGCCAGCTGATGCTGAATTTCAGGCCACACTTTCAATAATGAGTGCCTAACATGCGGGTTCTCTACGAACAGTCTGAGGAGCCTTGTTTTGGCATCACTTGGGGGTCTGTCTGCTACTGCCCCACCAATTAGTTGCTCTAGGGTGAGTCTGGCAATCCTTCTCATTTGCTTGTTTCTTTGTTTCATGGTGTTAGGGATGGGAACCAGGGACGTGAATATAATAGGCAGACATTCTAGTACTGAGCTAAAGCCCAGCCCAGCTAATAATCTGATGAGCCCAGAGCATAGTGAGAAGGTTCAAAAATCATTGCTTTAGACGAAATTTCACTTTTAATTTCTACTGATGTATTATATAAATAAATTATTATATAAATTATATTATAATTATAATTAATTATATATATAAATTATATTATATATATAAATTATATAAATTTATAATATATAAATTATATAAATAGAGAGAAGATGACTACATTCTTCTGAAGGAGCAGTGTGTAGCCTGATTTTAGGATTGTGAGGCTTGGACTCTGGTCTCAACTGCCACTTATGATTCAGGTGACATCCTGAATGCCAGTGTCTTCCTCTGTGAAACACAAGGCTGTGATACTTGTCCTATCTACCTACCTCAAAAACAAACAAGCAAACAAGAAAAAAAAACCTATCATATCAAAAGTCCTTGTGAACTATAAAATTCTATCCAAGAAGAATCTTCACTTCAAGGGTTCACCTAGGAGGCAAATTTAAGTCATGAAAGCATGAAGCCATATACCCATCTTTACAGGCCATTTCTTTCCCTGGACTTTCAATAAGTGGTTCATTAATTTCACAGGAGCCACACATGTAGGAGTCTAGACAGTATACTATTCCCCCAGCCTTGTAGCTCCTGCTTCTCCTGAAGTTGGAGGTTGAGGAAGTGAACCACTCTGCCCTGTAGATTTGGGCAGATGTAGAAGAAATATGCTTGCCCAAGAGGGTTCTTGGCAAAACAGACAAGTTTTGAGGCTCCCCAGAATGTTATTCTATATCATTATTCCCCTTAAAACTTCTAGAAGTCTCAGCCTAAAGGTGGGGTCTTAGGTCCATTACTTCCCACCATTAAACCTCTCAAATTTCTATAAAATTTTGGTTTTTCTAGTTCTAATCTAAACCCTTATTGTAGCCCAAGTCTAAGAAACTACTTCTGTCTCATCAATCCTCCTTTATCTCCAGACATGACTGTGTCAAACATCAACATTAACATACACAAATTAAAATCACATGACCATAAGGGCAATGAATTAGGAGAAACATTAGAGAGAGCAATGGATTAAGCATATCCTGATTTAGATGTTGCTTATCCATTTCTAGAAGAGACACTTACCAGCGGGTGTTTACCACAGGAAACAGCAATGCCAGAAGAGCTCCATTCAACATGTGCATCTGTAACCTGGAGAACGAAGATCAACAGGTTACTAGAGAGAAGAAAATGTTTGAGATTGAGCTAGGCCACGTGGAGAGAAGTGGCCCTGTACAAAAACCAGCCCGAGAGCGCACCCACATGCAAAGTAAATGAAAATTGGTATATGTTGGGTTTATTACCCGAAACACTGCCGCAGAACCCCCAGACATTTCCTGAACACACTTTGGTTACAACAGTTCATTACATGCCAAGCTCTGTGTTCCCTAAACATTCAGCTAGCCCCAACCAATAGCTGCGACATTTGAAAAGGGGAGTGCAACAGCTAACTGCTAATAAGCAGTGCTATAGAAGCCTGTTTATTAGAATGAGGCCGATTGTTTATCAAGCCATGGTCAGTCTTTCCCCCAAAGACCTGAACAGAAAGGGCTGGTGGTACAAGCTAGCAAGCTGTCTGTGAGAGTCAGTATTGTCAACTTGACATCTAGGAGGCATGATGTTCCTAGCTCTTATTGCTCCTTGCTCTTGGCTATGGATGTAATGTGACCAATTTTCTCAGGTACCTGACGCCTTGACGTCCCTATCCTGAAGGACTATAACATGGAATTGTGAGCCAAATAAACCATTTCTCCATTAAGTTCCATTTGTCAGTGTATTTTAGCACAGCAACAGGAAAAGAAACTGACAGGCTCTGACTACAGTGTGGTGCAGACTGTGTTTCCCTGGGGTCTCAGCAATGCCTTTACTAGCTGCTACTGGAGGTTTGCAGGGCAAACAGGGAAACCCTCAAGACTGTCTCTGATCTATTTTGTGTATGGGATTCTGTAAGTTAAAAACAAAGCAATGCTAGGGCCTTAGCTTAGTGGCAGAGCCCTCGATTAGCTTACACAATGCCCTGGTCTCTTTATCTAGCATTACAGAAGAGGAGAAAGGAAAGGAGGGAAGAGAGGAGGAACATCAAGTAATTAATGATAGTGTTTTCCAGTCCCAATACCAGACTTGTTAAAATGCATACTATACATCCTTTCTAAGTCAAAAACAACTAACCCCAAACTCCTCTTGTTAAGTCTCTGTGGAGGATTTAAGCAGCTTTTTTCACCACTCAGGGCAATTTTTTTCTATACTTGAAGTAGAGGCAAAGGATGAGTTTGTTCCTCCTGAAGAAAACCTGATTTGATTGATCACCAACCACCACCACAGAACTGTGCCTCTCAGATACACAACAGTAAAGGCACTAGCTGAGTAAGATTCTACATGATATCTGAGTCTGTCTCTGTCTCTCTGTCTCCCCCTCCTACACACACACACACACACACACACACACACACAGACACACACACACAGACACACACACACACAGACACACACACATACAAACACTAGTCCTAGGATACCAGGATACGTTGAAGAACCCTATCAGGCCTGTCCAACTTTGGCCCACGGGCTACATGTGTCTGGTACAACTAAGAAGGTTGTACTAGACAAGACTCATAAACTTAAAACATAATGATGATATTTTTGCTATTGTTTAACTCAGCTGTGCGGTTTTCAAAAGAGCGCTCTGTAGATGACAGTGCTGTGTTGCAGCATCAAAAGTCTGAACATACCTGCACCTAGATATTTAGTTCTTCTCTGGTAGGTCACAAAAAAAATATTTCCACAACTAAGAAATGTTCCAAGTGCACCCCACAGGATGGCACAAAAGCCCAAGGCTGCTTTTCATTCTCCATTCCCACCCCTGCTAACTCTTTCTTCCTGATATTCTTTGTCACCGAGGACTCAATGATCGTGATGATATGCAAAGTATTGAATTAGGTCTTTGTATGAACTCTCTCACTTTATTTAGGCACTGTGATTTTTCCATTGTTTTAATGGGAAACCAGCTTCATTCAGGAAAGTAAGGTGACCTGGTCAATGCCAAGACTCACACCCAAATTTATCTGCCATCAGATTTCAAATTCCCACCATTATCACTGCCTTATAACAGCACCTCCCTCCCTTCTAAATATGACCTCAGAGAAATCAGAGATGTGCCTCTGCCCTTCCTTTGGTTTCAGGCATCTCTCTACCTCCTCCTGTATCATCTGCCTTAGGTTTAATATGACTCCAGGGGTAATTTTTAGGGTGAAAGACTCTCTAGACATATAGGTTAGTAGTAGCAGGCAGGTCAAAGAAATGGGACTCTTTTTACTTCAGGCTGACCAGCTGAGTTCAGAAAGGCCATCCAAATAGATACCCGGTACTCTAAAAAACTGACTTTAGGTCTTGAGTAAACTCTGTGGACTCTGACTTAACATTGCCACTTGGCCCTCTCCTGTGACAGCAACAGCATAGATTCATGCTGGTGGAAGAGGGAAAGTCACATCGATGATCCATGTACTACTAGAGTCTGATGCCAGGCTTTGCCATTGACCTCAAAGGAAAGTTGGCATTTTTACAAGGTCAGTTAGACATTGGATACCAAAAGTTACATCTTAGGATGACAGAATAGAGTCCAAGGGCCCATAGAAGGCCAATAATAAAGAAGATAAAAATTAATATCAAGAACCAAAAAAATCCCATGTAAAGACAAGCCTTGTTTGGAGTTCACAAAATTCACTTTCACAAGGTGGTGATGGGGAAAAAAGGACTTGTACAAAAAATATTGAACACGTGCAAATCACTGGGCAAAGTATTCAGAACTATCAGCTAATTCAATCTTCCTAGATTTTTGTTTTGTTTTGTTTTGTTTTGTTGTTTGCTTGTTTTGACAAGGGTCGAATTATGTAGTTCTGGCTGTCCTGAAACTCACTATGTAGACTAGACTGGCCTTGAACTCACAGAAATCTGCAGCCTCTTCCACCCAAGTGGGATTAAAGGTGTATGCCACCATGCTTGGCTTACCTAGTTTGTAATGTAATGATCACTATCATCTTCATTTCATAACTGAGAAAACCAAAACTCCATATACTTGACTTGTACAAGATCACATGGGTAATACGTCCAGTTTCAAACCTACATTTATGTCAGTGTGCTCATCTCCAAGCATGGCGTGAGTATTAATTACATATGTCCTGTATAACTAGGTACTCTTTGTACTGTAATCAAGAAGGGCCGTCTGAGTTCTTTTTTTTTTTTAATATTTCAATTATTTGTCAGGGAGAGAGAGAGAAGGAGGATGGAGGAAAGAAAGATCACTTGCCTTATATGTGTGCTGTCCTGGGTTCTATTCCCTATTTTACACACACACACAAACACACACACGGGGTCTTTGATATGTAAACTAACCAGTCCACAGGTTTACTTCCTCTACGTACATTCCTCCACCTTAGCCAGCCCAGAAGTAGGGGCTATGCAACTAAAACCCACAGCTACAGTTAGAGCTTATAGAAAAGATTCAAACTAGTCCATCCTCAATCCTTTACCCAGCCCTGTCTTATCTTGCCTTTCCAGAGAAAACTCAATGACAGTGGCCTAAACGTTCCCTTTGTCTCTGCCTTCTTCTTGACTGCTTCATCTTAATGTCTTTTCCATGTGGCTCTACTTGGGAGTACTAGATCCTTTCAAATAAAATAAACCTTGTTCTCTTAAGCTTCTCTTCTATCTCCTCTTTAGCTACACCTGACTGGCCACCTGGTAAAACAAAAATACAAAACAGCAATTACTACTATCATTCATACTTCCTGTAGGCAATTTTTTATGAAACTTCTTTGTTTTTGTTTCATGTGTATGAATGTTCTCTTGCACGCATATGTGTAGACCACCAGGGTGCCTGTTGATCTCAGAGGCCAGAAGAGGATAGCAGATCCTCCTGGAATCGGGGTTACAAACCACTGTGAGCTGCCATGTGGATACTAGGAACCCAACATAGAAATTCTACAAGAGCAGCATGCACTATAAACAGCTGAGCCATCTCTCCAGCCCTTCTGTAAGTAATTCCAGTTTATACTGTGCTTTGTTAACTTGGTTGGTTAGAATGTATCACTCCATAGAGGAAAGATTACAGTTCTCACCAAAATGATCTACAGATTCTAAGCAATTTTGGCGAAAATCTCAGCAGTATTTTTTGTGTATATGGACAAATTGATTTTTAAATGTACACAGAAAGGCCATAGAAACAGGACTAACTACAATAGTGCCTGATTTTAAAGTTACAAGACAATGTACCATTGGCCAAGAACAGACCCATCAATCAACAAATCAACAAAATAAAACACTTCAGAATCAGGCTACATTAATATGCTCATTTGATTTTGACAATAGTGCAAATAGTATTGGAACACTGGGGATATTCACATCACCTTCAAATAGAATTGCTAAAATAAAACACTGGCAGCAGAATTTGTTACACAGGATGTAGAAAACTATTTGTTGTGGGAAGAAATGGAATATATAAAACTACTACTACTGCTAAGTTAGGCAGTATATTATATTTATTATTTAAAATAATTTTAAATTTAAACATATTTTGATCATATTCTTCCCCTCCCCCAAGTCCTTCCATATCCTCTTGCCTCCAAGACTTTCTTTCCCTACACACCCAACATTAAGTTCCTTCCCAAAAACAAACCAAAAACCCAATACAGCAACAAAACCCCGAAAACCTACAAAACAAACATCACCCAAAAACAAAAAGACAAAAACAACAAACTGTAAACAAACAAAAGCGCACGCGCGCGCACACACACACACACACACACACACACACACACACAAAATGAAGTCTATTATTTGTTGGTCAATTACTCTTGAACATGAGATATGCTCTGGAGTAGTTGATATAACAACTGTCATTTCATTGGAGAAATCAAGAAACTAGACATCAAGATGACAAATAACCCAACTTCAAAAAATTTATGAAAGTGTAGAAAGCTAAAACAGCTCATTCAATGCCTCAATAATTCTGCTTCAGGGTTATTTACCATCCTGAAATGAAAATTTATGTTTCCATGAAAATCTACACTCAAATGTTTACAGCACTTCAATAAAAGCCAAATATGAATTCAGCACAAGTGACCTTAAATGAGAAAATAAGGAAACTGGCCAATGTATATCATGGAAAACCACTCAGAGAGGAAACACAAGTGAACAACTGATACAAGTAACAACCTGAATGAATTTCAAAAGCAGTATGTGAGACAAGCAGATTTTTGTGAGTTCAAGGCCAGTCCGGTCTATATGTCAAGTTCCAGGACAGCCAGGACTATACAGAGGAACCAATCGCAAAATAAAATTAAAATTAAAAAAGATTTGTTAAGGCCAGATGTAGTGGCACATGCCTTTAATCAGAGCACTCAGGAGGTAGAGACAGGAAGATCTCTGTGAGTTTGAGGCCAGTCTGGTCTACATAGTGAGTTCCAGGACAGCCGGGGCTATGTAAAAAGATCCTGCCTCAAAAAAAAAAAAAAAAGAAAAAAAAGAAGCACTATGCTGCATGCACAAATGATAAAGCCATTCTCCCAAGGCTGTATGCAGTAAGGTTCCATTTATATGATATTAAGATAAAACAGTGTTCAGCCCTGAAAACATCATACAAGTAACATTATACAGACTCAGCAAGTTGTGTTTATGTATTTAGGAATATGTGTGTGACTCTGTGTGTGTGTGTGTGTGTGTGTGTGTGTGTGTGTGTGTGTTAAACAACAATTAACGAAAAAAGAGGCCATGAATTTGAAAGAGAACAAAGAGAGGCACACGAAATAAAAGGGTTTGGAGGGAGGAAAGGGAAAGAGAAAATGATGTAATTATAGTATAACTTCAATATATAAAAAATAATTTTTAGAAAACTAAATTGAATCAGAGTAAGGAATGCCTGCCAGGTTTTAGGGGTATGGATGTCAGTCTAAGGGTACAGTGTGAGGACTTTCCAAAGTGATGGGATGTACTATACTCAGACTATGATGATCATTAGGGTCATCTACATGTGCGTTAGAACTCAAAGGACTTTACAACAGACTAAAATTTACAATGACAAAATTTCAAATATGCATGCGAAGCAAAACAGTGAACTCTCAGTTTCAGCTTTAACACCTACAGAGAAAGCCAAGATTCTAAATCTTTTAAACAATGCTTTTTCAGCTTAGTCCATTTATCTTGAAACTCTCAAATATTCAGAAACATAAAAATAATAGACTGTGTACCCATTTGCCCCTATTCCACTTAATACATCAACAGTATTGATTCAGTTGAAGCTATCACTATATCCTTTCTGAATAGTATTTTCTGCCACGCTCCTAAAAACAAGAACCTCAATGGTAAAACATTTCCTTTTTATTCACACTTGATACATTTTTTTCCATTTGTATGTACCCACAAACCATATAATGTGCTGTTTAATGCTTCTATTACATATGTGGCATCATAAATATTATATGATATGGATGGTTCCTGCAAGTTACATTTTTTTACTCAGCATGGCTTCTTCTAATTATCTGTCAATACAGGCAGCTCTGCCTCATCTGTTTTTATACAGATGTATATTGCATATGTATTTTGTAGCCTTTTGAGAGGCAAATGCCTTTGAGCTTTATCCATGTTGTCGGTGGACTATATCAGTAATCTACTCCTCTTAGTTTCTGAGTAGTTGCTCATGGTATGTATGCACCATCTTTTTTATTTTGAGTTTAAGGACACTCAATCTGGTACTATATTCTATCTTATTCCACAGGATATTTCTCCATTATCATATTAACAAACATCTGAATTTATTTCCTTCCTATTGACCAGATACATTGAGATTTACTTTCTATGATTTGTATTACAGATAAAATAGAACCATTTCTATTAAACCAGAGTCCAGAGGCCTTCTACACTGACCTTCTGTTTCTCTAAGCTCAGTGTCTGAGAGTATACTATTTTGGTCAGCTGTGTGAGGTCCCACAGTACATGCCTGTCATATAACAAGGAATGCTACATTTATCTGTATTTTAGGATTCATATTTTAGAAAGTATGATAAATGTTAAATCTTAGGACTTGCATATGTTTATTCTGTTCTGATCACTTCTTTGAAAGTTTGAAAGTTTTCACAATAAAAATGGGAACACAAAAGAAACACAAAGTTTTTTTTTTAAGTGAAAGGTAAATGAATAACGTTTGGGTGGCTTTGCCGATAGACACAAAGACCATTTTCATGGAGCAGCCAGTAGATTTCCACTACCTTATTCTGGACTAAATGGGGTCACATAAGTGCAAAGGTTCTGAAACATTTCCCTCTCTTATGAAGTTGATATAAGCTTCCATCTGGAAAATGCTCAACTGGTAAAAGAGGCTACTTAGCTGAAAATAATCTCCATTCTGAAATTCTACTTATCTAAATGAAAGCAATTTTCAGTCTCAAATTTTAAAAGTGAAGTACAGAGATGGTGAAGGGTAAAGACAGGGATAATTCTATGTATTATTAGTAGCACTTATTGAGTGCTTAGTATATGTTAGCTCCATGCTAAAAAAAAAATTCCAGGGGTTAGCTCCTCTAATTCTTACAAGCATTCAAAGAGGGAAGTGGCTATTAATATGTTCTTTACAAATAAAGAAATGGAGGCTGAGGCTTTCATCTTCACTCAGGATCAAAAAGCAAGTAGCAGAAGCATACATATATCTCAGGTCATGTAATTCCACTGCTTTATTTAAGAATCCTTTAATACCTATCTAGCCAAGAAGATAAATGCTGAATTAACAGGACACTGTTTATATATTTATATTATCTTATATGAATTATACTGTATTATAATTATTATGATGCATTATTCATCCAAATAATAGATATTTATATGGTGATTAGAAATAATTTTTAGAGAAGTATTTAATAAAATAAGGAAACAACTATAGGATATTAACTAAAATATTGAAGCAGTTGTGGTTACTAACATTTGTTTTGTTTTGCTTTTATTTTTTTTTGAGACAGATTCTAATATAACCCAGGCTGGCCCTGAACTTGATACATAATCTGATCCTCCTGATTTCACCTCCTAAGTATTGTTATTACAGGCATGCATCACCACATCTGGCTTACTAGCTTTTAAAGCACTACAAAACATAAAGAGGATAACCATTATTTCTGAGTACATACATGATGAAAACCGGAACCATCTCACCAACAGGAATTATCTGTTATTCTTACTGTTTTATTTATTGCTTTATGAAATGTTTCAGCTTTTCTGTACAATAAGCACACATGACTTTTATAAGAATGGCACATCTCTACTTTTTCATTACTGATTACACAGCTTCAACACAGCTTGCCCAAATCTTATTAAGCTATATTGTTCTTTTTTCACATGCATAGCACAGGAGACTCTCCACACTTTGCTTTCTCAAGCTGGGAAGAGTTATCTAGTGTGATAACCTTTCCTTTTCCTGAAGATGACACATACCCAAACATGTTTTAAATCACAGATACACAAAAGGAAGAAGAGGAAGAAAAAAGAAAGCAATTCTTGCTCAGTAAGATCTTCCCGGGAGATTTGTAAAGGACAAGATATGCATGTGGGGAAGAAGATCGTTTATGTTGTAGACATGGGAGAGCGACTATAATCAACTGGAAAGGTCAGGTCCCTCACTCGTTAAAGCATTAAGGAAAGAATGTATATGAATATAGGCAGGGTCCAGACGATTGGTCTTAGGGAAGCAGGTACCTGAGCTCAGTACCACACCAAAGAGTAAATGGTTTCCCAGAACTTCTTCCAATTTCCTAGAAGTCTTCTAGGTTCCAGGACTTCTTTCCCATTAAATGCATAGTGTTCATCTGGACAGCTTTTTCTCCCTTGCCAAGACCAAGTCTTAATAAGGCTGAACAGGTCAGAGGCTATCTCCTAAACACCTTTTTCAGTAATGAGTCCAAAGCTAAGCCCGAAATCAGCCACCTCCATGTCAAGGGTGCCAAAAAGCTGCCCCTTTTATGACTCCAAGCTGAGCTACAGTTCCAAATCTTTCACATTCCACAGAAGCTCATCTGATGAGCGGAGCACAGGAAAAAAAAAAAAAACAGCGTTGATGCATTAAGACACAACAGGTTAGGGCTGGGGCTACAGCTCTGTGGTGAAATGCCTGCCTCCCATGCATGAGGCTGTAGGTTCAGTCAATATGAAAGAGACAGAAAGGAGGGGTGGACAAAAAAGAAGGAAGGGAGGGAGGGAGGAAGGAAGAAAAAAGAAAAGAAAAGAAAACCAACAGGTCCAACCAGACTCTATCTCAGCTTCAGAGCAGTCACAGATATGAGGCTCACTGGAGAAAGCAATGATACTTAAAATCCAATAATTATATTTTATTTCAAAAATATTTAATTCAGAAAGTACAATAAAGTATAAGTGGGATCTACAAAAGAGAATGCCACCAGGCTACAGAATTACTCCAATGTCATGTGGCCCAAAGGTCAATGGCATATCAGTCTTGCAATGCCATGATCACATGTCAAGCTGTCCTAATTCTACCCTCACCTATCCCCCACATTTCCCTCACGTACCTTGGCTCACACGTGGCCTATAGTCCTCTCTCCATCCAGCAGTACACCTCTGCTCTCTGCGGCACAGATGAAATTTCATCTCCTCTCTTTCAAAAGCCTCCCCAGACTGAGTCAGCAGACACTCATGACCATATAATCTCACTCGCATCACAGCTTCCCTGCTTTCTGTGTGCTCATGAAGATGAGCAGCTTTCAGGGTTTCAGAACTGGGGGGCGGGGAGGGCATACCATAGGATTCCAGAAGCAGAGGCTGTGGGTCAGCCCTCTGTTAGCCACTTTTCTCACACAGGATGTGTGGAAAATTTGGAGCCATTCTGGCTCCACAATTCACTCTTAGAGGGTCTTGAGCTCTCTCCACTCTTGGTGCACATTTGGATAGCCCATCACATTAAGTAGTGGGTATTCATAACGGAAGGCAACTGTCAGATCATAACCCAAAGCTGGCAAAATCTTGCTGCCATTCTCTTTTCCTTCCATTCCTTCAAGTTATCCGAACAGAGAGAAAGAACAAGTCCTCTAAGCTTCTCTAATAAATCTTTTAAATGTGAAATCTTTTAAAGAAGAGCAACCACCTTACCAAGGTGGCACGGTTCTGGAAGTCTCAGCAACTGGGGAGGCTGAGGGGGTGTCACTTGAGCCCATGCATTGGAGACTAAACTATACAATACAGTAAGACCCTGTGATGAATGAATGGTTGGATGGACGAATGGAAGGGTGAAAGAAAAGTGCAACCAGGGCAACAAAATACAAGCTGAAAATTATATCCCTCTATGGTGACAGCATTCAGAGACCAGGAAGGAGTATAAAAGCATTCTACTATATGATGACAACATCACCTTTAGCCTACCTAATAGACCCAACAGAGACAGAGGAAATCTGAAGCTGCTATGTGGTTCCAGGGACTTCAGTGCACAGGACTGATGACTCCTTTGGCCCCTAGCCCTAAGATCTTAGCCATCCTCTAATGTCACAGGGGTAGTGGAAAATAGACCTGGATCTGTTAACTGTGTTCCAGGAACAACTTTAAATACACCAGAGCCCTGCTTCCCCAACTCCTAATTCCCAGACACACTGAAGAGTGCAGCAGGAATTTAGGCTGTTTATACTTGTTGGTCAAACAGGTCAGCAAAGACTAGGGCTGCAGGTAGAAAATATCCTCTGTATACCACCAAGAGAAAAGCAATAGGCTCAGAAGGGCAGTGCTATCTCCAGATGTAAAGGTCTCCAACTGATGAGGAAGAACCCTTACCTTGAGCTTACAGAACAATAGGCTATAGCCAGTGGCTGCTCTTTTATCTACTGAGTCAATTGTGGTCAGTAACTTAAGAACCAGGATTTTCTAGCTTTGGGAAGAGATGAGGTCATCTTCAGGAAGTATAATCACCAACTGTATTATAATCAGGAAAGACTGTCAGAGGATTTTTTTAAACTACTCTAATTATTTGGGGGGGTGGGGTGGGTTGTGTGATTGCCATGGTACATGTCTGGAGACCAGAATACAGCTTTGTGGAATTGGTTTTCTTTTTCCTTCTTTATGTGAGTTCTGGATATTGAACTCAGGTCATCAGGCTGATTCAGCAAGCATCTTTACCCATTCGACATCTAGAAGGCCCCTGTTTGCTTTTTAAGTTGTGTCTGATATGAAGACTTGTAATAGTACCAGTAGTTTCCCAACGAGAAAATCCCTGCTCTGATGCTTATATCAGAAAACATGAAGACAAATTCCAACCTTAACGACCATGGGATGGTGTCACCAGGAGCAACTTGAGCTTTCAAGAGCCCTTTATTCGTCATCAAGGTATTCATTCATTTTAGGTAGACAGGAAATCACCTACTACCATCTAATTAACACGGCAACTACAGTTCTGTTGTACAGTCCAAACCTCATTCCACCTCAGCCATGGACTCTCTGTATGCTAAATCCAACTCTTCTGAAGTTAGGGTTAGCAAACTATGGTCCTGCTCTTGCTCGTGGTGGTCTGATAAAGTATCATGGAATTCCCTAGATTAACTGTGTTTACTTCTACAGCCCACCATTAAGAATAATGACACTCTACAGCTGTTACCACTAGCAATCCCCACAACTTTGGCATCTGCTCCTCCTGTTTATAGAACTAAAATTTTATTGGAACACAGCTGTATTTATTCTTTTGCACGTTTCTAGGCCCCTTTCTCACTATTAAAAGAAGATTGTTCAAGGCCAAAGATTATGTTGTTCTATGTCATGAGGCCTTAAGGTCTAAAATGATGCTATGTAGTCCTTTATCATAAAAAAGTCACCCTAAACCAAAATATACCCTAGGTTTCTACATTAAAATAATCTGTGGCCAACAGTCACTAATATATCCTCTTCCAACTTCCCACTCAAATACCTATAAAGTATCCCAAAAGACCAAATTCCCCAAATCAGTGAAAACCTTAACTGATGGTCAGACAGACTGACAGCCAGAATCTGCAAGAAATCTTCATCAGTAATATGAGTGGTGCTAAAGTGGGGGGAAAAAATCGGTGGCCAAGTCATACAGTAGCTTCTAGAAACCTGAAATGAAGATAGGAAGATCCTAAATCCTTCTGCTATGATCAGCCTCATGGACTGGCAAACTGAACATTCATTTAGTGATCAGCAGATCGGACAGCTGCTCCTCCATGGTATAACGATTGCTTGCAAGTAGGATCAGTAGTTCCTGGAACCTGTTGAGGCTCCAATCAATTCTCCAAAGTCAAATCAGGAGAATAAGATGTGATTGGTGCTGGCAAAGTACATACTGAGATGGCTTCACGAGGAAAACTCTTGGGAGTTATACATGTGAGAGAGTATGAATTTTTACATTCTTTATTTGTTCAGAGTATCTGAGAGCTCAGTAGTTGGGGTAGATAATCTGAATAGTTACTAGACTGTGAGAAACATGCTAAAAGCTGTGTGCAGCAACCTGCCAGCAAAGAATAGAGCTGAGAAGTGGTTCTAACCAATAACATAGAGAATATAAAAATATTTTAAAGGCAGTATACACAATCTGTCTTTGACAAATAACAGATCCTCCTTTGAATATGCATAGACATACAAAAAGCCAGCGTGGTTCCTATGAAAATGTCTGGCAGCACATGGGGAAACGCATAACATTCTGAAGACTTGGAGAAGCACAACCATCTGAATTTAGTGTATGAAGGAGAAAGTATTTTACAAAACTGAGTGCATCCTGAATAGTATGCAAGAAAACCTGGACTCCAAGAGGCAGGTATTTTTAAAAATCACCAGAATAAGATACACTGGGAAGAAAAAACAACGAACTGAGGCAAAAAAAAAAAAAATGCCTCTGCAAAGTAAGGAAGAATGACAATGAATTAAATTTCATAGCAGGGGTGACAGAGAGCAAAATCAATCAAATGTGTGGGAAGGAAGCCAAATCTGAGTCTCTTGCAAGCACACAGAGGAAAAGAGATTATACTGACAGTCTTGGAAAGGGTGCAATTAGGAATTCTATCACTATCATATCCCAAATGAGGAGGTCGAAAGGAAAAAACACAAACGAACCACTCACTATCTTCTAAACAAAGGGAAGTTGGGTAAATTCAACAGTCACCTATGTGTGAGGATGTAGATTAGCAGTAGAGCACTTGCTTAGCATGTCTGAAGCTGTGGGTTCTAGCCCCAGCACTACTGTAAATAAATAAATGGATAGATAGATATAGATAGATAGACAGATAAGTAGAGGATAAAAAAATTAAATAAATAGATATATAGATGAATAGGATTCTTGATTAAAAAAATGAACTCAATAACTTAAGAACAAGATAATTTCTTCATATTATAACATCTAACCTAAGCCAATACCCAACATAAGAAGCAATTGATGTCAAACATAAAATTATCCTCATTAAATGAAACACCAGAAATATTTCCATTAAAATCAGAAGTAAGGTAAGAATTCTTGCCAGCATTAGTATTGTTTAAAACAATGCCGGAAACTCTAGACAATATAACTGGGCTTGAGCCAAAAAAAAAAGTTTTGCTCTTTAAAAATAAAGTTACCATATGGAAATTGATATTTCCAAATGATCCAATGATATCATCTGAAAACAAAACTGGAAATCTTTCCTACATGTCATCAGTAATAACAGAAGATCATAAACTAGAAACTGTTTAAAAATGATCTTATTGAGAAATATGTTGGAAATATAAAAGAAAATTTCAGTAAATTAAGAAATCCTGGCTGGAGAGAGTCAACATTATGATGATGTCTGTGCAATCATAGGATTAAAGTAAGTGCAGTCAAAAATCTTGGCAGGATTTGGAAGAGAACATAAGAAAAACATTTAAAATTCACCTGAAACCAAAAAACAACCTGAGAGTAGCTAAGAAAAAGAAGTATAGGTGGCACAGTAGACTGAGAGGGTAAAGAGAAATCTGGCCTATCTACCTGCTATTACAAAGGATATGAAGCTGGGGCCTTGGCCTATCCCCTTACCCAGCCAATGGAGACCATGATAAATCTGTGCCACTCTTTGCACCAAGAAACTTCTTGTGGGGCTAGCTCAGCAGTAAAGAACACCAGCAGAGAAGCTGCATTTAATTCCCAGCACCCAACATGGTGAATCACAATCGACTGTAACTATGGTTCCAGGGGATGTGACCCATTTTCTGGCTTGCATGAACACCAAGCACACAGGTGGTGCACAGACACACATAAAGGCAAAATTACCATACACATACAATAATAAAAAGAAAAAAATTTAAGAGAATATGAAGCTGATTTAAAACCCAAGAGAGATATGAACAGAATAGTAAATAAAACAAGCCCCTGGCTAACTCCTAGCATATACAAGAACTCATTAAAAGTGCTGTGGTAATGACCTCAGAGAAACACTTGCTGGGTGTGATGGCATATATCTATCATCCTAGCACTAGAAATGTATAGTCAGGAAGACCAGGAATTAAAGGCCAGACTCTGCTACATGAGATCCTCTATCAAAACAAAGGAACAATAAATAAAGAAATAGAGAAAACTACTTAGGGAAAAATATAAGCTATAGCCCTACTTCACCCTGTTCATAGAATTAATTTTAAATGGCCACATTAAGTATTTTTTTAAGTATAGCACTGGATTATCTATCTAATCTTACAATGAGAAAATGCCCTTTCAAGCATAAAAATATAGGAAGAAAGCTAGTTGTGGTGGTGTATCTGGGAGGATGAAACAGGAGACTCAATAATTCCAGGCTGTACTGGAATACACAGTCAATTTCAAGTCAGTCTGGGCTACAGGGTAATTAATTCCTTGTCTCAAATAACTAAATACATACATACATATACATACATACATACACAATACATACAAAGAAATACTCATAGTCAGAAAGAAGAACTGATCAATTTGACCAAGAAAAATGCAAAACTGATGTATATCAAAAACTTCATTAAAAAGTTAAAAGATGTTGTGTATGCGGTTCATGTTGTTAATACCAGCAATTAGGAGGAAGAAACAGGCAGATTTCTGTGAGTCTGAGGCCATCAGGAACAACATAGTGTGGTCCTGTCACAAAAAAAAAGTGTTAAAATGTAAACCAGGCATGGTGGTCAATGCCTGTAATCCCAGCACTGAGAGGGGGCTGAAGTAGGATGATCTCAAGTTCAAGTCCAGCCTAGGATACATAGTGATTTACAGACTAGTCTGAGATACATATCAATACCTGTCTTTAACTTCAAAAACAAAACTGGAGAGATTGCTCAGTGATTAAGAGAGCTTGCAGCTCTCGTAGAGGACTGTAGTTTGAGTCCCAGCATTCATGTCAGGAGGCTCACAACTGACTGTAGCTCTAGCTCCTGGAGACCTGACACCTTCGTCTGGCCTTCATGACACCTGTACAAATAACACATACATACATACATACATGCACGCGCGTGCACACACACACACACACGTACACACGTACACATGTACACACAAGCACATAAATAAAAAGTCCCTTTTGAAATTAACAACAAAATGGTAAAAGGCAAAAGAAGTATTTACTGCAAAGATAAAAAATTTCTACACTTCATATACATATAATTTATTCAAGTAAGAGGAGAAATATCCCCATATAAAATAACATGAATTGATAGTCCACAGAAGAAATTATACAAATACATAAAGAACATGTGAGAATAAATCTGTTATAATAAAGAAGAAAAAAGATGAGGAAAGAACTGAGAAGAAAGGAAAAAGAGAAGCCAAAGTGAGATGCTTAAGAGAGTTAAGGGACTTCCTGGCTTCGTCAACAGGGTCCTCTTTCCTCTCCTTTTTGTTATCAAAAGGAAATCTTATCTCTTCAGAATGAAGTTTTGGCAAGGTGGAGCCTTTAACCCCAGTGCTTGGAGGCAGCAGCAGGTGGATCTCTGAGTTCAAGGCCAGTCAGAGATACACAGGGACCCTATCACAAAAGGAAAAAAAGAACTAGGGAGGGGTTAGACCAACTGGTTCCCATAATGACAGACTAGGTTCCCTAATGGTGACTGAGACAGTTAACTCACTTGACATTTGGTAGAAAAATAGTAAGCAAGTAGTCTCCGGGATATAAAATCAGATACAAGTTAACCTATCAGAATCTATGAAGCTTGTTCCCAGAAGCCCCTGCACATATCAATCTCCATGTGTCCTCAAATCCCTTGTATAAAATGGTCTGGTACATATGTTCAACCTACAAATAGACACCCCGCCCCAGTGATTATGTCCTCTCGGGGTTACTTGTAACAACACTTCATACAATGTAAACACTTGAAGGGGAAATGATAAGAAAAAAAGACTCTCCTATTAGAACAGATGCAATTTCAAACAAAACAAACCGTTCGTTATGTAGTGAATTGAATCCAGGACGTGGAACCTCAACACAGAGGGTAGAATGTATTGATGTCAGGCAAACCTGAATGTGAAAAAAAAAGTATTCTATAGGGTGGCCAGAGGAAGTACTATAGACTATTCTTAAGGAAAAAGCCATTCTCATCAGCCAAGTGAGTAAAGGGAAGTGGCTTAGATTCAAAGAGATGGAGAACACTCTTGCATGTGCAAATGCAATACAACAAACAGTGCTGGGGCTGCTAGCTGAGCACCCATTGAGATGGAGTGCCTAGAGACATGAAGATAAGAGGCTTTCACAAGCAGAAAGCTACCAGGCTGAAATTCTAGGAGTTAGTGAGATTAGAGTTCATAAGACCATCATTGGCCCAAGATTGTCACAGGGTGGGCCAATACATCCATATCTCAGAAGCATGGTTTCTGCCAAGGCGACCTTTCTAGCAGCAGGCTGCAGCAGCAGCACTTAGCAAGTTGCATGTCAGAGGAGGTGAGCATAAATGAAATAGTCACAAACAACCCAGTTGGAACACTGGCAAACTACCATTCTCCCCTGTGAAACAGACCATGAGACCCCTATAGAGAATGCTGCCCCTTCTCCACTCCCAAAAGAACTGTGAGGCCCAGCCCAGCATGAGGCAATACAGCCTGCTTGTACACATCATAACCCCTTTCCTGCAGTGACTGGGCATGTCTCTGCAAAGAACATGCCAAGCTCTGTTTAGCTGAGAAGCTAGCAAACTTACCAGGACTGATAGAGCAAAGCAGCAGTGTAGAAATAAAAAATAGGTAGGTAGGTAGAACTAATTGGAGAGCCCACAGCAGAGCCTATCTGTGTATGCTGAGATGTATAGGCTGTTAAATAACATAGGTTCATGGTTTTAACACTTAAAAGGAAGATGGAAAGGATGAATAGATCCAAGACTTTATTGTGTGAAGCAATCAAAAAATCAATACTGTACTTGTTGAGCAAATTAAAATACAGAAGAGACAACAGATACAAGATTAAGTTCAAGAAACAAAACGTAACTACACGAGGAGATAGATACTCTTCTGATTAAAAGAGTACCGCATACTCAACTAAACTTATGGCAACAAATCTGAAGATGTAGAATAAGTAGATAACAAATACAAATGACCAAAATTAAAGCCAAAAGTTTTGGTTCCCATAGAAGAAGACATTGTAAAGGTAATTACAGCTCTACCCAAAGAAAGAGATACCAAGTCCAGATGCGCTTTACAAATGAGTTGCATCAGACCTTCAAAGGACACATAATTTCTAAGTGTAATTAACACAGTATAGGCCAAAGTAAAAGAAACATTCTATACTATGTTACCCATCTTATCTTTAATCTTCAAATCTAACAACAACAAAAAACTACAAAACTTCAGTCTCACTTATGAACACTGAAAACGCATTTTAAATAAAATACTGATAACAGACTCTAGCTCTGTATCAAAATAATAACATACTGTGATCATATGAAGTATGCTTACTTCAATAATATAATAGTAGTTCAAAACCAGAAATTCTATCAACAAATTAATTGTATTGAAAAAATAAATGAGAGCTCAGGTATAGCTCAATAGCAAGAACTTGACTAATGTGCTTCAGGAAAAGAAAGAAAAAACTTAGAGGAAAATCAAAATTTCAAACTCAGACAGATGCTGATAAATTACAGCAACCAATCCCACAAGTAAAGGTGGAAACATAACAAAAAGAAAAAAGAAAACTCGAAACCAAATAAACAAATGCCAATAGCAAATATTAAAAACACAGAAAACATTTTGATTTAAAAATCTTTTAGGCAGAGTAGGCCATCAATATGACTTCTATTTAGCCAAGTTTCTACAAAATGCAACAAAAAAATCTAAGTATTGAAAAGATAGAAGAAAAATGAAACTTACCAGAAATAACAAATCTGTGTCATAGCTGAACATAAGATAAATATTCGTAAAAATCAATAATCATAGCAAATAGCACTTAGCAATGGAGATGAGGAAGGTATTCGAGTCTCAACAGAAAAAAAATGCTATTAATTCTTGAGGAATGTATCAAAAAGAGGACAGAATAGATAAGAATAGAATAGATCTAATTAGCACAAAATCAGATGTGAACATGCACAGAAATACAATTTCTTAGCTAAAAAGAACCACATAATTAAAAAGTTAAACCCAATGTAATGTAATTCTAATTAGAATCCTAGCAGAACTGGAAGGGAATATAGAGTTAAAAGAAAATTTAAAATGTATAAATAGCAAAACTTGACAAAGAGATGTTAAATGGCTTTTAAATTTATATACTCAAGTGAATATTATCTTGGTACACAAACCAACAAAATGGAACAGAAAATCAATAACTCAAGCCTAGTACATAAAACATTTAATAGCTGACAATGATGGATGTTCAGTTTACAGGAAAAAGCAGAGAATATGTAATATACTGTTCTAGTACAACTGGTTATCCATCTTTGGTAAAGCAACTTTAAATAGAACAGGAATTGCAGAAGTTACATAAGAATAGTATTTATATAGAAAAGAAAAAACTTTGCAAGTCATTCACATACACACACACACAAATTAAAAGCAACAACATTAGTACACAGTAATGGTTATCGCAGCATTATGAAAAATAACTAAATATTCATTAACATGGAAATGCCAAGATAAATTGTGTATCTATGAAATATTTTTCAGCCTTCTGAAATAAGACTTATACCAATTGACTTTGATAGCTTTCCATGAGATATTGTTGATTGAAAAAGCAGGATGTATTGAAGAATAAAAATAAACAATTAAAAAAACTTTTAAGAGCCACATGAACTTAATCCATGCACATGCAGGAAGACACAGAAACATGCACACTGGTTTAGTATATAGAGGGATGGTGTGAAGTAGAAGCCAAGCCAAAAAAAAAATGAAAATGCAAGGGACCACTATGAAAACTCCAGTAATCACATTTAAGTATTCCTGCATGAGTATAAAATGTAAGTAAATTAAATTAAATTGAGAAAACAAATAGTAAAAATGAGTAAGCAATATGATTTTTGCTATCAAAAAAGAAAGGCAATAACCAAAATTATCTCTTGGGGGAAGGATGGAGGTGGTGCTTATTTTCTGATGAGAGTTGTTGCTTTCATCCTAATGAAATAAAATCAATGAATGTTGCTTTAAAAACATTACACTGAATAATTGAGCTCATTTTGAAAAGGCAAGTGAGGGAAGTGGGGTTAAATAGCCCTTTTCTTTGGAAGCTGTCCACACAAGAAATATATAAAGTCAGGATCCATTACCCCTCACCCAAAAGAAAGTTACTCACCTAAGGCAAGAGACTAAGTGGCTATTCTGAGGAGCTGTTTGCAGCACCAAATAGGGTAGTTTTCCTGCTACCTAACACACTAATGACTTAAGTAAATCAGAAAGCCATTTACTCCACTCTCAACTATCCAAGCATCTACTAGGCATATTACTTCCTGTTCCCTCCCTCTGGCCATTTCACTACTCAGGAATAGCTCCAACATGGAGGTGGGTGTGAGGGAGAGGAAATTAATTCAGCCCATTTACCTTCACATTAGCAACTCTAATAAAAGTTCTGATGAGGGAGATGATTACAACTCATGGCTAAAATGAGGGCTCTGGGACTCTTACTAATTTAATTTAAGCAACTTTGCCTTCAGAGAAACATGGCTTGCCTGCAGTATACTTTAGTGGATTTGATATTTGCTGATATTTTAAAGAAAGTCTGGATTTACAGGGCTAAGGATGTGGCTCAGTGATAGAACATTGTGCGGTAGGTAAAAGGTCTAGAGTTCAATTCTCAGAATCTCTGTCACCTCATTTTTCACTTGAAGGAAAAATGGCCATTAAGACACAGGAACAATGGCCTTCAATAGCACACTTAGTGAAGAGGTGGTAGAGAGAACTATGGCATAAAGCTACGTGGTCCTGGGCAGCCCTCAAGAGTAACTTAAGCAGGACAACAAGCTGCCAAGCCACCATGCCTTGGTTGTGTAGTCACAAAGACTGGTTCAGTAGGATTTGCCAGGGCTCAACAACAGCTACAACCTACATACAACATGTATGTGACAGGTCAGTGGACCCTAACAGATTCCTTATGGAAGGCCATAGGACCAAGCAGTAATAGGCCAGGGATTGACACCACATCATCCTCTGTCATCAAATGGAATGGCCAAGCTAAAAAGAAAGGGCCACGGAATAAAACATAATGTTCTCTTACTTGAAGATGACGGTCGCTCTCGGACATGGAGGACAGGCCAGAAGAAAGATCTGTAATTGAAGAATTAAGAATGGTTAGCAAGCACAGTGACTTGGTGTTACTTTAGTAATAGCATTAAAAAAAAACTTTAACACAAAAAAATATACTGTAAAAAAACTAAAAAGGTAAAATTTGTTTTATGTGTTGGTTAAGATCTTTAGTTTCGTGTGTGTGCGTTTGTGTGTGTGTGTGTGTGTGAGAGAGAGAGAGAGAGAGAGAGAGAGGTGGGAGGGGAGGGAGAAGGAGAGGCAAAGAGAGAGACAAAGACAGAGATAGAATGTTTGTGTGTCAGAGTAAATTTTTCAGTGCTTTAACTTCAATATGTCATAAGTATCCAGTCTCTGAGGCTTTAACCCAGGGCAGGTAAAAATAAATTCTGCACATGGAACATGCACACACATGCCATCTGGTTTGCCTCCCATGGGAGTAAGTGGGCTTATCAATACTCAGAGCCGCCAAATTTAGCACATGAGAATACAGGACACCAAGTTAAACTGGAATTCCAGAGAAACAATGAATAACATTTTTTGTGTAAGTAGGCTGGAAGTGTTGTGTGAAGCATACTTGTATAAAAACATTGCTCGATGTTTATCTGAAGTTTGTATGTGACTGGTCATCTTGAGTTTTCCCACAACTCTAACCAACTGCCACCCCAGACTCTAAACTCCATTTGGAACTTGTTTGTTTCTAGACATGTCTACCTAGGTGATTTTTTTAAGGTCCTGTTATCATGACAGGCCAAAATATAAACCAAAAGAATCTTGTCATTCTAAGAGACCCATAAAAGTTCCCTGCTGTTAGGTATGACACAGGCCTGGAGTCTTGACAGCCTCTGAAGACTTGACATTATTTGGCTTTTACTTATACACTGGTCATCAACTTTCAAGGATAAAACATCTTTTGCAAAATTTGCCGAACATGCAAATTCCTGGATCCTCACATAAGGCATTCTGGTTCTGCAAACCTGAGACTTCCCCCACCCACATCTGCACGCTGAACAAGTTCCAGATGGAATGAGGTCAGCCATTCCTGATAGCCTCACATGCTATAGGTCTGCTCTTGGACCAAACTAGTCTAAGAGCCAAAGACATCCCATGGGACTGAGGATTAACAAATGCCTAAACCTTATGTTTTCAGGGTTCCTATACCCACACTGATTTGATTGTGTGGTTTCAAAAACCTCATTGATAGCCGCCCCTGTCATGACAAGAGCTCTGGGAATTTGCATTATGGGCTTGTTGGCTTTGCCAAGTGTGCGTGCTTCAGCATTTTGTTCCTCCATTCTCTCCAGGTTCACATTGAGAAAAATAGTCTGTACTGTAGAGAAGACATCTGCTTGACACCTAGAGTCCCTGCTAAGCGGGAAAGGAGGGAATGTGGAAAAGAAAAAGTGTCTTAACACCCGTGGGAGTCCAAAACACGATATCCCATCCAAGAACCCCTCCATGGACAGAGCCATCTACCAGCACCCACCCCATGCCTTTCCTTAAAGTGCAAACTCAATGCAATCTCAGGTCCACAATCCTCTAGTAGTAATGCCCAAATCCAAAAGTCTCTAAAACAGAAAATATATGCTTGTGCAAAGCATGACTTAGAGGTAAATTTCACTTTATTTACTCTACATATGGGGAACGTTCATGTATTTTCCACAGAAATAGGATGTATTTCATTGTGTGGGGTGCTGCCCCAGGCCTCACTGGGACTACAAATACTCTTAGCAACCATTGTATTGTCTTTCTAAAAATACCAAAGAAGCAGACTTCTGAACTACACCTAACTCTATGGGTTTTGAATAAGGATTGTGTACTTGGAATTTTGATTCTGCAAAGTTAAGTTCCTCCCCACACCCTAGCCTGACCCTCAGGAACAGTCCAAGAAAGAATTAAACGAAGCTGGAGCTCTTTACCCCAGACACAGCAGGAAGGTTACTCACCTTAGGCAAAGGACCAAGTTGGAGACTGTACATAGTTACCCAGCATCAGGCCCACCAAAGTCTACACTTTGAAACTACAGTACAGAGAAGAAAACAAGCCCAAAATAGCTGGGGAAGGCCTCCAGTTCATCTGGAATACCCCAACAGAGTCATGCCAGCAACCTTCCTGGGCTTCTGAAATACCCAGACACTTGCAACATTCTAAACAGAAAATAAAACTGCAATAGTGGGCCTTACAATGAATGAGGTCTTACTTTTCTGTGTCTGTAACCTAGAGGACACAAGCTTATAACTGTTGGACTGGTTGTGCCCTTTCCTGCAGCAGATGTTCAGGGACCTACTATAAGGATTAAGCCCCCCAGTTCCAACCCAGTCCATTCTTCTATTATTGTCCACCACTCACAGAGACAGCTAGTCTAGTCTTGATTCTAGACTTGAGCTTCCCAACGGTTACTTTTATGGGGCCAAAACATTCTATTTGACATTCTGGTCTTTCTCACCTTGCCTGTCTATGCCTACCACCAGGATAGAGGACATCCTTTTTCAAACAATCTTTGAGTCAAATACAGTGAATACATTAGCAAAAAAAAATCTCATTTTCAACACATTCCATTTCTAGGAAAACCACAGCCTCCTTCAGGTACTCGAAAGATTTCTGAAATTGAGCTTCTGCTTAGTCAGGGTAAGGTCACAAGTATAATGATTCTTAGTCAAGCATAGATTGTAAACAATAACATTTTAACTTAACAGCCCGAGGATCCCCAGCCTTGGCTTGACTGTCTCTGCTTCCTTCACTGGATGGCTCCAATCACCTCTGAATTTTGATAGCATTATGGTTTAGACTGGTAGATGGAAAACTAAATCATTCCTTGAGCTGCAAACAGTCAGAGACAACATGTAGACATACAAACAGAGAAGATGAGAGATGAGAATAGATGCCAGCATATCCCAACACTCATTTGGCACTCTATCCATGTTCCAAACTGCCCAGGTCAGCCCTTGAAGCAAAGAGTAAAAACTGGAAGCAAGCAGATTGGTGTTATAGAGAACTGACATATCCCATCATAGGCAGGGGCCATGTTATTTAACTCATTTCACAGATGAAGAGACTGAGGGAGAAAAGCCTTCACATGCATTTCTGATGCAACGCCAATTCAATGTACTTACCACCTCTATCTCATAAACCAGGCCACATAGGTTCCTCCTCCCACTACAGCTCTGCCTGTTCACTGCATACACAGCACACAAAAGGCATCCCAATACGTGTATACCAGTACTACCATACATTCATGAGATCTATTTTCTACACCATGAGACATCTCAAAACACACCCAACAGGGCGGCCCATCACACAGATCCAGCAATGCCCACACAAGCTTGTTTTAGCTCAAACTCATCTCAGCCCCAGGTCTGGTGGATACACGTGATTCACAAACCCTTATAAAACTCAAGTCATTCCAGGAAAAAAAAATGTTCAGATGCTATCAAAAACCAGTTTTAATTCCCCAGGAAAAAACCCTCATACAAGTCCAAGGTCCTCCAGCCCAGAAAATAATACATTAAAGCTTCCCAGTTACCCGGTTACTGTCTCAGTTTATCATCTACCTCTGAGCCACTATGGTTCTACGTCTACCCCCACACCCTCTCAGCCATGTTTTTCCTACTCCATATTTCTGTCACCAATCATATTGGCCCCAAGTTTACCAGAGAGCATCCTAAATGTGCTGTTGGTCTGGTTAAGCACTGAAGGGACATAGTTGAACTACATAAAATGATAGTTGAACTACATGTAGCCTAGCACACAAGCCTCCAGGTCCTAGTCCTTTGGCCCCAATTTTCCTGGTTCCATTTCCAATGAAGAGACCCAGATATCTAGAGACTCCTAAGGACAAGTACTTATGAATGTTACTTACCACAGGGAAGACCAAATTCCTGGGTTGCACAGTCTATCCTGAAGCTCTACTCATTACTGTCCATACCTTTGTGCCCTCATCATCACTCTCTGGACCAATGTGACAATCAATTCTAAATGTACCATCACCAGGCACAACGTTATAAGAAGGGTCTATTTAAAATGCTACTCTGTCGTTCCATTTTAAATCCTCCCAAGGCTGGCCAACACCTAAACAAAAGCACAGCAGATAAGAACATCTGTATTCCAGGCTCCATCTATCATGCAAGCACGCATTATGCCAATGTTACACCAAACATATCATACACTGGTCAGTGTGCTTCTAAAGCCTCATTTCTCTGTTCACTTAAAAAGTAGTTTTTTTAAAAAGTATTTTTTAATGTATAGTACATTATGGCTATTTTGCCTTCAGTGCTCAAGGAGGCCAGAAGACAGCATCAGATTCCTGGGAACTGGAGTTATAGACAGGTTGCTAACCACTATGTAGGTGCTGGGAATTGAACCTGTATTTTCTGCAAAAAGCAGTCAGTACTCTTAACCGCAAAGCCATCTTTCCAGCCCCATGTACAGCCTAATCTCTAACAGCTTCACCTTACTCAATTACGTGCACACGCAGTAATTCCTTTACCGTTTCCTTAGTCCACAGATACAGGGGACTTTCATTGTCCTAGGAAGTAGAACTAGTCGCCTCTCCCTATCCATGGGAAATTGGTTCTAAGACCCCTTCAGGCCTCCAAATCTGTGGATGTTCAACTCCATTACATAAAATACCATAGCATTTACATATCACACAACTTTTGTTTTCCTATGTATTTTAATGATCTCTAAATTATTTATAATGCCTATTACATGACTTTAATCCCAGAATTTGGGAGGCAGAGGCAGGTGGATCTTTGTGAGTCCAAGTCCAGCCTAGTCTTCAGAGTGAGTTCCTTCCAGGATAGGCAGAGTTATACAGAGAAAAGATTCCTGGGGGGGGGAGATTGAGACTATCCTACACATTTTAAATATAAATGGAATTTTTTTCAAAACATATTTCTGTCCTGCAGTTGGTTGAATTCTTAGATACGGAATTCATAATGATAAACTGTCCTCTAAGCAAGTTATTTAAATCGATATTCTCTCCAGGCACATATGAGAATGTGTTTTCTGCTACATCCTGGTCAAATAATAACTATCATTTTGAAAAGCTCTAAGAAACTTAAGTTTCTTTTTTAAAAGTTTTAAAAAATTTTGTTTTTAATTTGCATGTCACAAACAACAAGAAATGTCCAACTTCTTTCTAACATGTTTATTGACTAGCTGCATTTCTTCTTTGGGGATGTAGCCATCTTTGCACTTTGTCTATTTCAATTTGTTTACTTCTGTTTTGGTAAGTCACAAAAGCTATCTATAAATTAATAGCACTTAAAACAGGGCATGTAGTTCACACCTGTAATCCCAGCAAAAGGCAGGAGGATCAGGAGTCAGCCTGAGCTATATAGATCTTTCCTGAAAAAAACCAAACCACTTAATCCAGACTACACAAACTTTTATTGTAAACATTTTCCCTCTGTAACAAATAACTCTACCTATAGTAGTTTCTTGATTTATAGAAGCTTTTTTATCAGTATGGAATCACATTATCTTCTTTTATGGCTTCTATCTGTGATATCATGATTTTGTTTTGTTTTGGTTTTTGGTTGTTTTGTTTGTTTCTTTTTTGAGACAGGGTTTCTCTGTTGTAACTCTGGCTGTCCTGGAACTCACTCTGTAGACCAGGCTGCCCTAGAACTCACAGAGATCTGTCTGCCTCTGCATCCCGAGTCCTGGGATTAAAGGTGTGCACCCCGCTATATGACATCATGTTTTGAAAATCTTTTACATCTCTGGTATTATAAAATGACTCACCTACTGTTTTCCTAATATTTTTACAGTTTAAATTTTAATTTTTAAATCTTAGAACACCAGCCACTTGTGGTAGCTCACAACTATAATCCCAGTATGTGAGAAAACTGAGATGGGCAGATGAGTTCCAGGCCAGTCTACAATACATAGTAAACTTGAAGCCAGCATGGACTATAGAGTAAAACTGATGGTCTGAATAAGATGTTCCCTATACTCTTAGACATTTGAACCGTTGGTCTCAGTTTGGGGGCACTATCTGGGGAGATTTGGGAGATGTGGCCTTGCTGGAGGAGTTATGTCACTGGAGGGCAGGCTTTGAGAGTAAAAAACACCTTACCTATTGCCAGTTCTCTGTTTCCTGCTTGTGGTTCAAGATGTAAGACCCCAGATTCCTGTGCCTGCTACCAGCTTCTGCCATCATGGACTTTTAATCCCATGGAAACATAAGCCCAAGTAAATTCTTCCATAAATTATCCTGCTCCTGGTATTGTAACACAGCAAAAATATATAATACAGAAACACTGTCCCAAATCAATCAATAAATTAATTGACAGATCTACAGCACCAAGAAAACTGTCCTTGGAAAGTCCTATGCACTATTCCAGAATGGGCACCCAGGACTCCTTTCTTTCTTACTTCTGATTTACTGTACAAATGCACACATAACACCATTACCCCAGGAAAGCTTCCCCATATACATACCCATGGATAAATGCTACTCCACAGTCCTCACACCAGCTCTCTCAGTTTACCTCTTTCTAGGAATTTACCATTTTTGTCAGTTTAAGTAGAAAGAAGCCTCCCTCAAAAACTTAGATAAATAGAAAAGAAAGTACCTAATGAGAAGCTGCAAAGTCATAGACTTGAAGGACCAGACTGTAACATGTTTTGAATGATCTCTGAAAAGTTATCAGAGTTGGCTGGCCAACCACTGGGTTGTGGACTAAGGAGAGATGCAAAGGCATGCTTAGTAATGTCCATACTCAAACAGTGTCCACTCCCAGGCTTATAAACAATGTCGTCTGGTCCAACTGGCAAATCCACCCAGATTAAAAGGCTGAGTATTTTTCATTTGTTTTGACAGGATCACAAAAAATAACCCAGGTTGGCCTGTAACTCATAATCCTCCTGCTCAGTCTCCTGGATGTTTAGATTATTCCAGCATGCACTGCCTTTCTATGCTTGTATACAGGTTTTCTCATCAAAGCAGATTAGATCAACACTCTTGATTCTGCCATTCACTAATCCTGTGGTCTTAGAAGAGAGAAGAGGAATTTTTTATCTGTAAAATAGAACTGAAAATAGGACCTATATCTCACAGGGTTTCAGGGAGGATCAAATGTGATAAAATAATCAAAAGCATTTAACACAATGCATAGCAGAGAGCTATCCCTAATACATAGTAACTATAGATCTGATTTCTATAGAAAATCCATTCATAGGGTGAACTACATCAGCAACAGTTTATATTAAACTTGCAATTCAGTCTACTTCATTTGTTCTAATTCTATGCTCACATTAATAGCAATATGATGCATGACTTGGCTTCCCTTGTCCAGGTGCCTAGAGGGAGAAAATACTTAGCCATCAGGCTCAGGTTCCTCATCTCTGAAATGGGGACTACAATAGTACTATTTCATAGAGAAGGTGTGGGAATTGAATGTTGGATTATTGAGTTCAGTGGATGGCATAATGTAAAGAATAACTTAAGTGTGTCCTATGGAGAGCATTGTCCTTATTAGATATCCCTGTCCCTTGTCCTTGTACTGTAAATTCAACCAAAACACATGGTGAGTTTTGTTTCTTCCATGAAGCCTTCTCCCATAGCTCCAAAAAACACCATCACACCTCTCTTTTATAACAGCCTGTTATTGGATTTCATTTAATTTAGGATATTAAATGGCTCTTTATCATCACTCACTGTTACACATAGTGGCATAGTAAATTGAAAGCTAAGATCTGCCAGTGATGAGCCACTGAACAAGCCCACAGCAGTATAATCAAGGTCCTTGCCAATGTGGCCTCCTGATGATGCCTTGCTGGTATTTTCTACTGAACCTCCATTTCTGCATTTCTAATATGGAAGGAATAATTGCACTTGTATGGGGTGTCATAGCTTCAACTGCTGCTTCCATGTAGGTACCAAATTCTTTCTGGAGACTGCCACGTGGATGGTATACAGGAGCCTCAGATGTAGCATGCCTAAATCTAAACTTGCTACCTTCTTTCCCTGACTATTCCACTTTAAAAAAATTGAAGAGGATGTCTGGGTACCTGCTAGAGGCCCTGGTGACTGCCTGATGACTGGGTGCCTGTGGGATGTCTGGGCACCTACAGGATAACCAGGAGCCTGTGTGATGTCCAGGGGCCCTACTGCGTGTCAGATGTCTGGGTACCTGTGGGATGTCTGGGTGCCTGTGTGATGACCAGATAAATGCCTATGAGTGCCTGTGGAAAGACTGGGTGCCTGCATGATGTCCAGGTGCATGTGAGTTAGCTGAGTAGCTGCATAATGCCTGGGCATCTGCAAGATTCCCTGGTGCCTGCAGGAGCCCTGGTGCTTGTTGTGTGTCTAGGTGCTTGGGGGATATCTGGGTCCCTATGGAATGTCTGAGTGCGTGCAGGAAGTCCGGGTACCTGTGGGAGGTCCTGATGCCTGCCGGATGTCCAGGTGCCAGTTTGATGTCTGTGTGTCTGAGGGATGACCAGGTGCCTGCAGGATGCTCTAGTGCCTGCAGGTGGCCCTGATGACTGTGGGATGTCCTGGTATCTGCAGGATGACCAGATGCCCATGGGTGTCTAAGAAGACTGGGTACCTGTGCGATGTCCATGAGCCTGCAAGATGTCCATGTGCCTGCAGGATGTCTGGATGCCTGCTGGATGTCCGGGAATCTGTGAGACGTCATGGTGCCTGCTGGTGGCCCTGGTGCCTGTGTGAAGGCTGGGTGCCTGTATGATGTCCAAGTGTCTGTGGGTTGGTTGGGTACCTGTGTGATACTTGGACATCTGCAGGATTCCCTGCTGCCTGTGGGATATCTGTGTGCTTAAGGGATATTCAAATGCCTGTGGGAGGTCCTGGTAGCTGCCAGATGTCTTGGCTGAGGCATAATCAGTTGCCTACTGGAGGCCTTGGTCCCTGTGGGATGCTGGAGGGCCTGCAGGATGCCCCAATGCTTGCAGGATATCAGGGAGCCTGCTTGGTGTTCGGGTTTGTGTGTGTGAGGGTGTGAGGCCCAATTTCAGGTCAAACTCTGTCATGCTTTGCCTCAGGCTAGTATGGAACAGCTGAATGTCCATGATCAGAGCAGTTTTCTGCTTCCAAAGAACATGGTGATGCCAGGGACCCATGCTCTTGGCACACAAGCTCGATTTAATTTTCTTTCTTTTTCTTTTTTCTTTTTTGAAGGCCCAGGGGTTGGAGGGCGGAACAGGAAGGAATGGGAAAAGGGTGTTATCGAGATACATTGTGTGAAACACAAATTATTAATAAAAGTAGTATTTAAAAAATGGGAGATGCCAGGTGGTAGTGGTGCATGCCTTAATCCCAGCACTCTGGTGGTAGAGGAAGGTGGATATCTGTGAGTTCAAGGCCAGCCTGATCTACCAAGTGAGTTCCAGGACAGCCAGAGTTACAACAGAGAACCTTGTCTCAAAAAAAATAGATAAATAAATAAAAGAGAAGGGTTCATCCTTCCATATGGCAGGTTTCCAACTAAGCAAGGTAGAAGAAGTGAGAGAAGCGTAAAATTACCAAAAGGGCAACACTGTACTGCAGCCATAACTGTTGCAGGCAAAAAAAAAAAAAAAAAACTGAAAGACACAGTACTTAAAAAGAAGAGTGCTACCATTTCTAAAATAGTCATTTACAATGGGGAAACCTGACAGATACCACCATAAGCAACAAATCACGTCTGGCATCACATTAACAATACAAGTCACCATGGTGTGAGAGAGATGAGCTTGTCATTTTTGTGATAATCTCTGACTCAAATTACATAATCCAAGTCTAAATATAAAGAACTTTTTCACAGAAATTGACCAGTACTCTTCAAAACCGCCAGGGTCACAAATAAGACTGGAAGACTGTCATGGCTTAGAGGAGACTAAAGTGACAGAACAATTAAAGGTAATGAGGCTCTGAACGCATCCCGGAGAAGCACAAGGAAGTTCGTGGAAAGACTGGTGGGACCTGAACAGAGTATACAGCTTAGTTAATAATACTTCACCAACACTAACAGTGTTGGCATAATTACACAAGATACTAACACTTGGAGGAACAGGGCGCTGGGTGTACAGGATGGCTATTAGATATCTTTGCAACCTTTCTATAAGTCATAATCATTTCAAGAAACAAAATTAAGAGCTAAGAGTGGTGGTGCCCTCCTTTAACCTCAGCACTTGGGAGACAGAAGCAGGTAGATCTCTAGGATGTGAGGGCAGCCTGGTCTACACAGTGAGTTCCAGGACAGCCAGAAAGCTACATAAAAGGAAGATCTTGTCAAAAGGAGAAGAAGGAGAAAGAAGGAAGAAGAGGAAGAAGAAGAGCAGGGAAGGGAGGGGGGAAGGAGGGAGAGAGGGAGGGAGGAAGAAGGGAATGAGGGAGGAAAGAAGAAAGGCAGGCAGGCACACAGAGAGAGAAAGAGAAGAAAGAAGGAAGGAGGGAGGGATGGAAGGAGGGAGGGAGGGAAGGAGGGAGGGACGGACTTAAATGGAGCTGTGAACCAATCAATCAGCTTCTTTTCAAACCTCAGAAATACTTTGAAGCCTCCTATCTTTCTGAACTGAATCCTCATATGCAGCCAGTCCCAACGCCTTGGCATTTTGTCACTTCAAACTTTCCACTATGTTGGGAGTCCAACCTCACTATCTTTTCCTAACTGAATCCACATCACTTACTTAACCTGCTACATCAGTTTTCCTCGTTAAACTCCAGGTCACAAACATCTCTCCCTCTTTACCTAACTTCAAAGTATTGTCATACTCTTTATGAGTAGGCATCACAGTGCCTGATCACATTATACTCCTTAAGAATTTCTTGACAGATTTACCACAGTCACAACCCTAGGGATTGCAGAGAGTGACAGGCTAATTCTATAATGACAATAATAGCCAAAACAACCTTTAAAATAAAAGCAAGTGTGCTGGGCAGTGGTGGCACACACCTTTAATCCCAGCACTCAGGAGGCAGAGGCAGGCAGATCTCTGTGAGTTTGAGGACAGCCTGGTCTACAGAGTGACTTCCAGGACAGCTAGAGTTATAACAGAGAAACCCTATCTTGAAAAAAACAAAAAAAACCTAACAAACAAAATAAAGAGCAAGTAAGACTCACATGAGCTACCTGGCTTCAAAACTTCACCCAGGGCAACAAGACTCAAAGCAGTGTGCTCTTAACGTCAAGGATAGACATACTGATGATGGGACAGAATTGAAAGTCTAGATATAAACCTTCTCAACTTATTTCAAAAGGAATGAGAATATCATTTAAAGATAGGAAAGAATACTCACTGTAGCAAATGACACTAGACCACCGAGTTATTCTCATGCAAAAGAATGCCTTACCATATAATCATAGACAATGGTTTATTCAAAATCAAAGATCCAATTGTGAGAGCCAAACTTACAAAGTATGAGGAAAACAGGGATAAATCTCGATGACTTGGGTTTGACAATGAACTCTAAGACATGACATCAAAACAGAGGCATCAGAGCCAGGCAGTAGTGGCACACACCTTTAATCCCAGCACTTGGAAGGCAGAGAAAGGAAGATCTCTGTGAGTTCGAGGCCAGCCTGGTCTACAAAGTGAATTCCAGGACAGCTAGAGCTACAACAGAGAAACCCTGTCTGGAAATAAAAAAAAAGAAAAAAGAAAGAAAAAAAAATATAAAGTATGTGGCAGGGAGGAGTATGTGCGTGTAAGTGCAGGTACCCCTCACTGGCCAGAGGCATCAGAGATGAACTGTTGTAGAGGTAGTTGTACACGGCCTGACAGGGGTGCTGGCGACTGAACTCAGGTATTCTGCAAGAACAGTATGCATTCTTATCCACTCAGCCATCTCTTCAGCTCCCTTTTTGAAAATTTTATGTGTGTGAGTATTTGTCTGCATGTGTGTATACCACGTGTGTGCCTATGACCATAGAAGCAAGAAGAGGGCATCTGATTCCCTGGAACTTGAGTTAAGGATGGTCGTGAGTGGCTATGTGGATGTTAGGAACTCAACCCAGGTTCTCTGGAAGAGTAGCCAGTGTTCTGCTGAGCCACCTATCCAGCCCAACATATATGAAAGTTTTCAAAGAATAAATTTAAAATATTATACCAAAAACATAGGTGGACAACAGAAAACATAAAGTGGCCTTTTTAAAAATTAAAACATTTTATGCTTCAAAGGATATTGAGAAAGTAGACAGTTAAGATGCTGCAAGCCATGTATCTAACAATGATCTAGGATCCAGGCAAATAAAACACTTGCTTCCAAGCCTAACAATCTGAGTTCAATTCCTGGAACACATATGATTGAAAAAGAGAATCGACAAGCAAGTTGTCCTCTGACCTCCACACAGGTGTGTACATGTGTGCACATGTAAACACACGTAACTATAATAATTTTTAAAGACAAGCTGATTTTAAAAGCCAGCTAAGAGCATACTATGGTGGCATAGTGTCTATAATCCCAGCACTGCAGAAACTGAGACAGGATTGCAAATTTGAGGTAAACCTGGGATAAGAATGAGACTGTATATCATAAAATAAAAATTAGAGTAAAGAAAATCAAAAATAGAAGATGTGCTAAATATTTGAATAGACATTTCTTCAAAGAAAATATACATACATGAAAAGATGTTCAACATCACTAGACATCATGGAAATGCAAATTGAACGCACAATGAGGTAACACTACCCACACAGAAGCATAAATGCAATAAAAGAGACTATCAGTACTGAGAAGATGGCTCAGTGGACAAAGCCCCAAGTGTGAGGAACTGTGTTCAGATGCTTGCAGCTTACATCAACCTGGATGCAGGAAGTGTATCTGTAATCCCAGCACACCTACAGCAAGATGGGAAATGGCAACAGGAGAATCCACAAAAGCTGGCAGGCGAGCTAGCCCAGCCTATGCTGCAAAGAACAAGAGTTTCTGCCTCAAACAAGTTGTAAGGCAAGGACTGACACCCAAGGTTGTCCACTGACCTCTAAACAAGTACAGTGGTGCCTGCATACCTGCATTCACATGCATGTATGCTTATTCACATAAACAAAGAGATACATGTGTGCATACTTCACACATACATATGTGTTTTAAATAATTATTAGTGTTCAACAGACTATGGAGAAATTGAAGACCTCGTACACTGTTAGTAGGGATAGACTATTGTGGGTATTTTAGAAAACAACTTGAAAATTCCCAAAGAGGTTAAACATAGTTAACATATGGCCAGCAATTCTACTTCTTTTCTTAATTTTATTCTATAATTTTATGTGTGTTTGAGTGTTTTGCCGACATGTATGTCTGTACACTGAGTGCATGTATGGTGATCAAGGAGGCCAGAAGACAGCATAAGATCCTCTGGAACTGGAGTTACAGATGGCTGTGCACCTGCAAGTGGATACAGGGAATTGAACCTAGGTCCCCTGGAAGAGCAACCAGTGCTCTTAACTACTGAATCACTTCTCCAGCCCCTAATTCCATTTCTATAGCCAAGAGAAATGAGAACATAAGTCTACCCAAAAGCTAATATATGGAGAGTCAAATATCAGTATTTATAATAGCCAAAAGGGAGAATTCATTACAATGTTCATCAATGACTAAAAGGATACCAAAAATATGCATTTCCATACCATATAACATTATTTTGGCTTAAAACGAGTGAAGTACCAACATATATGCTACAACATGAATGGACATTAACATTGTCATACCAGGGGCAGAGGGGGAAAGCTCAGTGAAAGAGCCCTTAACATGCATGAAACAAAGTTTGATCCTCAGCACTGCAAAAAAAAAATGTAATTACACACAAACACACACACACAGTGAAAAAAGCCGTACAAAAAGACATGTTAAAACTTTATTTGCATTTGTTTGTGGAGTTAATGAAAACGTTGCAAACTTTACTACAGTAATGGTTACATATTCATAAGAATGTACTAAAAATCATTCAACTGTGTACTTTATTTGGCTATTCATTCATTTATTTCTATTTGAGACAGGGTCTCAATATGTAGCCCAGGCAGGCATTGAGCTCTCAATTCTTCTGCCTCAGCCTTCCAAGTGCTGAGATTGCAGGTATACACCACTACCACAAGTTCTCAAAGACATACTTTCAATGAATGAATTATAGAATGTGTGAATATATCTCAATAAAGCTGCTTTTAAAACCCACAAACTTTGAATAGCTGCTTATTAGTTGGCGAATAAAGGCAAAGGTTTCCATTTGGCAAGCACATTACTCCCTTCATCACTTGATCCTCCACAACAATCATTGCCCCCCAAGCCTTTTGCATGCATTTCTATATAGTCAAGATAAATCATACAATATTACCTATATACCCCCATAGTCCCTAATATCCAGATTTTCCTTCATTACGCCCCTCTAGGGATTCACTCCTCCTTAGTTATCTTTATAAGTTTCTACCCAGCTTCTCTCACAATGCCAGCCCTTCTCTGCTCTTCAACTCTTTATAGAGTAGGCTTTCAAAATATTATACAGTAAATAAATGAAGGTAAACATACCTCCCATGTGATGACTGCCTCTGCAGAGAATAACGACCCAACCCTCCACCCACCACAACTTTACATCTTTTTTTTGTAACTGGACACAGCAGCAACTTTCAGTTTCAGACCCCTTGAGAACACTTCCAAGCTATATGACCCTCTATCCCTCCCCCAAACCACACCCTTGATGAAGGCAGCACTAATACATTCATTCATTATGTCAGGAACGCCGAGTATAGCTGTGCAGGTTGTGCACTGCACAACCCTAGTGGCGCCATTCAATTATAATCTATGTGAATGGCACCCTCTCCTAGGGTTGTGCAGTGCATAGCCGTCCGTGGAGGCCCTTCGTAGAAACATACCTGGAATTTGGGAATAAAGCCAAAAAGAACATTTGAGGAGAAAAAATGACTATGACAATATCATTTCCAAATCTTATCAAGAAGCTAAGCTGGGTGTTGTGCTACAAACCTGTGACCATAGCACTCAGAAGGTTGAGGCCAGAAGATCAGGAGCCCAGACTAGCCTGGGCTATAACGTGGAGATCTGCCAGCTTGAACAACACAGTGAAACCCTGTTTTTTTTTGGTTTTTTTTTTTTTTTTAAAAAGACATGGCAAAGAAATTCTAGAAGAATGTATGGATAGTACACAGTTACATGGAAATCCGACGGCTTGAACAACACAGTGAAACTCTGTTTAAAAAAAAAGACATGGCAAAGAAACTCTAGAAGAATATATGGATAGTACACAGTTACATGAAGATCCGACGGCTTGAACAGCATAGTGAAACCCTGTTTTAAAAAAAAAGACATGGCAAAGAAACTCTAGAAGAATATATGAATAGTACACAGTTTTTACATGTAATCAGACAACAGAAACTCCACAAAATTATTATTGATGTATCTGCAGCAATGGAGAAAGCAAAACACATTTCCAGTCATACAAAAGGTGTGATTGACGAATGAAAAGGGACAATTTACTACAGCCTACCTGTTACTAAATGGACTGTCCCATGGGGCCATTCGAGTGATTTGAGATTATAAGACAAGCCCTTCTGAAATTGGGCTTCAGGAATCTTGCTATAGAAATGGCTAACCCAGTGTTGCCACCTCTATGTAGATCTGTACCATCATCAACCCATCTATTGGCCATAGGGTTTATAGCTCAGCCCCTGAGAAGCCAATATTCCTGGGTAACCTGATAAAAATGAGACTCTGAACCCACAAACCAAGTGTCAGAGTTAGGACTTAAGTAAGTCCACCAAAGCTCAGAGATGCTCAAGCTTGGTTGCAAAAGCCAACTTGAGCCCTAACTTCATTCTTCTGAACTGCATACAATAATGTGAGATTCTTGAAATAGAGAGCCACAAAGGGAGATAATTGGCCATGATGACAGACAGGCTTATGGATGTCAAAGCATGTCAGACATTGTCCACACTCCAGATTCTTCATACTCTCAGTTTCATATTTTCTCCATCTTTTATATTTCATTCCACTTCCCCATGGAATATTTTTTTTTGCATACCCACCCATAGCCATTAGTTACTGTGCTTTTTACTTTCAATTTCAGTAAAGAGAACAGATAGAAAGAAATCTTCACCGCACTTGTAGGCGGCCTTGAAAGAGAGAACAGAATAAATAAATAAATAAATATTCACAGTCCTTTTAGGCTGTCTGAAGCTTGGGATTCAGGAGCTGATGGTGAGCTAAATCCATGTCTCATCTCAATATCCTCAAACCCAATTTCTCCAACTGATATTCCTCTAAGCTATAGCTAACTAGCCAACAACCAACCAACCAGCCCCAGGCTCTTGGGGCTCAACTTTTATATACTCTAAGCAAAGATCCCAGAAGTCCAAGCGGCACACAATCACAAGGACAAACTACACATGGCAAAACAGCTTCATGCAACCAAATTATAGCCACCAGCAACAGTCAAATCAAACTCATTATCATCCACCACACCTGGTAAGGGAACAGAAACATAGTATAACACCATTTTGCGTTTTTAAAGATAACAAAATAACAAATATAACAAACATCCAAAATAACAAAACATCCAAGCATCCTGCTACACCCACCCAAATCTCTCCTTTTTTCCCAAATCCATTAGTTCTTGTTGGTATTGCCCATGATAGCAGTCCCCAGCTCATCACAGAGAACACATTCCAACACCCCCACTGGAGACCTGAAACCGGAGACCAACCCCTAGAAAGATGATGTTTTTCCCTTGTATCTAGAAGCTTATGATAGATTTTAATTCAAAAGTGAGACAAAATAACAAATCAAAGACAACAGTGAAATATAATAATTATCATAACAATAAACCCAGATAAACGGGATCTCTCACGCACAAGATACTGCCACATTCAATCAAATACTGAGATGGCTACTACATGACGATCTGGCAGACACATACACAATATGCAGACACTGGACAAAGGCATTATTTGTGTCCTGGGCAGGACAGAGCAGAAAGCATCTTGCCCCTCAGAATGGTACATAACTTAAAATGTATGAATTATTCATTTCTGGAGTTTTTAATTTAATATTTTTGGGTCACAATTGATTGGAGGTGACTAAAACTGAAGGAGGAACTGTGAGTGAAGAAAAACAACTGTAATTTGTTTGCTGGTGTTGGGTTTTTGTTAGTAACAAAAGCAGCAGTAACTATTCATTATCAAGAGCTTTGTATGTGCCTGACATGAGAGCTAGACTGTTATATGTGCTGTTTCCTGTGTGCCTCATAGCAATCTTATTATGTAAGCGATATCTGTCCTCCCATCCCCCACTACCTTCCAGCAGACATATGGGGAAATTGAGCTATAGCAGAGTAACTGGCCTAAGGTCACACCACTAAGGAATCAAAGAGTCAGATCTTTCGCTGTGTATATATAGCTCTGTTGGTAAGATAAACACATAAACCAGGTGTGGCATTGCAAACCTGTAATCCATCACCCAAGAATTTTGGAGACGGAGGTATTAGTAGGCATAAAAGTGGGGGAGATGTAATCTAACTCTTCTGCCAGGATGCTTTTTCCATTGGTCATAAAAAGCTTGAGGACTGTTTCTGATTACACGGAATGCAAGCAAGCTGACACTGCTAAGGGAGGGGCTTAGAGAAAAGAGTCAGCTAGGGCCTCTATCTTAGCTCTCCCAAAAGTCTGGCAGCCTCAGGCTTTGCCTTCTCCCTCATAGCCCACTCTAGTTGTCAACAACTGCTGATGGAAGCCAGATGTGACCCGCAATATCATTTAAGTGTCTATGGAGGAGTTCTTTCCTGCCATGATTTTCTTCTTGAGTTATGACTTAGCGTGCTCAGAAGTATGTATATTAAATTGTGCATCTGTAGGAATTTAATGTCCCCCAAAATGCCTCCCCAAAATGAATTCCTCACACTCTCTTTGATGGAGGAGAGCACAGTATCTTTAGAAGCTGTACTTTCCTATCAGCAGGAAATAAAAATGCTTCTTTACTCTTTGATGTGCTGGCTGTGATTTTTGGCTTTGCATTGTAAGTTGGGGCGTTTGTTATTTTGTTCACTTATGGAGGAACTAAGAGTAGAAGTTCAAGGTCATCCTTGGCTCCTCAGTAAATTTGAAATTTGCCTGGGCTACACAATATCCTGTCTCAAAAGAGCCAGACTTTGACCCAGAGCTACCTAATTGCAAAGGTCATGCTTATAGCCATTACTACTTCCTGTCTCCACCACAGGGTGATTTGTTGAATTCCCCATAGTGCCTATAACAGTGTCAGTCAAGAAGAGGCAGCACAGGACACCACTGCCAGAGCACAGCCCAGGGATGCAATCTAGAAAATGGAGGACTAGATCTTTCTGGGAGTGTAGGGAGTCCTCCTCATCTGACCCACTTGAGAAGTACCACACTGACACCTGGACCTCAATCCCCAAAAAATATTTAGAACAAGATGACCTGGATGCCTTGGAACTTCAAGAGAAATCTGAAGTAACGAAGGCTACACCAACTTGTAAGAGGGATGGACGGTGTCACAATAAAAACACCTATCATGGGGTTGGAGAAATGGCTCGATGGTTATTTAAAAGCACTTTATTGCTCTTGCAGAGGATGCAGGTTCTGTTTCAAGCACTCACATTAGGTGAATCACAACTGCCTGTACCTCTAGTTTCAGGGGATCTAATGCTTCTCTTCTGGACTTCACAAGCACCTACATTCATGTGCACACAACCACCCCCACACACAACACACATACACACAAAAATAATCCTTTTTTACAAGAATTCCTATCACATTTCCTATCACATGCAGGCTCCTAAGGAACAAAGGGGTGGGGGGAGAAGACAGCCACAGCCTAGTACCTTGTAGTAGTTTGTATTCTAGGCACAGAAGAGATCTAGAGCATAGCTCCTGTCTACAAGAAGCCTACAGATTGGCTGGCAAAGGTCTCCCACTCTGGGGTATGTAACACAATCAACAATGACAAAGCTGACTGGTTAATTAATTTTCCTCTTAGCAACTCATCTGACAGGTATCTGTTAGAAAAGGTGAAAATTTATAGCCAGAATGAGGAGTTGTGTGGGCATTTACCTTTGCTTCCGTGGCTTTGCTGCCAACCTCCCATCCAAACCTCTGAATCAAAGGACTAGGGAAGGGACTCAGGAAATAGCTAAATAGGTAAAGGGCTTGCCAGAAAAATTGGGATTAGGGGTAGTGAATTTAGATCAGTAGTAAATTGCTTGTCTAGCAACTACAAGGCCAAGTTTGGACCCAAGCACCAAAAAACAATCCAATGCACTACAACCGCTACCCAATATCCGAAGCAGTTTGTGTTCTAGACACACACAGACTCAGGACACAGCTCCTGTGGGTAAGTGGCTCACTAGCACCCACACACAGCAGCGCAGCAGCATTCACCCACAACCTCAATACAGAGAAGGACAGGTGTATTCCTGGAGCTTGCAGGACAGCCAGTCTCACCAATCAATGGGCTTGATATTCAGTGAGTTCTTGTCTCCACACGAATGCACACACATGTACACACTCACACACAGATGGGGAGGGTAGGCAAACCAGGGGTGAAAAAAAGAACTCCATCAATTACTACTACAGATATGAAGCATGGAAATTATTCTCCTACAACCTCCATCACCATTTCTGACTTCTAGGTAGCTTCCTTTTTGTTAAACAACCCTAGTCTCTTGAAGGGCAAGCTATGTGTGGTTCTCAAGTACATCCAGAGTATCTGTATCATACAAAATGCTCATCAGATACTTGCTATGTGATCAATGGAATACACATGTGTCTGCATACTATATGGTATATACTAAATGGATAGACTTGATTACCTAATCAAAGAGGACTTTAAAATATTTGTGGCATTTTATTTTTCCAATGTGTCTGGTACTTGTCAAGATTTCCAAGAAACCAGTAATGGTGATTTTAGGCATTAAAGGGAATCATGTATTCTAGTCTCTTTCCTTCCAACTGTCTGAACCTTTAAACTATCACCAGCCAAAGGAAAATACACCAGGAAACACGGATCTGCACCATGTAGAGATCAAACCAAGCTGGGTGTGTCTGCACACTTTCATATCTCAGCAACCAGGAACCATGTCAATCTAGACTACATGGTAAGTCTACCTAAAAATAAATAAAGAAAAATAAAAATATGGCATTGAGGGCATGAAAGGGAGTTGACTGGAGGCTGGGATAGGTTAAAAAGAAAACCTAGAAAGTTCTGGGCCAATCATACCAAGCAGTAGCTAGACAGCTATTCCTCCCCACAGACGACTAAAAATCAACTGGAAAGATTTCTCTTAATTTTTGACTGTCACAAACTGCTGTTAGAGCTCAGATGCCGTAGCTGCCGAGTACCTGGATGCACCAGCATCGGCTCACACAGCACCACTTTAACTTGTCAAGCTTCAGGTCTCTAGTCTGGTTGGCTGGTAACATTAAGGTATAGAAAAGTTAACTGAGTAGTCAGGCATGGTGGCTCACAGCTTCAGTCCCAGGAGGCTGAACTAAGAAACCCCATAGCTTGGAGGCCAAACTGGGTTACAGTGAATTCCAGTCTCAAAAAAGAAGGAAAGATGGAAAGATAGAAAGAAGGGAGGGAGGAAGGAAGGAAGACAGGGGAAGAGAAAGGGGAGAGGAGGAGAAGGGAAGGGAAGAGAAAGGGGAGAGGAGGAGAAGGGAAGGGAAGGGAAGGGAAGGGAAGGGAAGGGAAGGGAAGGGAAGGGAAGGGAAGGGAAGGGAAGGGAAGGGAAGGGAAGGGAAGGGAAGGGAAGGGAAGGGAAGGGAAGGGAAGGGAAGGGAAGGGAAGGGAAGGGAAGGGAAGGGAAGGGAAGGGAAGGGAAGGGAAGGGAAGGGAAGGGAAGGGAAGGGAAGGGAAGGGAAGGGAAGGGAAGGGAAGGGAAGGGAAGGGAAGGGAAGGGAAGGGAAGGGAAGGGAAGGGAAGGGAAGGGAAGGGAAGGGAAGGGAAGGGAAGGGAAGGGAAGGGAAGGGAAGGGAAGGGAAGGGAAGGGAAGGGAAGGGAAGGGAAGGGAAGGGAAGGGAAGGGAAGGGAAGGGAAGGGAAGGGAAGGGAAGGGAAGGGAAGGGAAGGGAAGGGAAGGGAAGGGAAGGGAAGGGAAGGGAAGGGAAGGGAAGGGAAGGGAAGGGAAGGGAAGGGAAGGGAAGGGAAGGGAAGGGAAGGGAAGGGAAGGGAAGGGAAGGGAAGGGAAGGGAAGGGAAGGGAAGGGAAGGGAAGGGAAGGGAAGGGAAGGGAAGGGAAGGGAAGGGAAGGGAAGGGAAGGGAAGGGGGAAGGGAAGGGAAGGGAAGGGAAGGGAAGGGAAGGGAAGGGAAGGGAAGGGAAGGGAAGGGAAGGGAAGGGAAGGGAAGGGAAGGGAAGGGAAGGGAAGGGAAGGGAAGGGAAGGGAAGGGAAGGGAAGGGAAGGGAAGGGAAGGGAAGGGAAGGGAAGGGAAGGGAAGGGAAGGGAAGGGAAGGGAAGGGAAGGGAAGGGAAGGGAAGGGAAGGGAAGGGAAGGGAAGGGAAGGGAAGGGAAGGGAAGGGAAGGGAAGGGAAGGGAAGGGAAGGGAAGGGAAGGGAAGGGGGAAGGGAAGGGAAGGGAAGGGAAGGGAAGGGAAGGGAAGGGAAGGGAAGGGAAGGGAAGGGAAGGGAAGGGAAGGGAAGGGAAGGGAAGGGAAGGGAAGGGAAGGGAAGGGAAGGGAAGGGAAGGGAAGGGAAGGGAAGGGAAGGGAAGGGAAGGGAAGGGAAGGGAAGGGAAGGGAAGGGAAGGGAAGGGAAGGGAAGGGAAGGGAAGGGAAGGGAAGGGAAGGGAAGGGAAGGGAAGGGAAGGGAAGGGAAGGGAAGGGAAGGGAAGGGAAGGGAAGGGAAGGGAAGGGAAGGGAAGGGAAGGGAAGGGGGAAGGGAAGGGAAGGGAAGGGAAGGGAAGGGAAGGGAAGGGAAGGGAAGGGAAGGGAAGGGAAGGGAAGGGAAGGGAAGGGAAGGGAAGGGAAGGGAAGGGAAGGGAAGGGAAGGGAAGGGAAGGGAAGGGAAGGGAAGGGAAGGGAAGGGAAGGGAAGGGAAGGGAAGGGAAGGGAAGGGAAGGGAAGGGAAGGGAAGGGAAGGGAAGGGAAGGGAAGGGAAGGGAAGGGAAGGGAAGGGAAGGGAAGGGAAGGGAAGGGAAGGGAAGGGAAGGGAAGGGAAGGGAAGGGAAGGGAAGGGAAGGGAAGGGAAGGGAAGGGAAGGGAAGGGAAGGGAAGGGAAGGGAAGGGAAGGGAAGGGAAGGGAAGGGAAGGGAAGGGAAGGGAAGGGAAGGGAAGGGAAGGGAAGGGAAGGGAAGGGAAGGGAAGGGAAGGGAAGGGAAGGGAAGGGAAGGGAAGGGGGAAGGGAAGGGAAGGGAAGGGAAGGGAAGGGAAGGGAAGGGAAGGGAAGGGAAGGGAAGGGAAGGGAAGGGAAGGGAAGGGAAGGGGGAAGGGAAGGGAAGGGAAGGGAAGGGAAGGGAAGGGAAGGGAAGGGAAGGGAAGGGAAGGGAAGGGAAGGGAAGGGAAGGGAAGGGAAGGGAAGGGAAGGGGAGTTACTTGTACTTCTCCTACTTGACTCAAACTGCCAAGAACCCAGCTGCTAGGCTTGGTCATGAAACTCAGGGGTTCTAAATCCTCAGCATACAGGAGTTTAATGAGTTTAATTTGAAAACAGCAATTCCTGGGATTTACTCCTTAACATCCGTCCTTATCAGTGAGGCCTGAGCATCAGTATTTCAAAGTGCCCTTGGTTCATCAGTTCTGCAATCGCTGTCCACCACTACTTAGTAAGGAAGTAACCTAGTGCCTTCTGAGAATGAAAGAGGCCTCAGTCTTGGAGAGTGGAGGTAGGCATGTGGTCCCATCGTTAGCTGAGAAGCTATTGATAGTTGCTAGAAGAGGGAGAGTCGGCTTGTTTTAAAGTAGATCAACCATGCCCCAGTGGAAAGTCAAACATCCAAGAGTGTTATGTATGTATATGCAGCACAAACTGCATTTATTAAACTGAAGGAAAACACACAGAGACAGGACACAAAGCTGGGTAAGTAAAGAAGTGAGGGGGATAGATGTGGTTGAAGAGTTGGTGGAAGGGTTGAATATGATCAAATACAATGCACAAAAATTCTCAAAGAACTTATAAAAATGTTTAAAAGACTTTGGTATTTTTAAAAAGTCCTCTTTAAGCAAGATATTCCTTTCAAAGGCATGTCTGTAGTCAAGACAATAAGCTACACAGCACAAAGATAGATCTTCCATGATCTGCAATCAGTGGAAGCAGAAAGTTAAGATATATGAACAGTGGCAGAAAAATGGAAAGGAAAACGGAGAGAACAAAGGGGATCCTGGGAGAGGAAGCACTCCGGGGTTACCAGACAAACTCTGCATCTCCACACAGATGCCCTGCAGGCTGAAAGCAACTGGAATTAGCGCATTAAAACCTTAAAATTCTGTTTTCTTCTTAATCAAATTTATTTTTTAAAAAGATACGACTGTTAGCTTTTACGGAGGTTGCTAACCATCCATTTGCCCCTCAATCCTACTCACTCTCCGCCTCGTGTACCTGACCCAATTGTGAAACAAGAGGACAATGAAACATGAAATCCACATGTGCTTGGTTTTTTTTTTTTAAAGGGAGTTCTTCCTCTGCTTGTGCTCTGACCCTGAAGCTTGGATTTTGTTCCTAACCAGAAAAATACTGAGGTGGATGAAAGAGTAGGGGGTGCTGCAAATTGAAAGCTGGGGAGTTGGCCTTTTCTTCTTCGTTTCTTTTCTTCCCCCCCCCAACCCAGCCAGGGACTATTCTAGAAAGCAGACTTCAAAACGAAAATCCCAACAGCGAAGGGCTGAAATTGGACAAAATGTGATGAGGCATAAATGAAAAAGGAAAAAAAAAAGACAGAAAAGAAAGGAAAAGGAGCCTTTTAGTATCAGAAGTGGCCCTTCTGAAAACTACCTTAAATTGCAGCATTTTCCGAATTTGCTTCACAATGGGTAGCTTCACATTGTACCAAGCACCGGACAGCATTTGGCAGCGTTATGAGGAGAAAGTGAGATGGATGCAAATGTACCAGAGTTTGGTGATTTGGCAACCATGAGAGGGAAGGAAACAGTTGACTCTAAGAGGTGCTCCTTTAGATTCGCTCTGTTCCCTTAACACAGACAGACAAGTGAGAGATTCTTCAGGGTGCCGTTAAGGAAGGAGCATAGAAGCAAGTCTGTGGTGGAGAAAACTGCTGATCTGAGGGTACACACAGTTATGTACTACTACCTTAACATAGCTGGAGAAGTGAATGGTACTCTCTATTAGGCTGTTAGACAAGCAGCCGTGAAGGAATCTGTGAGGCCAGAGAGGATGCTGGCTCTCACAAGCCCTTAATGTTGGCTTTGGGACTTGCATTTTCTTCACATCTCTGCCAACTAGTTTCTTCACTGCAGGAAAAAAAAAGCAGTGTCGTGTGAAATTCCTGGTGTGGACTCTACTGTGAACCAGGTCACAAATTAACCACAGGAAGCCAATTCTCAAACTTTAACATACACCCACAACAATATGGCCCCTCTTTGTCTTCCAGGGGCCACTGCTATTTCCTCTTTTCAAGTTGGGTCTTCCTTCTAAATGCCTTTGAACGCTCCTAAGGTCATCCATTAGGCTTTGTGTTGTCCACTGAAAAATTCTATTCTACACATGGAAGACTCTGAATACCCACAAGAAGAAAACAAATAACATTTGGCATCAGGCATTCAAGGAACAGGCTAATAAGTATGCCTTATCTAGAATGTGATGGACCACAAATAGTCCATGTTTTGTTTTGGTTTGGTTTGGTTTTTAGATTTTGGGATAATTGCAGAGACTTTAGTAAATATTCATCCCTGATTCTAAACTTCGAAATCTGACATTGCAATCACTGTCCACGACACCTTAGTAAGGAATTGACAAAATGCTATCAAAGACAGAGGCCTCAGGTAGTCTTGGAGAGAGGACACTTAAAATACTCGAAATTTTGTAACATTTTATTCTTTCTTTGTTTCAAACAGTGGCTCACTATGTAGCTCTTGGCTGGCCTGGAACTCACTATATAGACCAGGTTGACCTGAAACTCAGAGATATGAATGACTCTGCCTCCAAAGAAGTGTTGGAATTAAAGATGTGCACCACCAGACACAACTGATAGCCTTTTTCATGTTTATTTATCTCCCTCACTCAAAATAATTTTAAATATACATATTCATGAGATGGAGTGTAGTAGTTCAATGAATGTATACAGTATGCAATGATGAAATCAAAACAATTAGCACTTCCATTCTCCTTAAACATTTATTATTTCTTTGTGGTGGGACACCTTCAAAAATCTTCTCTTCCAATTCTTCAGAAAGGGAATTTAAAATACAGAATTCATCACTGATTTCCCCATCCCTTTTAAAAAAATTATTAATTTACTTATTTGTGTGTGTCTCTGTGTGTGTGTGCACGCACGCGCACGTGTGCCCATGATGTGGGAGGCACATATGCCACAGCTGAGTTGGTTCTCTCCCTCAACATTTATGTGGCTTCCAGTGATTGAACTCAGGTCACCAGGCTTGCACACTGCACAGCAAACACCTTCAGCCCCTGAGCCATCTCACCAGCCCACCTGTCATACTTGTCTGACAGCCAAGCTAATTTGCTACCGTTCCAATTTTAGAATATGTGCTGCCAGATGAACACTAAATCTAAAACGTTTTGAGCATCATATCAGCATTCAGAAAGTCTCACATCTCAGCTTTTCATATTATGGATGATCAAGCTGTATTACGTATGTTTTAATAGTTGAGGCAAATCACTTAAAATACCTTCTTAGCTCTATAAGAACTACATGAAAGCACTGCTATTAATTTCATATGAGTAAATAAAGTTTATCAAACCATGTTTTTAAATGCAAAATGGGTTTTTAAAAAAAAAGCCAAATGGTATTATCAACATACCGAGTGATGTCAGCAACCACACAAATCAGGAAATATCCATTAAGCATTGCAGTGATGTTCTAAACTCTCAACAGATGTGACAACCTAGAATAATGAGAAAGCACCTGCTGTGTGTAGACTGTAAACAATGCCTTGGTTGAGCTATTCCATTTTAGCTCTCCTCTAGGCTCAATATTAACGGAACCAAATCAGAATGCCAGGAGGCACTTTCTGCTTGACTGCACTTTCCTGTTTGCACCTCTCCAGCACCAGTAACGATCCTAGCCAAGTGTCTGAGACTACCTGAAATATCCCCACGTGGATTAATTGGCTCCAGTGTATTTAGACTATCTTTATGAAGAAATACTCCTCTGGAAGGAAATGCAATAGCTGGGAATCAGGTTCGAATCCCAGAATAAGTTCTAACTAAACTTATAGACATGTATGACTGTTTGACATAGTGATATGATGTTATCATCTACAAAGTTCACACTTTGAAAATGCCTTTCTTTGTCCATGAAATTGCTTCCACGTAGGAGCATGGTACCTGGGGTGCCCTAGCTCCACCCTCCTGGGCCTTTGTCATTCATATTTGGCTCTAGAATAAACTATCTCTTATTCCTGTTGAGGTGAGAGCTCCATTTTGGGGGTGGATAGTATGAGGATGAAAACCTTTCTAACATGTATTCCCATTATGTTTTCTTGAGTCAGAGGAAAGGCTTGAATTACAGATAAGGCATTAAGAAATTCTGTATAACCTAAATATCATCAAGCTACAACTTAAGAATATTGAGCACGTAAAGACTATCCATTATATATATGCAGCCAGTACTAAAAGGTTGAAAACCCCTCAACTAGCTATCATTTGTTTGCCAAGCACATAATTAGCTGCAAGACACCATGCTAAATAGTAGGGATAGTAAAGCAAGTTACAGAAAAGGTATTTGCTTCTGTAAAGTATTTAGTCTAAGAGGAATTACCAAAAGCATGTAAACACACTCCAATAAAAAGAAAAAAGAACCTGTGATCAGTTTTGAAAGCCTGAAGCACTAGCACTCTTTAGAGGGCAGGAAAGGAGAGGTTCCAGGAAGAGAAAAGAGTAGATAAAAGCTTAACTTAATGGTTCAGAAGTTATAAAGACACTCTCAGAGAATACAAAATAGTCTTTTTGCCTAGACACCAAGCAATGCCAAGGGAATATGGTAAGACATGACACTGGAGGGTGAGCAGCTGCCAGGTCTCACAAAACCTACAAGGCCATGTGAAACAGTTGGAATTGTTCCTTCCACCAACAAAATCCTATGATTCTGTTAAGAATGAAGCTAAGGCATGTGCCTAAGATCACAGGCCTGAATGCTGGCTCTTTCCCCCATTAAAAACACATTAAGGAATTCTGGTTAGGTGTGGGAGGTCTGTCCTTGGACTTTGCTCCACATTAAATAGGCTTTTGCAGGCTGCTGTGGGAACCTGACCCACCAGAAGAATATTGTGTCCACAGGAAAGTGCAATCTGAATTCTAAACAGACTTCCAAAGAAGATTTTGGAAACAAACCCATTCAACAGTTGCAAGAGAATGCCTGGAAAGCAATGAAACACAGGACCTGGATTTGCTCCACAGAGACAGTATTGAAAATAAGACGGAAGCCGGGTGTGGTGGAGCAGGCCTTTATTCACAGAACTTGGAAACAGAGACAGTTGGGAGGCAGAGACAGGTGGATCTGAGTTCGAGGCCACCTTGTTCTATAGAGCAAGTTCCAGGCCAGTCAAAGAAACTGTCTTGAAAACTAAAGGAAAAAAAAGGAAAAAGAAAATACTACAAAAGCTGTTGATTTGTAGGATTGTATTTAATAAATGACCACTAAATGGCATTATGTAGTACCTACTGAATATATATCTGAATTACCATAACCCCCCAAATATGTTAAGGGTGACTGGTTGTTTTCACTCTAAAGAAAGTCAACACCAAAACAGAGAAAGGAAGTTATACCTTTAGAAGGCAACATGGATGACAGCCAAGTCAGTTAACTTACAGTTTTCCTGTGTCCTTGCCCAATCAACTCTCAGTTATCCAAGCATTAAGCAGAGATGAGAGTGGCATGTACCATCTGATCTTGCCCAGAGACCTCTCTATTGTTTTCTACCTTCCCTTCACTCAAGATCCCTTAGCTATCCCTCTGGCATCTGGAATGCCATTTTTTCTTCTCCCAACTCCCATCACTAGTAGTAAATGATACGGGAGTATTCTGCTTTGTTTCCCAGAAGCACCTTCCTCCCAGTCCTCCTCAGATGGTTCTCTCAAAAGTGAGTGTGCATAATTATCACCTGAAGAAGAGTGGATTAAAATCCATATTCATAGCCAAGCATTAGTGATGCATGCCTGCCATTACAGCACTCAAGAGGCTGAGTGGATTGTCACAAACTGAAAGATGCACTCCAGGCCAAGGTGGACTGAAAAGCGAAATTCTGTTTTTATAATTAATAAATAAATAAATAAATAAATAAATAAATAAATAAATGAATGAATGAATGAATAAGTGGGTAGGTGAATGAATAAATGAATGGATGAATTAATTAATAATGTGTTAATAGACAAGCCTCCCTTCCTTCTCCCTGGGATCTGGATTCAACAGATCTGCAGTAGCACTCAGGAATCAGCATCTTTAACAAACACCCGGAGAGACTCTGAAGCTAGAGTCAAGGGCTATCCACTGACAAGTACCACTGTGGGTATTTTAGCCAGCCAAGCCCCGAATCCTGAACTAGGAAGAGTTGCTAAGAGCCAGATGTTCATGCTATTTCATATCAGATACCACCAGAAAAAGAATTTAAACAAGGAGCATTTCAAAAGAAGGAATAAAAAAGAAAACTTGTTTTAAAATATTAATTCGCATGGCCCACCCAAATTTGTCTTAGCCTCTTACCTTGCGCTAGATATTCTTTCCATTTCTGTTTCCATTTCCAGGGCTCAATGCGGCTGTGACAGGGAAGAGAGGCCAAGGTGGGCCGGACTCCTGTGATTCACATTAATGCTTTCCTCTAATAAATGAATAACCAAGACTTGGCTAGGAAAAGGAATACGTGAAAGGCAAATCCTCCTCAGCTGAGAGGTTAAATGAAATAAAGAAGGCTCCCTGTTGGTGGTGAGCTGTGAGGTGATAAATGAACAGTCAGGATCCCTGCCTAGTTTCATTCGCACTGTTTTGCCAGGAACATGGCCTCACAGCTCAGAGCATCAGGACTAAGCTGGAGAGAAATAATCAAACGTCTGTGTTTTTCCACTCCTCCCCAAAATACCTCCAACGTCATCAGCACTACATGTGAGCCCCAATTGGTACCTGACTGCTGTTGGCTCAGTCCAATGGTAGAAGAGGAAGGGGGCTTGGGTCTCATCTGAATACTTTTATTATGAGAAAATGGAGACCCCAGAAAGCTGGCTCCAAACAGGTATCCCATAGGAATCTGGCCTCAGATCTGGGCAGCTGTGGGGAGAGGCTCCTCTGTCTTTTGGGGTTACTTTTACTCCTCCCTTCTAAGCTCCCTCTCTTTACTCATGGCTTCTGCCTCCTCACAGCACCAGCATGTGTGTTGATCATCATAATTGCTTGTCTTCCAGTTTACCTTTTGTCCTTGTTGCAAACTGCCATCATCAGCCTCTTAGATTCCCAATTCTAATTTCCTGGGAGAGGAATACAAATTGCCTAGGCTCATCTTGTCAAGCCTGTGTTCCTCTCCACATGATGGATGGGCTATCAAAGAAACAGGTGGCCCACTCTTAGTTCAATTGAACTGTGCCAGGAAGGCAGGCTCTCTGACACAATTGGCTGTTGATCCTCTACTGAGGATCAACACAGCCGGCACAGACACATTTTACCTTAGAAAGAAATATGGGCCTGAAAGAACAGTGAGATATCTATATCTCTATATCTCTATATCTAGGCTGAATTCCTAGCAGATAATTTGGAAGAAAATGGTATGCCCACCCTTGAGCTTCAAACACCTACAATATTAATATCTCTTCCCCCACCCACCCCCATGTGTGTGAGATGTTCTGTCTCTGTATATTTTTATCTCTGTCTGTCTCTGTCTATCTCTGTCTCTGTTTATCTCTGTATCTCTCTCTCTCTCTCTCTGTGTGTGTGTGTGTGTGTGTGTGTGTGTGTGTGTGTGTGTGTGTGTGTCTGTGTGGAGGTGATGGTGGTGGTTGTTTTTTTCTTCTTCTTGGAAAGGAATCCAGAGCAGCATGGATACTAGGCAAAAATTCTACTACTGAGCCACATCCTCCAGCTCTAAATCTTAAGAAACAAAGCTAACATTTCATCTCAAACCTGGAAACTAAGTCTCTTCATCCCTATTAAAGAAGCCTCATTAATTGAATTGAATTGAATTGAATTGAATTGAATTGAATTGAATTGAATTGAATTGGTTGAATCCAGGGGAAAACATCAGCTACCAGCTCTTCCAAGCGAAGGAAAGAAGAGCATTAGACAAATGCTGATAAACTGACACCACTGGCCTTTAGCCTATCTCTCTACAAGCACTCAGTCCATTTGCTTTACACCCTATGATCATCTTATCTTCCTGTAAGTTGCACCAGATGCCATGTGAGGTCAGTGTTCAATGTTAACTAGAACGAGGCAAGCAGCATCACAAACTGACAGATGGCAATTGAGAGCTTATCATTCTTGGATTATTCCATTCCCAGGAGGGATATATGCCAGACAGTAAAGCACGCTATGTTGACAGCCACCTAATAATAGCTGTCCATACTTCTACTGCCTTTTGGTTAACCCTTCTCCCAGATAACCTTCTTTTCTCCCATCAATTCCCTGGTGTCAGAATAACAAATGTCATACCCGACAAGACTCAATAGAGCTTTACTAGTGACAACTGCCCAGGACAAAGAAACACTGACAACCATTAAGAACTGACAGATCAGAACTGAACAAGAAAATCTACTTACTGTCATTTTAACCTGGAAACCTGGGGTTTAGTTCCCAGCATATAAAAAACTGGGCATAGTAGTGCATACCTGTAATCCCAGCATTCTCAAGAGGAAAAGGCAGGAACAGAACTTCAAGGTCATCCTTGGCTGCATAGGGTGAGTTTAAAGCCAGCATGGCCTACATAAGAACCTGTCTCAGGGGGAAGAAAAGCCCTGAAAGAATTTGGTACGCATTTGATGTGCAGTCTTGCCTCTTAATTATTCCTAAGTAGTTTTAAGAGCTTTCCTGTAACTCTTAACAGTATTAACTGATTCTTATAAGATTTTTATTAGCATATATTAATTATACACGATGAGCTTCATTATGACATATTCACACATGCTTATAATGTATTTTGACCATATGGAAGCCCTACTACTCTCTCTTGGCCCTTCCCATTGATTTCCTGCCTCTTCCCAGCTAGTCCCATTTCTATTTTCCTACCTATTTTCTTTTCTTTCTTTTCTGTGACTCAATGAATTTAATTACGGAGGCTTACAGAAGCATAGTAGCTTATTGGTAGCTGTACCACTGGATAAAATGTCTCTCCTTCCCCCACCAATTGCGTCTAGATCCTCAGGGAGAGGTGGAACCTCCTGAGCCCATTCCGACCACTTGGCAAGTTACAGGAGTCAGTGGGGGGAAATGGACAGTATGGTGGCTCTGTTCACACTCAACATCAGTTACCAGCCTTCCTACCTCATCCATATGTCACCTACCACCTCTTCTTCAAACTAGGTCTTCAAGAATCTCTTACCTTTCTTTTCACACAAGGAAAATTATTCAGCTCTTGAAAGAAATGAAGTATTTATTTTCAGCGGCTTGGAAAACACTCCAAATCCATTATCAAAGGGGAAAGTTTCATACAATAAGGAGCCATGCCATTTTTTGTTGTTGTTGTTTTAATGTATAAAGATAAAGCCCTGACAGAGTAAGTGCTAGCTGTTACTAACGATTATCTCTGGCAGATGGAACTATGGAGGATTTTCACTTTCTATTTTTTGCCATTTCTGACTTGCTGGAATTCCCTTTACAATACATGTGCTTCTGCACTCAGGAAAACGCTATCTTTAATTCCATACATTTCTGTATTTGGTATATTAGAAAAAAAAACAAAAACAAAGAAAAATCCAAAAGGTTAGAGGAATATATCTCACCCTGTCCATAGCTGATGTACCCAATAAGATAGCCACTCTTCCTTTCATTGGGGGCAGCTAATATTGTAATTGAAAATCATTTTTTTCCTTTTAATTAAATTGATGTCATTTAAAACACTTGCAGTACACACACTACAAGATGGTGTGAGGTTGTGTCTGTTTGTTGCTTTGGCTAGCCAAGCGCTTTACCACTGAGTTATACCATCTTGTTTATTTATTTACTTACTTAGAAAAAGTCTCAACAAGTTGCCCAAACTGGCATTAAACCTGTAATTCTCCTGCCTGTGCTTCCCCAGGATTCACTATCAGTGTTAGTTGTATTCATGCATGGTAGTTAGCTAATATTCTGGGAGTCTAACAGCACTGGCTAAAAAGGTTAAGTTCACAAATCATCAAATTTGAAATGTGTCCCCGAGACTGTGAGGCAATAGGCTTGGGTGCTGCTCAGCCTCAGGAGTTGAGAACAAGCAGCAAGTAACTCCAGAGAGGAAAAAGGGCACAGGGGAAAGGTGAAGGGTGGGAGAAAGACCTACACCAAGAATTCATTCAGTTCTTGCTGTTCAAGAACCAGTCATCATACATGCTGTCATCATGGAAAGTGACTCTGTGTACACATCTTAAGACGCACTGAGAAGGGATGGATGGATATTATTATACTCATGGGTTACAAGCACTTGTAACTCCAGTTTCAGATGATCCATTGCCCTCTTCTGGCTTCTGAAAGCAGTGCATGTACATGGTGCACAGACACAATACATACAGGCAAAATACCCATAGACACAAACTAATAAAAATAAATATTTTTTTAAAGATGCATACAGAGAAAAGGTTGCTAGCTGAACTAGTAGAGTTGCTGCTACTTCTATGAGGCCTTTGTCACTGAGGACCTAAACAAAGGAGGGCTAGGATACTAATTCCATTTCCCTGGATACATAAGTAGAATAGAAACATATTCAGTCACTCCACTTAAAGGAGGTTGCAGCTTGGGAAAAAAGTAATCTGCCTGAAGCATCCCCAATACATAAAAATATTTAATCATGAAGAATTCAAAGGCCACACTTTACAATGACTAAGGAGCTTGCCTAAGAGGTTCTCCCAGAATTGCTTGCTTCCTGCTAGCTGTCTCTCTTAGCCTTAAAGTAGGATTTAACACATAGATTGTATCACAGTCTCAAAGTATTTCTTCTCATTCTTTCAAAAGACAGGGTAATGGCAAGGAATAATGCCGATGGCGAGAACTTCTGAGTTAGCTCTTACAAGGAAGTCTTCACAGCATTTTATTTGTTATCTGGGAGTGTATCTCTAGACTGGTCATAGTGATCCTTTTTTTTTTTTCCCGAGACAAGGTTCCTCTGTTGTAAGTCTGGCTGTCCTGGAACTCACTCTACAGACCAGGCTGGCCTCAAACTCACAGAGATCCACTTGCCTCTGCCTCCCGAGTGTTGGGATTAAAGGCGTGTACCACCACTGCCCACCAGCAACCATCCTTCTTTTCTAAAATCCCCATTAGGGCAACACTCTCAGTCACATACATTTCCATGTGAGTGCTACACAACCCTCCCTCTCGGAGTCATCCCTCTCCTCCCACATCCACACATCACACTCTTAGAAGTTCTAGCCAACTAGGACAGAAAGATCACAATCCAGAGTCACTGAGTCTCTACAGCCCAAACCTGTTAAAGGAAAAAGCTAGTTAGTATTGTTAATACAGGATATAGCGTTAAATGATTACTGCTGTTATTTCTGGGGATGAAGAGAGCAACAGGAAAGCTTCCCTTCAAGCCAGGCCAGCTTTCCAGTGTAGGGGATTATAAAGCCGCACATAAGGAACATAAGATTACCCTGACTCAAAAACAATATATCCTCTTTCACACCACCTTCTTCAGAAAGCAGAGGCTACTTTACCAACTCTCCAAAAGGTCAGCAGTAGCATCTACCATGCATCTACCTATGATCAAAATATATTGTGTAGCAAAAAGAAAAGTTAAATAAATAAATGCAGCAATACAAAAGAATCCCTATAAACCGAGACTGATTATACAGGTTTCTAATCTCAGTTATACAGGAGGCTGAGGCAGGAGGACTACAAGTTCAGGACCTTGCAAGGACTATAGTATGAATTCAAGAGGAGCCTGGCTAACTTAGTAAGAGCCCTATGTCCAAAAAATACATACAAAACTAGGGCTAGGGAGAGAGCTTATTTGTAGGTGCTCAGGACTGCCCCTGAAAAATATTCTTCTAAAGACCATGCAAGGCACACATTATCATCCCCATCTTATAACAGGTAAACTGAGGTTGGAAGAAGTAAAGATTGCCCAAGTTCAAACAATTAATAAGAGACAAAACCAAATTTTTAATTGCTATCTGATGCTAGTACTTAGTAGAATTAAGCATGAACCAGGTATGGTGGCACATACCTATAATCTTGGCCCGATGATCTCTGGTTGAAAGCTAGCCTGGTTACCCAGTCAGAGTCCATCTTTAAAATAAATAAACATCTACATTTCTAACCCTTAAACCATATATACTATTTCCATGATCAGCAGAGAAATCACTCAAAGATACTCAATTTTGCTAAACATCATAGGTGCTTAGTTCCAGTTTATTTTGTTTGTTGTTGTCTTGTTTTATGCTAGTTCCCATGTAACCCAGAATGGCCTAGAACTCATTATGTAGCCAAAGATGACCTTGGATTTCTTTTCCTCCTGTCTCTACTTCCTAACTGCTGAGATTACAAGCACAAGCCACTATGCAGGCTATTTATGTGGTGGTGGGGATCAAACCCAGAGCTCCTTGCATAACAAGTAAACACTCTACCATCTCCAGACAGACCCTGCCCTCTGGAAATTCGTGTTTTGTCTCCTTATTGTTTTCCCCTTTCTTCCTACCCCAACCCCATGGCAATTCAGTCCAGAACTTTACTTTTTCCTCTAAGGAGGCCTCACTAAGGAAGCTGTCTCACCATACAAACGAACACAGTGCTTCTCCCAGATGTTGCCTCTCTCTCTGGAGAGCAGGAAGATGGGGCCCACAAAAGGCTGCCTTTTCCCTCAGCTGCTGAACAGCCACTGCCAGTGAGCATTTAACCATTGGGAGCTCTGCTAACAAGTGGAGATTTAACCACAGGCAGTGTCCAAAGGCCCTTTCTGGGCAAAGGGTTTCTGAAGATTTCTAGGTCTGATTTAACTAGAATATGTTTTCCCAAGAAACAGCTTGTTCCTAGGCTAGGCAGTCTCCCTGAGCCAGGATGGGTCTGGAAGTGCCGAGGACAAGGAGAATAGAAATGGCAGTGGTCAGCAGGTGCATTGGAGTACAGGATGGGTGGGCGAGGAGAGGGGAAGTACCTTTAGTAGCTTTTTCCTTTAAAAAGCAATCTAGAGAACTTTATGAGAATAGCAGTTAATTATTAAGCTCATGTGTTAAAGTCATAACACAATTATGGAAATATAGGCAACGTAATAAAGGGTGAGGGCAGGAAAGAGTAGGTAGAAGAAGAAAAACCATAAATGTCTGATCTAATTCAAGGTTAAGGAACGGAATTAAACCTGGTAGCGCATGCTGTAATCCTGGGCACTCGCAAGCTGAGGCAAGATGGTTGCTGTGAGTTTAAGGCCAGCCAGGGCTATCCAGTGAGGTCCTGCCTTCAAAATAAAAATGCGTGATAAAGAGAAATGAGATTTTAAAATATTTTCCAGAGAGCAACTGTTAAAGAAAGCAGGCAAATGGGGGTGCCCAGATTGTTTCTGAAGTCATCCACCTTTCAAGACACCAACGTTACTAACTAGGGGCCCATTCTTCCTGCAAGCAGAGGAGAGGAGCTACTTCCTTCCACAGAGGCCACTCCACCACTCCTCAACTGCCAGGCCTCAGCTGCTATGTACAAAAGCCGCAGGAAAACACACAATAACTGGAACTGAGTGGGAAAACGAACAGTTTGTGCTTTCTAATGGGGCTTTTGACGGAGTCTGTGAATCACTCCTGCCCAACCTTACCCAAAAGAGGAACCAGTAACCCACATTCTATCCCAGTAGCTTGCATATGCCTTCCCACAATGATCTTGCAACGCCTTTCTCATCTGTTATCTTGCTATGAATCTTTAAAAAGTTCCTCACTACTGACCATATCAAGTTCAAATCACCCCTTGTGGTATTCTCTGCCTCCACTCTATCCATTTGGTACCATCTCCCCTTTCTCCCATCATAGATTCATTGCAATTATTATCTATTTTGAACTAAACCCATGGTTTTCTTCTCTCTCCACGGTTCTACCTAGATCTGAGCTAAAAAACCTAGACTGTCATTTCTGCAAATACTAGGCTTCTGAGCTAGGGGTATAGCTCAGTGCTTGTCTAGAATACCCAAGGACACAAGGATTTTGGTTAGTTGCCAGTTACTTCATAAGTGAGGTGTGCTTCTGCAGACCTATGTTCCCAGCATTTGGGAGATACAGGAAGAATGATCTGAAGTTCAAGGGCATCCTTGACTACATAGTGAGTTCAAAGTCAGCAGAGTATATAAGACTTTGTCTCAAGAGATAAATGCATCTTCCATTGGACATAAAAAAGTAAGCACAATAAATATTCTATATAATCCTGCACTGTCCAATATAACAGCTACAAGCTACCTGTGGCTATTCTCAAGGTGTCTTCAGCTAAATAAAATGAAAAAAACAAAACTTCAGTTGCAGTCACCACATATGAAATAGCCACATGTGACTGACTAGTAGCTACTGTACTGCATAAAACAGATATAAAAACGTGCCATCTTAAGGTGTGGTGGTGCTAGCCTTTAATCCCAGCAGGTCTCTGTAAGTTCAGATGTCAGACTCACACCCTGTCTGAAACAAACAAACAAACAAACCTGCCACCAATCACAGAAACTTCTGGTGCAATTCTACATACGTTGCTCAACAGTAATCTCAGGTAGGTATACTAAAACTATTTTGTTGTTGTTGCTGTTGTTTAGACAGGGTTTTCCTGTGTAGCTCTGGCTGCTCTGGAACTCCCTCTGTAGACAAGGCTAGCCTCATACAGAGATCTTCCTGCCTCTGCCTCCCTAGTACTCAGATTACAGGCGTGCACCACCACTGCCTGGCACTAAAACTAATTTTTATCATCACGTGTTAAAGTTGATAATCCAGATTTAATAGAAAAGAGTAAACTAGAATCTAGGAGGCAGCCCACACCTTAAGTCACCAGCCAAGTTCCTATCTCTAATCAGTGATCCCAATGAGTTTTGTAAATGGTGCAAGTAGTTGCAACATGGCATATAAAAAAGGAACAAGAAACAAGACCTTAGAATCCTTTCAACAAAGCACTAAGAGACTAACTAGTCTGTCCATTGCATACTACACTCTCTGTTAAGCTCCTGTGGGGTCCATACAAAGCAAACAATGGCCCAGCCCCTCCCCTGGGAATGTCTGTGCACCAATAAATACAAAAGGAAGCAGAAAGAGGTAAGTGCCAAGAGAGGCACACTGTGCTACAGAGTTCAAAAGCAGTGAGATCATATCGAGTGGGAGGAACTAGGGAGGGCCACAATAATTGTAACTCAATTCAGATCAGGATTGGGAGGAATCTAAACGGGAAAAAACAATGAGATAAAAAGAGCCAGAGGGATGAAAGTGTAAAAATCACATGAAGAAAAGGAGAAGCAAGTTCGACCCAGTGTATCTTCATGGAAAAGTAAACCAAAGAAACTACAAAAAGTTATTATTTGAAATAATTTCAATAATCATCCTAATAACCAAAGAATCATACATTAATCTAGATACCATTTTTAAGAGTTTGCTTTATTGAGAATAGCTGATGTTGACAAGGAGAAGGTGGCACGGGCTCCATTTGTGCTCATTACTGTGGGAATGTTAATGGCCATTTCCTTGGTCAACACATTGAGCAGCTTCTTAGCATTCACATCCTCTGACTCAGTAATTCTGTTTCATGGAAAAAGACCTAAGAAGTCATCTGAAACACAAAGATTTATACAGAAAGAAATTTTTTGTGATGTCCTTTATAAATACAAAGAATAAGAGGAAATCATCAGGTATATAATGATCTAGTTATATAATGGAATACTACACAATCAGTATGAACTGATTGTCACAAGTTTCCATTATAGACAATGTTTGTGATAATCGCAAAAGTAGGGCCAAAGTTGATAAGATACAATACAGTGCAATTACAAATGAGTAAAATAATATGGACATAGGGGGAATAGAAGAGTGTTCAAATTTCAGTGGTGAGACCATGCTCGCTTTTGATCTTGTATGCCAGGGACTGGAAAAGTATATTCTGCAAATCAAATTTTGCTCGCTGACTGATTATATATAATGTGTGGTTGGAGCACGGCCACAGATACAGTCATTTACATATTGTTATTACCTGTGACAGCTTCTGCGCTTCTGTAACAGTGTTGAGTAGTTGTGACCTGACCCACAAATCTTTGTAAGGTTTATTACTGAAGCCCATTACAGGAAAAGGTTGCAAGTCTCTCTGTTTTCAAATTCTCTATAAGAATGAATGTATTGCTTATGCAGCATTTTTCTAAAAGGTACATTTCCAATTTGTGACGGCCTTTATGGAACAGGGTCACAGTTGCAGATAAACACCTTAGAGCAGTAGAAGTGTCTGAAGGTGGGACGTGATAGGACATGATCCCAGCCAATAAAACACTTAACCAGTCATTTAGAAAGACAGACTCTAAATAATGTGCCTGGTAAAGTCTATGATTCACCAACAGTTGTGATCTGGGGCCATGCCTCATTTATAGGAGGTTAACCCAAGGTATGGCATGTTACTGTTTTCGAGCTTCCTCCTTTGAATGAGCCCTGTGACACGGTCTCCTCCCTAGAGCAAGGATCAGTGGAATTTCCCCTCCAAAGAAGGGGAAAGGACATACGAATTTGTGAGCTTTGGCTGGAAAGGCTGTTTAAAGTTTAGGGTGACGTTCCAGGTGTCCTGAAGTAAAGCTGCCCATTTCCAAGCTTTATCCTACCTCCTACTTTACAGCCTAGAAGCGCAAAGGGCCAAAATAGAGATGGCACTGTGTAAAGTGAGAGAAGAGGCAAAAAGGAGAAAACAAAAAAGCATCCGAAACTCCTGTCTCTAGAGCTCTCAAGAAGCCCTGAGATCTACCCACCCTCAGAACCTAGTCTCAAAGACTCTGAGATCTGTCTCCAGCAAGGTACCTCAGTCTCATCTGATTGGTTGCACCTTTAGGAAATGGTAATTGCTGTCTCCAAAAACCAAAGCGTCAGTATTTGCAGGTGTCCTTCCCGTAGATCTGCTAGGTCTTCACCACCTGCCTCAAGCCCACTTCCCCAGATGGACTGTACACAACCAGTCGACTCAAATCACTGTTTACTCTTCCTCTCAGCCATGAACATGGTAAAAAAAAAACTGAAGAGCAGTTTTCCTTTCAAATAAAAAACAGTACCAAACACACACACACACACACACACACACACACAAAAGATTAATCAGTGGCAAAATGAGAAACACCATTTTCTGTATTTCAACAAACTAATGCCTTGGATTTCATCTGGGACATCTTAAAAGGTAGAACAATTTGCAAGTAACTCTGCTCACTCTTTTCATTTAATTTTATTATTTATATTACACTTTATTGAAAAGAGAAAAGATGCAGAATACACCAAGATGCTCAATTATTTAACATATTATACTTAACATTTTATATTTTAACACAGACCCATACCAACAATAGTTCTCATGAGCTTTCTGAACCATTTAGCCACACTGCTCTCCTTCTAAATCAAATATAAGTAATTTGTTGTCATAGCAATGCTTCTTCCTACTCCAAAATAGTTCAATACATGCTTTGTTTCAGCAGGCAACTATCTGTCTACCAAAAATTGGTCATTATCTTCAATCTTCTTGACAAATGTCTTATTAAATTTAGCTGCCTGGCTTTTACAATCATCAGAAGACAGTATTTCTCTGGCACTTCCTGGCACCTGTATAGGAAAGGGGCGTACAGGACCACTCAGGAACTGCCTGCAAGCATATCACAGCAAAGTCACTGGGTGACAGCCAATCTTCGAAATCATGCTGACAACCATCCTTGGCATTATTACCCAACTTTTACAGTTTACAGAGCACTGTCACTTACTTTACTGTATTCAAGTCAGGGTGAGGTACTGTTCATAATGCCCGTGCTACACCCTGCCTCACTATCAGTTCTTCATCTGCACACACCACTAGAGGAAGTGTCACTTGTTCTACCCCTTCCTTCCTGAGGCTGAGTCCTGATTTTCTGTCCTTTTGATGTGGTATATAATAAGATAATAAGGGCAATTAAATAAATAAGCTGCTGGAATTACAGCAACGACAGCATCATGGGATATCATTTTGTCAGTGCCTTGTGCAATGGTCCAGTGATGTTATCAGACAAATGAGAGATCATGTGCCTGTCAGTGCCAGTCTGAATAGTAATCTTATATGTATAGAGCATGTTATAGTTTACCACTGTCTCACAGAAGTGATCTAACTTGAATTATACTTCTTGGTCACCCATCCCCCCACCCCCACCCACACACACGTGCACAGACAGCTGGATCAGAGTGTATGCATGTACAACCTTATTCACTGTCCTAAAGATTATCCATTGATTACAAAAATATGCATGAATAATTGTTTGAATTGCTGTTCCTTCAAGCCCTGATCTTTATTTCATGCAGCCATGGTCTGTAATATCTGCAAACTCCTCCTTCTATCAAATTGGGTGGTTTTTATCTCACACTTCACTTTTATGAGAAATGTAAAGTGACATTCACCACGGCCTTTTCAGAGACAATCTCCAGGAGTGTCTCCTTTCTTTTATCCTTCTTCTATTTTTACTTACGATCATTTTGTTTCTGTAATCAAAACTAAATAAAGGTTTACTTCATAAAAACCAGACACCAAAAGGGAGGATCAGTGTGCTGACATGAAAAGACAATGGCTCACCTACTCCCGCTTCCCGAAAATTCTCTACGTGAACAGGAAGATGACGAGAGAGAGCTTATTTGGGAAATGTAATCAGAGCTAGGAACTGCCCTAACAGAGCCTGAAAATAAGATTTCACAGCACCATGTAGGCTCGAGAGCTGGAGCTGAAGACTTCCATTCCAGCCCGGATGTGCCCAAATGCAATTTGCCTCTCGGTAGGACTTCCCACTTCACATAGTCTGATTCCGTTAAAAAATCTAATAAAAAGAGACAGTAGTTGCAATCATTTCTGTCCCTTGGCCCTTGTGAACACTTGTCTTCTACAGATTGTAAATAGTTTTTCTTTCTCAGCAGAGTGAGAGAAAAGATAAATTATTTAGAACATCAATGTAACTATTATCTCAATTTTCCACACCTCACACCTGTCACATAATTATAGCCCCAAACTAAAAGAAAGAGAAAAACATCGCAAGATTTGAGTCAAAGTCCCAAAGAAAAGACAAGCAATAGGAAGAAGCTTATGGGTCAGAAACCTGTCTCTCCTTGCAAAAGTCATTAAGATCCATGAACAACAAAGCTTTGACCCCCAACTCCACACCCAAACCCAGAAGTGTAGAATTTTCAATGGTATCTGAATGCTGACAAAAGCCTCAGACACTTGGAAGGGAGGGGGGGCAATTTTGTTTGGCAGTGTCAAATTTAAGAATTTACTGTAATTCTTTAGAGCCCAGCTGTGGTGGCGCACGCCTTTAGTCCCAGCACTCAGAAGGTAGGCGGATCACTGAGTTCAAGGCCAGCCTGGACTATAGAGTGAGTTCCAGGACAGTCAGGGCTACAGAGAAACCCTATCTTGAAAAAAGAAGAAAAGAAAATGAAAGAAAGAAGAACTTAATTCTATAACTGAAAATGTGCAGTTTTGACTTTAAACGTGTTTCTTCCCTGGGGCTCAAAATCCAATTTATTCAGCCCACCTAGAAGGATGCTTATGTTATCACCATGCCACCCTTATGGATCTTCAACAGACCAAGTTGTTATGAGACTCTAAGACGAAATATTTGACAAATTGATATGACAAAGAAATGTGAATAATAACTTGGTACACCTAATAATATAATTTTAAAACATATATAATAAAAGTTGACTAAAAGAAACAGAAAAGTCCACTCTTATGACAGTAAACATTAACAGCTTTCCAAGTGATTGGTAGACTGAGCAATTTCTGTAACATTCTAACCAAAAATAAAAAAAAATAAAGGAAGATCTCTTGGCAAACTACTATCCTTGTCTCTTTGGCAAGATAACCTTATCTCTTGGCAAACAAACTATCCCAGGCAAACTACTGCCAACTTTAGAAAAAGAGGAAGTACTTACCCCACCCATTATATGAAGTTAATAGCATAAACTTAATACCAAACCCTGACAGAAACAAAATGAAAAAAGAAAACTGGAGTCAGATTGACTCATGAACACAGCTATCAAACCATCAAAACATTAGCAAGCCATATCCAGGACCAATAAAGAACATAATGCATCATAATCAAGGTGACTTAATTCCAGGAATGTAGAGTCAGTTTAATATTAGATAATCAATCAATGTAATCCACCACATTTAAAGACTAAAAACAAAAGTGATATGATAGTCTCAGTTAAAAAAAAAGTCTATTAAAATGCAACATCCATTCATGTTTTTTTTTTTAATCTTAGCAACGTCAGAACAAAAGGACCTACTACAATCTAATGAGTATCACTGAACAGATCTACAGCAACACCACACAGAAAGACACAACACTCAAAGCATATCCTTTGAGGCAGAGAACAAGACAACAATGTAAACTGATGCTACTTCTACTGAACAAAGGGCATTGGAGAGATGGTGGCTCAATGGTTAGGAGCACTTGCTGCTCTTGCAAAGGACAAAGATTCAATTCCCAGCACCCAAATGGTGGCTTATAAGCACCTGTAACCTGAGTTCCAGGGAGCCCAACAGGTATACACATGGTGTAAATACATGTATTCAGGTAAGACATGCATATCCATAAAGTAAAATTAATAACTCTAAAAAAATAGGAAATATAAAAATACAGACTAGTTGCATATGAAGCCACATGTGTCTCACTTGTCAGTTATATATGATTACCCACACAGGTAATTCAAAAGACTCCCCAAATAAATTAATTATCATAACTTAAAAGTACTTAGCAAGGTTTATAGGTAGAATCATGGACAAATCTATCATACTTCCAAGCACCATCAACTAACAAAATGATATGCCAGTTAAAAGGAAAAAGGAAATGAGTGTCTGGTTAGGCCCGTAGGTTCTGGGTCCAGATCATGTTTTCTAATTCAAGTTCTAACCCATTAGTTACATGACTCTGGACAAGCAATACAAGTTGTGAGTATTAAATGAGTTAAGACACATAAAGTACTTAGAACAGTGCCTAGCACAAAGTAAGAGCTAACTAAATGGAGCTGTTATGATGACTGTAAAGAAGCAGCTAATAGGCCTGGTATCCAGAGCTCCATGGCTCTATTGGACTCCAAAACATCTCCAGGGAGGAGAGTCAGAGAGCACCTGTCACAAGAGCCAGTGAAACTTGCCAGTGTTTTCCCAATGGGTGGGCGCTGAACTCCCATACCCAGCATACAGCTCATTACCCACACACCCTGCTGTCTGCAGAGTAATTAGCAGAAGAACACCACACCCTTTCTCTGGAGATTTCTGTCCTAATCTTACCAGCTCTTTAACTGGCACCAAAAGTCAACAACTTCAAGCTTCCTGTGAGGATGAAATCCAGACTTCCTGGTAGACACCCTTCATTAGCCAAAGAAAAGGCATATCTCAGCCCCTTCAGACAAAAGCCAGGAGGCCCATGGGTTATTAAAGGAAAGGTGATGCTGCTGACTCTGTAAGTGGGGGTAGGGATATATTTTCTTAAACTTCCTACACATAACATAGTATCCTTGGGGCTTTAGAAAACTCTTGGGTGGAAGAGATAGATTGAGCTATTAAGAGCATGTGCTGCTCCTTCAGAAGACCCGAATTTGATGCCTTGCACCCGTATCAGGAACCACTTGTTCCTCTAGCTCCAGAGGATCAATGCCTTCTTCTGGACTCCACAGGCACTTGTGCCCACATGCTTATACCCACTCACAGACAAACACATGCAAAATTTTTTAAAAGAAATCTTTAAAAAGAAAAAGAAACACTGACTCAATTCTCCAGTAACCTGATGGAATAGAGAGACTTCTTAGCCCCAGTTTGCAAATGAGAATGTGGGTGATTAGCTGACTTTTTAAAGGCACCTAACTCATGTGTGGTAGAAATTAGCTTCAAACGCAGGTCTAAATTCAAGGCCCTAAGACAAGCCAGAAGAAAAGGAATAAAGGAAGCTCTTTCTTAAAATGAAGTTAGGTCATAGGAACCACATGTGGAAAGCTATGAATTTTAACTCTAAGACTGTAGGTCTTTTACATGCATGTAAAAAGACTAAAAAGCAACAAATCAACAAGCTATCCAATTCAGTGTTCAAAAGAGGCCAGAAGAAGCACGGTACATGCGCTCACTCTGTCTTCTCTCCTTATTCCACACCCCCACTCTCTCTCTTCTGACACTCAGGGTATTGACAACAGAAATCTCCACTAGGGTGAACTTGCCCAAATACAGATAAGAAGGATGAGGATCGGGCTGGGGATGTAGCTCAATGGCAGAGTACCTGCTTGGCACACACCCGGGCCTGGGGTTTGATCCCTAACACTGAGGTAGGGGTATGAAATGGTAAGATTGGAATGTGGTAAGGAGTCAAAGCATGAAGGGTAGGAAGTGTACATATCTTAGATTTACCACTTGTTTTTTTTCTACCTTCCATATGGAGACATTGTTTAGCCTAAGGCAACAGTTCTCAACCTAATGTGGTCATGACCACATTAGGAGTCACCTAGGACTACCTGAATATCAGACATTTACATTATGATCCATAACAGTAGCAAAATTACAGTTACAAAAATAATTTTATGATTGGGGGTCATCACAATATGAGGAATTGTATTAAATGGTCTCAGCACTAGAAAGGTTGAGAACCACTGTACTAAGGGCTTCAACCTGAAATCCATAACATAGCAGACAGCTTACCATTTGTGTGGCAATATGTGTCAGGAAGCACTTCATTGGAACCCACCTCTTTGGGCTTCCACGGCTGGTCCCCAGGTGGATGGTGTTGAACCTTCTCTTGACATGAGCGTGAAGATAAGCATGAGGCAGCAAGAGAGGAGAAAAAAAAGCCCAACCTCCCTGTCACGATAGGCTGACACCTCTGAAACCAGTCCTGTTATAGAAGTTTTAAATTTCTATTAAATCCAATTTGTCTATTTTTTAAAAGGGGGGGGTCTTACAGGCATAAGAACACCCCTCACCCCATAACAAACAACACTTTTTCTTTAACTCAAACTACAAGACTAACGATGAAGCTGAACATGGAGTTCTTGCCTAGCATGCAGGAAGCACTGAATTCTTACTCCTACTACCACGTAAGACTGGAACATGCCTGCAATCCCAGCACTTGGGGAGGCAGAGCCAAGGAGGATCAGGATCACTGCCATCCTTGGCTATGAGACAAGTTCAAGGCCATCCTACACTGTATGAGAACACGTCTCAAAGAAGAAAACCAAAGATCAAAACTACCATTTTTCTAAATGGAGTGTCAGGTCTTATTGATTATTAATTAGCCTTAGTGATACTTAAGAGAAAATAGAAAAATGAAAAGAAAAAAATTACACTAGAACTAGTTACATAGCTACTTAACCCTTCAAAATTTGCAAGGAGATAAAACATGTATATGACCAATTGTTTAGACTGTTTCTCTTCTAGAAGCAAAGCTCTCTTGCAAAATAGAACATACATTCTTATAATTCTAACATAGAGCGATAAAATAGAAGTATCTCATACATATTTAAAGTATGTCCCCTGTTAACTTCCAGCTTTTATTGATGTTTATAAATATCTTTAGAGATCACAGCCCTGAAATTAAATAACAGCCACTTTAAGGAAATACTTTCTGACATGGGGCTAACTGCAAAGAAACTCCACTTCATTATAAAATCCCATAGGAAAACAAAGCAACGTGTAACTGGCTAAGCATGCTGGAGCCCTGTGCTGCAGACTGAGCCATCTAGAATGGATTATTACATTCTTCCCCATTTTTACATTTCTGACACATTTGGTATTCGGTCTTTCCATTCTACCAAAAAGCAAAAAAAGAACTAATGTCATCACGTGTTGATGAAAGAGCTATGTCAATATAGTCTGCTCTAACTCTTCCACAGGTGCAGTAACGGAGTCTCAGGGAAGGGAAGTGACTTACTCGACACTGCAGGTGATGGGTAGGTTTCCTGAAACAGTTGGTCCCTTAGGATAGAACAGATCTCTTCTGACCAGTTCTCTAAAAAAAGCTTACAGAAAATTGTCAACAGGCTCGTCACAGATACAAAAATGTAATTGTTAGTGTCCTTTAATGGTAGGTTCTATTACTTTAGCACATATTAACCAATGTTAATCCAAAAAGCAAACAAAAAAGGAGAAAAAATTAAATCAAAACGTTTTTGTGAGTTTTCATGATCTGGCAGTAAAGCATTTGCAAGAAATCCAAAATCCTCTGAAATCTGAAGTACTTCTGCTGCCAAGAACTTAATACATGAAATAGTCAACTTCTACTTAATCATGCTGACTTTGGAATCAACCAGATGTTAAATATCCATCCATACCAGCTTCGTCAGTTTTTAGTTTGTGTGATGTGACTTCAGACATGCTAGTTAATCAATGTGGATTTTGCTTTTCTGTAAATAACCTGAAAATGCCAATTTATGTATCTATGTATTCCTGGGGATGCCTAGCACGTGGACAATTAGCACACTTTCATCACTCTGTGTGGGAAGAAGACTCAGGAAGACTCATCTCCACTTCAGATTACACCAGCCTATTCCAAGAAAGTCCCAAACTTGGGTTTGAACTTCTGACTTAGGACCAACAAAGAATAAGGACCTCAAAAACAAAACAAAAACCAGCCTGATGATACTGGCGGGCACTGCTGCATTCATTCTCAGGGCAAGTCAAAACGAGACATCTCCAGTCTCTAAGTTACTTCTCACAAAAAGACAATTTAGAACAGTTGGGGGTAGGGGAGAGGAACATACTAGGCCTGGGAACAGGCCTTAGAAGGAATAGAAAAAAAATCTAGGAAACCAGAGTTCCTGCTACCCTAGTTGAGGGGAAAGCAACCATGTTTGGTCTTTGAGAAGGCAGTGGTAGCCTCTTCTTGGCAAGGTCTTAATGAGATGGTTGTGTAGGGAGGGGGTGTCATTTTATTTAGTAATGTAATTGCGGAGAGTTGTCCATGCTGCAGTAAATGACCTCTCACCCACACTCATGCACGGAACTCTAATTAAATGCAGTGGGTCACAAATGGAGAGGCATAAAAGAAGGTGAGGGGCTTTGGGGGAAGATGAGTTTTAATGGGAGAGGGAGGGCAATGATCAAGGAAAATAAAGGGTAAAAAGGACTTTCATTATATACATATAATACTGTTAATAAACCACACACACACACACACACACACACACACACACACACACACACAACACAAGGGGGTAGATTTCAGTCCCTCTCTCCCCCAAACCACAAGGAAGCCTGGAGGCATAAAGCACAAAATGGAATTCTCATTAAACTTTTAATATGGGACATTAGGTTCACTCATCCTTCAAATGAGACAGAGTATCATATAACCTCAAAGGGTGATGATGGCATAATGGACCAATCATGACTCTGCTAGTCCTAAGTGGTGTGGCCTTGGGCAAGTAGCTTCCTCTCTGAGCCTCTTTCCCATCTGTAAAACAAAGGTCATGAACTACAGGAACTCAGCTCCCTCCTACCTCTCTCATTTTCTGGACAAGAATTCAGTAGGAAACTGCCACCTAAAAATGCAGTAATCTGACTACAAATGAGCCTTGACAATAAATTCCCTGGAGGCAGAAGCATGTACTGTGGTTTCTCCCACCTCCCATGCTAGGCCCAGAGTAATTGCTTAATAACTGTTAAACGATGTAGAATCAGCACACAGTACTTAGCATATAAGAAGCTTTTTGCATGCCAAAACAGGTCTCTCCCACCAGACTTTTTAAATATGGCAGATTTTACCACCCCTGGGCTTTTAATACAAAGAAGCATTGCACAAGAAAACAAAGTTACTTGTCACATTATGTGGCAGTGATTGAATAGCTAGGTAGCACAAATTCTGCTCTTTTACCCAGTACATAGCAGATCTGGACCTGAGTGCAGGTACCCCACCCACCCCACAAGTTGTATGATTCATGGTGAGACAGTTAATGTAGTTCAGTTGGAGGCCTCACAAAGGCAGTGACTATTATAGAAGAACTCATGAGTTTGACATCATAGGCCTGACCTCACTCTAGACAGAAGCAGAGCAGTGAGATGAACAGTTTACACAAACAGTGCAGCCCAAAGGCTTTGCGAATGCAGAGGAAGAAACACCTGTGTTGGGATATTATTCAACACACAGACACACATGTCTCAGTTTAGGCTCTGAATGTTTAATCCAGTCTCTCCCCTAGTGATGGATCCTAACTCTGTCTGCCGATTGGAATTCTGTGAGTAGCTTTGAAAAGATTCCTATATCCAGACCTCAGCCCACATACATTTAAGAACAAGGTAGAAAGTCGGAAGTGGTGGCACATGCTTTTAACCCCAGCACTTGTGGGGCACAAACAGGTAGATCTCTGTGAGTTTGAAGCCAGCTTGTTCTACATGATGAGTTCTAGAGCAGCCAGGGATACATAGATAGACCATGTCTTAGAAAGGAAGGAAGGGAGAGAGGGAGGGAGGGAGGAAGGGAGGAACAAGGGGAGGGGAGGGGAGGGGAGGGGAGGGGAGGGGAGGGGAGGGGAGGGAAGGGAAGGGAAGGGAAGGGAAGGGAAGGGAAGGGAAGGGAAGGGAAGGGAAGGGAAGGGAAGGGAAGGGAAGGGAAGGGAAGGGAAGGGGTGAGTTGGGTAGAGAAGCAGGCGTATTTTTTTATTCAATGCAGCCTCAGTTGACTGAAAGGTGCACCCAGGGTTGACAATCCTGTCTTCCACTTTCTCCTTTTCCATTTCTAGTCCTGAAATTAGTGTCAGGTCCAGCAGGTGGCTCAGATGACTAAAAGCCACCAGCATTCCAGTTCAGTCCCTCAACACCCAGCTCTCTAAGCCAGTAGAACAGTAGTGCTTTTGCCTGGAAACCTGTGTAAGGGGCTTTCCTTTTCTTCTTTTCCTGACAGTTCTTGAGATGGAATTTGTCCATGCTAGGCAAGTACTCTACCACTGAGCTGCACTGCTGGTCCTGGGGCGGGAGACTTAAATTAGTCAAAAAAAGGTGATTAGCTCCTACAGCCTATATCACACTGTTACATATATCAGACACTTAACTGTCCTGAGAGCTCTTCATTTTCTGGAAGCTTCTATACTCCTAAAATTGATTTTTTTCATGCATCCCTTCTCAACTGCTCTGCCCTGCTTCATGCTGACATTTCCTCTCATTGGTGAATGCTTCAATATCCCTGTATACCTCAGAACACCAAGTCTTTCCTCTCCTCTCCTCCTCCTTCATCTTCTTCGTCTTCTTCTTCTTCTTCTTCCTCTCTCTCTCTCTCTCTCTCTCTCTCACTCACACACACACACACACACACACACACACACACACGCACATTTACTTTATACATTCTGCCTTAATCAGCCCCTGTTTGTTTCTAGGGTACTTAGCTCCTCCTCTACTAACCCCCTCTCCTCTTAGCTGAACTTCCTGACAGTGAACAAGTGCTTGCTGGGTTTGGGCAGTAATCTTTCCACCACCACCACCTGGGGCAGTCTCCCATCCACATGATGTTTTCTCAGTTGCCAAATCTTTTTTTTTCCTTGGAATTGGCCTCTTTCATTCATCTAATCTTTTATGATAACAACTCCCACAATCTAACAATCACCTCCTTTCTTTTTTCCTAATTATTTATTTATGTAGACCTTAGTGATAGAATCCAAATGGCTTCATGTGTGCTCAGTATGTGCTCCACTACTGAGCTCCACCCCATCCTCCTTTGATGTTTTAAATATTTTGCAGGTACCATTGTTGTTCTAGTTATTTTGTTTTGCTAGAGATGGAGCTACACCCATAAGTCTTCATATTTCTTCCTAATTACTGATAAAAATCTGTGCTTACAACAAATTCACACAATAAGGATGGTAGTAAATAACAGGTTAGGCTGTCTCCCTTCCTCCAACCACTTAGGAATAAGCATTCTTTGGTATATGTTCTTTCAGACTTTTTATAGTGTGTTCATTAAAAAAAATGCACTATAAAGGGGTTTTCTATCATACGTAATGTTCTATGATTGCTTCTTTTCATTTTAGCAATGTACAGTGAATTGCTTTCAAAATGGTTACAGAAGCCAGCTTCCTTTTAAAGCCACACAATATTCATTGACCTGATTTTTACCATTCAGCAAATGGACTCTTTCCCAGTGCTCTCTGTTTACCAACTGCCATAAAGACACACACACACACACACACACACACACACACACACACGAAAGTCTTCAGGCATTAACATTTATAGGGTAAATATTTAGAGGTGGGTGGAGTGATTGGTAACAGAGAGGGGCCTTTTCTTGAGTCCTTCTGGATCTCCTGTCTCAGCATTGCTTGGCAGAACATCAGCCCCTTTCCTGAAATTCCTGCCACTCCTGGGTATCAGCCCACTTCCTTGGGTGTCTTTCCACCTCCAACATGGCTGAAGCTTTGCTGAACCACCTTTCTAAAAGGAAACATTCCCCAAAATATTCTTCCACTTTCATTTGAGCTTAAAGGATGTCCCTTGTCTTTTCTCCCTTTATATTCTCAAGTCAAATGCCTCCTTAACTGACATTTCTGGTCCTAACCACACCTCAATTGCCTTGGAATATTCCAGCCTCAAAGGTCTAAATGTCTCAAACATCTGAAATTTAAACAAACCCCAAAATGCACTCATGACCTCTTTCTCTAAGCCTCTCTCTCCTCATCTGAAAATCAAACAGACTGAACTAAACTCAATTAATTAAAAACAAAAATTTAAAAAGAAACAGGAAGGAGCCAGGGATAGCATAGGTAGCAGTGCATGGCAGAATGTACAAAGCCCTCAGCACCACACAAAATGAGTATGGTAGCACATGGCTATCATCCCAGAATGCCTGTAAACCCACCAGAGGTGAAAGCAGAGAGATCAAAAGTTCAAGGTCAGCCTTAGCTACATATAGTTTATGGCCCTGTCTGGATTACATGAGATGAAGGAGGAAAGGAAGGGTGGGAGGGAGGGAAGCCAGTCTAGGGTGCAGCAGAACCTAGAGCATAAAAAAACTAATTAAAAAAAAACAGGCCTCACATTCAAGAAACACAAACTCTCAGGAAGGGGACAAGGCATAAACAATTGCATAAGACAGAATAACATGCTAAAATAGACAAGAGTGGTTAAATCGGGCTTCGAAATCTGAAGACAGCTTCATGGGGAGCATCTGGCCAGGCCTTGAAGGATGACTAGAGTATGTCTGGTTGAAGGTACAACATGAACAAAGTATAAACTCAGACAAGCATGGAAGGACACAGTGTACATGACTAGACCTGAAAGCACAAGGGAGCATGTAACAGAAAACAACACTGAAAGGGTTAGGAGCAAAATCACAGCAGATCCTCAGTCTTAATGTATGGGGCTCAGGCGTTGATTCTCTTTAGGATTTATGTATTCTCCTACCCTGTCTGTGTGCCATCTCTGACTGATTTGATAAGTGGATGACTAGAAAATTACTCTGAAAACATTTTGAACCTGGGAAACATGCCTATGGCTAATTAGCATCGTCAGCCAAGAAAACCATAAAGTATATGCACCTCTTTGTCTGCTATCCCTGCAAAAGGCAATTGGGAGTGGTTGATGGTTTTTCAAGACTGTATCATTCTGGCAGTAGCAGGAGCAGTAGATAGACCAGGAAAGATACTCGAAGCACGGACTATCCATCAGGAGGCTGCTGTAGCAAGACACCTGATATAGATGATACTGATGAAGAAGATGATGATGAGTTAGATGAACTAGGACAGAGGAATAAGAAGAAAAGAGATGGATGGAAGACAGAATGAAAAGGATTGAAGAAAAAAAGAGTCAGAAGCTGTGATGCTAAAGTGAGGGATGACCTCTGCTCTTTTTTGTCCAAAGGGTACCCATGGGAATCAAGTAAAAGAAGGTATGTGCACAGGCTTGTAAATAAAACACCAAGTGAGACGAGTCATCCTTTAAACAAACAAACAAGCCTAAACTTTTAGTTTACATGCAGAATAATCACAAAGAAGGGGGTGGAAAATGTGACAATTCTTTAACCTGGGTCACTAGATGAACCATGATGGCAAGAACTACGAAAATCCATGCTTTTCTTTCTAACTTCCAGCCACTTGATTTGAGGATGTGTGCTTTAAAGGCCCCTTGAGGACACTGGGAAAGCAGAAACAGGCTCATCATTGCCTGGCAGCCCAACATTTACACAGCTCCCACATGTAAACCTATCCTAGGGCTGATGAGCTGGATCACGAGGTAAAGGTATTTGCTGTCAGCCTGCTAACCTGTGTGGCCCTCAGGACCCCAGTAAGTTAATTAATTAACCTGCATGAAGGTAGAAGAGGGTTTGGGGGGAAGGGAACTGAGGAGAGGGATGGAGAAAAGAATTCATAATGGGTAAAGAAAAGAATAGCATGTTTCCTCTCAAATGTGGAGTATGTGTATGCGCACATGTGCATGTGTACATGTAAAAGGGAAGTTTTCGGAGGAGGAAGAGATCTAAAGGGAACTCACAATGCTGTGAGCAGCAAAAAAGAGTAACGGGGGTGTATATAATCAAAATATAATGATATACCTGTATGAAAATGCCCCAATGAAGCTCATTATTCTATATGCTAACTACAAAATTCTTTTTTTTAAAGGATGATCCCTCTTGCTTGGCAGTACAAAGCTGTGCACACACCTTCTTTCACTTGATTCCCAGGCTTACGCTTTGGACAAAGAATGGCAGTGGTCATCCCTCCCTTCCAGACAACAGCCCTGGCTCATACCTCTGAACGTTTGCTATGCATGACCATTCTAAACACTTCACATTCACAAGAACTTACAAGAACTCCATGAGCCAGGGGGTGGTGGCACATGCCTTTAATCCCAGCATTCAGGAGGCAGAAGCAGGTGGATCTCTGTGAGTTCCAGGATGGCCTGGTCTAAATAAAGAGTGAGTTCCATGACAGCCAGAGTCACAACAGAGAAACCTTGTCTCGAAAAACCAAAAAAAAAAAAAAAAAAAAAAAAAACAGAAAAAGGAAAAAAAAAGAACCCCATGAAAGAGATACTGCTATTACTATGTTACTACTACCATTACATAGGTAAGAAAACAGACCCAAGCACTTCAGGTATATTTGTGGATAAAATAAAAGGATAAGCTTTGGAAACCTCAAGAAAAAAAGGAAAAAAAAGGAAACAAAAATAAACCAGGCCCAGAAATGGTCAACAAACTTAGCCAAGCTAGAAAGCATCAGGGCTGGGATTCGAAGCCAGCTAGTCTGGCTCTGGGGCCTGTATACTTAACTAGCCACCATATGTCTTATTCTATAACAAGACTGAAGCACAGACAGGCTCCTTGACAAGCCCAAACTACTCAGTGTTGTCAACCAGTTAGTAACAAAGCTACAACCAGGACCTAGGTCTTTGTAGTACTTCTCTTTGTGTTATTGTGCATTGCTCACGTGCACTGGACTAGCAGATTATCTTGACCTTTTTACTTCTTTGACCACTGTTGCCTATGCTTGACAAAGCTTCTAACTTCTGATCTGGGTCTCAGATGCCAGTCTCTTTCATGGAGTAAGGAGGAATGGCCCATTTCTAACCACAGCTGCAAGTGTAACAATTGTGAACAAACAACATCTGCAGTCAGGCCATGTTGGCTCTGCACACAGGCTCTTGTGTTCACAAAGCTCCCTGCGCCACCTGCCCATGGCAGGCAATAAGCAATGGAGACTAGGCCCTCCTGTGGAGGAGTGAAAGCAAAAAAAAATAAACGGGGGGGGGGGGAGTGTCAGAACAGCAAAGGAGTCACTATACCAAACAGGTCCACATGTAGACTGCAGCTAAAGGAGCCTCATTTTTGAAAACTGCTATGAATAACAATGCTCAAAACTCATAAGGTTTCTGTGACTGGGGATGTAGCTTTAGGGTACATGCTAGCATGTACAAGGCCCTGAGTGTAATCCTGTGTGCCACAGAAAAGAATTCTGTGGGCAAAGTCTAGTTCCATTTTATGCTGCAACAGTTTGGGGTATAAAGGAGGCCATACATGGTATAAGACACTTGAGTTGGGAATCTAGAGACAACAGGGCACTGCTTCCGTTTAGCTGTGTAATGTTGCCACAGGTAGACGAGCACATCCACTGGGTATCTATCTTCTCAGAGTCCTAGGTTCCTGTGTCGCAGAATAGGAGACTGGACAGATAGGTGGATAACAGAATCAAAGATTGTATTAAGAGAGAATGCACTTCCAAGAGAAGAAGGGACCAGAGATCTTGGAGAAGGCTCAGTGGCATGCCTGCTAGACAGACAGGGGCAGTTACAGAGAGCTCATTTATATATCTCAGGCCTTTTTGCACGTGTTCTTAACATGTTGATCTTGGTGAAGAGGTTTCCAATACTTCTCTACAGCCCACTGATTCCTTCATATGCTAATTTTGACCTCACTCTCTGAACTACCCTGCTGCCACAAGTTTGAAGAGCCATTTCACCTCTCTGACTCTGTTTACTCATCTAAGAAATGAGGGAGGATCAACACCTCTGAGCTAATCTCTGAGGTTTCTTTTAGCTCTGATTTCCCATCACTCAGCTGATTCAACAATCGAAGAAAGTGCTGCTAGAATGTCCTGGGTCTACAAGTCAACAAAATGGGAAATGTACTAGAAACAAATGAAAAAAATTAGATAAATCCAAAGTGACCTTTGTGGAAGGCCGCAAATGAAGTTATACAAGGGCAGTACACTTAGCACCAAGCCTGCAGCATATTTAATGAGTGCTCAAAAATGTTAGAGTGTTTTTGGGCATGGTGGTGCACACCTGTAATCCTGGAACTCAGAAACAGAGGCAGAAGAGTTCTCGGACAACCTGGACTACATAAAAAGACAAACACTGTCCCAACATAGTCGCAAGTGTTATTATTGCTGTCAACTTTTCTGGGAGGGTGTAGATAATGAAAAATTACAATGAGCTCCTCCCCTAAAATCTCACGCTTCTTTGCCCACACCCTGTTCCTGGTTTATAGTCATTCAATAGTCTGCAGGAGACACGAAAAGCAATTCGATAAGATAATCTTGTACAATAATCATGCCAGTTAATATTGCTGCACACACCCATAATCCCAACACTGGGATCCAGCAATGCTTAAAGTACATGATAAGAAAATGAGAAACCCACTGACAAGGGAAAGCATGAAGAATGTGGAAGCATTAGATAGGTCATCAAACAACCATCCAACTGGGAGGTCATTGAGGATAGACCTTCCTACTCATGCCCAGCTTTGGACCCCACCCTCATTTTCCCAGTAACACATCAATTTAAGAAAAGAACACAACACAATTACTCTTCTTAAGATTTACAAAGCCATATGAAGGCAGAGGCAGCAGTGTAGCTGTTGATTCACCAGATGTAGATGTTGAGCAGCAGTGTAGCTGTTGATTCACCAGATATAGATGTTGATTCGGGCTCAAACATCTCTTTATTCTTTTGACTAATTAAATCACCGGCTTTTAGTCCTGGAACATTTCTGCCTCTGCACAATCCGAAAGGTTTCAGCCTCAGCCTCCACACAATATAGAACATTTAAACCTCTGTACACTCCAATCAGCCTTCAAAACTTCCTGACTGAAACACTCTAGCTCCTTCTGAACTCTGACTCTTACGATTCAACTCAATTCACTCTTATTTTGGCCCATACTCTTCTCTAAGCTGCCTAGTTCAAACTGACCTTCTGAGCTGGCTTACTGTTTCTGACTGAACTCTTCTGACTGGCAGACTCTGGCTGACTCTCTGACTGCCTCAGACTGAACTGCTCTCTGCTCATCTTCAAACTGACTCACTCTTCCCATCAAATACTGACTTCTGCCTAACTGCCTGTGTCTGTGTCTTTCCCACAGTCTGCCTACTTCAGGTTGCTCACCTCATACTGCCTGCTGTAACTGCCTCTTTTGTAACCTACAATGCTGTAACTGACTCTGCTCTTAGCTGAGAACCTGACTTTTCTATCGTGAGAGTTGGGTTTGTCCTTACTCTGACTCACTCTGCTAACTCTTCCTCTGATTTGTCGCTTTGCCTGTCCTTCACTTTTACTCCTGGTGTAACACTGGCTCTTTATGAGCTCTGCTTCTTGCGTCTGCTTCCACACTCTGTTTCAGTCTTAGCAATTAAGGGTGTGGGGCACCACTGCCTTCTGAATACTGGGATTAAAGTTGTATCTACATTCCATCCAGACCACAAAGGCCTCTGAATGTAGACGCCTGAATATAGACTCTTCCTAGCTTTCACACAGGCCGATTCCTCCACATAGCAGAGCTTTGCTGAGGCCCATCAAAGGAAAGCCAGAGCCCCCTGATAATTCTCAATGTACATGAATGGGATCTGAGTTCTACCTCTGGATTTGGATAGAAACAATGTTCTAAACTGCCCCAAAAGTTATAACATCACAAAATATGCTATTGCCCCCTCTCTGCCCTTAACCATTAATGCACTTGTGCCTGCTAGTGAGCCAGGAGACCACCTTCAGGAAAGCTGAAAACATGCTAAGGACATGGGAGGCCTAATTATCCTCTTTTAATGAGACAATGTACTTACACCTCCCAGAAGCCTCTTCGTCAATGCACTTGCCGATAAGCCTGCCTGCTTTTCTGATTTTTAATTCAAAAAGTATAATTTTTCCTTTCTCCCCCTTTTATTACTTCTTTGGCTAGCAGTTAAAATCCTAAGCATATACAATAAAAATTTAAAAATAAATCCTACATATGCTTGCCCTGACAGTATTTTCACTCTTTCTCTGATGACCCCCCCTCCATGCCCACTTAGCTACTTGCAAACTAATGTCTAGCTCAAAAAAACATGCCTTTGCTTCCTCTTACCCATATCCCTCCTCCAGATAGCTGCCAGGATCTACAACTTGGCTGGCCTGTTATTCTTTCCTCTAAAACTCTAATAAAGTGTTCCTTATGTTTCCTTCTGAATAAGTTTTTAAGTTCTGTTATCAATGAAACTAAAGACCCCACCAAAAGAGGGCCAGTCCCAGCAGGATTTGGGACGTAATACCCAGTTACAGTGAAGTGACTGTGGAAAATAAGTATTTAAAAATAATAATAACAGGTGTCAACCACGATGTACTTTGCAAATTGTTTTTCAGGACAGACCCAAAGCAGGGAGTAAGAAATTGGGGAAGCTGATCCAAGCCTGATTTCCACATGTGGCCATCTGAGCAAACACAGTGCTAGCTGTGAGGTAAGCCAAACAGGAATGGGCTGCTAAGGAGACCCAGGGACACAGCAGCCTTCACATTCTTTGCAAATCCAACTCAGCCTTGGCCAATAGGGCATCCTTAAGTCCTTGGCCCAAGACAATACTCCTCCCCTAAGAGGCCTTTCCAGGGAGGACAGCCACAGAGCTGGAGGTCAATCTCTTTCCTTCACTTACTGGCCAAAAAAATTCCCACAAGCAAGCAAGGACACCTGACCTTGGCTGGTACTAGCTCACAGTACCAGCTGTGGAGAGCTGGATGGAGAAGTTACACAGAGTGGAGACTCACCAGTAAAACAAGTCACTTGCCTCTGGGTGCCCATATTGCTCGTGGCTGCAAATGAGAAATGCCTGAGGGGTAGCAGCAGCTGGCAGCCCAGGCAGCCCAGTGTGAAAATGTTCTAGATGATGAGGCACTTGTGTACATAACCCTAAGCAACATTCCTGCACAGTGCAGAGAATAAAGTGTAGTGAACAGAATAAAAGTGCAGTGAAAGGCACACACACGCCTTCAATAAAGGAAATCCTTAATGAAATGCAAACAGATAAGGAGCAAGCACTAATAAGAACATGACCCTTAATTGCAATCCTTTCTATGTCTTAGAACAGTGAGTTTATTTCTTTTTTTGTTTGTTTGTTTGTCTGTTTTTGTTTTGTTTTTGTTTTTGAGACAGAGCTTCTCTGCATAGCTCTGGTTGTCCTGGAAACAAGCTGGCCTTGAACTCGGAGATCCACCTGCCTCTACCTCCAGAGTGCTGGGATTAAAGGTGTTCTCTACCACTGCCTGGTATGAAAAGTTTTTTATAAATTTTTTTTCCTTTATTTTGTGTGCATTTGTGTTTTGCCTGTATTTATGTCTATGTGAGGGTATCCGATCCCCTAGAACTGGAGTTATAGATAGTTGTGAGCTGCCATGTGGGTGTTGAGAACCCCACTCCTCTGCAGTTAAGAGCACTGGGTGCTCTTTCAGAGGACCCAGGTTGGGGCTGGAGAGATAGAAAAGCTAGTTTCTAATGTCTGCCCTTCCCTTGGTTTGATGTTTGCTGTAGATATGTGCTCCAAATAGCTCTCCTAGGAAACCAGGAAAACACCTTAGCCTCCTCAGTCCTCAATTAAATAACTGCCTCTTTACCCACCAGTGCTTGGAAGACCCAAGAATCTTCCAAGGTGTGTGAGGCAACTCCCTATCCCTTGGCTGTAAAGTCACAGGACAAAAGGGTTAGCTCTGAAAACTGCATTTAAATTGAGTTTTCCTCTAGTGGTTGGCTTAGACTGTAGAGTACAGTCTTATTTTAAAACCACAATAGTTCTTGAAAAGAGAGGTTTGCCAAATACTAGAATTGGCATTATGATTCGCTGTTGCTGTTGTTTTGTTTTGTTCTATTTGCTGAAATGTAAGCAAAGGCACCAGGAGTCTAATCCCCTAAGCAGCACATTTTCCATTGGACCGTGCTTCCTCTTTAGACACTAGTCTATTTTAAACCTGCTCTTCAGGGTGTGTACGTAGCTTTGTGGTAAAATACTTGTCTAGAGTATGAACAAGGCCTTGGCTTCTATCCCCAAGCTCGGCAACAAAATCAAAAGTTAAATATAAACCTGCATTTCCCTCAGCCCTGTGAATGGTTCATTCTCCATGAACAATTACCTAACCATCAATCAAAAGATATTCAGAAAAAAGTCATAAAAGTGACACCCATTCACCTGTCTCTATCCACCACACCCAGCGAAAACCACTCCCTTTATACTTCTGCTTATCTACTCACTGGTTTCCTAGACTACCAATCTCAAGATCGCTTGCACCGTGGAGTCAGCCCACTGATACCGAGCAGAAATAAGTAAGCCAAGAGGTCCTTGGAAAACCACCAGAGCCAACACCTGCCCACCTGACCCCCACCCCCATTCTTTGAAAGGACTGGTTAACCTAAGGCAACCTTCGTAATACCCACAAACATTACCACCCAGGTACTAGCTTCATGAAAGCCAGCATTTCTGCCCACTGCGTGCCTGACACCGAGATTCCAGGGAGCTTTTGTTAACTAAAATTCTAAATCCAGTATCAGATCCCTTCCATCAGGCACCCAAGCTCAAAACTGCAGCAGTCATAATGATAAGGCATCTCTCATTTCAGTTGCCATCATGGTAGTTGGAGGTGACAGTTACTCTTGTCACCTTCATCAGCACTATGGTAGCTAAAATCTACTGAATGTGCACTACGTACGTACCATTTACAACAGCAAGTGACTTCCTAATATTTTCTCAATCTTTACACAACCCTGATATATTTATGTGATCGTTTCATTTCACAAATATGAAAACACAGGGTAAGATGCCCAAGGTTACATATCTAAAAGGATTTGAACTCAAGACTGGAACACCACAGCACATATTCCCACCATATACCACTCCTGACTTGAAATACATAGGACTACAAATACTACCAGCAGTAAAAACTAAACATTTGTGAGCCAGGAGTTTTGCTCAATGCTTGATTGAAATGATTTCATTTAATTTTCACAACAACACTGTTTGGTAAGTGCTGTTAGTATGCCTATTTTACAGATGAGTAAAACTGATAGAGTAGTTAAATAGCATGCCTAAGGTCACAAGGTAATGGAACTCAAAGCCAAACCCAGAAAATGGAATTCAAACACTCTCCCCACTAGGCCCAACTTACATTAGGACAAGGACACAGTTCTATAGCCCTACTTAGTCAGGAACCCTGCTGTGTCCCAATCCTGATGTGTTGAGTCTGAGCAAGTTAATGCCAGTGAGGAAACCTCTCTAGTCCTTCTGTGTACATGCCAGCAATTCAGGTCTGATTACTCTAGGAAAAGAGGATCCATCTCCTTCTAGAAGTGTCTCCTAGCTCCCATTTCCTTCAACTCGATTTCTGAAGATAACACCTCACCACGGTCCTCTGCTAATGCTGTGCCCAGAACATCTAATAAATGTTTACTCAGAGTTCCCAGAGCCACAGTTAAGGGCCTTAATGTGCAATCTGGCTCTGTGCCTTATTTAATCAGCACCTGAATGAAATGTCTCTTTGCTAGCAACAGCCAGAGCACAGTCAGCTAGAGTCTTTCTGCAAACACAGCTGGTGAACTGGCAGAGGCCATTCCACTCACAGGCAAAATATACCCCAAGGTGACAGCATTGCTGATGTGTGATAGGGATGGGGAGGTAGAAGGCGCTGGGATGGAATGATGACAGGCTCCTACTCCCTTTCCCCTCCAGATGATCTCATTCTCCTCCTACACACCTGAGCATTTCCAGACTCCTGCTGTCCACATCCTTTGGAACCAACCAATATAGAACAACACTCTACAGGGATGGAAAGGTATTGATAGCTTCAGATCTATCTGGAAAGGAGAACAGAAAAAAAGCACAAACCTTCAGCAATGGACATAGGAAAAGCCAGCTGCGCAAAACCACTAGATCAGGCTAAGGTAGCTAGGAAATTAGTCGTTGCTTTTCTTTAAATCAAGGTTTATTTATTTGGGTTTTACTTTTTGGAGGGGGTTCTTTGGTTGGTTGGTTTTTTGAGACAGGGTCTCTTGTGTAGCTCTGGCTGTATTGAAACTTACTATGGAGACCAGGCTAGCCTCAAACTCAAGAGATCCACCTGCCTCTGCCTCCTGAGTGCTGGGGTTAAAAATGTGTGTCCTCATGCTTGGCTGGTGATTGATTTTTAAACTGAAATAGTCATTACAAAAAGGGTTTTTTTCTCTTTGAAACAAATTCACACAAAGAAATAATAGAAAATGACAACAGTAACTACTAAAAGGAATAATTATATTCATCTTTTGTTTGTGTGTGTACCAGTTATATTTACATTAACACTGGAATACATGAAAAATCCAGAGCCTGGAGTTTCCAGTCTTGGAGCAGAATATCGTACATAAACACATGAAGTGAAAGAGTCTTATGAACTGCCCCTTTTAAAGAGCTATGCATAAAAGGCTGTCTTCCTTCTTTATACCCACAGAACTTTTAATATAGTCTCAGTCCTTTGTCTAAAGACAAAGAAACTCAACTTTTAGTCTACTAAAAAGGATAAATTCTAAAATAAATAATGCAACAGCTTTCTTCATTTTTAAAAATTAATTTCTTTTTTTTTTCTTTTTGAGACACTGTCTCACTACATAGCACTGGTTAACCTGGAATTCACTATGTAGACCAGGCTGGCCCCCAAATCACATTGACCTTTCTGCCTCTGCCTCTCCAGTGCTGGGATTAAAGATGTGTGCCACCATGCCCAGCCTGGCTCTTTCACTTTTTAAAATAAAATAACCTTGGGCTATGGAGACAGCAGGTAAAAGCATTTGGCGCCAAACCCAGTGACCTAAGTTTCATCTCCAGGACTCACATGGTAGGAGAGAGAACCAACTCCCAAAGCTGCCCTCTGATCTCTGCATGTGCAGATGACATAAACACATTGACACATGCACACATCTACACACACACATGTAATAAAAACAAAATATCCACAAAATTCAAAGTTACAAAAAAATGTTGAAGGATATTATATTAAAACCATGGGAAAAGATTGCTGTGCAGTGGTGGTGCACCTATAATCCCAGCACTAGGGAGGCAGAGGCAAGCAGAGTCCAGCTTGGTCTACAGAGTGAGCCAGAGTTACAACAGAGGAACCCTACCTCAGAAGAAAATAAATAAACAAAAACCATGGGAAAACTGAGGGAAGCACACAAGTTTTTTTTTTTTTTTTTAACTCATTCCTTCCCAGATATCCAATGGAGTCTGGAGGAACGTTCCATTTCTCTGAGTTCTTCCCCATTCTTTCAGATACTGTCACATTCTCTAATGAAATAGGTTTTTGTTACATTTATTTACTTAATGTGGTCAGAAAACCACTTGCAGGAGTAGGTTCTCTTCTTCTAGTATATGAGTCGCTGGGATCAAATCCAAGTCGGCAGGCTTAGTTAACAGCAAATGCCTTTACCTGCTGAGCCATCTTGCCAGTCCTGAAACAGGCATTTTATATTGTAGAAAGCATGGTTGGAGCTTGAAATACTCTGGAAGAAGGCCAACTTGCATGGAGTTATCAGGTAGAAAGACAGGGAAATGGGGAAGAAGGAATATGAAAAAGAAAGGTAGGAAGACAGTATCAAGTCTTGAAAAAAGGAAAGGAGGGAGGGAGGGAAGAAGTAAGTGAAGGAGTGAGGAAGGGAAGACCCCATGATGAATTCTGCTGTGGAGCTAGCTCATTCAGGAGGGCAGCCATCTCATGAACGAGTAAATAATCACCTTCAGGTTGCACATGGGATGCATGTTATCTCCACTAATCTCTGCTAACTTACCTCTATTCGCTGTGCATCTGTCCTTGATGGCATGGGTCTTCTTTGGGACAGGGCAGAGAGCATGATTCTCTGCATTGTATATCTCCTACTAAAACTTCATGAACATCTATGACTTTTATCAATGGCTCAGAAATGACAGTGTTCTTAAAGCTTCACTTGTGTTGCTGAGGAAGAAACAGCAAATGTGATCCTGACAAAATGCAAATCCATGCAGGTTACACTTGAGACTGTTTCCTATGAAGGAGATTGCAGCATTGTGTCTAGTATTATTTCTTTTGTTTTAGCAGAATCAAATTTAAGACCTTGAACATGCTAGGCACCCTCAACCCTTCACACAACCATCCTTCTTTTTCTTTTTTTTTTTTAAGGACAGGATCTCTTTCTATGTAGCTCTGGCTGGCCTAGAACTCACTGTATAGACTAGGCTAGCCTAAAACTCCCAAAGATCTGCCTGTCTCTGCCTCCTTAGTGCCGGGATTAAAGGACTATGCTCCCATGATTGGCCCATACATTATTTCTTATGCCTAGAATTCACCTTTTTCCTTGTTGGGCCTCATTCAGGTACTTCAACAGAGCACAAGACAATCAGGGGCCCGTGCTCTCATGAAACTAACATAAGAGTTGATCCATTGTTTTGTATTTCTCATCTAAACTATGAGCAACATAAGATCCAACCCTGAGCATTATGTATTGTTGAATATCTAGCATCTGGCTCTAAGGTTTTGGGATACAACAGGCATTCATAAATGTTTATTAAGTGAATACATGAATGAATAAATTCAGAGCTGGAGATATGGCTAAGGAGTTGTTCTTCCAAAGGATCCAGGTTCAGTTCCCAGCACCCACAAGGTAGCTCCCACCCATCTGTAATTGCAGTCCCCAGGGATCCCATGCCCTCTTCTGGCTTCCAGCAGGCACCAGACACACACACATGGTGCACAGACATACATGCAGCAAAGACATACATATAGACAAAACATCCATACACATAAAATAAAAATCTCAAAAAAATACAAGAAAGAATACGTTCTTACAACCGTTTAAAACAAGAGTCTCACATATAAAAAGTTACCACAAAATAAGCAGGTGTCAAAATTCCCTCCTGTCAGTTGAAGGACTTAGAGGCTTAGAAGAGAGGAATACAGAAGAGCTAGTAGATGACAAAGGCCTGATGGAAATATTCTAATGACGTAACTTCCTTAAAACTCACCTCACAAAAATTTGATGACCTTACCCTCTCACTTAAGCCATACTCCCATAAACCACATAATGATATAAACTACATCCATACCTATACTACAACATATACACTGCTGCCAGAAGCTCAGATGCCTTGCCCACAGGGCAACCAAGTTTCACAACAGTCAGGAGGAACACTGGAGTCATTTTCTCACATACCACCAGATATCAGTCACCAGATAGCTCCCAAAGCAGGATTCAAGACTCACCAACATTAGAATCATGAGAGAATTTTGTTTAGTTTGGAGATAGTTTTGCTTTTGAGAAAGACAGTTCACCTCTGGAATGTTAGGACTACAGGTATGACCACTACACATGATTATATACAGTACTGTGCGTGCTAGGCAAGAATTCTACCAAATGAGCTACATCCCAAGTCCACAAAGGAGTTTCTTTAAAATTTAGAATGTCAAGCTAGGTGTAGAGGCACTTGCCTTTAATCCCAGCACTTGGGAGGCAGAGGCAGGCAGATCCCTGCAAGTTTGAGGCCAGCCTGGTCTAGGTAGTGAGTTTCAAGAGAGCCAGATCTACATACATAGCTCTGTCTCATACCCTGTCTACATACCCTCTCTCATCCCCCAACACACACAAAAATTTCATAATGCCAGCCACACCCCTTGTGGTAGGACCTTTAATCCCAGAACTAAGGAAGCAGAGGCAGGCAGACTTATATGAGTTCTAGGACAGCCATGGTTAAACAGAGACCCTGTCTCAAATTCATATATATATATATATATATATATATATATATATATATATATATATATATATATATATATATATATTCTTAGCCTGGACTTGCTTAGGTATTGTTCGTTCAGCCTGGCCAGATAGGGACCTTTGAGATCAACATACTCTCAATGTAACAAAACATAGGCACACAGAAAAAAATGGGGCTGGGTATAGTTCATTGGTATGACACTTTCCTCATACACACAAAGCATGGGGTCCATTCCCTACTACTTCAAAACAAATGACGATAACCAAAAGAGATGAAAGACTAGGACAACCTTAGTAACTTGGCTCTTGTTGAGAATATTTCAAGTAGACACAATGACAATGAGCTACTACTGAAAAGTACAGGAGAGAAAAAAAAGAGAGTCACTAGCCTAGTAGCATTCTTTTTATTTATATATTAAAGCAAGAAATTAAAGTTGTCATGCCCAGATGTCTGCCAAGGGATAAGGATGAAGATCCAGCAGCAAAATTTCCTGACCAGAATGAAAGTCATACTTTGGATCCAGAGTGGGTCATGGTTTTAATAACCAGTTCTTCATGACTTGTGTCATGAAAAATTCTACAAGACTTGTGTGCTCTGGAACTGAGCCTCTGGCTATTTCAAAAACACACCAGAAGATTCACTTCTTGGGCACAATAGGCATATGAACTATGTCCATGAAACCTCAAGGGAACACATGCCACCAGGGGGGGAAAAGGCAAACAAAACATCAAGTCTGTCAGTCACTTAGTCAATCACTATTATCCAGGCCCACAACAGTTAACATACATGTATATCATTGTACTCAGTCTGCATGGAGTTAAGCTAGTACATGCGTTTCCTTATTTAAAAAAAAAAAAAAAACTGGTCCTGGTAACAGTGGAAACTGAACAAGCATGGAAAAACAAGAACCCTTGTCAAACAAACAAACAAAATGTGCGTGTATGGTGCTGGGGATTGAACCCAGAGAGTCACTCATGCTAAGCCTGTACTATGTCTCTTAGCTATACACCAACCCCTTGCCCAATATTCTGAGAAGTACTTATGGGGTTGGGAAAGGAGGACAAAGGATTTTAATAGAATGACAAGAATAACTGGAGTCAGGTCAGGATCATCTAGGAAGGTTTCAAAGAGAAGAATTCTCAGAGGAGAACTTACACAGAGAGAGAAAATCCAAAGTGAACCCCACAAAGAATGAAAAGGTGGTGTACATGCAGCAAGAAAACGAAGTCCAGCAAGCCAGCCGGCAATCAGGCACTGAGCAGGAGCCAGAAATGTACTGTTATTTAAAAGGAAGCATGATGATGTTGGGTTGTATTCACAGGTAAGTGGCATGAGAAGGCTGAGAGGAAAAAGCATTCCTCTCTGCTTGGTATGCACCGGACATCTAGGAAGAGTTTCAGTGCCCAGTTTTGCACGCTGCGCATTACAAGGGCATGAAGACATGGGCGACGATCCAGAGAAAAGCAACAGGAATTATTAGAAGAATGGCTCTCAGTAGCCATTGGGAAAGTGAAAAGGAGTCTAAGTAAAATCATATTTGTCATCTGTCATTTTGATCAGCTTTACCCAGCTTCTCTGGCTAAGTGACTACATAGCTCTTTAGCAGATTAAAAAGCTTTGCTTTCTCTGTATTCATTTTCATGGTGAAGATCTGGACAGGAAAAGGTTAGATAATTTGCTCAGGTTCCCATGGAAAGCTATAAAGCATCATAATATTCACTCCCAGTGTTAGATGTAGATGCTTAATCCACCAATCCACAGCACCTCTATTTTTAATGAATGTAGCCTCCCAAAGACTGAGACAATGAAAAATGGGGAAATTCTCTGCAGTTTTCTCTGGAGGGAAGAATAAAATAAACTAAAACAATGCCATGCCTCAATGCCAAGAACTATATACACATTAATTCCCTGGTGCCCTCCTCGCGTAATGACATAGGACACAGCCCATCTTGATAAGACGACTGGATCCCTCATTGTACCCATTATCCACCAACATCAATCCGGTGTAGGAACAGTGGTCAGTGCTCCAGACAACAGAAGGGGAATGAGTAGGTGTGTCTCATCTTAAGTCAAGGGGGAACAGAACACTTCATTCTCAACTCTGTCCAGTTTTCTCTAAAGCAAATTCATCATATGGTAAATGGACTGCACCAGCGAAAATTTAGTAAGTCACAGAGGGAACTACCAAAAGCTGCCTTGTTTTGTTTTCTTTTGTTTTGTTTTGTTTATGACACAGGTCTCACATATCCCAGAATGGCCTCAATCTTGCTATACAGCTGAAGATAACCTTGAACTTCTGACTCCTCCTCCTCCTCCTGTCTCCACCTCTCCAGTACTGTGATTACAGGCTTGTGCCTTGGTTATCAAGTGCTGGGGATCAAACCTAGGGTTCCGTGCATGTAAGACAAGTACTCTTCCAACTGGGCTCCATCCCAGCCAAAAGCTCAAGATCTGTGAATATATACCACTCCATACTTTTAGTAAGAAGGGGAAAGGCTGGGGGTGCACATCTTTATTACCATCACTCAGGAAGCAGAGGCAAACAGGTATGAGTTTGAGATCAGCTTCATCTACAAAGTAAGCTCCAGGCCAGCAAAAGCTACATGGTGAGTTCTTGTGCCAAAAAAGTAAGAAGGTGAGGGGGGATGCAGGGAAAGAAAAGACAAAAGACAGAAAGAAAGAGAAAGAAAGAGAAAGAAAGAAAGGAAGAAAGGAAGGAAGGAAGGAAGGAAATTAAACTTTAGCAAACCCAAGGCAGGAAAGCCCTATCTGGTGGAAATCAACCTTCTAAAATATTATATTTTCTAAAGACAGAAAATGTAATAACAAGCACAATTCTAAAAAGAGAGGACTAAGCTGTCCAGATGGCTCAGAGAAAAAAAAAGTGCTTGTCATGCAAGTTTGACAACCTGAGCTCAATTCCCAGGACCCAGAGTAGATGTTTAGGATAACCAACATCTGGAAGTTGTTCTCTGACCTCCATCCCTGCACTGTGGTATGTGTGTATAGACATGAGTGTGTGTGCACACACACACTCACACACACACAATAACAATGTAATTTTACAAAACAAAAGGGGGCTCTGTATTACTCACCAAAATTTAAAAAATAAAGTAACAGCTGGGAGCTACAGGTCAATTATAATTTGCTAAACGTCCAGCCTGCTTCATGTGTACAGGTATTGAATGTTAAACCACATGTATTGTACCTGGCTAAGTTCAGTGTCTAATTTGATGTTAACATAGACACATGTTAGGAACCACAGGAATTTAACAATTAAACAAAGCATGGAAAAGGAGTTTTTTTTTTCATTAAGTTCTTAAAACAAACACAACATAATTGAATCCCAAGAAAAATAAAATAAGTTTTATACTGAAAAAACAGGACGGAAGGAAGGAAGGAAGGAAGGAAGGAAGGAAAATTAGTCCCAGATCCCTGTTCTTTACAGACACAATCAGTCAAACTGTATTTGTTTTGTTTCAATTTGACAGTGTCTCATTATGTATGCCAGCCTGGCCTTGAACTTGCCATCCTCCTACCTTAAATCTTCAGGTGCTGAGATGCAGGCTTTCACCACCATACTTAGCCTGCCTGGCATTTTAACTCTTCTGCTAAGAAACTGTAGATTTTTTTCAGACTTAAACAGCTACAAGAATCTCTTCCAACTAATCCCAGATTCCTACTGTGGCAGCTGAGATTTAAAGCCACCTGCGCCACTTCGCTGGGAGATTTTTGGTAAACAGCCCAATGGCTGTTCATTCCCTTTGTAATGCATACCTGCCGAAATCAGGGGTAAAAGGGGAGTGAATGGCCATGCTTGAAGAAATCCTTATTGGTGTAGTTGGCAGGCTGACCTGATATTTAGGACAGGGTTTAATAATTTTGTGCTAACATAGGCACTTGTATCTTTGGCTGGAGCCGAGTTGTGGGCTGGTACTGCTGCAATCCTACAAGCCACTATGCAGTCTACCATCCTCAAACCTCAGAGAAATCACATGAGTCCAAAAAGAAACTCAACAGCAGGAATGTTAATCAGGGACAGAATTCAGACACGAGTTATGCCCTTCCTTATGTTACTACAGTTGGCAGCCATCCAAAGGCAGCATGGCTGTGACGAGGGTCTGTGTAACAAGGCATTGCAAATGAATATTTTGCAGACTGAAAAAAGAGAGCTGAAGAAAGGAACCAGTTTCCCAACAACTCCTCTACGTCCTGGCCTAAAGTAACATGGCCCTTGTTACACACTTAAACAGACTATTGGAAAAGATCTTTCTATACAGCCAAAGAAAGCAGAGTTGTGGAGTTAAGAGACAATATGCTATCAAACATCAAGCATGCGGGCCTTGAAACTCCTTTTCACTTCAGCTAACATCTCCCTTGCCTTGTCAGGAGGTCTAATCGCCACAATCTGTTGCTACATTATAGCCTAATTCAGCTAATTCACTTGCAAAAGCATTTCCTAATTCATATATATAGTATCTTCCCTTTGCAACAGACACAATCGCAGGAAACATTTTAACATCTTTCTCACCAGGCCTAAACTAATCTATCATAACTTTAAATAAGATAATGCATATGAAAGTGCCTTATGAGCAGTAAAGTGCTAGATAAATGTAAAGTATCAGGAATCCTCCATACTACTATTAGTCATTCCTGTATCAAGTCAGAACACTGGTTGCAACTATCTGCTATTAACGTTTTCTTTACAGACTCTCATCAACTTTAAAAAAAAATCCATACAGTCCTGTTTCTAAGAAAGAGCCACACAAAAGGCATTGGAAAGTAGGATGCATCAAAGCCTTCGACCTTAGTAGGTTACAAAGCAGGGTCTGGAGATAGAGAACAAAGTAAAATCCCCAGGACACTGCAAGAATGTATCAGCAAGAGTCCTTTCTCTGCCTCCACCCTATAGCTTCGGGGCATAAGCTAAGAAGGAAAAAAAAAATTCAGAGAAACAGGAAATCAGCCTGTAGTCTCCAAAACACGCATCTGTCCCTCAAGTGCCATCACCCTCTAAGCATGACCCCAAGGGTTGCCTGGACAATTTTACTTTACTGGGAGCCATCTGGAACAAAAGCTAAACAGAGAAGAGACTTGTTACCCATTTTTTGCACAAGGTCATCAAAAGCCTTTCAAAGTAGCTCTCTGTTATATTCCCTTCGGTTATGGAGAAAAGAATCGCAGAACAGACTGTCAAGGGCTAAGAGTACAACTCTGCCTCATCTTACAAGTAGAGAAACTGAGGCTCAGGAAGCTTACTCTGCTCAAACAACTAATAAATTCCAGAAGTAGGTCTCCTGATAAGGCTCTAAAATCTTTGCTTTAAAAACCATGGTGCTGTCAGATTTGACATCATCACACCAGTAGCAGCCCAGTGAGGCTGAATTTAGCCCTTTGTTGACCTTCTAGATCTGTAGTAGCCAGAGGCCTCTGACCCTCACCACCTGCCGTCCTTCTTAGAAAAGCACTCCTGTCTGAAGAGGCACACACAACAGCAGCTCAGACATGTTGTTTCCTCTCATTAACAAAAAAGCCTTTCTTTCATTTGAGAAAGAAAGAAAGAAAGAAAGAAAGAGAGAGAGAGAGAGAGAGAGAGAGGAAGGAAGGAAGGAAGGAAGGAAGGAAGGAAGGAAGGAAGGAAGGAAGGAAGGAAGAAGGAAGGAAGGAAGGAAGAAAGAGAGAAGTAGGGGGGGAGGAAGGGATGGAGAGAGAAAAAAGAAAGAAAGAAAGGAAGGAAGGAAGGAAGGAAGGAAGGAAGGAAGGAAGGAAGGAAAAGAACAGACTGATCAAATTTACACAGATCTAGCTAGGACAACCCTGGACTTGCTGTGAATGGTACCATCTCAAAAAAAACAAAAGGCTGCCCACGCCATCTCTTTTCAATGCTTGGAGTGACCCAATCAATAACACCCCCTTTATTCCAGAACTATCTGCACCTACTTGCCATCTGCAAGATGCCAAGGGGCCAAGGTCATTCTCCATGTTTTATAGGTCAGGAAACTGAGGCCAAGAATATGTAACCAAATAGATTTCTAGGAAAAGAGAGCTAGCAAATATCTGAGCCACAAGTACACAACAAAGTCCTACAGGAGCCTAACAACCCTCTACCACCCCCAGCTTAAGATAGCCAGCTTGCAACTCCAAAGGAGTTTGCTTTCCATTCCTGACACTAATCCATCTTTTGCCTTGAGGCAATCAACCTCTATCCTCGAACACCTCACCCTCCCCACAGGGGCTGTAAAGTGAAAATAATAATCTCAACCTCCTGCCCCACACACAGGGTTATCACAATTCTCCTGAGAACAACCTTCAGCAAATATAAAAGCAATAAAGACACTAATGACAGACTTCAAAACTAGCACCAGTAAAACATTAAATTTTCCACAGCCTGGAATCTAAAAAGACCTGGTTGCTTTCCCTTTCTTCCTTTTCTCCTCATTCTTCATAAAGGTATAGCTTCAGAACATCCCTGAGCAGGCTGAGTAAATAAAGTCTCACTCGTTGGTCCTCACACAGATTACTTGTACCTAGCTGGCTATTTCCCCTTTCAATCCCATTTGTTTTCCTTAGCATAGCTAACGGGTAGAGGTCAGGAAAGCAAAAGAAATCAGCTCTCTGAGCACCCTTGGAGCCTGGCCATAGGACTCCGAATCAGAGTTGGAAGGTGAAGAGGTTTGAAAAAAGTAAAACCCCTCTCCATCTCAGATGGAGATCTCCAACCTGAAGATCACCAGTCAGCTTGGGTCCTGAGTTCGGAGAGCTCTGAGGAGCTTTGGGCTGCTCAAGCTTCTCACAGCCCCAAAGCAGACCTCGCCCTAAGAGCACAAACTCCCAAATGAAAGAGTCATTAAGAGAAACCCCTAAAAGTATTTCCCCAATATACCACAGTGGAGAGAAAGGAAGCTTGTGTGAACACAGGAAAGCATGTCACCAGGTCCCTGGGAAACTACTGCAAAAGTCAAGAGTGCTGGGCCATGTGCCATAGATGTGATTCTGAAGGGGCACCTAGCTGGGGCTGGATTTCCTGCTGGTGAAAGGCCAGACCCCAGCAAGGCTGGGGGGGTGTATAGGGCTCTGAGTGCAAATCCTTTCGAGGGTTCAAGCACAGGGTTCTTCACCTCCACTGTAGGGCTGACCCACTGTGCAACGCTGAAGTTAGCACAAAGGCAGCCACTGGTTGGAAAATCATTTTTCAAGGGTCCCACTTCCCTCGGGAACGGAGTGCTGCACACTACAGTGTTCTGAGCACACAAATGACTCTTATCACTTAGGCTGCCCAGGAAAAAGTCAACAGACTCACATGCATCATGGTGACCAGGTGACAAGGGTTGAGCAGGTAGATGACGGTCTTGGTGGCGAACTTAAAGCCCACCTCCACCCCGAAGATCAGGCACAGGGCTACTAAGAGCAGATTCTTGCTCAGGCTCTCCTTGCCTTCCTCTGGCCGCTGGGTCACCTGCTGTGGCTGGCTGCCACGGCCACCCCTACCGTCCTCCTTCTGCCTCAGGATGTGCCGCAGGGCCACCAGGATCTCCAACAGGGCCAGGGTCAGGACCACCACACTTTCCAGCAGCCGCTGCTGCCAAGACAGGAAGGCAGCACAGTCGGGGCCCCCATTGCCTGCAAAACTGGGGTCGACGCCCCCATAGAGCCAGTCCAGGAGAGTTTGGTAGCTATACCGGGACATGATGCAAAGTAGCTCCACTTGACTACGGTACAGGAAGCAAGAGCGATATGGAACACAAGACCGAAGGGTTGCCCGGGCGGTGGAACATGTAAGGAGGGCACACCCGCACCCCCCCCCTCTGGACACTGGGGCACCTAGAACAGGGGAGGGAAAGCTACACGCGAGGCCTGGGGTAAAGTGCTGGCTCTAACTTGTCCCCGGCTGTCTGGGGAGCCAGCTCCCCGCGCTTCTCCAGTGGCCACCAACGAGGCAGGGTTGAAAGGAGCCGTTGGCCAATCTAAAAGGAAGGAGAGGAAAAAAAGGTCTCAAAGAGGCAATTGCACGGGAATTAACGAAGCGGGGAAGGGTAACTAGCAAGGGAAGAAAAGGGGAACAGGAGTGGTGCTCAAGCAAGCATGGGTCAGGGGAAGTTGGAGGCCAAGAGGGTCAGGGAGGGGACCTAGGGGACCCGGCACTGCCGAGGGAGCCAAGCGGGAGGCAGAGGGGGGTGAGAGAGAGGGGACACGCGGAGGCTAGGAGAGGAGCTAGTGGGGCTGGGTAGGCAGGGAGGGCGACGGGGAGGGCAGGGACGCCGGACTCCTCGTCTCACGTACTCCACGAGAAGGAGGGGGGGTGTCTTACTCCTGCAACCGCGTGGCCGTCTCTGCCCCCAGCTAGCAACTTCGCCGCCGACGGGGCCCCCTCTCCAGCCAATTTAGAGCTGTCCCGGCCCAGCCTCCCGCCCCCGGGTACACCCCCGAACCCTCAGCTCCACCCCCCACCCCCGGCCCCTCATGCCCGCCCTCCGGGCCAGCGCCACCCTCAGCCCGCGGCCCGCCCGGGACCAGCCCCCCCAGGCGCAGGCGGGCAGCGGGAGGAAGCCGAGAGGGAGGGCGGGGAGCGGGGCCAGCCAGGGGCCGGGCCATGGGGCCGCCACCCTCCGCCCCGAGCCGCCACATCTTCCTGCTCCTCCACGCCCGGCCTCCAGGGACCAGCTGCCGCGTCCCCTCGGGGCTCCACTCACCCGCTGCTCGGACCCGCCTCCGAGGCTCTGCCGATCGCTCCGTCTCCCCGCACTCCCCGCAGCCCCAGGCGGCGCTCGGCTGGGCTCCCCAGGCGGCAGCAGCAGCCGCCGCCACCGCCGCCGCTCACGGCTCCTCCTCCCTGCCTTCCTCCCCCAGCAGCGGCTGCTCGCTTCCTCTGGTTTCCCCTCCCTCTCTCCTCCCCCTTGTCGCCAACTCCCTCCACCTTCGGCCCTCCTCCCGTCCACTTCACCCCTACACACGTCCTCAAGCCACCGCTGCCCCGCCTCTCCGCCTTCCCTCCACAGCCTACCCTCACTTCGTCCTCGCCTCCCACCTCCCGCCTTGCTCCCTCTCGTCCCCCCCCAACCCCCCACTCCACCTCGCTGCCCTCCCGAGGCCCCATCCCCTCCTCTTTCCTCCTTCTCCCCTCCTGGTGTTCTGCACTCACTCCGACCATGCAGGCGTGCACAGCCTTGCCACTGTGACTGAATTCGCCTCCCAGCCTAAGCCTGGAGGACTAACTCCTCTGGTGCCCTGGTTCTCAGGGCACCACTTTGTACACCTAGCCACATACTAGGCATTCTGCTGGACCTCACTAACTTCTAGGAGTAAGGCTAGGTGCTGATAAGCTACTGGACAGGCTTCAGCTTTGGGAGTGTGCTGGGTGTGTTCTTCCCGTTTCCTCCCTTCTGCCTTAAAATGGGAGATTCATAAAAGACCATAAAAGTATCCTCTCTCACCTTTCTAGTCGCGGCCTCGCTCCCTTCTTCAGTGCCTAAGTTGGGGGCTTCTCCCTTGACTCCCTCTAGTCCAGGTCTAATATTTTTCTCTCTTTTCCTGCTGCACAAACCACCCTAGTGTGTCTCTCTCTCTCTCTCTCTCTCTCTCTCTCTCTCTCTCTCTCTCTCTCTCTCTCGCGTTTTCTCTTCCTTTCCTTCTCTCTCGCGCGCGTTTTCTCTCCCTTTCGTTCTCTCTCCCTCACTCTCCTCTCCTCTCCCTCCCTCCTTTCCTCCTTCTCTCTCTCTCCCTCTTTCCTTCTGTCCCTCCAGCCGCTCTCCCTCTCTCCCTCTGTCCCTCTCACCCTCCTCCTCTTCAGACAACAACGCGCCTTCAGTGATAGACTAGCTGGAGGGAAAGAAGCTTCTGACCTCTTTCCCTCCCCCCTCCCTAAAAGAGAACAGCTGCTTCCTAACCCCGCCTAGGAAATAGCAGCCAGGACAAAGTGAGTGCAAGCTAGGGGCCAGGGCCCCTTCTCCCCAGGCCCTTTCTACCTAGTGACTGTGTTGGCTCTTCTTATGACCAGGAATTAAGGAAAGGACTACTCAGACTGTACCACACATTGCTTTAATATTTATTGAAGACTCACATAACTTAGAAGAAAATCCAGAAAAACCGCAGTTAGGCACCTTGCCTAGGAAACACTTTCAGATGTTGGCTGCATGCCAGTCTTAAAATGTAAAATACAGTCTACTATATTATCAGGCCAACACCCCCCCCCATCCTTTCCAACTCAACAAATAGATTCTGGCAAGCTTGTCTGGCTTGAAGCTTTGTGAAGCATCCACCATAGGCATGATGCTTCTTTTCAAGTGCTAATTAATAAAGAATGGCAACAAACAAGAATCAGTTCAGAGACTCCCTGCCTCTCCTTAGGTGTTTAGCTAAATCTCAGCAATATGACCAAAGAACAAAGCCTGGGAGCTCCTGCCAGTGGAATGTAGCATCTGGAGGCCTCAAGTTCCTATCTTCAAAGAAGAATGAGGGTAGCTAGCAGTAATTGCTTCATTAATCCCTCTCATTTCCATTACTGATCTTCAGTAGGGAATTTGGCCTAGCCACTCCCATGTGAGCAAAATGACTTTCTTCAATGACTGGAACCAAGCCAACTTCCTGAACTAAGCCACAACTTCCTTTTCCTTTTTTTGTAGATAAAGTGGGTTTTTCTTCAATGTTTTTATTAATTTATTTATTATTATATGTGTAAGAGTGTTTTGCCTGCATGTATGTTCATGCACCACTTGTGTGCCTGGTGCCAAAAGAGGACAGCAACTGCAAAGACTTGTGAGCCACCATGTCTTTGCTAGGAATCATACCTGGGACCCCTACAAGAGTAGCCAGTGCTTTTAACTGCTGAACCATCTGTTTAGCCCCCTCCCCCAAATGTTTTTAAAATATACATTCTGGACAGATGGTTTGGTGGTTAACAGTATTTGTTATTCTTGCAGAGGACCTGGGTTCAATCCCCAGTACCCATATGGTGGCCTACAACCTGCTGTAACTCCAGTTCTAGAGGATCTAACACCCACTTCTAGCCTCTGTGGTCACCAGACAGGCATGTGGTACACAGACATGCAGGCAGGCAAAATGCCCATGCAAAGAAAGTAAAAATAAATGGATCTTTTAAAAAATATAAAAGATATACATTCTAACTAATCCTATTTATGTCAGTTCCTTTTGTAGTCTTGAGTAATTTGTCCAATCTTTCATTGCTTCTATTTCTTACCTATCAATTGAAAGGTAATGTTATCTAACTCGTACGGTTATGCACATTCAAATGAGTTGAATTCTGTAAAACATTATTTAATGTCTGATACATAGAAAGTATCCACTAAATACTACCTGTTGTTAACAATCCATGCATTTGCATGTGCCTTTAAGTGTGTGGGCACATACACTCCAATTCAGTTCCCTCCCCCACATCTGCAGAAACAAGCCATCCTCCAAACCCACAGAAAATCACACTCTTCTCAATCCCCCACCCAGCCCCCAGATCTCTCTCCCTCCTCCAAACTTCTATACCATTTATTGCCTGCACTATTTATTTTATTCTGAATCACATACTGCCTTCCATTGTTCTCTCTGTGAGTCCTGCCTCCCACACCCAGCTCTTCAACAGCTTGGAAGGGTCTTAATCTTTTCTACACAAACACACCCCTTAGCACCTAACAGAGTGACGCATAGTAAACACCAAATAAATATAAAGAGACTGTTGTCCCCATAGGTAAAGAGGCAAGCAAGAATTGAACTAAAGAGAAGGGTCAAATTTTGCAAACAACAATAACAAAAATCTTCAGACAAATGTCTAGACATTTCTTTGCTAAGAGAGCCTGTTTGTCTCCAAGCATTGACAAGAAGAAAAAAAAAACAAATTTTGCTTTTTGAGGAGACATTTTTAAAATTACACTTATTTATTTACTACGTGTGAGCACTGGACACTCAGGTACCATACCATGTGTTTGGAAGTCAGAGGACAGATTGCAGGAGTCAATTCTCTCCTTTAACCACATAAGTCCCAGGAGTCCAACTCAGGTCTTCAGACTTGGCCACAAGTGCATTTACCTGTTGAGTTACCTCACTGTCTCTTAAGGAAGACTTAGTAGCATATGATTAAAACAGAGCAGTCTACCTGGCTTAGTGGGACTGTTTCATTTTCATTTTTTTTTTTTTAGGAAACCTGCTGGCCATAAAAGTGTATAATTCTATGAACTCAGCCTCCCTGTTTTCTCAGGCCTGTTTGAATCTTAGGACAGTTGATCTCCTGGTTTGGTGGCATGAGTCACCTCTCTGCTTGTAGAGACAATATCCTAAGTTCTTTGGGCCAAAGTGTCTTCTTGGTTATGAGCTCAGGTGACCTCTTGGATTGTGTAGATCACAACAAGTGCCTTCTCTTGTATTAGACTCTCAAGTTAAATTGGCCATCTAACTTTATCCTCCAGCAGGTTCTTTGAATCTTCTTCTGCCCTTCTATCTACAATGAAACCTTGACTTGTGTTGCTATTTCTTTCAGTTGAAACATTTCCTCTGAGAGGGAGAAGGGAGACTCTTAAGATTTGAGAAGCTAACTAAATTTACAAGGCTAGGAAAAACTCAAAAACTTACAAGATTCACAAGATCTCTTCCCACTGTTAGGTATACAGTAAACAATTGTTGGGAAGAGGAGACTATGCAGTTCCCTACAAACGATGCAGGGAGCTCCAGGGACATGGCTTGAGTTATCACACTGATGCAGCTACCATTGAGTCACCCGTGCTCCTGTAAATTAGCCCAGACGAAGTTACTAGCTCACCAAGCTAGATTTCAGTGGATTGATTTTCTTTTTTTCTTTTCTTTTCTTTTCTTTCTTTCTTTCTTTCTTTCTTTCTTTCTTTCTTTCTTTCTTTCTTTCTTTCTTTCTTTCTTTCTTTCTTTCTTTCTTCTTCCCCCCTTTGTCTATCATTAATGCCATATCTGGGATAAAGAGATATTTGCCCACTTCTCCCCCAGGAAAAGGCAAACAACAAACCCACAAATCAAATGCAAGCGAAAAACAATGCACAAGCCCAGTGTTCTGTGAAGTGCTCTCAGGAATAATACACTACATGTGTATAGGGAGAATAAAGAGAGAAGTCTTTGTCTTGAGCTGTCTGCTTACTGTTTCTCCTCCTCCCATTCATTCATCATCAGCATTCATTCTCTACATAGTCACCAAGCCTCTGTTACGTGCAGAAGAATGTTCTGGACCTGTGAGTAATTCTTGCCCTGAAGGAGCTTAAGATACACCCTAGAGAGCATTTATGAAAAAGAAAGGTTAAATAACAGTACTGGGCATCTGGGGCTTAGAAAGTCAAGCAGATAAGAACAAATCCTACCTGTACAGATAAACTACACAGGCAAGATTTGTGGATCCACAACAATTCAGAGGTAGAGCCGGGTGTCGTGGTACTTGCCCAAAATCCCAGGAAGCAGGAGACTGAGGCAGGATCATTATGGTTTGAGGCCAACTTTTGGGCAACATACCATGTACCAGGCCAGTTGGGGCTATATAGAAAGATCCTGTCTCAAAACAAAACAACTGAAAATCAGGGGTGTGGGGAGACAAGGAAGCCATAAATGGATGTGTAAAGAGCAAATGAACTCCTGACTGAGTGTACATTGTTGACATGGGCACAGACATGTCAAGGACACAATGCTTCAGACCCATGGAAATGGCAAATTCTTTCTCTGGTCCAAATAGAAGTGTTTACTAATGATTGGCCAGTGTGTGCAAAAACTAGTAAGGGCAGCTTCTTCCTCCTGATTGTTTACTTCCTGAGACTGTCACCTATAGACAGCTCTCACTGAGGTTAGCTAACTCTTCGTCCCTGTGCTGTACATAATAAATGAGATGAGGTTTAGGGTAGTTACTGTAGTTGGTGCCATTCTGTCACAGTTCACCTGACTCCAGCTTTTCCGTATGTGTATCTGTGTCTGCCTTTTCTTCATTTCCTTGTGGCCCACAGTCAGGTCAAATCCCAGACATGCTTGATAGGGCACAGGAGTAGTTCAAACAAAGCTAAAGTCATCTATAGGGAGAAAGGTCAGCATGATCTGTACCATGGAAAAATACTGACAGAGAGGAGGAAATCTTCAAAGATGTTAGTCACGTTCAGTGTCTTGATCTAGGGAGTGCTACATATGGAATCATTCAGAGAGCTATGCACTTCAGAGTTGTCTGTTTATGTTGGATGGCAGTTATAAGTTAGTTTTTAAGGAGTTCAGAAAAGAAAAAAAAAAACACTAGGAACTAGAATGTCTCCTGGAAAAAGAGGCAGCCATGTGGAGGTACAAAGAAATCTAACCACGTGGTGATCAGCTGTGGCTTCACTTGAGAATTGTCTGACTGCTTCTTTGAAACACAGAGTCTCAAGCTAGAGCTATGGCTCAGCAGGTAAAAGTTCTTGCTGCTAAGCCTGTCTACCTAAGTTTGAGCCTGGGGACTCACTGGATGGGGAAAAAAAATCAATTCCTGTAATTTGTCCTCTGACTTCCACAAGTATACTGTGGCATACACACGTTCTCAAATGTGTGTGTGATACACATTCAAATAAATAAATGTAATAAAAAATAAACACAAGAACTAGGTCACAGGTCAGGCCAATCAGAAAATGTAATCAGAACCCTTGGAGTTAAGACCTTACAATGGGAACGAAAGAAAGAAAGAAAGAAAGAAAGAAAGAAAGAAAGAAAGAAAGAAAGAAAGAAAGAAAGAAAGAAAGAAAGAAAGAAAGAAAAAAAAAGAACTAGTTGAGTCACCAAAGTTAGAAAAACTATAGGTGTGGATTTGGCTAGTGGTATATTATTTAATATACAAGACTCTGTTTCCCTCCTCAGCCCTACCCCATATACACAATGGGGCTGGCAAGATGGTTCAGTGCTTATAGAGGTGCTTGTTACTAATACTCAGTATCTGAGTTCAATCCCTGGGATTCACATGGTAGAAAGAGAGAACTGACTCCCAAAGATTATCTTGGGACATCCACATATGTATCATGTGACACATGGATATGTGCATATGCACAAAATAAATTAAATGCACAAATGCAATAAAGTATATTTAAATTTTAATTATGGATGATCAAACACCATTAAGTGGCTCAATGCTTCACTTAAATTGTCTTATTTAAACTTTGTGACCAACAGCCTGAAACATAGTTGCTATGCATATTTATATACATAATTCCTATTGCTCTGATTCCTATTTTACAGACAGAAAACTGGGAACTCACTGCCTCAAAGTGCCTCAGCTCAGATTTTTGTCCCAGATCTTCAAGCTCCAAAGCTAGTGACCTGAGCATATATACAATATTGCCTCTCAGGGGATCATGGCACAGAGACAGTAATACAGAGGCTCTTGGTAAAATAGCTGGCTACCTATCTGCGAAAAGATCACTGCATTTAATTTCTTTCTTTCTATCCAGAGCTACCTGACATCCACTAAGATGTATTATTAATCTTAAGTATACAGCTTGGTGAGTTTGACAAATGTATACACCCCTGTAATCACCATTCAGATCTTCATGCACCACTCCCAATCAATCCTCACCCCAGAGGTAACCATTGCTCTGATTTCCATCACTATTCATGTTGTCTGTCCTTGAATGCCACATAAATGGAATCATTTTGCTATTGTGACTGGCTCTTTCTGCTCAACGTTCTGTCTCCTAAATTCATCAAAATACCTCTCTCTCTCTGTCTCTCTCTCTCTGTCTCTGTCTCTCTCTGTCTCTGTCTCTCTCTGTCTCTGTCTCTGTCTCTGACTCTGTCTCTGTCTCTGTCTCTCTCTCTCTCCTTCATCCTGTCTCTGCTTCTTTTTTGAGAAAAGGTCTCACACTGTAAATCAGACCATGTTGGAACTCACTATGTAGCCCCAAACTTGTAGTAGTTCTCCTGCCTCAGACACCGCAGTGCTGTAACTACAGGTGTGAGCCACAAAGTGTGTCTTAAATCACTTGTGCTTTTCTGTTTGTTTTTAAAGCTTGTTTGTTTGTTTTGTCATTGTTTTCTTCCTATTGTGATAAGATCTCATTATGTAGTCCAGGCTAGCCTGGACCTCAAAAGCCTGAGGTTTAGTTTTTTCAGATGTGTACCATCATGTCCTGCCCTTATATTCAGAAACAAATGTTGAGTGTAGAAGATGTTAAACTTATCAAGCTTAGAACCCGGCTAGAACAGGGCTTTATGAGAGGACTGGGAAATACTGGTTCTGGGAAGCCTTTCTCTAAGCCCCATCCCCACCCCTGGGGCTTTATTTCCAGTGGTGTTCTCATAGCTGACATTAAGAATGGAGTCCCATAGAATCTCGGGAACACCCTGCCAATAACATCAAGGTCATACATCATGGCAAACAACAGAATCCATCTTTCACAAGTAAATGAAAGGTATATGCTACATAGAGTTCAGCCTTATGGACTTTACAATCACAGGAAGAAGTCTTTTTTATTTCACTTATTTTTACTTTTATTGTTTCTGATTGAAGGTTACAAAATTTGGCTAAGAGGTGTGGGTGAGGGCTGGGCAAGAGAGTGAATTCCCAATGCAATATTTCAGATACAGTTTGTCACCCAAGGCTTCCTATGTTGGAGGTTGGGTCCTCAGTGTAGTAATATAGGAGGAGGGAATGGGACCTTTAAGAGGTGGGACCTAGAAGGAGGTTCATAAGTCATTGGAGGATATACCCTTGGAAAAGATTAAAGTAGTTCTTAAGCAACTCTAGATTAGCTCTCCAGTGAAAGTATTATTAATGTTATTATTATGATTATTATTATTATTATATTTTATATTTCAAGACAGGGTTTCTATGTAGCCCTGGCTGTCCTGGAACTCTGTAGACCAAGGGTGGACTCGAACTCAAAGATCCATCCCCTCTGTCTCCTGAGTGCTGGGATTAAAGGTGTACTTCACTACCGCCCAGCCCAGAGAGGGGCTCTCAAAAAGGAGCAAGCCTAGCTCCACACACTCTCCAGTTACTTGTCTGCCACATGATCACTTCCTCAGACAGGAGGCCCTTGCCTGGGCCATCTCCATGCTCTTTAAACTTTCAGCTTCAAAACTATGATGCAAACAAGCCGTTTTTTTTCCTTCATAAGGTTGGGCTCCATCAGATAGTTCTCTATAATAATAATACAGTTCAATTTCTCCCAGATATCCCCTCCCCCCATAAAAGATGAACTCAGAGTGCTCTGGCCCATCCCAAAATAACATCAAATGGAGACTGCTACTCTCCCTGTCCTTCTTTTATCCTTTCATCCCAAGCAAATTCTGGGCTTGCCTTATCTACTTCCTTTAGACAGGGTCTTGCCATGTAACCCAGGCTATCCTTGTGGACATGATCATCCTGCCTCTGATTCCTGAGTGCTGGGATTACAGGTATATATGACAACATTGCGATCACATTTGTAGGCTTTCTAAATCCATGGTCGAAAGCATGGAAACATGTTACATGGATTTAGTCGTAGGCATGGTGATAATGGAGATCTTTATTTCCAGCACCCAGGTGGCAGGGGCCAGCAGTCTCTGTGCAATGAAGGCCAGCTTGATCTTAACAGTAAGTTCTAGGCTAGTCAGAGCTACACAGCGAGACTCTGCCTCGAAAAAAATAAAATAATAAATAAATAAATAGATGAACTTAGTCATGTTCAATCAGTCTTTCTCTCCATTCAAGGTCTTCAACAGAGGCAATGATCACTTGGGCTCTTGTTACCAGCAGAGACTTTTATCACAGCTATGAAGTAGCTCAGCAGTAGACTATTTGCTTAGCACACGTATGTTCCTGGTTTGAATCCCCAGGACCTAAAAAAAAAAATGTTAGGAACAAAGCAGTTTTGAGAGAGAGTAGGGGGGAGGGAGAGAGAGAGAGAGAGAGAGAATAAAAACTTTACATTTTGTTTTCTGGTCTTGTTTTATTTATTTTTATCATTTGTTTATCATTTTTAAGAAATATAATCTTACTATGTTATCCAGGTTTGCCTCAAACTCCCAGACTTGACTGATTGATTCTCCTTCCTCAAGGAGCAAGGCCATGACGTCAAGGCCATGACGGTGGTTCCCTCTGCTGAGGTCTGGCATGGTTTGCAATGATGAAATATGCCTCTTTGTCTTCGTTGGTGAGCCACCACAGCAGCATTCAACTACAAGGGGTTTCAAGAAAAGTCTATGGATAAATGTCATGAGTTCAAGTAGAACCAATTTTTTTTTCTGAGGAATACTGGGCAAAGCACAGAACCTTTCAGGATTTGCTCTGCCCTTGGCATATTCTGGGAAAGCCCAGCTGGATGGCATTACCATTGAATTGAAAATTACAGTGGTGCTTTCTTATATGCAGGGGATACATTCCAAGACCCACATTGACACATATAATCCATTATGTTTCTTTTCTGTTCATATACAAATTGAATGCCTTTTCCATCGGAACTAAGCACTCATCATTCATTACGGGCATAGCTTATGCTGTTTGAAACACAAGAGCAAAACTAACATGAATTTCTTCTCTCATCTTCACAGTTTCACAGGTAGATTTATTTTTACCATAGATCTTAGCAATCTCAGCATAGGTTTTTTTTTTTTCCTCCTTTCCCTCGGCATGCAATTTCTTTCTTATCATGTCAAAGGATTTTGCCTTTTTTTAGCTCATCATGATCGTGTACATCTGTAACCCAAAATGCTTGTTAGGGTGGAGCAGAAGAACCAGGACTTAGAAGCCATCCTGAATTACATACTGAGACCTTGTTTAAATAAAACAACAAAGCAGCTTTTCACCCCTCAATTTAAAGGAAGCTCTCTGCAGCTTCTCTCTTCATATCTAAATAGCAGCATAAGGTCCAGGGAGATGGATCACTGGGTAAAAGCACTTGCTGCACAAACCTTCTGATTTCAGTTTGATTCCTGGAACCCAGTGGAAGGAGAGAGCTGACTCTCCAAGCTATCCTCTGAAGTTCACATGCATGCTGTGACATATGAGCACCCTCGTTCACACACACACACACACACACACACCATCACATACACCATCACACACACCAATAATAATAACTACATTAAATAAAAATTTAATATGTAGCAATACTAAGATTGCCCATTGGAGCCACTATTAAGTAAATAAGAGTCATTTGAACACAACCACTGTGATACTGGAATAGTAGGTGGGTAACATAGATGCAATGTATTAAGGGGTTTTTCATGTCCCAGGAAAGGCTACTCAGAAAGGTGTGCAATTTAAAACTTACAAATTGTTTCTGGAATTTTCCTCTAATATTTTGATCACAGGTGACAGACTTCAGAAAGCCAAATCATAGAGAAAGAAGCAATACTGTACAGAAACAGATCATTGAGCTGGACATCAGAGTTGATTCAACTTGAGTCAATCATGCCATCTTTGGGTCTCTGTTTTCTCTTTTAGAATCTAATAGACTTTCAGTCACTCACCTCTGAATTCCTTTCTAGCTTTTAATAATATTCTTTCAAAACAACTAGGAAGATTAGTGTGAAAGATCTGTCCTTACAAATTTAGGCTGCATTTTCAAAACTTGGATTCCTGGCTCATTTTTCTCTTTTCTGTCTAGAACATGATATACTAACGAAGGAATCGCTTCATTGAATACAGACATAAACTGATTTATTCCAGGCTAAACTGGCCACAGATGCATGAAAGATGGAAGACCCTGTACCTCTTGAGGAAGATTCATTTCTGCACATGCTATTTCCTCACATTCTTTGTCATTGTTGCCATTGCTTTGATAAATGTGAATTGATTGTTGCTATGTTCCAAGTTACATGTACAAATAAGTAAATTTCACAAAAAGGTATACTTTTCAAGCATTAAGACGTGCGTGCGCGCGCGCACACACACACACACACACACACCCCACATTCTTTGTTTTTGCTGAGGTTGAATGTTGCAAGAAATTTTTTAAGTCCCTGATGCTGAAAGTAACAAAACTAAATAGGGGCTCAGGATGTAGCTCACATGGTAGCGTGCTTGCCTAGCACGCCCAAAGCCTCGGGTTTTAATTCCTAGCCCCATTAAAAACCAGATATGGTGATCTACATTGGTAGTCCCAGCACTAGGGAGGTAGAGACAATAAGATCCACATCCCATGGTCATTATTAGCTACACAGTGAGTTTGAGGCCAGCCTGGAATAGATCCTTCCCCTAAACCCCCAAAATATGGGTTTTATTTCATGATTCAATGTTTGAATAACAAAGTAAATGAAGAAATGGAATCTTAAATCAGAGAAGTGAGTTCTAGAGTTTACCAATTATGAGATCTTGCAACCCTAGGCATGTGGCTTAACCACTCAGAGCCCTTTTCCTTACAAAGACATATTATTCACTGTCCTCCTTGCAGTATGGTTGTGAAGTTCAAAGTAGTCGTACATGTATAAAGTAGTCTTGGTGATGTTCAACGTGGAAGTGCATATGTAAAGTAGCTAGCATCTTATCTGGCAAGTAAGACACCCGATAATTGTTTACTTTAGGTGGGTCTTCCTTTCAAATGCCAAATATTCATGTTTTCATCACAAGGCAAAAACGAAATCTATCCTAGGTGGGTCATGATGCCTGAATTTCTATTCAATACCCTTTCACATCTGTAGCCTCAGGTGGAACTAACATCCTGTGTCCTGCCTCAACATGGCGGAGTGTTATTAGAAACCACACACTTTCCTACAGGGGATGAAGAAGAAAAGCAAAGAGAAACCCAAGCATCTGTTCCATGTGCGATTGATTTGGAGTTGTGGGCAAGCTGGCAGTTTGGTGTTGCTCTTTTCCTGGATCGGAGTGCTGTCAGAAATCAATATGCTGAAAGCGCTTTTAGAAAACCCACGTGGGGACCCCTGGAGGATTCTGAGAGCTTTTGGCCACATCCACACCAGCTTTAGGCAAGTTCCTTCTCCTAACCTGCTACACTGTTTGCAAGCTACGCATGTGGGGCTCTGTCTCGTCCCTGTTCTAAGGGAGGATAAAGCTATCAGTTTCTCCTCAAGGGGAGGCCAAGAACTCAGATTCATGGCTCCAGCAGTGGAGTCAGACAAGGAAAGCAGACAGATTTCAGTTCACTGAGATTACTGAGGGGGATAAATAGTAGTATCCCCTCTTGCCTTGAGTTAAACAGTTCCTCCCATCCTGCTAGGGGTTGAACCTAGAACCTTGCACGTAGTTGTAAGTACGCTACCTCTGAGTCACATCCTTAGCCCCTCTTCTGAGAGTCGAGTGGGGGCGTGGAAGTAGCAATCGGTTTCCAGAGTTACACTTGAATCTTTATCTAAGACTGTCATTAAATGACAAACATCACAGTAGCAATTATTTATTAAGTATTTACATGCTAAATTATCTCAAACCTGGCAGGGACTGAAGGAGAGAAGGGAAGGAAAAAAGGAGAGATAGAGGGAGAAGAATGAAGGGAGAGGGAGGAAGGGAGGGAAAGAGAGAGACAGGGTGGGGGTGTGTGGCTGCTTTAAGTAAATAGAAGGAAATGTTTGTAGAACAGATATGTCTAAATTCACAGCATGACCGGCAAACCTCATACCATGGTCCCTCTTGCCCAGAGACTCATATGACCTGTGGCTCTTTGCAACATGATTGATGAGGGGTAGAGAATCAGGCTGTAGATAAGTGCTTAGACTCTGCTATTTGGCTCTGGGTGGAGGAGACAAGCAAACAGGCCACAGGAGTTGAGTTCAGGATTTAGCCTCATTATTTGAAACACCTGAGAGCTTAGCTATATTGCCTCCTATGAGGAAAGATGGATAAAATATTTTCTTTTTTTATGTATTGCTTCAAATCAGGAAACGACTTGGCTCTTTCAAGGACTCATCTGCATCTGCTTTCGAAACAACACCTGGGGATTGAATATCTTTGGAGCAACTCCCTCTTGAATGGGGTTCTCCAGAAGTTGATGGCTTTGTTTCTAAGAAAACAAGCAGAAAGAACAGATGGATCAAGTGATAGGTGTGTCCCCATTTTGTCCTCGGGTTTCCCCTTAACATGTATATCACGAACACACACACATGCACGTGCCTGCACAAATACACACACACACACACACACACACACACACACACTAGGGATTCAAGAAATGCATATTTTATATTCATTCTTTATTCCTCTCCACAAATCCCAGCTACTTCCAGAGCCTCCTCCATCTCATGCTTTTCCTTGTGGCAAAGGCTTAATTTCAGGGCTACTTCCTACCACATTCCTCCATCCCATCTCTTCGCCACCCTTCCATCTGTTCTTTTGTGAAGATTTCATCTACAGATGCTTACCTTCCCCCATAAGGGACACACAGCACAGCATGTGTGTGACCCACACAGCTTATGTTATACTATCAGTCCAAGGAACAAATATAGATTCCATGATTTCCCATATTTGATAGTTCCTTAGATCTAGTTTAGAACACTTTGCAGAAACTCTGTAGAAAAAAAAAATGTCATCAAAGCAGGTAAATAATGAGCTGTGGAGACTGCCTGAGACTTAAGTACAAGACTTCTGTGTTTTCATTTGAAATGGACAATGTGTGTGTGTGTGTGTGTGTGTGTGTGTATACATCTGTACACAAATGTCTGTAGGTATACATGCAGTTGCGTACATATGTGTGTAGAAACCAGAGGCCAATGTCTAGTGTCTTCATAAATTTCCCTGCACCTTATTTTTTGAGGCAGGGTCTCTCTTTGAACCAAGAGCATGGCTATTCAGCTAGACTGGTTGGGGAACAAACCCTAGAAATCCTCCTTATACCTGCCTCCCCAGCACAAGAATTACAGGCATGAACCACCACACCAAGCTTTTTAAAGTGAATACTAAGGATCACTTTATTAGCTGAGCCATCTCCCATGACATGGGATGTGCTATCCTTGACAATCAATTTATAATATTATATAGATATAATCATGAGCATGAGAGTGAAGAATCCACTATCATAAATCTTAATTACTCTTTCTTTTGAGACAGGGTTTTGATATGTAGCCTAGGTTGTCCTCTATCTTTTGATCTTTCTGCTTCAGCCTCCTAAATGCTGGGATTATTAATTATTAATTAATATCATAATTAATATGATTATCTCTGCCTTATGGTTGTGCTTTAAAAATCACATACAATTAGACTTTGGCATCACTATCACTGGGCACTTTTTTTATTTTGATTTACAGTGAGACTCAGAAGTCAAAGGAAACCACAGAAAATGTGCGGTCTGAGAGGAGAAGGGCAAATCCTAGAAGGCCTTGGAGGAGGCAGCACTTGCTATAAAGTGTTGAACTTGTATGGAAGGGAGCCAACTGCCAATCTAAGAGACAGTGAGACAATGGGTTTACAGCAATCTCAGAAGGCATTGAGGCTGCTCCCTCCCATTACAGACCCCAGGACTAGAAAGTCAGATACATTTCATGCAACCCTGAGCTTCCTCTACTGGCTCACTGAACAGGGCTGCCTCGGCATGCTGATCTGATGCACTTCACAATAGTTATGCCCATGGTTAAACTGGGTGCAGACACTCCTCACTCTCGTTCTCTGAACAGACCCTGGTGTCCTTGTGGTGTGGGTTTAAGAAGAAGTTAAGAGTTGTAGAATCAGGCTGCATCCACTAGATCTGGAAAGAATGTAGGGAAAGCCATGCAGAAATTTGCAGCAGTCACAACCCTCCAGATACGCTCCACTGGAAGAATTATGGCGGAATTATGGGACTAGAGCTGCAGATAGGACCACAGGAAAGTGGAGCGACTGATAACATTGGGTTCCTACCCAGGAAAGGTGCAAATAGAAGCATGAAGACTGAGAGAGCTATGACATATACAGAGCTGTGAAAAACCTTGGGAACCTGATGCCTGATGCAATGTGCAAAAGACTCCACATTTGGAGCTTCAGGATTCTTCTACTAGTGTGTATTTGAGTTTCCATTTGAGCCAATTAAATGTTTCTACTTGCCTATTTCGCCATTCTAGAATAGCGATGCTTATACTATTGCTGCCCGCCATTGTTTCTTGAGAGTGTACAACCTGTTTCTTGATTTTTCCGGCTCAGACTCAGATGAGACTTGGAACTTGGACTCTCAAGTGGCACTGGAACAAGTTAACAACTGTGGGGTTATTGAGGAAGAAGTATTTGCGCTTTGCATCCTGAATCCATGAACCTTTGGGAATCCGAAAGTAATGCTGTAGCTTGGACATGAGCTAGGTGTGTCCTCTGGGTGTTCATGTTTAGGGGGGTGGTGGCAAGTGTTTAGGTGATTGGAACATTATAATGTTGGACTAGGAGGTCAAAAGACTTGTCCGTCTTCACTACTGTGTCCTGTCCCACAATGATTGTCCCCCTCTCGTGCAAATTCCTGCCATGATGCCTACCATCATGGCAAAGCATCCTCAACTGGGTCCTAGCCAAATTCAACACTGCCCTGCCTTTAACACTTTAATCTAAGTAAACTTTTTTTGGGGGCTTTTTGAGACAATTTCTCTGTTGTAACTCTGGCTGTCCTGGAACTCACTCTGCAGAAGAGGCTGGCCTCGAACTCATAGAGATCAGCCTGCCTCTGCCCCCTGAGTGCTGGGACTAAAGGTGTGCACCACCAGCTGGCTCTAAATAAAATATTGAGCACTCAGGAAAAAATAAAATAAAATACAAATGAGGCTACAGCTAAGTAGTAGAGAACTTATGTAACATATGTAAGGCCCTGGGCTGTCCACAGCAACACACATAGACATGGAAATGTAGTTTAGTGATAATGTGCTTACCAAGCATATACAAGGTCCTGAGTTGAACCCAAAATTTTTTAAAAAGATAAAAAAATAAAATAAAATAAAACTAAATAAACTATATATCTGCTCTTTCCTTACCATATCTTACAATTACATGTTGATCTAAATGACTTCAAATCAAAAGGCTTAAAGCAATAGACTATATCTTAGTTCATTTTCTATGGCTGCAGTGTGCCTGCGGAAGGCAGAGGAAGACTTGTAGAAGTCAGTTCTGGTTCTTTCCTTCTATCATGTGGGACCTGAGCATTAAACTGGGGTTTCCAAGTGCCTTTACCTGCTGAGCCAACTTGCTGACCCTAGAACCCATACCCCTACCTCTCCAGGGTTTTCCTTTGCCACACTGACTGACTTGGAACTCTTTATGTAAACCAGGCTGGCCTTGAACTCACAGAGATCTGTTTGGCTCTGCCTTCCCACTGCTGAGATTAAAGAAAGACAAATGTCATAATTCCCAGATCCTGGGGGTATTCTTTATTTCTCCCAATTCTTTTCTTTTTTATTCCTTTCTTCCCCCTGTGGTGCTCGGGATTTTACCCAGAGTATAATGCATGCAGGGCAAGTTTTCTGCCACTAACCTGCACCCACAGGCCTGGAATTGTTTATCATCATTCAATATTTTCCCCTTCATTTGGGTCCACAGCAGTCACCAAAGCTTCCTATAAGAGAATCACACCAGCAATTGGGACTTATTGTGTCAACCCAACTTTATACACAAAGGTGTGCTCCTAAATATTGATTTTAGAAAAATGGGATTTATCAGAATTCTAGGGGCGTTTGCTTCTGCTGGGCTTCTCACCGGTATACTTGCCCTCTCTCTCTCTCTCTCTCTCTCTCTCTCTCTCTCTCTCTCTCTCTCTCTTCTTATCCTTTCCTGACACATCATCTCAAGATTGAATTTCATCCTGTTTTCTATAGGAGACAGAACAGGCTTGCCTGGAAAGAAAAACATCCCTGGAGAGATTAGACTCTGACTAATTCTCATTTCCAGTATCTAAAGGCAGAGGATTAGATTAAGAAATGAATAACATAATACTGTGCTCCAATTGTACTACATGAGCTCTCTTAATATAAGGCATGTTTAATGGAGGCCAGCCAAGGTGGTTCTTAGGAGCAGATGATGAGTACTGTATTGGTCACAGGGCCCGCAAACATAGGAGGAAGACAAGAGGAATAACTTAGCTTCACTGCAGAAAAATGATTTCTGGTTTTATTTCTTGCTCAGAGATAAGCATTCAAAGTCACAAGTTAAAGTCGCGTGTGTGTGTGCTTGTGTGTGTGTGCATTTCTGATTCATGTATACTTGTATGTATGGGTATTACATATATGTGTGTGATTGTATGTGTGTTTATGTGTGTTCACGTGGGAGTGTGCATCACAGTATGCATATGGAGGACAAAGAACAATCATGTGTCGGTCCGTGTCTTCCATCTGGTCTGAGACAGGGACTCTTTCTGTTATTTACTGTTGCATATGCCAGGCTAGCTGACCTACAAGCTCCTGGAGCTTTTGGTTTCTTTGATTCCTACCTCATTGTAGGAACACTGGGATTATAGATGTGTGCTATGGTGCCTGGCTTTATGTGGGTACTCCTGCTTGCTCAGCAATCACTTTATGTACCGAGTCCACTTCCAAGTCCCTAAAGTATGTTTTTATAGTTTAAATGTGAAATGTTTCCCATAGACTCATATATTTGAGCAATTGGTCCCAGATGATTAGAGCTGTTTTGGCAGGTTGTGGAATATTTTAGACATGAGACATAGCTTTCAGCATTTGGGCCATATGGAAGGGGCTAGTAAGTTGTAACCCTGCCTCACTTCTGGCCCAAGGGATTTTCTTCCTTATCCAGCTAGATTTGAGCAAGATGCCTTATGGTTTTAGCTACTTTGGACAAAGGCCAGTCTCCCATCATGCCTTTCCCAACATGAAATTATGAGTGAAAATAAATCCTTCATCTCCTAAGTTGCTTCTGTCAGGTATTTTGTCCCAGTGACTAGAGAAGTGACTAATAGACGTGTGATCACACAAACAGGATAGGATGGAAAGAGATACTGTTTTGATACAGCTAGCATCTATGGGTAAGTGTAGTGGAACACTTGGAGGAAGTTTTTGTTATTTTTGTTTCTTTAAAAACGCAAAATGGTGTTTGGATTAGTTTTTAATTCCCACCCCAGGTGTGGAAGATGTTTATGAGTTGGATTTGGAATGCTTGATGCATGTGGCTCTAATTTGGTTAGGTGCAATCATTTTGGTGCATGTAGCTGGTTTATGGGAACTCTTGACTTAGGGTATAAAAGGTCCAAAGCCCGGAGAGCTGGGGTGAGTGTTAGTTGGTGGTTCCTTGATTGGTTTGTCTGCTGTTAATTTGTTGATTCTTACAAAGGTTTGAGGGATTGAGTTTACAGATCGTGAACTGATACACTAGTTTGAGTCAGTGTCAGCTAGTCCTCTTCAAGCTTAGGACAGCCTGAAAGAGGCTGTGACGATTTCTTCTACCTTTCTCTCATTCTATATCAAGGCCGCTTGCAAAAGCGGTGAAAATTTTTTTCTATCCTTCCTCAAATTGAGAGTAAAAGTATGTAGTAGCATACTACTACAGGAAAGGAGCCAAATACTAATATGTAGCATTAAGCAGAGTAAGCCTGGGCGATTTGAGTGTGAAGAGCCCTTCACAGTCTCCTGTGCTTGAACATTTGATGCCCAACTGATAACATTGGTTTGGAAAGATGTGGAAACTATAAGAGGTTGGGCCTAGCTGGAAGAAATGAGATATGGAGACTAGGTGGGTAGACATTTCCTAGCCAAGTCCATTTCCTGTCCAATCCCTCTGCTTCCTGTTCTGCTGAGATCTAAGGAACTTGCGGGTCTCGAGCTACATACATACTCCTGCTACCATGAATCCAGATGTTGACCTGCCTTCCTTGTCCTGAGACAGTTTCACCTCTTTTAGACTGTGATCCAAAATTAGCCCTTCCTTCCTCAATTTGCTTCTTAGCCTGTGTTTTTATTACTGCAACAAGAAAAGGAACTAATCTCTTCCTGCTTCTTTCGGACATAATTGTATTATCTTACTGATCTTTCCTTCTCATTTATTCCAGCTGTCTTTTCCTCACCCTGACCCTCTTCCATGTCTCCTGTCTCTTGACCCAGAATATTGTTTAGTTTCAAACACAGCCTGAAAATATCCAAATAGTGTCCCCTGACGTGGAAAGTCCACATGTGTGTTTGTTAGTCTCTCATCTTTCTTTACTGCACTCATCTGCTCATCTTTCTGAGGATAGAAAATTCAGCCACCCCAAACGAACCATATACTTCTCCAAGTGACCCAGATTAGCACATTTGAATCTTGCTACCTTGTGGCTAAGGTAATGTGGAAATGTCTCTTACCTACGCTAAAAGAATTCCCTTGGTTGTTTGCCAGTCCTACAATGAAGCATAATTGTAATAGGGTGACACTGATTCTTTGGTACTTCTTGTATGGTGGTTTCCTCTTAGTTGAAACATTGCCCCCCTCCCCAGAAGGGAGAGGGAGGACCATGAAACTCCTGAGGTAAACAAAACCTCAGATGCCTGGGAAAGCAGAGACTTGAAGACCTCCTTGTCAGCTTCATAAAAGGAGTGAATGAGCACTGGGAGGAGGCTCTGACCAGCTGCACTGCTGACTCCTTGGCTGTTGAGCTCCCTTCGAGCTGTGCAGAGAGCTTCAGAGTTTCAGTTTTCTTGAGTTGTCATCTGTGTTGGTTTGGGATGGGCTTTTCAGCGATGCAGCTGATTTTGAGCCAACCCTGTTCCTTAGAAGTAACCCCTCACTGACACTCCTGCATTAGCAATGCCACTGCAAATTCATTGGTTCATCGAGTTGCATTTGCAGTCATTATTTCGGTCTGTCTTGAGTTCTCCTTGTCGGGTGAGTAGATGTGTATGGTGTGTCCCTGGGGAAAATCTCTCATACATAGCAGTGCTTTCCACCATACTTCTCGTTCCCATCAGCCATCATTCTTGCCTATTCCTTTGAGCAGATGAAAAATCACCTACAGAAATGACTATTGCTTCTAAGATTGCCTGAACTACCATCAAGAGCAATATTAGAGGTTCGTACAGGAAAAATGGGAGAGAAATAGTGTTCTCTATCCATGAAATCAATATTACAGAAAAAAAATACCCACAGCGTTCACTGGCTTCTCTAATGTAGTCCTTCTCTACAGTGACAAGCAAAATCCAGAGAGGGCAGGGAGAACTTTTAGGGAACTTTTAAGATAAGCTGGACACAAGCTTTATAGATTTAATTCTTCCCCAATCAAAAGACAAGTGTAATCCCAAGGAAGCAAATGCTTGAGTATGTGATGGACCGTGCAGCGCTGTGTCTAGGTAGGTAAGCTTAATGAGTATTGTCTGACTGGTGACAGAGCCTGGTGGTTTGTGAGTAAAAATATAGGTTTTGTTTTTGAGACAATGTCTTGTCCTGTTTCCCAAGCTGGCTTCAAATATCTGGGTTCAAACTTTCCTGTCTCAGGCTCCAGGAGCTGAGACTACCGCTGCATTCCATTGTGCCCAGCAGAATAAGAAAGATTTGGCTCAATCTAGCCCCTTCACTTACTAGCGCTGTTAGTCCTATCTCTTCTGATCTCCCAAAGAATATGATTCTAGGGTGGAAATATAGCTCCATGGTAGAGTATTTGTTTGAGCTTCTATCTCAACACTACAAAAAAAATAATATAGAAGACTACTTTTTTTGTTTTTCTCTTGTATCACTAATTTCGTCCTCTACATGTTGCAATAGCCGTAATTTTAAAAGGAAAGCTTTCCATATCTCCTCATCTACTTTCAGCTTTTGCCCCTTTCTCATCTCCCTACTCCAGCAAAAGTTCTTGAAAGAGCTGTCTACTTATGGTCCCTAGTTCTACTCCCCTTCTTCCTTAAATCATCATCATACAAGCTTTTGTCTCTATTACTCAACCAAAGCAGTGTCCTCCAGTGACGCTCCATGTCTCAAAGCAAATGGCCGATTCTAGTCATTTTGCTCAATACTTCAATTGCATTTTGAATAGATGAATGCTCCTTCCTCCTTAAAACACTTTCTGTCTTGGGATTCTAGAACACACACACACACACACAGACACACACACACCATGGCATACCATATTGTGGAAGCCAAAGGACTAAATTAGCAGAGTCAGTTCTCTTCTTCAACCATGTGGACTCTGGGGATCAAAGTCAGGTCCTCAGGCTTGTGGAAAAGTACCTTTACCTGCTGTCCCATCTCTCTGGCCCAGCCTCAGATATTTTTTTACAGCAAGACAAAGGCAATGAATGTTCAAACAGATTTCTTAACTGCCTGCTTCTACAAAATTTGCCCATTTGAGCAGATAGCAGTTCTATTTTTCCAGTTTCTAATTGTAAAACCTTGAAATCATTCTCACTCCATACCCTATCACAAAAGCACCTGTGAAGTAGGTCTGAGTCTTCTTCAGAACATTCTCAGAATCTACCAGGCCTTCCGCCACCCAGTCACTACCTTAACCAGATTCAGGCCCCTTTCCTGTCTCACTCAGTCTCCTTTTCTGTTCTTTGAACATGCCACACACATCCCCACTCTGGTGCCATTGCATTATCTGTCCATCCATCCGGACAATGTAAATACATACACATAAAAGACTACCCATATCTGCTTCTTATGGATTCCTGCTCAAATATCCTCTCCTCAGAGTTCCCTGAATCTCTTTTTTGAACACCCTCCCAACATTCCCTTCTCCCCATAACCATCTTATTGTTTCACTTGATCAATATTCCCACTGGACTTATTAGGTTTTTTTCATTCACATCTGTCTCTTTCACCAGGCTGTACATTTCTAGCAGGACTTTGCTTTATTCATTGATCTGTTCACCAGTACTTAGAATACCTGGTGCTTAATAGTTACACCTGGTGCTTAATAGTTGCTAAATGGAGGAGTGAGTAGACAACAGGCCTCTCTCTGCAGACCCCTCTGCACACACACGGACAAAGGAGGTGGAAAAGCCTGCTCATCCTAAAGCAAAAATGTATACATCTCAGTGGAAAGGTATGTCAAAATAAGTAGCACCTCCAACTCATCTCCTGTTTTTCATGTCGAGTCCTCATAAGTAGAAGTAGAAATTGGAATCTATTCACAAATTAGGAAAGTAATGTTGTTTATAGTTTATGAATCTTTCCCAAAGGAACCCAATTAGTATGCATCTTTTCATTTGCTTATTTCAGCAACAAATAGTTAAGTACTTCCCTCTGTCTGTCACAGTTCTAGATAGTAGCAAAATGGTGTGAAAGATGCATGAATTTCTTGACCTTTGTGAAATTTAAACCCGAATAGAGTCAAAACAGTCTTCTTTTGTGTGTATTATTGAGACAGGATCTTGTGCCCTCAAAGCAGGCCTTGAGCTCAAGGTGTAGCTGAGGATGAATTTGAACTTCTGGTTCTCCTGCCTCCACTTGCTAAGTGCTGGGATCACAGGCATGCACCACCATGTCTGGTCTAATTATCTTATAATCAAGAGATGCTTAAAAGAGTTTCACTGACTTGGTAGTGGATCCACTACTAGTTCAAGAACAGATATTTCTACAATGCAGATTTGACTTGGGAGAGGGGTCAAACATTCGTCATTTTTAAAAAGCTCTAACATACCATTGGTTTAGTGATTACACTTCAGTTAAACTCCTAATAAAATGTACTGTCAAGGAAAATAGAGACTTGTATCTGGCCCTTTATCCATGCCTATACAGCCATCTAGCAAGAAATGTAATCAGAGCAGGTGAAGCAAGTTTCAAGCGATCATGACTTGGGATGTCTTGAAGGATATGCTAATCAGCATATGGGGTTGGGGAGCTCTGGTTATTCAGAGATTCAGCTGGGAGTCAACCACAAAGTTTCAAGGCTATAGCTACTGAAGAATTGCAGTTCCTAGGGAGGGAAAGTTTTTCAGTTATAGGGGATTATAATTTTAAAAGATATATCTATTTATTTTTATGTGCATGAGTGTTTGGACTTGTATGAATGTCTGTACACTACCTGCATGCAGTTTCTGTGGAGGCCAGAAGGAAGGACCAGATCTGGAGTTACAGACAGTTGTGAGCCACCATGTGGGTGCTAGGGACTGAGCCTGTGTCCTCTAGAAGAGCATCTCTTATGCACTTAGTCATTCATTACTACAGCCTCTATAGGGGATTATTAAGGCCTGAACACAGACTTGGGGCAGGGAGACCAGAATCAGAACAAGTTATAAGATAAGGACTTGGACTCAGAATACAAGAAAGTCCTCATCACAGCATCATAAGAAGACTGACCTTGAACCTGGACTAAATGTCCTTAAATTCTTCTTGCTGGAATAGACTTGATGTAGAGCCCAATGGGGCTGTAATCTGGGGGTCAAGTTATTTGAGGAGCATCATGACAAAAGGAAGGTTTTGGGGACTGGGAATTAAACTGATTCCACAAAGCCCCTCTGAGAAATTCTTGGAACTCACAAAAAGGTAGAAAATGTGTGGAGCTTTGTTTTGAATGGCATGGTACCAAACAGGAAATTTAATATTGATGATTGGCTAAAGATAATGCAAAATACTGCCTTGGTTTCTTTGTAATCTGCCAGGCTAAAAAAGCAGGTAAATATGAACTAATATTAAGAAGAAAAAGATGAGACAGATCTGTTGAGAGAGGACTGATAGAAGAGACTGACAAAAGAGAACAAAGTATCTGCTATTTTCTAACAATACCCCCTGATGAAATAAAGAGAAACACAGGACAAATAGAAGGAAGGCAGAACTGCACACTATGAGTAAACCGCTGTGTTCTGAGTGATGTTCACAAAGAAGGGAGTCCTGTGTTCTAGGCTCTTGCAAACTCACTGAGCAGACTGGCCAAGAGAGCCCAACAAATCTCCTTCAAAATGAACCAGAGAAACAAAGGTGGCTCTGCTGATTTGGAGGCTGTACTTGGGAGAAATACATGGCATGGCTTGTAGAGTCTGGTAAGTGTGGGTCCATAATCTAGCTCTGTCTCTTAATTTCTCTGGGTCTCAGTGTCATCATCTGTAAATGATAAACTACCTCCTACATTATGGAACTGTGGTAAAAAATACATTACTCCATGTATTCAAAATGCCGGGAACACAGCTAGGCACATTGTTAGTGTTTGGTAAATGGTATGGCTCCTGCTGGTGTTACAGCAAGAGATGCAAAGGACGTGAGAGTCCAAAACCTTCATGAACCAGGACAAATACCTGAGCTCTAGAAAGAAGCCGTAGAGGGGGAGTGTTCCAGGTCACTAAGAAGCACACAGCAGAGCAAAGAACAGAAACCAAGTCTCCTGAGCTCTGTTCTTCTACCACACACCAGTAACTTTTACTAGTGTGTGTGTGTGTGTGTGTGTGTGTGTGTGTGTGTGTGTGTGTGTGTGTGTGTGTGTGTTGAGAGGACACCTTCTCTCCTTCTACCATGTGAGTCCTGGGAATTGAATTCAGGCTATTATGATTGGTAACAGGCGCCTGTTATCTCCTATGAATACCGCCCCCCCCCCAGCCAGCATTCCAGGAATTTATCAGTCCTTGGGCAAGTGGGGAATCACAGGATTCTCTGTCTTTTTGTTGTATAGGTCTCTTACATATAGTAATTAAAATTTAAAACATAACTGATAATTTTTATGTGTAACTCTTTAGGAAACTAACAAACTGGTTTCCAAACTGGCTGTAGCAATTTACACTTGCATGAGCAATTAGGATGGTTGCAATTCCCTCATACCCTCAATTAACAGTTGTTATTGTCTTTTTGATTATAGATTTTAGTGGGTGTGAAGTATTATTTTGATGTTGATTTGCATTTCCCTAATGATCAGGATGTTGTGTGTCTTGTCATGTGCTTATTGGCCATGTGCATATTTTCTCTGGAGAAATGTTTAGTCACAGACATTGCCCATTAAAAAAAAAAAAACATGAAAGTATTAGTAAGTGCTGACCCTGTGGAAAAACAGAAGTAATGCAATCCCTCAATTAAAAATTGTCAAGGATGACAATTGTAAAGATGATGAGTGGAGGGAAATATAAACTGTATTTAATCATTGGCATATGATTATGACTCTAACTGATAAACAGATTCCTAGTAAAATCTCTCAGAGTTAATTGCTGTTGGTTTTTGGTGCTAAGGTTCAGACTTACAGTTAGGGTTAGGGTGAAATGTAGAAGGCATATTTGATGTATGCATTCTACCATTGAACTACATCCTCAGCTGCAATAAAACTGATTTTCCATTGTTGCTTGTTTATGTGATGCTGAGAAAGGGACTAAGGGCCATACATGTTCTAGACCAGTAATTCCAACACTAAGACTGTTTTTTTTTAAATTAAATCATTCTTTCCTGATTCTGTGGGTATAATCCTGGACCAATTGAGGCAAGTATTCTACCACTGAGCTACATCCCCAGCCACCCTCCGAATTATTGTAGAATTATTAAAGCTTTGAATGTTGTGAAACTCTCAGGAAGACATGAGGTCATTTTGATCAACCGTTATAATCATAAAACATTTCTGAAAATACAGTGATTGCTGTTAAAAATATTTTTATGAAGGGGCTGCAGAGATGGCTCAGTAGTTAAGCATGCTTACTGCTTTTCCGGAGGAAATGTGTTCAGTTACCAACACCCATATCAAGTGGTTCACGAACACCTGTAACTCTAGCTCCAGGGGATCCCTCTTCTGGCCACTCGGACCACCTGCTCACATGTGGCATATACTCACATAGGCACACGCACATAAATAAAAATACCTTTTTAAGATTAAGAAGCATTTGGGGGTGGGGAAATAGCTCAGTTAGTAAAGTGCTTGTCTTGAAAACTTGAGTTCCTAAGTTCCATTTTCAGAATCCACAAAAGCCAGGCATGGTAACATCCACTTGTGACTGTGCTGGGCGGCAAGAGACAGGCAGTTTTCTGAATCCCTGGAGTTCAAGCCGAGCTTACTTGGCAAGTTCCAGAAAGAAAGAAGGAAGAAGGAAGGAAGGAAAGAAAGGAGGGAGAGAGAAAAGAAAGAAAGAGAGGGGGAGAGAGACGGGGGAGGGGGAAGAGAGGGAGGAGGGAAGGAAGGAAAAGATAACAAAATGTGGATAGCTATTGATAAACAACACCTGAGGTTGTCCACTGGCCTTAACAAGTGTATACACACATGTGCATATACACTCAAGCGTGCATACACACATAAAATTATGATGTCTCAGAGTTCAGTGAATTTTTACGTAAGAAGTTATGTGCTGTGTAATCACTAGTCAGATTAAGACATGTAATATTTCCATTATTTCTATGCTCCTTTCCAGTCTTGCATCAGAAAAAAAAAATGACCTCCATTATGCTCAACTATTATTTCTATTCTAGATCTATCTCCCTTTAGATGGAAGCAAGCAGTTTACATCCATCTGCATCAAATCTCAGCAGATTTGATGAGATTCATTTATATTGCTGTGTGTAAGATGAGGAGCAAGTCTCCTGCTGGAAGACTAAGGATGAAAGAAGTCCAGTTCTTCACTGTCAGTAAAAAGAGTTACAAATAAGGAGCTGTATAAAACAAGAATGAACTTTGTGGTATTGGATTGAACTTGGAGACATTGATACAGATTCAAGGTGTATTCTTTTTCTGCTCCAGGAAATCACCACACATCTATCTCTGGCTTAAAAGGAACACATAGAGCCTGGGGATGTGTTTCAGTTGGTAGAGTGCTTGCTTCGAGTGGGAAACAATGAACCTTACTTCATAACAATAGTGCTAGAGTAGGGGAAGTGAAGCAGTTCTTTTTACAGCCTTGCAAAGTTGGCTGTCAAACTGAAGAGCAGGCAAAATGGCTGTGTGCCACTATGACACGGAACAGTGCTTCTTAAATTGCTAATTCTATTTATCTGCCCCCTCCCCTAGTTCTGCTTAGCCAAATTCTTTAGAGAAGTGCAATCTTTGATATTTAACATCGTCTCCTCCTTAAATTTCCCACCGTATGGGTTCAAGATTCAAAGCTTTGCCTAATATATATGCTAGGGCTTGATGAGATGCCCTCCCTTGCTGATATGTGGGCTAAGTCCTATAGCAGACGTCTATCACTTTTCAATCCCAAGATGAACTGAGAGCACCTCGCTAGACAAGCAGGCACCAGCTGCCAACTAGAACAGATAGGGGCTGAGTGCTTCCTGCTTATCTCTGATACGTTGATGAGCTCTAAATGAACCTCATATTGAGAATAGACCGTAATTGGGCCTGGAGAGATGTCTCCTTGGTTAAGAGCACTGGCTGTTCTTCCAGAGGACTCGGGTTCAATTCCCAGCACCCACATGGCAGCTCACAGCTGTCTGTAACTCTAGTTCCAGGGGATCTTACACCCTCACACAGACACAGATGCAAGCAAAAACACCAAAGCACATGAAATAAGAATCCGTAAATTATATAGACCATAATGATTCATTTCTTATGTGGAGCATGCACAAAACCCTAGATTTAATCTCCAGTCTAAACTCAGTGTAGTGGCACATGCCTAGCTGTCCCAGCACTCAGTAGCTGTGGATGATATGTTCAAGAGCGTTTCTGGCTACATAACAAGGCGAAGGCTAGCTTAGGTACACAATACCCTGTTTCAAATACACAACTGAATGAAAGCCACAAATATGTTACTTTATGGTATTGGATGGAGAGAAGTCTAAAATCTTGGGCTGTGTTCATTATGGAAGCCTAAGGGAGAAATTATTTCCTTTCCCTTTCTAGTTGCTGGAGATTGCCTGCATGCCTGGGCTGGTGTTCTCTGCCCTTTACTCTCAAAGTTATCACTTCAAACTCTGCTGCCATTCTCACTTCCTCTTTCTGCAGTGAAATATTCATTTGCCTCTCACTTGTGATTGTATCTGGCCTTCCCACGTAATGCTGGGTAATTTGCCCAGCACAATGAGGTCCTTAGCTTGGAAGATAGGGGAATACAAGCATCCTTCACACAACTGTGGGAACCAGAAGAGTCACAGCAACAAAGCAGAAACTATACACCTGGGAAGAAAAGAAAGGAGGCGCTCAGGGAATTAAGAGAGGTGATAGAACAGCTAAAAAGCATAAAGACAGCTCAGAGAAAGCACAAGTCAAGCCTGAAGACTGCAGCTAGCCAAATCATAATAAAAGATTGGCAGCCCTCCCTGCAGAAGAAACACATAGTTCTTGGAAACTTGAAATCTGCTACCAGGATTTGTTCCGAAAGTGTCTCTTGCATGACAACCCAGCATCAGGGAGGAAAACCCTCACATTTCTCTCTGTTTTTCAGAGTGCTATTGCCAGGAGCCTTCTTCTTAGGGACTGAATTAACACTGGGGCTCAGAAAATGAAAACAGTAATTCGGGATCCTGAGATGCAGCCTGCTACAGTAACTGGGTGGATGACAGGAGAGACGGTCTTAGGAAGCTTGGATGTTTGCCACCTCTAGAGCAACTCAGTACGTGCTTGGCCCATGCACTGTGGAACATTGTTGGAGTTAGTACCAGCACTGAGTGTTCACTGAAAAAAAATCATCTAGAGTAAATGCAGGCCTTTCGCAGACAACAAATAATTCACTGGCCCTGCCCAGTAAGGATGAGAAGCGGGCTTATCCAACACATAGGACCAGACTTTGTGGTGAAAGCAGAAAGGAATTACAATATATATCAACCGGGACCCATAGCCCCTCCATATGGTGGATTCCAATAATAGAGAGGACTAGAAAGTAAGTTTCTCCTATGTAAGTATGTCAATGAGAAGGAATCATTTGATTCATTTTTTTTCCTTTTCATTTAGGACTTACCTAATTTTATTTACTTAGTTTTATTTTGTTCTTGGATTTTTAAAACTCTTGTTCTTTCCTTTTTCATATATATATATATGCTGGGGATAGAACCCAGGGCTTGTGCATGCTGGTCAGGCACTCTACCACTGTACATCATGCCCGCCCCCTACCCCCTTGTTTTCAAATCTTGCTTCTTTTTTCTTGTTTCCCCTCTCACACTGTCCTTGCTTTGCTTGTTTGTTTGTTTTCACACTGTCTTTTTAAAAAGTTATTTTATTATTACTTTTCTTATTAATCATTGCATTTTAGTTAACTTTGTTACTTTCCTTTTTTATTTTTTTATGGCTATTGGTGATACCAGCTATTAAAATTTTGTTTGTTTTGTGCATTTTTATTATTGTTTTCTGTGGATGGTTATCTTGCCTGCATATATGTCCGGGCGCCATGTGCATGCCTGATGCTGGAAGAAGCCAAAAGGTGATGTTATATTCCTTGGAACTGGAGTTACAGATGTTATGAATCATGGGAACTGTAAATCACACCTTGATCCTCTGGAAGAACTGCTGGTGTTCTGGAGAGAGGCATTTCTCCAGTCCTGTCAATTGGTCTTTATTATACTGTTGTAACTGGTTTGTGTTCTTTCTGTGGCTTGTTTCCTTCTCTGTGAGCAGTACTGGGGATTGAGCTCTCTAAACAAGGCCACATGGCCCCTCCAGAAGTTCAGAACTCTTCAGGAACTACACATATTGAAGTAGATGAAATGTCAGTTCCATTCAAAAGAGCCAATCTTTTGAATTCAAAAGCCTGATGTTAGAAATGATCTGTGATTACAGAGCAGATACAAATGAACACTTGGATAATTAATAAAGATGTTAGAGGATTTGAAAGGGAAAGCTTCTGAAAAGAACAAATATATATCAAAGAAATAAAATGTTAAATAAGGGGCTGAGATATAGCTCAATTGATAGTGCTTGCTTAGAATGCACAAAGTCCTGTGTTCAACCCCCGTAGACCACATAAAATCTGACGTGATGGTACACATCTGTTATCTCTGCATTTGCAAGATAGAAGCAGGAGGATCAGAAGTCAAAAGTCATCTTGTACTACATTGTACATTTGAGGCTACCTTGGGATACACAAGATACCATCTACAAAAATAAATCAAATAAAACATTCAGTTGAAGGTCTCGCCTAGATCAAGTGGAAGATGGAAGACCAGGATTAAAAAGAAAGTTTAATGGATTATCAAATTCAGAAATAGACACAAGAAGAAATTATAAACAACATACAATATATCTACAGCACATCAAAGACCAAATTTATGATAATATGAAAGAGCTTACCCAATGACTAATGACATAGAAATCTATTTAGTAAAATAGTCCAGGAAACTTTCCCAAACCATTTTTAATGTTTTTTGCTATTTATTTATTTATTTATTTAATGTGTAAATCTGTGTATATTCACTCATGTGATGGCTGGAAGAGGAGTTCAGATGCCCTCTTCTATGGTTTTTTTCTGTATTCCTTTGAATACAGGTCTCTCTCTGAACCTGGGGATCATGTTTTGGCTAGGCTCATAGCCAGCAAGGCCCAGCAATCTTCTTGTTCGCTCCCCCCACAATGCTGGGGCTCCAGGAACATGCAAGAACACACCAACTCAGGTCTTCATAGTTGTGTATCAAACATTCCTAGCCACTGAGCCATATTTCCAGCCCATTCCTAAGTCATTAGAAAGATGTATGTAATGAGGCTGAAGAGGCATTTAGAACCCCAAATAGAAATGAAAATAACCTCTTCCTGTCATATTACAGTTAAACTGCCAAAAGAAAAGAACATAGGAAGAATATTGAAAGTTTTTGAAAGGAAAGTGTACCAAGTCATTCATATAGGTAAGCCCATATTTCTCAGAAGAAATTCTTAAGACCAGAAGGGTATGTTATGTGGTATTTCAGGCTCTGAAAGGAAATAAATGTCAACGTTGGTATCACTATCCAGAAAACGTATATCTCAGAATAAAATAAGTAATACAGGTCTTCCAAGGTGAGCAAAACTAAAGTAATTTGTGACCACTAAACTAGCAGTATAGAAGATAGTTGAATGAATTTTTCATACAAAGATGTATAAAGCAAACATGATAAAAATGACAAAGTAAAAAAAAAAACTAGACAGTAAGTGAGAGACAGGAAAGAATCAAGCAGGATTAACTTTGAAAATCACCACAACTGTAAGAATACAGAAAATAATGAACAGAACCTCAAAACAAGGATAAGAAAAGCAAGAAGATAGGAATTAGGAGATGTTTTAAAATAACTTCAAATGTAAATACTCTTAATTTTCAATGAAAAGGCACAGACCAGATGATTGGTTTAGTAATCCAGACCCAACAATAGGCTGACTGGGAGAAATTCATCTCAGCAGGAATGACACAGATTGAAAGTGAAAGTGTGGGAAATGATATAGTCTAAGCAATTGGGATTCAAAAGGAAGCAGAAATAGCTACACTCATATCTGAAAAAAGATAGACTTCAAGCCAAAATTAGAAGAGAAAAAGAGTCACTACATAGTAACAAAGAGAGAAATCCAAGGAGATACAGTGATTACAATACATGTGTGTGCACGTGCACATGGGTACTAAACATCATTGAACTAAATTTTATAAATCAACCTACAGGACATAAATGGAGAGGTAGGTTGTGATACAACAATGGTGGATGACTTCAGTTTTCAACACTCACCAACAAATAAGGCAGTCAAAGCATTAACAAAGAAATAGCAGAGTTAAACTCTGGAGGTGTGCATGGCTGGAGAGATGCCTCAGCAGTTAAGAGTACACACATACTGCTTGTCTCAGTTAAGGTTTCTATTGCTGCAACAGAACACCCTGACACAAAAGGAAATTGGAGAGGCAACGGTTTATTTGGCTTTTATTTCCACATCACTGTTCATCTTTGAATGACATCAGGACTGTCCTTTGAATTGCAGGACAGGACATCATGGTAGGAACCTGGAGACAGGAACTGTTGCAGAGATCATGGAGAGGTGCTGCTTACTGCCTTGTTCTCCACAGCCTGCTTTCTTGTCAAACCCAGGACCACCAGCCCAGGGATGGAACAACCCACAATGTGCTAGGCCATCCCCCATCGATCACTAATTTAGAAAATGCCCACATAGGCTTGCCTGCAGTCCAATCTTATGGAGACATTCTTAATTAAGGTTCCCTCCTCTCAGATGACTTTATCTTGTTTCAAGTTGACATAAAATTATCCGGTACACTTCTCTTTCAGAAGACCAGATTTCTGTTCCTAGCACCTATGTCAGGCAGCTCACAATTGCTTGTAACTCCATTTCCAGGGAATCAAACACCATCATCTGGCCTTCCCAAGCACTGCACCTATGAGCTCAAACCTACACACACACACACATACACACACACACACACATAATTTAAAAATAAAAATAAGCACTCTAGGTTATATTGACTTAATAGGCATATACAGAAGACTCCACCCAACAGCTGTTTCTTGCCACAACCTAGCCACAGAAGTAAATTACAATCCAAGTAAATAAAATTGGAGGCAAAGATGTCATTGGAACCTAGAGGATCATTACAGGCTATTTTGAAAAATTGTATGTCACAAATTGGAACATCTAGGATAAATGCACAAATTTTTAGATAAAATGACCTTCCAAAATTGAACCAAGTGGATTGGATACAATATAAATTCAATGTCACTAATGGACAATGAAATTGCAGCTATAGTAAAAACAAAATAAAGACAAACAAAGAAATTGAAACCCAGGACTGGATGGATGCACAGACTGGAAAAAAATTAAAAACTAGTGTCAATACTCCTCAAACTATCCCATAACATAGAAGGGGGAAAAAGGGGCTTCGACAGCCTTTCTATAAAGCCAGTACAACACTTATAACAACACTTGATAAAGACAAAAGAAAATGATAGCTCGATACCTGTGCAAAATAATAGGTGCAAAAACAAGCAGTTGTGTTTAGTTATCTATTGTTGTTTAATAAATTATCCCCCAAACTTAGCCTTCTAAAGGCACAGGTTATTATCTCCTTTTACCCCCCCCCCTTTCATAGACCGTGTCTCACTATATAGCTCAATCTAATAATCCAGGCCTTGAACTTGCAACCCTTCTGTCTCACCTTTACAGGTTGGGTACCCCCTACCAAGAACCCCTTTCTTAAAAATCTAAGTTCCAGAGGCCAGAAATATGAGCATAATTATTATGAATCAACCCATTGGGAGTTACTTATAAGATTGCAAACAAAATGTTGGCTAGGGCCTTGAAGGTTTCAAAGGAGCAGAATCTATGCCCAAGTTCACAATCTTTTTGGAATTCAATTTCTCAGAGGCTGTTGGACAGACAGCCTGTTGGCTGTTGGCCATATGCCACCTTCAGTTTCTTGCCACATAAGTCTCTCCATGTGGAAGTTCATACTTTGTCAGCTGGCTTCCACAGAGAAAGTAAACAAAAGAGAGCAAAAGAGTAATCAGAAAGTCGATAACACAATACTTTATAAACTAACCATTGAAGGGCAATCCTTTCACTTTTTCTTTTCTTTCAATATGTCTTTCTTTCTTTCTTTTTTTTCAAGACAAGGTCTCACTTTGTAGCTCTGGCTGTCCTGGAACTCACTATGTAGATCCGGCTGGCCAGAGGGATCACAGATATCCTCCTGCCTCTGCCTCCTGAATGCTGAGATCAGAGGCACCACTATGCCTGATTTCTTTCAATTTTTCCCAATTGTCCTTGTTATAGGGAAGTCACTAGGTTCAGCACCTACCCAGAAGGAAGGCATTCATATCAGAGGTCAGGATCATTGCGACCCACATCTGTACAGTTCACAGCTCAGCTCCTTCGATAATTTATGTCCCTCTGATGCAAAGTTCATTTGCCCACTGCTCATGCCCCTTGAAATCTACTATCATCATAGGGCCAACTCAGAACCCAGGAGTCTTGTCAGCTCACTGTGATTTAGGGGAGTTTGGAATTCTTCAGATATAGTTACATTTGAAGATGTGTAAAACTCAGCAGACAGGCTGTCACCCCATGCAAAACAAAGAAAAACTTGTCACAAATAGTGGTAAATCAGACGGAATACGAAAATTGATAAATTACTATAGACACCCCTTTTTCAAATGGGATGAAATCAGATCCACACAAGAGTTTCTGGTTCGTAGCAATTCTGAAATCCAGCTATTCAAGCGTTGCAAGTTTCTTAATTAGGTTTCATGGCTTGGGAATAATTTTCCATGGCAATAGGCACTATTCTCCAAGCTTTAGCTTCCATTCTCTGACGAGTCCTTCATTTTAAAAAGAAAAATAGCAGATGGTTTCAAATGTATAGTTTCCTCAGTCTACTTACTGCCAGTAAGATTGAGAGCTGTTTTCTTATTTTTTACAATCTTTGTGGAATTTTTATGAGTTTCACTAAATTTTGCTACAATAGAAAAATCATACCTACAATTATCTTTAAAAATATGTTTGTTTTTAGGTGTCTGAAAGTTTGGCCTGCATGTATGTGTGTATGTGTACCACATACCTTCCTGGTGCCTTGGAGGTCAGAATAGGGCATTAGATCCCCTGGAACTGGAGTTACTGGTAGTTATGAGCCATGTGTAGGTGCTGGAAAATGAACCTGGTTTTTCTTTAAGAGCTGTAAGTGCTCTTACACACTGAGCCATTGCTCTAGTCTTAACCTTTAATTATCTTTAAAATAAATATTTTTCTACACTGGAACTCTGTTAATCCAGTTCAGAGAAAATGTCATTTGGCTTGGTAAGAGCCACTATTATTCAATGTGAAGCTCTGAGAATTGAGCACACATTTAATTGCTTTTGTAGGTCTTTGGTATTTTTGAGAAATATTTTCATTTCGTAACATAGGTCACTGAATCATATACTCATTTTTTAGTGCAAGAAGCAATATCTCTTTTTTCATCTTTCTTTTTCTCTTTCTTTTTCTCTTTCTTTCTTTATTTTTCTCTTTCTTTCTTTCTTTCTTTCTTTCTTTCTTTCTTTCTTTCTTTCTTTCTTTCTTTCTTTCTTTCTTATTTTATTTCTTTCTCAGAGTCTTGCTGTGCAGCCCTGGTGACCCTGGGACTTGATCAAGCTGGTCTCAAACCCTCAATGATACTCCTAACTCTGTCTGTTGAATGCTTGGATCGTAACTGAGCATCATTGTGTTAGTTAGGATTCTATAGAAGAACAGAACTGATAAAGTGAATATATATTAAAAGGAGAGTTATTTGATAGGTTTACCTGATATGGTGGGTATATTAGTTACTTTTCTATGGTGTGATAAAAGACCACGATTAAGGCAAATTATAGAAGGAAGGGTTTATTTGGGCTAATGGTTCCGGAGGAATAAGAGTCCATCACCATCACAGCAAGGAAGCATGGCAGCAAGTAGGGCATGGCAACTGGAAGAGCTCGTTAAGAGCTCACACCCTAAACCCACAAGCAGGAAGCAGAGAGATACACTGGGAATGGCTCATGGCTTTGAAACCTCAAAGTATGCTTTAGTGACATACTTCCTTCTGCCAGGCCATTGTTCCTAAGCCACCCCAAACACCAATAACTGCAGACCAAGTGTTCATATGTCAGAGACTATGGGGAACAATTTTCAGTCAAACTACCCCAATGGATAGTCCAACAATGGCTGTCTTTACACTTGCGAAGTTTAACACATGGTAGTTCCCCAGTTCATGAAGCCAGATGCCTCAGTAGCCCCAGACTGGCCCTGAAGGCCTGAATGAATGATCTTCAATTTATAATTTAATCTTGAAGAAACTGGGTTCTGGGAGCAGTAAAAAAATGTAGCAGCAGCAGTGATGGTCATGATAGGATACTTGGACTCACCAGTGAAATGTTAAGGCAATAAAGCTAAACCAAAGCTTTCGCTTTAGACCACTTTTTATCCAGGCCACTGGGAGTTACCAACCACATTTAGGATGAGTCCTCCCACTCAGGTAATCGGATCAAGAAACTCCCTCACAAGTGTGCCTGGCAGTTTATCTCTTAATATATAGATAGAGGTTCACAAACATTAACCATCATAATTGCCATGACTACAGGAAGCCATTTCTTCACTTCAGTATCTTTTATTCCCTGGATCAATTTCTGGTTCCATTATATTTAAAAATTCTCCTCTTGTGGCTGGAGATTTAGCTTAGTTGGTTGAGAGGGCCCTTGCCTGGCATACACAAGACTCTGGGCATGGTGATGCACTGCCCAGGAGGTAGATGAAGGCAAGTGAGATCACCCTTGAACATGAAACTGAAGGATCGAAAGATGGAAATATCAAAAGAGTACAATGAGCAACCTAGCAACATGATGAAATGAACCAGAAAAATCAAACCCAAAATTTGAAGAAACAAAGGAATAAGACCACAGGAAAGAGATGAAATTTGAAGCTAAAAAATGAACAATAAAACCAAGACATACAAAAAAAATACTTCACTCAATTTCTCACTGTTCTCTCATCCTTTATTTTAAATGAGACGAGGAAACAAAAATATCTTCAAAACTTTGCTTGAAATTCAAGTTTATTAAGCACGTGATTTGCTATCCATGACCATGTCACTAAACTTTGTTTCCACATAATAAGCGCCCCTTTTCTCTGGTTTCCAATCATATATTCTCCATTGGTTTGCTCAATACAAATTAGCCTATCATTAGTATGATCTTTTAATAGCCTTCCAGATGTCATCCACTTGGAGACTCCAAAGCTGCTCTCACTTTCCCATGTATTTCCAAACAGGGCTATGCTTCCTAGGACCCACATCTTTAGTGCTTATATATTTATGTATAACAAATTGGCCCCAAATTTAGAAGCGTGAAATAGTAATTTTAAAAATGTCTCGCTTTCTTTACTTTAAAATCCCACCGGCAGCTTAGATAGATTCCAGGATCTCCTACAGGCTACATTCAGGGCTCAACTGGAGAAGCATCTGTTTCTGAACTTTTGCCTGTAGTTCATTTGGCAGTTTCTCACAAGCTTCTGGACTTATGGTCTCAGGTTATTAATGGTTGGTCAGAAGCAGTCTTCGTTTTCTCATTACATGAATCTTGTAATTAGGAATCTCGGACATTTATAACCTAATCTTTGAAAAGCTAGCTTTATTTGTTAGAAGAAAGTCACTAGATCCAACCCAAACTAAAAGGGAGGGCAAATAAACAAGAACATAAAGTCAGGAGGTGAGGATCACTGAGAACCATTTCCCAATCAGCCTTCCACAGTAATAAAATGATTCAAAATGAAACACACTAACAGAAGAAAATTTATATTAAAAAATCCAGCAGAGTAGTAGTGAGCTGTGAGACAAGCAATATGTGTAATGGGATGTCCAAAGCGAGGTGGAGAGAGACAAAAATATTTGAGAAAATAACTGCCCCAGATTTGATCACAGCTATAAAACTATGGCTACAAAAAGCTCATATAACCTCAACCACAACAAATACAAAGGTAACTATACCAAGCACATTATCATCAAATTGCTCAACACCAGTGATAAAGAGAAAATCTCCAATAGCCATTCTATACAGAAAAAATAAAAATAAGGATAATAGCAGATTTTTTTCATCAGAAGGAATACAAACAAGAAGACATTGAATCAACATTTTTAAAGTGTTGAAAAAAAGTCAACTTACAACTCCATACCAAGTTAAAATATCTTTCTTTTTTTATTTTTTCTTCTCTCATACAAATTATGGAATACATCCCAATCCCCTTCTCCCCTCCATCTACCTCCACAGCTCCAACAATTTCCCCTCTCCCCCAGATCTACCTCCTATCACCACTCACAAGCATCCCCTTTTCTCCTCAGAAAAGAACTGTTCCCCCCAGGGTTCACAATCAGGGCATGACATCGCAGGATGGAACAAGGCCAGGCACCAATCCCTACATCAAGGGTGGGCCAGGCAACCTTGCAGGAGCAAAAGGGTCTCAAAGGCTGGTAAAATGGTCAGAGACACCCCAAATCCAGCCTGTAAGAGTTTTCAAGAATATCAATCCAGATAGCCATGTGATGTATTTAGGGGACCCTGCACGTTCTGTGTCTGTGGCTTCAGTCCCTGTGGGCCCCTAAGAGTGCCAGTCAGTTGACAGTGTAGAGCTTGTTCTCCTGGAGTCTTCCAGCCCTCTGGTCTCCACCATCCCTGCTCTGTCTCTTCCCTGGGGTTCCCCTATCTCTCTTCTGTGGGGTTCCCTGTTCTCTGCATGATGTATGACCCTGGGCCTTTCCATATGCTTCTCTCAGCTGCTGGAGGGGGCCTCTGGTGAGGACTGGGCTAAGTACCAATCTATGAGCAGAGCATGAGATCAAATACTTCTCAAAAACCAAAAATAGAGGATTAGAGGTCTTCTGCTCAGAGAAGGTAGAGAAGATACCTTTCCCCACTATATGCAACTAAAAGCCCTGGAAATTATATATAAAACAAACAAACAAACAAACAAACAAGCAATCATAAGAATATTCAGAAAAGTGGAGACAACAGACTGGCCATGACTTTAAGAACCGAAAGAATTTTTTAAAAAGGATATTATATGTCAGAATTATCTGATAGTTTGGAACATGACCACAGCAAGTCTAAAATTTAGAAATTAGAAACTCTTAGAAAAGAAGCAAAGATACAAAGAAGATCCATGGGCAATTTGAGAATTAAAAGATCTCAAAAGTGAGATAAACATCTTAAAGAATAGGTTCAATAGCAGAGTGGAGAAGGTAGAAGAAAGAACCCGTGAACTCGAAGCAAAAGTAATAGAAATTAACCAATCTGAACAGCAGAGAGAAAGTATACTGGCAAAAAATGGATAGAGCCTAATTGCCTGATAACAGAGATACGACACACATGAAACAGACAGTGATGAAATTTCTAGGAGAAATAGGCAATTATGCATCTAATTGGATATTTGAATAACTCTTCTCAATAATTCATGAGACAAGAAGACAGGAAATCAGTAAGGACATAGTTTAACTCAGTAGCACCATCAATCAACTGAGCATAATTGACGTTTATAGAATGGTTCATCACCAACATCTCTTTCAGATGTACACAGAATCTAGAGATAGGTAATATTTGGGGCCACAAGGTAAGTTTCAGTTAATTTATGAAGGTTAAAATCATAAAATGTATATTCTCTGACCACTTTGGAATTATTTAGCACATTGGTAACAGACAGCATCTAGGAAATTCCTACATCTTTGAAAATTGATTAGTTTAAATTTAAATTAAATTAAATTAAACGAAAATTTAAATAACTAATGAGTCAAACAAGAAGTCAAGAAAATTAGAAAATATTTTGAATGGAATGAAAGCGAAAGCACAACATATAAAAATAGATGGGATATTAGTATTTTGGTCACAACATTTATGCAGAAAAGATGTCAAGTCTGTGCATCAAGTTTCTCTTTAATACAACAGAAGAGCTGAGTTTGTTGGTCCTTACCCATAATATCAGCACTCAAGTGACTCAGGTACAAGAATCAAGAGTTCCAGTCCATCCTGGCTACAGAGTGAGACCCTGTCTCAAAAACGAACATCCCCAAGAAAACAAAAAAGAGAGAGAGAAAAAAAGAAACAGAAATTCTTTTAAGAAAATACATATGATAAATGAATTTGGGGTACTGTCTAGCAGTTTCGAGAAAACTTAAACATATACCTACTATGTGGTTCTACCATTGTACTCTGAAGTATTTAACCACAAGAAGAGAAACATAATCCATATTTAGAAACTTGTACCCAAAGGCTCATCTAAGCTTTATTCATAATAGCTTAAAAGCTAGAAGTAACATATATCACTCAGAGTTCAGTTGCACAAACAGAGCTAATGAGAAATATTTATTAAGGAATTCATTGCAAGGGACATGTGGGGCTGAATAGACAAGCCCAAAGTCTATGTAGTAGGCCATCAAGAAGGACAGGCTGAAAACTGGACATGGTGGCACATACATGTAATACCAGTAATTGAAGGATGGGTGCAGGATCAGAAGCTTAAGGTCATCTTTGACTACAAGTTTAAAACCAGCCTAGGACACATGAGATGATCTAAGCTAAGTCTCCTTATCTAAAGTTAACTGGTTATAGACATTAATCGCATCTGTGAAATACTTTCAGTGTAACACCTGATTCACATTTGGTACTAGAATGGACCATTACATTATCCAAAATGCATCTACAGGTGAATGGATCAACAAATTGTGCCTATATCCATAATACAGAGTGCAATTTACCAACAAAAGGAAGGAACTATTAGTGCAAACAACAACAATGATGACTCTCAAAATAATTATTATAAGTAAAATAATTCACACAGAAAGAGTAGATGCTACATGGCTCCATTTACATAAAATGTGAAGAAATGCTAGTTAATCTTTAGTGTTAGGAATCAAATCATCAAATCAATGGTTACCTGAGGACGAAGGTAAGAGAGAAGGAAGAATGGGTTTCTGAGAAGACAGAGTGGGGAGAGAGAAAGGGGGGACCTTATTTTGACTGCATTGATACTTTTACAAGTGGCTATATATCAAAATGTATAAAACAATAATTTATATAGCATTATGTTAATTAGACCTCAGCGAAAGCTTTTAGAACTCAAACAACTGAGCTAGTATACTTTTGGTTCCTGCTGAGAACGCCATGTGGAGGAGGAGGCATAACTTTCCAAGGTTATGCCCACAATACCCTCAGGAATGATTCTTTGGTTACAGTTCTGGAATTTGCTATTGATTGGCATGAACCCAGAGTGTGGATTCTCAGAAGTTTTAACCATTTACACACTGATAGTGAAACCTGAACCTCAGGAAAATGATGCTACCTAGGTTTCACCAACCAGATTCCCCAGAATTTGAACCATTGGCTCCTGAGAGAACAAGTTTAGGGGACAGTGTGTGGCTGTGTGGCTCTCCTGGCTGTCTGGCACAAGTTGCTAGTTATGACTCAATGTCATATAGAGAAAAGCACTTGTTGAGCATCAAATTGGCCAGGTTGTAGTTTCTGCATCCACTTATGAGTGGGCTATTAAAAAGGATCTTCATACCACCTAAAAAATATGGTGATATTGAGCGTGCAGGGCAGACACTGGCAGGATGATGCTTAGAGGCAGGAATCAACTTCATGGTCTACCAACTAATTCCTTAGGTGGCCATATTGAGTTCAATAAAATGCCTCCAATGTATCATGACAGAAAGCAGCTTGGTGATCCAGGAACCTCAGAGAACCCATGAATGGGAAAGAATTTGGATGAAGAATTTGGATGAAATTTGGATGAAAGAATTTCGAACTATGTCTTGGTTACTTTTCTATTGTTTTAAAGAGGCACCCTAATCAAGGAAACTTATAAAATAAAACATTTAATAGGGGGCTTGCTTACAGTTTCAGAGGGTGGAAGCATGGCAGCAGGCAGGCAGATAGGCATGACACTGGAGCAGTGGCTGAAAGCATACATCTTATACACAAATAGGAGGGAGAGGGAAAAGGAGAGGGGAGGGTTCGGCCTGATGTAGGCTTTTAAAACTTCAAAACCCACTACTAGTGACACAACTAGTGACACTAGTGATCTAACAAGACCAAACCTCCCAATCCTTCCTGAACTGTCCACCTACTGGGAATCAAACATTCAAATATATGAGTCTTTGGACAGCAGTTCTTATTCAAATCATAACAAACTTTTGTTTTGTTTTGTTTTTTCAATACTGGGTTTTTCTACTGTAACTCTGGCTGTCCCAGAACTCACTCTGTAGACCAGGCTAGCCTAGAACTCACAGAGATCTGTCTGCCTCTGCCTCCTGAGTGCTGGGATTAAAAACGTGCACCACCACTCAGCTTTCTTACTTTTTTTTGATAACATACATTTTATAGCAATAACTTAACATTAAAAGATTATTTGTGGTTGGAGTGTGTATGTGTTTCTTGCTATTATTTCAGTTAGGGACTAAATTATGCCCTTTTCTTGGACTTGAGAGAAGTATCTAAGGAAAGCAGTTTGAATTATAATTAAATTTCATTTTTATTTTTTGATACAGGGTGTTATGTAGCCTAGCATGGCCTCATGTTCACTATGTCAGCCTTGCCTTGATCCTCCTGCCTTCATCTCCTGAGTGCAGGTATTATAGGCATGCTCAACTATACCTAGCTATAATTAATTTTGAGGGGCCAATTGGGAGTTATAAGTTATAAAATAGAGGCATACTATGAACCCTTAAAAAAACCAAAAAGGTCCATAAGACACCCACAAAATTAACCTCACAGTTTGATAATATATCATGCGTGTAATAATATACCACTACTTTCAGTCATCAAAAAACTAAAAATAAAACTACTATATGGTCTAGCTATACAACTCCTTGGTATGTAACTGAGAGTTTTTATATCATGAGAGTTGGGCATGTTCTCATTCTGACTCACTCTGCTAAGTCTTTCTCTGTCCTGCTTTTAATTCTGATTCATCTCAGATGTCACTCTGCCAAGTCTTCACTCTGATTCAGTCCCAGACTTGAGATTAAAGGTGTGTGCTCACTCTGTATTTCTCTCTGCATCTGACTTTCTCAACCCTTCTCAGTTGACTAGCATGCTCTGGCTCAATCTCCTTCTATTCCCTCAATCTCTTTTGCTTCTCTTTAACTCTGAACTGACTGTTGTAGAAATTTATTTTAGTTGTATTTAAAATAATTGTTTTGTGCACTGTTGGGTGAGGGACTGCCTAGGTGTTGTGTATTGTCTGCAGGTGTTGGATTTGTGTGAGGGATGTTTAATTGCACATGTATCTGCATGTGCTATAAGTAGAACACCTGAGGAGATTTATATCAATAAAAACACCTGAGCTCACATACTTAGGGTTCCACGGTCCAGTATGGCACTATCTGGGATGGTGGTTCCCTCTGCTGAGGTCTGGCAGGGCTTGCACTTATGAAAATGCCTCCATCTCTTTCTTGAGAAGCCCACCCAGCAGTCTAACAGCTACAGGCTGTGAACACTGAACTGAGACCCATGACCTACTTCTGAACTGACTGCTTCCTTTTATATCCCGAGAGCTGGGATTAACGGCACATGCTACCAGTTCCTTCTGAATTGGGATTAAAGGTGTGTGCTGCATAGGAATTAAAGGTGTGTACTAACATTCTTTCTACCCTAGAGCAGCCATGTTGCTGAGTAAAAGATTAAATGTTCCTCTACACCACCCCTAGTCTTCTAGCATCTTCATAATTCTGGAATCTCATCACTCATGACATCCTTTCAGCAAATTACTTTTTGGCTTGCTTTGTTTGATTACCTTATCTATTTTCATTTCTATTGTTTCTAATCAAGAACATTGACAATACAAAGAAAGAGAGTGGTGTGAGGAAAAATCTGCAAAGCCCACCAAACATTTATCAAGAAGCGAACAAATATCTATTTAATTTAATAAGATACAAAAACCCCACTGAAATGGAACTCTGGAGTGCCTTTCACAAGAGTCAGGAAGAAAGAAAGTATGCTCACCAACATATTATACCCATGTGGCCTTCCAGATGTATAGACTGTGATCTTACCTTCAAAGGCTGTGATGAATAATTTGAACAAAAACTCCTGAAAAGAAACTGTGTTTGCAGAGACTGATTGACTAATTAGAATTCTAGTACTGTGGAGAGTTTGGAATGTTGTAAGTCCAGACATAAATTGCCTTATCTTGGGCTAATTCTAGCCCCCCAGAACAGCCATTCCTCGACCAACTCCATATCAAAACTAGTATCCTGTGACTAATAAATAAAAACCTTTTGGAATCAATTAACTTAAGAGACCACTAACTTGCACTGACCCAAAAACTAAGAATGTTATCAGATAGCATCTTGAGTCTATAAAAAAGCTTCCCCTATCTCATGTACCCACCTCTCTGATGTGCCCTCCAATGCATTTAAAACTTGCCTTGATTTATGACTTTCTTTGTTCTATAAAACTATAAAAGTTCATGAAACCATTTCCACATTGGAACATAGAATTTGGGATAATCTATGTATTCCTGGGCCATGATCACTCAAAATGGTTCCATAATAAACTGGGACCTAAATTGAGGATTATCTCCCATCACAGTCTTCTGTCAGCTTTTTTCTTGATTATTAATTGATATGTGAGGGACCATCCCACTATAAACCACACCTTCACTAGATAGGTGAACCTGAGATATATAAGAAAGGTAGCAAAGAGAGCTAGAGGGGCAAGCCAATAAGCAGTGTTCCATCCATTGGTTTCTGCTTCAAGTTCTTGCCTTGGCTTCCCTTCATGGTGGACTATCACCTGTAAGCTAAAATAAACCCTTTCTTCCCCAAATTGCTTTTGATCATTCTGTTTATCAGAGCAACAGAAAACAAACTAGAACAAAGAGTTTCCCTTTAAGCCTGGTTTGGGTAGTTGGGCACTAAATTTTGTTTTTCCTTTCTGTTGTCAGTAAAGATTGGACTGGATTTACAGAGCAGGCTGAATGGCAACAGCTCTTTACCATATATGGCTAGTACAGAAAATGGTACAGTGACCCTGGATCTGACCTTTGCTAGCATGATTCAGACTCTAGGCAACTCTACATAACCTACTCCAAATTTCTTTATCCTTCCTTTTAGCTGTGGGACATGCTTCAAAATTCCTCCTCAACATAACAGCTTCTGAGAATCTAAAGCTGTGCTTCCCTTTGCAGGGGCTGGCAAGAACAGCAAAGGCTAACATTCCTGTAGCATTCTGTGAGAAAATTAAAATAGGCTGTTTGCATCCCAGGGTGACTGATCTGAGGCCTTCCTTGTAATCCTGGCACACTGATTAGGAAACTCTGAGCTGCAGCAATTGAGAGCAAGTTCTATGCGTACCTATGTCAAACCCTCAATACCTGTGCCAGCCTGCTGTTATTCCACTAGCTACTGCCCAAGTTGTCCTTTTCCCTCTCCATAACCACATACTCTTCATTCACGTTCACTGGCCCTCAGATGCTGATCGAAAAAGTGTTGGTGGAAGTGAGAACCAATGGAAGAAAGTTTTATAAACATGATTCTGCCTAGTGACCCCTTCTTTCTTTGTCTTGATTTCTTTGTCACAGATCCCACTCAACTTTACATGTAACATTACAGGCTGGAGAGATGGCTCAGCCTTTCAAGGCTAGGCTCACAGCCAAAAATACATGTAATGTTTCATAGATTGTGTTTTGTCTTGTATTCTCGGTGAAACTGTAAAGTTTTGGAAGGCTCAGAGCACAGTTCATTCCAAGCACTTAACAAGCACTCGTGGAGTGAATGTATTAATGCATGAATGAAAATAGCTAATGCTTACTGATTGCTATGTGGCAGGCACCATGCTAAGCAGTTTGCATGCATTATCTCATTAAATCTTCATAACAAACCTACAGAAGTGAATATTGTTAATAAGCTCGTTTCACAAATGAGGTAGTTGAGGTTCAGAAGAGGGCAGTGATTTACAAAATGTCACTGAGTCAGTGAATGGCTGGCTGCCACTGAAACTAGTAGTAGGCTCAAAGTTAGAGGGAAGAGAGAAAGGATTGTGGCTAAGAACATTTAAGACTTGCGTGTTTGAGGCAGCTAGAGGGGTGGCCCAGTGGCTAAGAGTACTTGTTATTCTTGCAGAAGACTGGGGTTCCTATCTCAGCATCCCACAAAGTGGCTCACAACTTTCTGGAACTCTAGTTCCTAAGGATCCTGTCTCTTCTGACTTCTACAGACACCAGGCAGGCACACAGAACACATACATACATGCAGACAAAGGCACTCAAACACATACAACAAATCTAAAATAAAAATAAAAACAGGCTTACATGCTTGGAATGCCCAGATGTTCTCTAACAGAAATGACAGGTGCCATGTTGGAAAACTCAGGGAATGAATTTCATTGATAGAAACATAAACTATCATCAAACTAGGATAAATGAACTTACTTTCCCCTGCCACTCTCTCCTGCCCAAAGTCTTTCCAGACCCAAGGCAAGTTTCTGCTCTCTACTAAGTGAAACCAGCAATGCACATTCCTTCAAAAAGCCCTAATCAAGCAGCTGTCTGATCCTTCCGTGTCTCCTATATACTAAGAAAACATAAGCAAAAATCAACAATTTATGTTGAGGGTAGCACAATGCCTAGCACATATGCAGTCATCACTTTATAACCATAACATGTACCCGTGTTATTGTTTGTATTAGTAAAAATAATATTCATTGATCGCCTAATATGTACAATATTGTAGACGTTTTCAAAGATACCGACTCACATGTCCTTTACAACTAATTCTGTAATTCAATGCTTTGACTATATTTTAACAAAGAAACTAAACCTCAATGTGGTGAAGATTTGGTCAAAGTCACATTAATCTTATACCAAAATCTTTATCTTTATTTTTACAATATCCTATATGGATAAACAAAAAGTATGTTGATATAAATAGATGAACAGGGGCTGGGAAGTGTAGTTCATCTGGTAGACTGTTTGCACAAAGCCCTGAGTTTGATCAGCAATACCGCATGAAATTGGGAATCATGATATATACCTGTAATCCTAGGAAGTGAAGACAGGAGGACGGGGAGCTCAATATCATCCTAAGCTATGAAGGCCAACCTGCAATATATGAGACCCAGTCTCAGACAAGACAACACACAACAACATAAAGAAAACAAAACAAACGATCAAAGGGGAGGAAGAGATCTAAAGAGAAAGGGAATCTAAAACAAAACAGAGCAAAAACATACAAACAAGAGAAGAAACCAGCAACAAGTTTTATCAATGCCTTGGAAACAGTGCCTGTGACTTGAGTTCCCTAGAAAGATTTCACTTAATCATTATCAGTGACCACCTCTAGCTTGATCAGACTCCAGCGATGATGTGTGCTTGGATAACACATACCCAACCTTCCATAGCAACCTTCTCAGTAGATGCCTATTAGTCATACATTCAACTGTTCTGGTTTTAAAAAAAACCCAAAGAATCCTGTTTTGTTGTTTAAAAAAGAAGCCAGGCTCGGTAGTACAAGCCTATAATCCCCTGTTCAGGATGTTGAGGCAAGAGGATGAGAAATTTGACATCTACTTGGGTTACAAAGTGAGTCCAGGGACAGACAACATGAGCAACTCAGTGAGACCATTTATCAAAAATACAGAAAGAGTTAGGGATAGAGCTCAGTGATGATAAAGTGCTTCTACTGCTGACCAGGACCTAGTCGCAGGGTCACGTCTAGATACAAGGGATGCTAATAAATATAGTCTTAACCTCTGCTGTCACATGTAACTAAAACTATAAGAAAAGGTGAAAATAGTTACTAGGGAGGCCAGTCACTTTGTCTCTTTTCCTCTCATGACTCTTCAGTTCATTGGCTTCCTCCTCATTGACTATTACCAAGCAACCGGCTTCTTTTTTTCTTTAGTTGTAATTTTACCTTATGTTTATGAGTGTCTTGCTTGCATCTGTGTCTGTGTATCACTTCCATGCCCTATGCCACAGAGACTGAAGAGGGCATCAGATCTTTGGACCTGGAGTTACAAATAGTTGTGAGCTGCCCTGCAGGTGCTGGGAATCAAACCCCAGTCCTCTAGAAAAGCAGCCAGGGTTTTTAATTGCAAAGCCACCTCTCTAGCCCTAGCTTTAGGTATTTTGCTTTCAATGCTTAGAGAAATAAAGCCCTTTGTCTATCATCTAGCCCAAGATTTTTCTTTCTGCTGAGATCCAGGAAGGAAGGTGTAATAATTCTTTATACGAGTGGAGGTGATGGATAGAGTTTAGATGAGTGAATGCTGGCAAGTTTTAGCAAAGATTTATTAGTTACTGGGAAGAGTGAGGGATGCTGAGTTAGGTAGAACAGGACCCTATAGGCAGAGAGAAAGTGGGGGAGAGAGAAAGAGAGGGGGAGGGGGGACGGACAGGACAGCAGGGTGAGGGACATGGGACAGAGAGCAGAGAGACAAAGAGAGCAGGACAGAGAGACAGAGGAAGAGGGGCAGAGAACAGAGAGGCAAAGAGCAGAGAAAAAGAGGCAAGAAGAGAGAGCCTGAAGCCCACCTGGGTTATATGGGAAAGGGTACCAATCCTCTGCTGATGAGCAGGACAGGTATAGCGCAGGTACAGGGCCCAGGAGGCGGTACCTGGAAACAGAGCATGGAAGTGTCGCTGGAGCTTGGGGACTTGGTGAGCTCCAGCAAACGGCACCCAGGCAGCTTTGGGTAATCCATAATATTCCACATAACAGAAGGATTCTCCTAGGAGTATACATTCTATTACAGGTCTAGATTCCTATCCTGTTGCCATCCAACAGAGCTATACTCTTTATGTTCTTGACATTATTAGAGGACAAAAATAAATGTCCTTTGTAAAAATGTGAGACCTAATTTGTTTTTGTTGCCTGACAGGCCAGTTTCTAAAAGCAGGCATGTGGCTGCCCCTTGAAGGCTAGCTCACTGATGGACTGCAGTATTTGACATTTTTAAAAATTATTTTTTTCTTTTAGACAAATTTTTATTTATGGGTGCCTTGCCTGCATGCCACACGCATGCCTAGTACCCTCAGAGGGCAGAAGAAAGTATCAGATGCCCTGGATCTGGAGTTACAGATGGTTGTGAGCTGCCATGTGGGTGGTGGGATGTGAACTCAGGTCTCCTGTAGGAGCAACCAGTGCTCTTAACCACTGAACCATCTCCCCAGCCCCAGTGTTTGATGTTGATGTAAGCAGTGACCAGTCTACTGACAATACTGGCACCAAATTTATTCAATTATAAGATTTGTTTTTGCTCAATGATATTCATTTTATTTTTGTTCTTAGCTAGCCATCTTATCTCAAGATGAATCCAATGCTAAGTGATTTGAGTAAAAGCAAGAGTTTTTTAATTGGATTTTTTTTCTGGGACTCATCTTAAATAGATAAACAAGTATCTAACAGTTACTTTGTAAATAGTGAGGATTGTTAGATCTTGGCTGAAGTAGACAGTGAGTTGGGAAGGTTGGCACTTATGAGACAAGCACTTAGCACTACATCAAAAAATCTGTTATTTGGAAAGCATGCTTGAAAAGCAGTTTTGTAACAGAGTGTCAAACCAAACAAATAGCATTGTCCAGGATGCTGCAGGCTCAGGTAAACAGAGAAGCCAATTACATTCAGCAAACAGGGTTGAATGCCAAAGACAGTCTATTAGGCCTGAGAAGGAGGCAAGAAAAAAAATCTATTCACAAAAGGATGCTACAGATAAGCTACTTTCCCCCATGGTAGTGAGCTCTCTTTATCACAGTGGTGTAGTGAGGATGACTAAGCCCTGGTAGGTTTCCGGAACCAAAGTGTTCAAGACAATAAGGAGATGGATCACTGGGAAGTAAGGAGTTTATTAGAAAAGTTATTAATACTGTGAACAGACAGACAACAGCATAAGAGGAGAGTCCAGGCTCCAGCACCAGAGACTGTATGGGTGGGGTCTCTGAAGAGAGGATTCAGAGCCCATGTGGCAAAAACAGTGTTTCATTTTTTTATGTCTTTCAGAGGATGGGAAAGGTTTCACAGCACAAGCCAGAAATCAGCCCCTCTGATTCCCAGAAAGAAGGCAGGGAACAGGAAAAGGGAGCGAGATACATGGCCTATGACTCCTTTGAGGTTAACTCACTCCCTAGGTGAGAAATCCTGGCTCCAGGGTTGTTAGTCAGCTGAGGACTCTCAAATAATGTCTCAATAGGCTTCCTGTCGGTGTCTGTGCAAGGAGGCTGCAGCAGACATGGTGACCTGAGCAGAGGCTGGATTCTAACAGTTCATTTTCACAAGCCAGGGTTAGAACCAGCGTCAGAAGGACAGGGTACAGCAACCACTTAACTCAGAAAATAGCCTTTGCTAGATGGATATTGCTCTATTTGAATCCCAGATCTGCCACATGCTGCAACTTGTTCTCCTTTCATTTCTCAAACTCTTGGCCGCATTATTATTGAGACATATACAATATTTTCTCCCTCACATGGTAATCGCAATGATTAAATATATGAGAACAATGTCCAAGGCACTTGGTGTAGTGTTTGGCATATAATAAATGTTCAGTAAATATACCATGTTCATATGTGCTTGCAACATTAGAAATGATTTGAGAAGGGGCATGAACCACCAATCAAAGCTCTCCAAAGCCCTGTGGATATAGCTCAGTTGGTAGAATGCTTCCCTGTTTGCAGGAAGCACTAGGATCAGTCCCCAGCACTGCTGGGAATGCAGGCACATACCTATAATACCAGCAACCTGAAGGTGGAGGAGACAGGTGGATCTGAAGTTCAAGGTCATTCTCAGCTGCTTGGCAAGTTTGAGGCCAGCCTAGGCAATATGGACCTTATCTCAAAAAAAACAAATAAACAACAACAAAAAAGGAAAAGCAGACCTGCTCCTAGTAACAGGAGCAGCTCTTGGTTTTGGGAGGGGAGGGGTATAAAGGATTTCTCTGTAAATGTGAAGAAAAATGAAGATTCCTGGGAACCCCACTGCCTGAGATTCTGATTCAGCTGTCTGAGATGAAGCATTTCTGAACAAGCGATTCTGGCAGATATGTTCCAAGATCTGTACTTTGAGAAAGACTAGCCTAGGATACTAAAAAACATAGATAAGCTCTGGGGAAAAAAAACTGTTAGATGATTCCAACAGTCCAGCATTCTTGGCTAAACTCTGCAATATTGGCATAATCCCAGGTCATCCTCTTGCTTGGAAACGGGGCTGGGAGGCGGGAGGGCTCCAGCTGTGGATGTTCAATTCCCTCGGGCTGTATATATTTCAGTGTTAAAGAAAAATAAGAGCCAAAGCAATGTAAGTTTCTTCAGTACCTGCTTTCTGAGAGATCTCCACCCCCATACCCCCTTGATCTCAGGAGAAAAATGATTGATGACCAGGCAAAGAGGAGGATGTTACAGCTATGGTTGATTAAGTGGTTGAATGAGGAGCACTCCACTTAACAATTGTCTTGTTCTCATCAAAATTAGAACTGTAGAGTGGCTGATAATGGTATGAAAATGGCATCTCCTTTGTCTGGTGTGCTCAGCCCCTACGGTTCAAAAATCCCAGGGTCCCTTGATCTCTTCCCAGAAGTCTTTAACTAGGAGACTTGCTCCTTTTATGCTAAGTTCAGAAATGAGGGTACTAGACAAAGAGTCCCTCTTCATTTCATCAAATCTCACAGAAAAATGAAGCAATGGCTGAAACAAAGGCCAGGTGTGGTAGTGAATGCCTGCAATCCCAGCACTCAGGAGATGGGAGACAGGAAGATCAAAAGTTCAAGGCTGCCCTCCCTCAAGGTTATCCTCAGCTACATCGTAAATCTTCTTCCTTTATTTAGCTAAGAAAAGTGAAAACAGATGTTGGGGATTCTACAGAAAAATATGTGATCTGGTTAATCTTTTTTTTCTTTTTTCAATTTGACACAAGCTAGAGTCATCTGGGAAGAGTGAAATGCATCCCTCAGATAGGACTGTATGGGAAATTTTCTTGATTGATGATTGATGTGAAAGGGCTCAGTCCACTGATGGTGATGCCACCCCCTGCATGGGAGGTTTGGGGCTGTATAAGAAAGCAGGCTGAGCAAGCTTTGGGGAGCAAGCCAGTAAGCCAGTAAGCAACAATCTCCACCTTCTCTGCTTCTGTCTCCAGTTTCCAGCTTGAGTTGCTGCCCTGACTTTCCTCAATGGGCAAACTATGATCCTGATGTGCAAGGCAAATAAATAACCCTTTTCTCCTCAAGTCCATTTTTCTCATGGTGTTTATCACAGCAATAGAAATTTCTGATCCTTCTCACTCTCCCTCTCAAATGCTGGGATTATAAGCATGTGCCACCATGCTGGATGGAACCCAGGGCTTCATGCATGCTAAGCAAGCAAGCAGTATACTAAGTGAGCTCCATCCACAGCATTTCCAATAGTTTTTGGCAGTAGGAGACAAAGCTCTAGTGATTATACTTGTATGTCAGAGTCAGCAGCTTTTCTCATCACAGGATTGTGTTAGCAGGGTCTGCACACTGAGAGGAATAAACGTTGGGAAACAGGAAATCCCTTTGGGAAGACAGAATCAAGGAAAGATTCACTTTCCTGCAACACTGCTGCCAGCTAGACTTTGCGAATCTACCCATAGGAACAGTAGCAGCCCTGCCCTGTGCTCAAGCAAACCTGTTCATGGATTTCAAGTATGGCTATGAGTGGTATGCTTGGAGTTGGTTTACATTTATCTTTTGATGTCCTTTCAAAAATTTTAGGCACTGGTGAGATGGCTCAGCATTTAAGAGTACTTACTGCCCTTGTAGAGGTCTCGGATTCAGTTCCTAACACCCACCCACATGGTGGTTCACAACCACCTCCTGTAAGTTCCTGTAAGTTACCTCCTGTAACTTCAGTTCCAGGAAATCCAACACCCTCTTCTAGCCTCCATGGGCTCCTGTGTAAATGTGGCGCGCATAAACTTACACAGCTACACATATAAATAAATGGAAAAATGATATATTAAAAAGTGTATCGCTTATATGTGTTAAATCCTCACTATGTTATCATTTGCTTCTTTCTAACTAAATCAACAGAGTAGGAATGAACTGTATTGTTACTTACCTTGTGCATATGTAAAAAAAAATTTATGAGGGTAGATTACTATCCACAGGTCACATAGCTCATAAGCAAGGCTTATTGGTGACCTAGGATGACAGTCTGATGTTAGAGTCTGTGCTCCTATTCACTATGCCACTTCCTTTTGGTGCTACTGGTGACGGTGATGTCATTCTTGCTCAAAACCAAGGTCAAGTGACCCAATGAAGGGTTTCTGCAACACTGTGGAAGAACTCAGGAAGTCTATGTTGACTCTGGCTCTGCCTTCCTCTTGCTCTAGTTTTCTGTGCCTGAGGGGTTTTGTTTTTGTTCTGTTTTGTTTAAGAGAAGGTCTCACTATTGTAATGATGCAGATATTGATTCAGGTTCAAAAGGACAGTTTATTTTTTGGCTAATTCAATCTGGGGTCTTGGTCCTGGAGCCCCGGAGCATTTAGGCGTCCATACAATCTAATCTTAAGCCTAGAACTGGAAGACTTCACCCTCAACCTCCATACAATTTAGAACATTTAAGCCTCCAAAACTTAATGCTAACTGAGCTACTCTGACTAGCTCCTTCTGAACTCAAGACCCCCAAAACAATGCTAACTGAGCTACTATGACTAGCTCCTTCTGAACTCAAGACCATACTGAACTCAACTCTTCTGGTTCAACTCACTGGCTGTTATGGCTCAAACTCTTCTCCAAGCTCCTGGTTCAAACTGACCTGAGCTGGCTGACTGTTTCTGACAGTACTCTTCTGACTCTGGCAAACTCTGGCTGACTCCCACAACTTCTCTGAATGAACTGCTTTGCTAGGCTTCAAACTGACTCACTCTTCCCATCTGATACTGACATCTTCTGCTAAACTGCCTCTGTGTCTCTGCCTCAGACTAACTACTCAGACTGCTCAGACTGCTTCTGTGTCTTTGCCTCTGTTTCTTATCCTCTGTGTCTCTGTGTCTCACTGTTCTGTCTGCTCTAGACTGAACCAAGAGCCTGCTTTTCTATCCTGATAGTTGGGCGTGTCCTCACTCTCATTCACTCTGTCAACTCTCTCTGATTCATCACTTTGACTGCTCTTCACTCTGACTTATCTTGGGTGTCACTTCCTGTCTGACACTGACTCCTTCTGAGATTTGCTTCCTGTCTAAGTGCTCTGCTTCCTGTCTCCCAAGTGCTGGGATTAAGGATGTGCACCACCACTGCTTTCTGAATTCTGAGATTAAACGTGTGTACTAACATTCTTTCTACATTCCATCCGGACCACACAGTCTCTGAATGTTATCCCTCCATAGAGACCTGTGGATGTGATCCCTTCATATAGACCTTTGGATTTGATCCTTTCCTAGCTATCACACAGGCCTTTCAATGTAATCCTTTCCCAGAGCAGCCATGACGACAGATTAAATGATTAAATATTCCTCTATACAATGAGGTGTTTTTTGTTTTGTTTTGTTTTGTTTTTTACTGGTTTTGCATAGTCCCAGTTTTGTCCCTTTGGTGTACTCATTGAAATTGGTGTTTTCTGAATTTCATCTTTAGCTTCTTCCCAGATCCATTGATTACCTCTGTCTTTAAGCCCTGAAGTCCCCAATGGGTTCTAGCCAGATTGCCAGCACCAGGATCCCAATATTGATATAGAATCCTGAGATGTTATTGTCTTGCAAAGAAGAGTGAAATGGACTCTCCTTCCCTCCTGGGGGCTATCTGCATCTGCTAGCCCCTTTCACATAGCCAAACTCAGGCCTCCTGATTCTTAACCAACAAATCTATTACTTCTAGTATATAAAATAAGCCAAGCCAAGAGGAAGGATTTATTGGAGGCCCAGGATAGGATCTTGCCACCATAACTGCATTGAGTGGCTGGTGTTTGTTGCTCTCCCTGCTCACAGCTATAATATAATCTAACCAGTTTTGGAACAGGAAGAGAGAATGTTTATCACAACCTCTGTATTTCCTGAGCCTTTTGTTTTTCAGAAGAAAGAGATAAATTTGTCCCAAACCAGTCATTTGCTACTGTTCATTTTTATAGGCAGATTCATTGAAAATAGTTGCCTATAGCAGAAGAGAGGTAAAAGAAGCTGGTGTCACCTTAGAGTGTCCCAAAAGTTTTTTTTTTATCAATTATGCTAACCAATAACAGGCAAGTAGATAATAACAGACTCAACTTGGTTTGGCAGAAGATGTGCTTAGTTCACTTAGCTTTGTGGAGAGCCTGATTGCATTCTAACTTTAATATTTAAACATTAAGGGCTATATAGAGTTAATCACTTTCTCTCTTGCTGTTTTGACCACATCATTCCTCTTCTTTCCCAAAATTACTGAGCAAGTCTCTCAGGAGAACATCAGAACAGCTAGGCCAGATCCGAGGTCTGTTTATACAGAATTGACTGCATGGATTCTGAAGCTGCCTTCAGCACCTAGGACTTTGGTTTGGTTTGGTTTTTAGACTGGGTCTCATGTATCTCAGATTGTCTTTGAACTTACTATGTAGCCAATACAACCTTGATGCCTGACCCTCCAGCATTGAACTATCAAGTGTGACACTGTATTTGGCCTTGTCACTTCTTTGAGATGTCCTCTCACATAGCCTAGACTACCTTCAACCTTGCTATGACCTGAAGCTGGCCTTAAACTCCCTATCTTTCTGCCTCCACTTCTTAAGTTTTATGATTATAGGCATGTAGTATATCTGATCAATGCCTGAGTTTTATAACTTTTATAACATCTGTGATACTGGGTATCATACTAAATGTCTCTATTTCCCACCACCATCTCTCCTTACATGCAAATAAATCTCTTATGTTATTAAGTTGTTATAAAAAATGAATAAATATGTATGAGGCACTTAGAACAATGTTTGAAAGTAGTGAGTACTACATATATGTTAAACACATAAATGGTATATGTTCATAAAATAATTATCTGTTGAATATCTTTGAGCAAACCAAGGCTTGACAAACATTTTCCATTGAAGGGCACATAGTAATTACTTTTAGTTTTTAGGCCATATGATCTTTTTCTCAACTAAACTACTCAAATCTGCTACCATAGCATGAAAGCAATCATGGATGATATGTAGTTGGACTGCTATGGCTAGATGTGAGCACAATCTTTTTTACAAAAACAAACTGGGATGGATTTAAGTCATAGGTCACTGACCCCTGTGCTAGAGAATATGACAATATGAAAGACACACAAAGTTATTCTATTTAGGGTAGAAGACAAATATTCCACAAAATTGATGAAGTCTTTCTGGAGTATCAACAAAGTCTTTTCTGAGAAAATAGTGTCAAATTGACACTAAAGATGGGATTAACCAGATAAAGGAAATCCAGAGAACAGCATAGGTGAGATACACTACCTCATAGATATCATCCTCAAAAACCACAGATATGGAACTGGAGAGGTGACTTAGCAGGTAAGAGTACTGGCTGTTCTTCAAGAGGACCACTGTTCAATTCCCAGCAGCCACATGGGTCTAAGAAACACCTATAACTTTAGTTCTAGGGGATCTGACACCTCTTTTGGCCTCTGTCAACATCAGGTATGCACTGTGGTGCATAAATACACATACAGACTGTGGCAGGTTGAATATGAATGGCCTTCATGTGCTCATATGTTTGAATGCTTTGTCCTTAGTTGGTGGAACTAGTTAGGAAGGATTAGGAGGTGTGGTCTTGTTGAAGGAAGTGTGTCATTGGGAATGAGCTTTGTGGGTTTCAAAAGACTGTCACCATTTAGAATTAGTTCTTTTTGTCTCTTGCTGTAGATTAAGATATGAGCTGTCAGATACTCTAGCCAACATGCCTGTAGCTTGCTACCATGCCATGATAGACTCTTAAACCTCTAAAACTGCAAGCCCAATTAAATGTTTTCTCTTATAAGTTGCCTTGGTCGTGCTGTTTTATCACAGAAAAGGAAAAGTAACTAATATAGAGGCAAAACAGCTGTACAGTAAAAATAAATAAATAAATAAATAATAAATAAACTTTTGAAAATGGATCCCTTGAACTACAGACAGAGTTAGTTGGTTTAGAGGACCTCTTTTCCAGAGGACCTGGGTTTGATTCCCAGTACCCACGTGGTAACCATCTATAACTCTGGTCCTAAGGGATTGGATGTCCTCTTCTGAGCTCCATGAGCACCAGTAACTTACTTGATGCATAGACATGTATGTGTGTCAAATACATACGCACATTAAATAAATATTTTTAAAAATTAAAAAATGGATGTCTTAAATGCTTCCCATGTTGCTGTTCATCTAGCTAAGGGGAAAATAATGAAGATGTTTTTATTTTGAAACATGTTTTCACTATGTAGCCCTGGCTGGCCTGGAACTCACTATGAAAGTAAGTGTGGCCCCAGCTCACAGAAATACACCTGCCTCAGCTCACCCATCCCCTGAGTCCTTGGATTAAGAGTACTGTCTGCTCTTCCAGAGAAACTTGGTTTGTAGCCCCAGTTGTCTTGTGGCTCTCTATGGGGAGACCAGGTTGTCCTTGAACTCATAGAGATCCACTTGCCTCTGTTTTCCAAATGTTGGAATTAAAGGTGTAGGCCACCAGGCCCTGCTAAGTTAAAACTGTTTAAACACACGTGTTCAGGATTCTGTGCTGTACAGGTTATATTCAAGTTTCATTTAACCCTTAAGTCCTTGATGTGACCATTTACATTGTAGAAACAGAGGCTCAGAAATGTTCAGTGTTATTTCTAACATCAAAAAGCTTGTAGGTCGGGGCTAGAGAGATGGCTTAGTGATTAAGAACACTTTCAGTGAACCTAGTGGTTCTCATCACCCATGTCCAGTAGCTTACAACTACATATAACACCAGTTCCAGAAGATCAAATGCCCTCTTCTGGCTTCCAAGGGTACCAGCACATATGTGGCATAAATACATACAGAGACATACAAACATACACATGAATAAAAAATAAATTATAAAGAAAAGCTAGTAAATAGTTAGGATTCAAACTCCAGACTCTAAAATCTTTAAGCAATATAATATACTGTTTACTTCATGCATTAAGTAATGCATTTTAATGGCATCCTCTTTACCATTTTCCACTAAAGAGAGGCAATCTCTTGAGGGCTCCGTAATTTCACAGCCCTTGATTCCAAGATTATTACTTCTCTAGACCTTCTCTAGCTCGCTGTGGAGCTATTGGAGATGCAATGTACACACAGTAGTCCAGGCCTATCAGCATATAGGGAAGGATAAGAGTTTTGTTAGGGCTGGTATTACGAATGAGTCGTATAAGATAAACATCTGGGTGTGAGAGTTACTCAGTGGTCCAGCATATATTTAGCATGCGCAAGGATTCTGGGTTTAATCACCAGCAGCATAGAAAATAAAAATTGAAAAGGAAATAAAGATCTAATCTTTGTGTGGCTCTTATATGCCCAACACAGCTAAACTCTTCTTAATCATTAATAATTTTATTCAATCATCATGTCATGGCTTGAGTACTAATGCAATCATCCCCGTGATATGGGTGATGAAACAGAGGCAGACCTCCTTTGGTCAAAGGATGGAGAAAACTTCTTTGCTCACTAGAATGCGCCTGAGTAGCTCCCCTCCTCTGTGAATTCCAGTGATTGAAGAAGCACTAGTTTTTATTAAAATGCAAATCTCCCTGGAAGAGGTAATACATTCAGCCTTCCCAGAGCTTCACACCTCAGTTGGAATTAACATATTGCAGTTCTTTTTCTGAGAGTTAGTCTGACACAGAGAAGCGTAGAGAGAGCAAGGACACATTTGGGGGTGGGAGGATCCGATTGTGGACAGAATTTATTGACTAATACAACATGGGCAAAAGCCAGAGGGCTTCCAGCTCTGCTTCCCAATTGCTCAGTTGGAGGGATCATCTGCTCTTCAAGCAATTCAAAGGAAACAGGGCTGAGGTGGTAGGTACCTCCTCAGTGGTAAAGTGTTTTCCCGGCATTCCGTAGGCTCTGGATTTAGACCCCTGCACGACAAAAATAAAAACAGGTAAAATAGAAAAGGTTAAGAAAAAAATGTTTTGTGTCCATTATTACTTAAGCCTTTTATTAATGGTCCAGCGATCACCCTTGAATTGGTATTTCCGTATTAGCTGGCGTCCCATGTGGCTGCCTAAACTAGTTAAGGGGAAAAGAGAAAAGAGACGTGTAAAGAAATCCTCCCTACACGTTCCATCCTGTATCATCGCTTTCCCCACTCCCACCTCCAACTGAAAATAGGCCTGGAAAATCAGAAGCAGCTTTGTGTGGAAGAGAGCAGGTGGCTCTTCCAAATAAGGTAAGATCTAGTGACATGCGTATAGACTGCACACCTTCTGTTAATATACATAAAAACACCACCCCCAACCTGTGCTTTCTTGCATTGACTCTAACCTCACCCCAAAAGATATGCACCTTGTATAGCTCCCCAGCTCTGTTCTGAATAGAAAATTGGCCAGTCCTAGGAAGATTTAAATCTGCCATCCATACTCTTCCTCCCTCCTCTTGTTCCCAGTCAGTACTGGGTTTCCACTTCAGCTGTCTGTGTGTGTGTGTGTGTGTGTGTGTGTGTGTGTGTGTGTGTGTGTCCATGAGTTTGTATATCTGTCTGCTTACATGCCTACCTCTGTGTTTGTCAGTAGAAGAAAAGGGATTAAAAGGAGACGAACAAAGAGGAGAAATCTGTCACAGTTTGTGAGACCACCTACCAGAGTGGCCTGACTTTAAGGCATGTTCCTGTACTCCTGGTTTGATACAAAAATCTGAGTAGGAGCTTGATTCCTTCTCTTTTTCTTCTACTTCCTGAAAGTCAAAGGCAGTTTTGTTAGGGTAGAAAGGTGGAAGAAATAAAGATGGAGAGGCACCTAGTGACTTAAGGCTTCTGCTGGGTTGATTTTCTGTTTACTGAGATCTGTCTGTCTCTATTAGCAGTAGAGCAAGCTTGCTCACTATCATTCACTAGAGCTTACCTCTACTAAGGCCAGCAGTAGACTTGCCCATCAATGTACCATGCTCCTAAGTGGCATGATTATGTGTACAACCCACATAGAAGCTCATTGCCCCTGAGAGACCATCTGTAATTTGCTAGGAGTCTATTCCTCCCCAAAGGCTATTAGTTCTCTCTCTGTCTAGGATCACAAGTAGGTTTTGCTCAATGGTAGTTAGCTCCTGTCTTAAGAAAATTTTGAGGGGCTGGAGAGATGGCTCAGAAGTTAAGAGCCCTGGTTGCTCTTCCAGAGGATCTAGGTTCAATTCCCAGCAACTCATAACTGTCTGTAACTCCAGTTCCAGTGGATCCAACATCCTCATACAGACAAATATGCAAGTAAAACACTAGTGCACATAAAATAAAAACAAACAAATCATTTTTTAAAAAAAGAAAGTTTTGAAAATGCATTTGGTTCAGTGGGAAATGTGTATGTATGATCACTGAAGCCTGCTATGGGCTGGCAAGTAAAGAAGGTATACATGAGAGTATCAGTTCTCATCTAGGCCTGAGGACAACTAAGAAATGCAGGCTATGTGCTGAGTCGGCTAAGGGCTGGCTGGTGAGGGACATTCCCTCAAACATCTGAGAGAATGAAGTAATTCACCAGGAAGGTTGCCCAGTGAAGTTATTTGTGGTGGAATCTAGAACACATTCCTGCCCTGTGCTGGTAGCAGTGTTGCCTGTATTGTTTATCATCTATATTCACTGGCCAGCTACCGTCTGTGGGGTGTTGTACTGGTGGGGCCCAGCAAAGACGGATGAAGGAGTGCCCTAGCAAAATTTTTCTTTTTCCAGTCTAATGGGAGTGAATGATACGCAAATCCATACCTAAACCATGGGCTAGGAAGACAGCTCAGCAGATTTTCGGCACCTGTGTTAGTCAGCTTGCAACCACCTGCAACTCCAGCTCCTGGAGACCTGATGTCCTCTTCTGGCCTCCACAGGCACTGCATGCAAGTGGTATATACATACCAGACAGGCACATACATAAAACAAACAAACAAGCAAACAAAAAATTAAACAATTCCATCTGTTGAGGTAAGTGCTGTGAGAACACTTGAGGGAAAATGGTTGTAGGAGCAAAGAGAAAAGAAATGAGCTGTAACCTATAGGGGTTCAAGCTGGGGCCTTGGAGAGGGAGCTAGGGAAGTTTCTTTGGAGCTGCCCTATGAACTAGGCCTTGGGACAAGAAATAGATAATAATGTGTGGAGAGGTTGTTGAGAACTTCTTCCTTAAAGGTCTCATTGGCTGTGGTCTAAGGGTTATCAACTTCATTGTATGTACCATCACGACCGAAAAGGGTTTGGAGTAACCAGTATGCCTGATTGTGAGCCAGAAGCTGCACCACAAGGGCATTGGTATGGTCTGTCCTTTCCCAGACAGGACCATGTTGTTGAGGAGAGAGTTCATAATCCAGCTTCACACTGTACTACCATCTCACGCTTCACATCCAACTGGAGCCTGCTCTCTTGCTTTCCTTTAGGTTTTTCAGCATTCTATTTCCAATGAGTCATAAGTACAAATGATGGAAAAGATTCAAGGGTGTGAATAAAAAATAAGTTTTCCTTCTGGATACTGTAATGTCTAATTCTGCGTGTTTGCATGTGTGTGCGCATATGTTTGTGCACACATTACCAAGTTTTGTTCCATAGAGAAGTTCTAATCTTTACGAATGTAATTATCAGAGTGTGTAACCAGCTCCTTAATATTTGTCAATTTGATGCACGAAAAGTGAGATTGTTGAGGCTGTGAATATAGCTCAGTGAGAGAGTGTGAGGAAGGAAGCTGGGCAGTGATGGCACTCACCTTTAATCCTAGCACTTGGGAGGCAGGCAGATCTCTGTGAGTTCAAGACTAGTCTGGTTTACAGAGTGAGTTCCAGGACAGCCAGAGTTACAACAGAGAAACCCAGTCTCAAACAAAACAAAACAAACAAACAAAAGACAGGAAGGAAGGGAAAGAAAGAAAAAGAAAAGAGATATCACTTCAAGATCTCACAATGTTAACCTTTTTCATAATGAGGAAATTAAACATCTTTTCATATATTTAAGATTCAATTACATTTCCCTTTCTGAGACCTGTTTGTTCAATCCCACCCCCTTGGTGTTTGGTCTGCCCGCCCCACCCCACCCCGCATTATTTTTTAGTAGCTCTTTGAATGCTAAAAATATATAGTTCTTTGTTGTTCTTGTTGGTCTTTTGAGACGGGATGCCACATAGCCCAAGCTAGACTTGACTTCACTATGTAGTTGAGGATGACAGTGAACTTCTGACCCTCCTCCTCTACCTATTAAGTGCTGGGATTACAGAGGTGTGATACCATGCTCAGTTTTCATTCAGTATTAGGGATCGAACCCTGTGCTTCATTGTATGCTCTGCCAGCACTCTACCAACTGAGCTACATCCCCAGCCCAAGAACTTAGCTGTTTGTGATGTAAGTTGCAAATATTTTTCCCTAGCTTAAAGGTCCTACAGTTCACTCATGGTGCTTTTTATAACTTCTCTCATTTCTCAGCTGGTACATACAAACATTGGTACTGAACATTGGTACAAACATTGGTTCCTGCCTCTGTATACTGGGGAAGTTTCTTGCTTTCTCACCCCTTATAAACTGAATTAATTTTGCCTTTCCTTGCTGAAGAGCCTGGTAAATGATTATGTGCCTTTTTCAAGTCAATGAATCTTGCAGAATCTGATTAAAACTAAGACCCAATGCCTGGAAATAGATTCATGTGTAACATACAACAACTTTGCATCTACTTCTATGGAGTTCATAACTCACCAGAAGAGTAATAGGGTTTTGTGAAAGATTCATGATTTTGTGTGTGTGTGTGTGTGTGTGTGTGTGTGTGTGTGTTGTTGTACCTCAGGGATTGAAACCAAGATTTCACATATGCTAAGCGTCACTCAGACACTGAGATACTTCCCTAACACTAGGAGTATGGAGCCTTGAAGTGTGGTCTAAGGACAACTACTGGGGGACCTTGTTTAAAATGAAGACTCGCTAAAACTAAAACAACCCGACTTTGAAAACACACAGGAGCATGGGCATGCGTTTAAACCCATTCAGTTAATCTGAAGACACACTAAAACGATTCCCACAATGTAAGGATTTTTGTGGGTCCATGTTAAAAGTTCATTTTAAAAAAATCTTTTGTTTCTAAAGTGCTTGGGCTCAAAGCCAGCACATACCAGGTAAGGCAAGCCCCAGTGAGTTTACATTCCTAGCTCATAGCATATTTGAATTCTGACAGGAACATTTGAAAGATGAAAAGTTCCAGAGCTTAGGCAACGAGGCTGTAAACATGGAGTGATTACTGAAGAAAGTGATACTTTTTCACAGACCTTTCAAATTATACAATGTGGTCAGTCAATTTTAACATCATTACCGTGTGTGAGCATATTGTGTGCAGTTTTGTGTGTGTGTGTGTGGGGCTATCACACATATAGTTGTCTTTACTGCTTTCTATATGTAGATTAAAAAGAACTTCTCTTTCCCACTATTTCTTCTTCCCTCCCTCCTTTCCTCTTTCATTAGAATACAGGCAAAGCACATCTTAGATTCAGGAGAAGTGCCTTTGAAGAGCAAAGTGTCTCATTTATCAGAGCTCAGACTCCTACATGAATAGGCAGCTGATGAAGGTGATTTGCCTGGCATTGTTTTTTTTTTTTTCATTAGTGCAGGATGCTGAGAGGAAATTGTCATCTGGTTGTCAAGATCTTAGCTCTTGCTTTCTGGGGGCCACAGGATCATTCTTTCAGGTTGGTATAAACTTCAACTCTTCTAGGAAGCTTGCCTTGGGAGATAGGCCTTTGGCTGATCAATGTCTGCTCTTTTCTTCTCATGGAACACACAGTGTAGTCTGGCTACTCTAATAGAGAAGAGCCTCTCTCTTGGGAGTAACCCAGAAACAAATGCCAATACTCTTTGCTAATAGTGTCAGGAGTCTCTGAAGTTTCTGAGGTCCATCCATGAATCTACTGGGTACTGTTTCCCAAACTAGTAACAGATTGAGGAACATCTGAATGACTGTGTTAAAAATCCCAGTCTCACCAGGTGGTGGTGGCGCACACCTTTGATCCTAGCACTCGGGAGGCAGAGGCAGGTGGATGGATCTCTGTGAGCTTGAGGCCAGCCTGGTCTACAGAGTGAGTTCCAAGACAGTGAGAGTTACAGCAGGGAAACTCTGTCTTGAAAAATAAAAAATAAAAAAGACAAAAATCCCAGTCTCTAGGTGTCTTAGGGTTACTATTGCGGTGATGAAACACCATGACCAGTGCAACTTGGGGAAGTCAGGGCAGGAACATGGAAGCAGGAGCTAATGCAGAGGCCATGGAGGAATCTTGCTTACTGGCTCAATCCTCATGGCTTGCTTGGCCTGCTTTTTTATAGAACCCAGGATCACCATGGGGGAGGGGCCCACCCACAATGAGCTGCCCACATCAGTCACTAATTAAGAAAATTTCCTACAGGCCTGCCTACAGCCTGATTTTATGGAGGCAGGTTCTTAATTTCCCTCCTCTAGGGTAACTTTAGCTTATATCAAGTTGACATAAAACTAGCCAGCACACTAGGCTTTACTCCAATTGAGCAAACTAGAATCCTTGGGGGCCTTCTGCTTGTGTAAACTTATCAGGTAATTCTGAAACACACTAAGGTCTGGGAGGTACTAAATCTATGTGAAGAATCTGCTAAAGACATCCTTCCTGTGATAATTGAGGAGACCCTGCAGTTCTCACTGGAGTCCTTTTCAAGAGAGCACCTGTCCAGTGATCTCAGGAGAGTGTATGGCAACATGGATATGTGTGAAGGTTAACCACCTAGGAGACAAAACTATGAGGAAGTTTCTAGATTAGGTTAAACTAAAGTGGGAAGACTTGCCCTAAAATGTGGGCAGCACCAGTCCATGGGCTGGGATCTCTGGCTGAATAAAAAGAAAAAGTGAACTGAGCACAAACAGATACCTCATACTTCTACAGCCATGACTTTTCCATCATAGTGGACAGCATGTTCCAACTATAAGCCCAAAAATATTGTTCCTCCCTTCGACTGTTTTGTCAGGTATTTTTGTTGTAGAAAAAAAGAAAAGTATCTACTACAGTGTGCCACACACATCTTTCACAGTTGAGGCTAACATTGTTGGTTTCCTGTGTCAGAGCCAAGTTCACTATCTCATGATCATAAAGAATGACAAGGAAGGATAGGATAGGAAGGGCTAGCAAACAAAGTTTGTTGAGACGAACAGCACCCTGTAGCACAGAGGGGGTTTGAAAATTAGTTGCCAAGTAGCATTCTGGTTCGGAGGTTCTTTTACATCCTGGCAACCAGCCATTTTGGTTTCATCCGTATGTAAATTAAACATTGAGCTAGTATGAATCTGATTGGTTAATTTGAATGTGGCAGGAAGTTCTGATTGGTTGATTGGTTCCCTGCAGGCTCAGGGAAGCCCACAGACAGGAAAAAGACCCACCAAACGTTCCAAGTTTGGTTAGATGTTGTTTAATGAGCCAGTCGTTTTGGATTTCAGTTTCCAAGCTCACCTGGTTGGGCAGGATTTATGGTAAAACCTTGGTGTTCTCAGAGCTGACTACCAGTCCTTCCAGGACATGCAGGCATGTTTGCATGTCTTGGGCCTGTAACCTTGTCTAACTGCCTATAGGGTTACCTTGTTCCTGACTCCTATCACTAATAGGACACTAATTTGTTTCATCTCTGATCAGGCAGAGATCATGCTACAAAGTCAAGTAGACCTAGGAGATGAGAATATTCAATAATCCAGCCAGAAAGCTATACACCGGATTGTCTTTTGGCACACAGCCTATCTGTACCCTCTAAAAATTCTTAACATAGGCTTACAAATTGACAATGGACAGCCTGCTGCAGCTCAGCAGGAGAAAGAGGCTCAGGTGAACCAAAGCCTGGTGAATAAAAAACCATCTGGCCATGGCAGCCTGCCTAGGTTTGGCAGGCTTGAGATTATTTGGGATAAAGACACCCTTTTCTCAGCTCCATCCTCCACCCACAGTCCCTTAGTTCTCTCCAAACATAGCGGCTACCCTCTGGGGAGCTGCCTGACTCTGCAGCCCAGGTGCTCTCTGTAGTGCTGCTTTTCATCTAGTAAGTAATCTTTGAAGAGCTGGCAGGCCATCCCTTCTGTGAGGATGTGCATGCGGGGGTGGGGATGGGAGGGTGGTTAGGGATGAATAGTTTGCTATGTGCACACAGATGATTAGAGGCTCCAGCTAAGAGTCACTGCTGGATCCTTTTGGCAAGAGACGCATGCTATGGTTTGATTCATGGAACTGAGACAGGATTAAAAAAAATAGAAGTTATGAGGATATGAGAAAGGCCAGAGCCCATTATCCCAGGGTCTGATAACGGCTCTTGGCAGCTGAGAGGCAAGAATTCCAGCATAATTAATAACATTTGCTGTAAAGGCTGCCCGCATATTTGATATATAGATATTTTGTGTTAAAATAACAATGAATGTACAGGAGCTTGGTTAGAGTCTCATTCCTTTCCCCATACATTGCCTGAGAATCTCAAATAAAGCTCAACTTTGTTTTTAGAAAAAACATGGCATCCCACCTTCCTATATCCTTCTGGGTTAAGCTTTTACCTTATCAATTGTAATCCTGTCAGGTCCCAATCCAAAGCACCTAGTAATGAGATAGTAGCTTCAAACCCCACCAAACCCCTATTGTAACTATGTATTGTTACATAGTGACATAGACTATTGTAACAGTGATCTGTGACTCTCCTTTGAAGAGCCTGTACCCACTTTGAGGTATGCCATACTTTAAGAGAAGCCCACTTCTTTCTCCTAATCTTCATGCTTAAGCCTATATTGAAACATCTTTAATATAATCTCCAAGTCTGCTGTGGCAACTGGCTCATCCTGAAATTACTTTCAAAATTATTTTCGGTGTGGAAGCCAGGTGTCTTGGTTTAGTCTGAGTTGAGGTACAACTCTTGTAGAATTCCTCCAGCTGCTGAGGGTGACAGTTGTGAGCTGTACTCCCAAATGCTGAAAGAACAACAAAAGTATACACGTGGGGGGTTTGCCTGGCTGCCCATGACAGCTCACCTATCACTGGGCCCCACAGGAATAAACAAAAACCCATGAAAAGCTTCCCACAAGACACTCCTTTTTCCCTTTGGCTTTTTGAGACAGAGTTTCATTTTGTAGCCCAGGCTGGCCTCAAACTCAAAGCAGTTCTCCTGCTTCAACTTCTCAAGTGCTGGGAATATATGCACAAGACTTCTTTATAAATGTAGCAGTAAATACTTCTCCCTTGGCATGGCTTGAGTTTGAATTCAGTCCATTTTGGTCTTCTGTTTCTCTGGCCATTACTAGAGTAAGCCAAAAAGCAACATTTTCCTAGGCAAACTGCCCTAGCTGAGTCATTTAGAGGGAAGCAGTAGGTTGAAGAATGAAAAGCAGTTAAGGATTTGTGAAGGGTGGCTGGCTTATAACCCAATTAGAATTTCAAAGGCGGAAGCCTAGAGCCTAAATTAATTTAGAACGGCAGCTTATCTTACCAACACTCACGTCAGAATTTATAGTGTCTCTTTCTATCTCAAATTACACAAGGGTACTCTAAATCAGAGAAGGCTTCTGAATGATCTTTGCTATGGGCTGGTGATGCCCGATAACAAAAGGGCTTCCTACCATCCAGTGTGGGCATTGATCTCCTTGCTGACAGGTCTTCACTCACTGACATCTGCCTCCTTGAGCAAACATCTTTGCGGGAACTGGTGCATTACCCCTGACAAACTTTTCTGGAATAGGGCTAAGTGTCCTTGTTCCTTAGCACTTTTCCCAGGTCTGCTATTTTCCAGTCACACCAAAACCTCTAAGATCATACCCTCAGACATCTGTGGCCCGTGGCCATACCTTTCCAACCTTGTTCACTTAGTTATTAAGAGGTGACATCAGGCTGTGAGGTGGTTGTACACATCTTGAATTCCAGATCTGGAGAGGCAGATGCAGGCAGATCTCTGTGATTTTGAGGCCAGCTTGACCTACATGAGTTCCAGAACAACCAGGGCTGTTATACAGAGAAACCCTAACTTGAAAAATGAACAAACAAACAAACAGAAGTGCCATCATGATTAATGCCTTAGAACGGAGAAGAAGAAAACAATCAGGAGAAATCTGGGGTACAATGCAGACTCTGTGACAAACCTGGACAAACATACAGGGGACTTTGAGTTCTGATGCTGCAAAGGTCCTTCGGTATTGTTTTGAGTTTGACCAAGATGGCTACCCCTGTCTTTGTCACTAGATTTGCCCTCCTAGGGAAGTGCTGAAATGATGTAGGCTGCTTCCTGCATATCTGAGGACATCTCAGAAAGGCCTGGCAGCTCAGTTGATGGCAGTCTGTCATTTTATGCTTAGTGTTGTGGGGTATTCACCAAAGAAGACTGCTCAGACACAGGTTTAAGCCAATAGGAAGTCTTTATCAGCCAGCTGGTGACTACACTGGGTGTTTGGGATCCTAGTGTATCCATGAGCCTTTCTCAGGGTGAGCTTTTAAGCAGACAAACCATATTCTGAGTTGACATGCTTCAGTTAACAAGAGCAGTTAGCCAGAAGCAGAGCTACAGAAGCTAAAAAGCAAGGTTAGTACATTTTAAGACTTTCCCAGAAAGATATGGACTTTGATGGACTGAGACTTTGTTTTAGTTTTGGCAGATGGTACTGTCTACGTGCTGAGTCTTACAGTTCATCATGGAGTCAGCTGTGCTAAGGTCTCAGGGCCTACAATGGTCTGGGGCTCTGTTACACTTAGCATATTTCTTCCCCTACTTAGTACCATTTTTCAGTACTCCAACTATGCTCAAGTATCTTTAAATCCTTATACCACTGCTTTCCTATATTACCTGTCCAGAAAAAACTTCCAACTATCAGTGACTTCAAGTAACTGTCTTTATATATACCTTGGCTGCTGTACATGGAGAAAATCAAATAACTGTAAATATTGGTGTTTCCATATGTTTGTGGTCTATGAACACTAATGTACTCCCCTCATCTGTATTTTCTCCCTCAGTAGTCCAGTACTTTAAAAATGATGTATTCTTCTAAAACACTTAACCTCGTATCTTTCCCATCCCCATCCAAACAGATGATCTGTTTTCTTGGAGAAAGTCATTATCAGAAAAGAATTTGTGCAATTTCTTGCTGACAAATGTCCGGGCACGCAAGATCTATTAATTATACCTCCCTAGTAACCTTCAAATCCATCCAGTTCTTTATTTTTTTTTCTTACATTTTATTTTTGGGAGGAGAGGTGCCATGATCTATAGAGATCAGAAGACAACTTGTGGGAGCCAGTTCTCTCCTACTATGTGCTTCGCAGGGATGCAGCTCAAGTAGTCAGGTTGGGTGGCAAGTGCCCTTACTCACTAAGCAAACTTGATAGCCTATAAACATTAATTTCTTACTACTTCCCTGTTTTCAAGTCACTATCTTTGTACATTTGGGTGAACACAACAGCCATATAGCTGGTCTTCCTGATTCTAGATTTTTCTTTGCCTCTACAAGAATAAAACAGTCTCCTCTCTGCTTTCAGATGTGTTGCTCTTAGCCAAGAATACTCCTTTTCCACTAACTCTTACATCATGGCTAATTTCCATGCTCTATTCTGGTCATATCATAAGTCACCCCTCAATAAGAGGTTATTTCATTCTCTGAACTGGAAAAAATATCCTGTGTTGTATGTTTTTTTTTCACAGCATAGAAAGATTTTCCTTTTATAGCACTGTGGTGGTTTGAGTAGGAATAGCCCCTATAGACTCATATATTTAAATGTGTGGTCATTAGGGAATGGCACTACTTGAGAAGGGATAGGAGGTATTTACTTGTTGGAGTGAGTGTGGCTTTGTTGGAGGAAGTGTGTCACTGGGCATAGGCTTTGGAGTTTCAAATGCTTAAACCAGGCCCAGTGTCTCTCTCTTCCTGCTGCTTTCAGATCTGGGTATAGAACTCTCAAGCTACTTCTGCAGCACCATGTCTGTCTGCATGCTGTCATGCTTCCTGTCATGATGAAAATGGACTAAACCTCTGAAACTGTAAGAAAGCCCTCATTAAATACTTTCCCTTTATAATCATTGCTGAGGTCACAGTGGCTCTACACAGCAACAGAGCACCAACTAAGACAAGCACCTTTTCCATAATACTTTGTATTCATTACCTCTTGCTGTGTAACACATTGCCTCAAATGTAACTAAAAAAGAGAAAAAAAAAGGATTCATTATCTGTTTCTGTCACTGAACTGTCTTTGCAAGGTACTTCTTTCCTGTTAAAGAATTTTTACATTAAAGATGTATTTGTATTATTTTAATTATACATATGTATCCGTGTGAGGATTTGTGAATGTTGAGTGCAGGGACCCACGGAAGCTAGAGGCATCCTAGCCTGGAGCTGGAATTAATAGTTGTGAACCTCGTGACAAGGGTTCTTGGAATCCATCTTGGGGCTTCTGGAAGAGTAGTAGTATGTGTTCTTAACCACAAGACCATCTCTCCAGACCCTATTAATTGCTTTTAAAACATGTATTGTGTGTGTACTGACTGAGCTACAACTCCAGGCCACTACATGCATTTTGTTTCATACTTGATGCAGTTTCAAAAGACTGCAGTGATTGCAGCACTGCTTCTAGCTGTCTGCTGGGAGGTGGAAGTGGCCAGGAACCCCAGTAATGTACTGACCTTTGCTGTCTGAAGCTGTTGTTGTTAGTGCCGGCAGTGACTTTCTTAGAGGGTCAGTTCACTGGTACATTTTAAAATATTCCTGTTGGCTTCTTTGCCTCAAGTTTTGCTCTTCAACCCTCTCAATTATTCTGCAAAGTGCCTGGATAAATCTATTATCATCTTAAATTAATTACAGTTAGTCTCTTGCAGCTGAGAACCTTGACTAATACTGAGAGCTACAATTATCTGCTCAAAGTCACTAAGGCAGCAAATCATGAAAATTTGCTTTAAACGTGTCTGTGTCTGATGCCGGGGCTAAAATTCTTCACCCTTCTCACCTTCAGACCCATACAAAGCTTTCCTTCCAAATACGTCTGGAGCCCCAGCTGCTGCCCCCACATGGTGTATCCTTGATTCTCTCTAATAGGTTAAACAAGAATCATGGAGTTTCTAATTTGCAAACACAAAATCTAGATTCTTGGGCGGGAATGGGCATTCCCAGGGGTGATAGCAGAGCTTACCCTAGAAGCTTTTTCAGAGGGTAAGTGCACTCATTGCTTTAAAAACCAGCTAGGTGACAAACAGCACCATTATAAAGGGCTGCAGAGTAGAGACATCATTAATTGGGAGAATCAGCAAAAGCACAGGAAGGTGGCATTGGTCCAGACTGTGAGAAACTATAGGAAACAATTTGCTTCAACAGACAAATAATGTTAGAAGACAAGAGGGCCAGAGATTTGTAGATGCCATGAAGGCTTATCAACAGCTGCAACATGTGGATCTTATTCTTTCCAATTGCAGCAAACTTAAAAAAAACATCCCTTAACGATGTGTATGTTGGATCCCAATGAAACTAAGGAGTTTGTGCCTGTGTCTTCTGTGAAATGATTTCTCTCTTTTTTTTCTTTTCTTTTCTTTACTATTTGTTTGTTTGTTTGTTTGTTTTTGAGACAGAGCTTCTCTTTGTAGCCCTGGCTGTCCTGGAATTTATTCTATAGTCCAGGTTAGCCTTGATCTAAACTCAGAGATCCACCTGTCTCTGCCTTAGAGTGCTGAGATTAAAGGTGTGTGCCATCACACCTGGCTTGATCTTTTAAGTAAATTGAACAAGTTTATTTATTTTTGTCTGTTTGCTTGTTTAATAAGGTATTTGCTATATAGTTCAGACTGGCCTTGAGTTTGTCTAAGACTCCAGAGTGTTTGGACTGCAGGATTCCACCACGACACCTAAACAATGTATTTTGTGTATAAATAGCATTTATCTTACAAAGACTTTTACTTACAAAGTGAAATAGGAACAGATACACTATGGAATAGCAGATTTGTTTCACAATAATGCCAGAGGAAAAGTCTTTAGATGCAACATTATACAGATAAAGCTTTAAGCTGGAAGATGGGTAAACGGTGGGGGTATTACTATGCTATTCTTTTGGATTTCTGAAAATATTTCATTGGAAAAAATCACAAAAGAAAGAGGAAGAGGTATTATATGGCATAGACAATTAGAATTGAACTCTAGAATGACATGGCCTTCGTTCATATTCTGTCTCTGTTTTTAATAACTTTGTGCCTCAGGCAAGGGCATAGTCTAAGTGGGAGAGATTCTGGCTGATCAAAGCACCACCATCTTGTGATAGCACTGTACCAACATATGGCCTCTGAAGATGATACAGGAGTAAAGAAAAGACAGGAGGGATGTGTGGGATGTTTTTAAGGGCTGGGCCCAGGAATGGATTACAACACTTCTGTTCATATTGTGCTGGTTAGAAGCCAGTCACACAGCATTAAACAAGATATAAAGGAGAAGAGAGAATATGTGTTTGGGAAGAAGAAGAAACAGATTTGATAGGCATATAACATGTTTTGTGCCATGATAATAACTTCACTTCCCTGTCTGCCAGTCTGCCCCTCTGTAGCATGGGGTTGATGATGGGCATATTTCCCTGGTTTACTATACGTATTAAATGAGTTAAAGTGAATGAAGAGCTCCCACAAAAGACATACCATATTGAAAGTATATGTCTTTTGTTCTTTGCTTTTATTTTTTTTTGAAAGAGGTTTTCACCTTACAGAAAAGGCTTGAACTCATGATCCTCTACTTCAGCTCCTGAGTGCTGGGATTACAGGTGTGTATCAACATACCTGGTCAATTATTGTTATTTGTGTATGAATTCTATGTAAAGGCGAAATTTTGATACATGAGGGAAATTAGGGATAGTCCAAGTATAGCGTTGGTGAGATGATAGTGTGTTTAAAGATTTATTATTTTAAATATGTATTTTTGTGTGTGCCCATGCATGCATGTATGTACATGTGTGTGGAGGTGCTCCTGGAGGCCACAAGGGGGCATCAGATCCCTTAGACCTGGAGCTGCCTGAGTGGGGTGCTGAAAATCAAACTCCAGTCCTCTTCAAGAGCAGCAAGTGTTCTTAACTGCCAAGCCATCCTTCCAGACCCGAGGCAGTGTTTTTAACAAAAGATGAGCTTCCAGAACAAACAGCGAAAGAGACAAGCACAGTGGATGCAGAGAACACCAAGTACACATGTGTGGAAGGGCGTCAGTGAGACAGCCAATGGTAGGTTGGAGACTGAGCAGGGAGGGCCATAATTTTCATCTGGAAATGACTGCTAGAATAAACCTTTGTGTTTCTTGTTTTCTTTAAAGCTGTGAGTGGCTCTGTAGGTATATTCTGGCCAACAAGCTATTATTTATGGGTCTCTGATACAATATTTAGGGAGTAGCCTTCAAAAAAACAAAGGAAGATACTGTCCTTTCTAGTGGGTGAAAGGCTGATGCAATGGCTGGAGCTGGAGCAACCATTTGGAATTATAATGTACCATTGATCCATGTGGGGAACCCCAGAGACTGAGGGGTTAATCCACTAGCCCTGGACTTCCTATGGCTACATTAATGTGAAATAAATATCTTGTTGAAGCCATTGTTGTTTTGACCGTTCAGTCACTTGCAGCTGAACACTTACTATAATTGACTTAAGAGATCTAGGAGATAACTGATGTACCAGGTGATGCTGAGAGCCTGAACTCAAAAAAGTGCAGGTGATCCCAAGGTTGGAAGACTGGATGACATTTGTCAGAAACAAGGAAGTCAGCAGAAGAACTGACTTGGGACAGATAATGAGATTTAATTTTAGATATGAGTGACTGGAGGCTTCTTTAAGACATCACCTGGATATTTAATGCCCAAATGGCAGATGCTTTCAGAGACAACTGCATAGGGAGGAACCTGGTCTTTCTTCAAATAATCCCCTTGTTACTTTTTGTGACTCTCCAGGGACATCTGTTTTTTATTTATTTTTATTTTTATGTATATTGGTGTTTTGCCTGTGTGTATTTCTGTGCACCATGTGTGTGCAGTTCCCAAGGAGGCCAGAAAAGGGCATCAGATATCTTAGAACTGGAGTTATTGACAGTTATTAACTGCCATGTAGGTGCTGGGAATTGACCCTAAGTCTTCTGAAAGAGCAACCATCCCCTCAGCCCTCCATGGACATATTGCTTCATGCAATGTCCATATTATTTTCATGTACTCTCACCACGGCTTTCTTACAAAGCCTTTTGCCCCACCCATGCCCCTGTGCATGAGAACACTTTGGCCCATGTGCAGCTGTGTTTGGAATGTCTCTGTTGTCTGCCACAGGGTGCTATATAGATGGTTGGTGTATCCTCTACTTTTGTATCTCACTTTATTGCTTCAGTCATGAAACAGTACAAGTTATGCTCACAATCATGCCAACATCTATAGATTTCCAGCATCTGAATCTAATTGGACTCATAAGCAAACTTTCCTGAATCACTACAGCACACATAGAGACTGAGTGACTATGTTGGACAGACTCTAAGATGACTCTTTAAAGTCCTTATCTGATACACCATTGAATAGTTGGTTTGTCGCTGGCTAACTCAAACTTGCTGCTAATCAGCAGCACACAGCTAAGATGATGGGAAGTCATTTCTGTGACTATGTTGCTTAAGATTTTTAAAGGACTTATTTTTTTATATTTACGCATGTATACATGTATCTGCATGTTTGTTTATGTTTACAGGGATGGGGTTGCGGGTTGGAGATGTTATTTGATAACCTGGAACTGGAGGTGTAGGCAGCCATACCTGATGTGGGTGCTGGGAACTGAACTTGGCTCTTCTGTAAGAGCGGCAAGTGATTTTTAAAAACATTTAATTTCTTGAGAATTTCATACGAGTACTGTGTTCACATCATTTCTAGTCTCCCTCTCTCCCCTCCAGCTCTTCCTGTGTCCCCCCACCTCTCAAAAAACCCTTCTTCTTTAAGCTCTTAGCCAATGTGTTATCTCTCTAATCCCATTTGAAATATAAGATTTTAACGTCCTACTAGCTGGTTCTGAGTACTTCTACTACTGCTTGCATATTTTGATAAAGCAAACAGCCAAGTTGAAAGGACTCACGTGGTAGGGAATTGAGGGTATCTCCTGTCCAATAACCAAGAGGGAGTCAGAATTCTCAGTCCAAAAGCCAATGAAGAATGAACATGCATCAGTAACCACCTGAGCTTGGAAATAAACTCTTCCTATGTTGATCTAATTAGATTCCAGTCCTGACTGACAATTTCGTTTATGAGGAACCTCAAAACAGAAGACCTAGCTAAGTCATATTCAGATTCCTGACCTACAAGTAAACTAGAGATAATAAATGGTTATTGGTTTCTGCTGCTAGGTTTACGATCATATAGCATGTACCCAAAGATAGCCTTCCTCCAGGCCCAAATCTCTATTACAGATATTAACTTATGTAACTATATGCCTTCAGGGACCAATAACTAGCCCACTAGTTCATCAATCATAGAGTTCTGACATACTATTTGCAGGTACAGCAAAGCCTGAACAAATACATGATTGGTGGTAGGTTTTTATGTGTTGCACAGCCCAGATTCATATAATGCTAGATTTACTCTCTGACTTCTTTCCTTATTTTGTCTAGCTGTGTTCAGTTCCTCTTAAGGTTGTCTTGGGATTCAAGGAAGGTCAGTTGTGAAGTCTCCAGATACCTCTTGAAGCCTCAATTTGTCTATTGCATTGACTACAACATATCTCCATTTTGACTTTCCAGCATCCAGGAAAGGACTTTCCTCTGAGTTTCTCATTCCCTTCTTCCTGTGAGCTCACTTTTTCTAATCTGAAGCTTTTTCTTAAATTTTCTATGCTTTTCCCCAAGTTGAATATCTATTATGATTAGTGCTTTAATTTTTCATATTCTATCCTCATTTAGAATAGTTACCCATGCTATAATGTCAGTGATCCTCAACTGGGAGTATGTGTACTTTTAAAATACTCTTTTAGCGACTTTCAGGACTGTTCAGATATATTAATTAAGATTTTAAATTACATTTTGATTTATTGACTTTGTGCGCATGCATACACATGGTGGTCAGAGAATAGCTTTCCTGAGTCACTACTCTCCTTGCACCATGTAGGTCCATGGGGACTGAACTCCAGTCATCAGGCTTGGTGGCAAGATGTCTTCGTGGACAGAGACATCTTACTGGCTTTTAATTTTTTTTTTTGGAGACAGGGTCTCACTATGTAGCTCTGACTGGCCTAGAATTCATTATGTAGTCCATACTTTTCTCAAATTCACAGTGATATGACTGCCTCTGCCTCCCAAGTGCTAGCATTAAACATATGAGGATTAGATATTAGTTTTATATATTAATGGGGTTCAATGTTGTATTTTAACATATGCATGAAGCATATACTGACAAAATCCAGAAAATGACCTTTAAATTTTAATCTTAGGTATAAGGTTCTCTTCTTGGGAAATATATTTATTTTACTGTGATTTTTTTAAAAATTAGATTTCTTCGTGTGTGCATGGGCATGTGTATTTGTATGTGTGGGATATGAGAGTGCCACAGGATATGTTCAATTTTTCTATCTCTGTCTAACAGTTGTGCCATTTTTCTTAATTTATCTCCAGAGTGAAAAAACAAGGTCCCATGATTTTTTTAAAAAACTGAGATAAGTCATTTTTTCACAAACATCTATATAATAATCACTGGTTACTCATCTGCTGTTGGTTAGTTACTAGGAATACAAAGATGATTAGGCATGGAGTTTCCCTTCAGGAAGCTCCATCAAGTGCAGGACACAGATAAATAAGCCAATACTAGTAATGGATATGTGATGAGTTCCTTAATAAAAATGTATAGAAAGGACTGTGGGAGAAAACTGGTGTGAATAAAAAAAAAATTCCCTGTGTGGGTAAGAAAACAAAACAAAAACAAAAGCAAAGTCTCACTCTATAGCCCTGGATGATCTAGAACTTGCTGTGTAGACCACACAAGCCTTAAACTCACAAAGACCTGCCTGCCTCTGCCTATCAACTGCTGGGATTAAATGTGTGTGCCACCATGCCCAGGTGGTAAGATAAACTGTATCTAGAAGGTAACCGTGGAGCTGAGCCTTGAAGCCTAAGTAAGATTTTTGTACATGGAGAAGGGCAGTAGAACATTATAAGTAGAAATAGCATAATATCATGTATGTCCAAGAAGATATTTTCTTTAAATAGAACTTAAAATGATTTTTAAAATTAATTTCAAGTGGTTTTATTATGGCGTCTTCTAAAGTTTCAGGGATACTTCAAATGATTAAATACACTATACAGTTTGAAGTAGCTAGTAAGTACATTTTTCAACCTTCGGATCAAGACATATGATCTGAAAAGTAAAATTATATAATTTTAGGAATACTAGAATGAAGTGTTTAAATTTGGATTTGTCTGAGAAAAATCAGGCCATCACATGGGTTCTGCAAAATATTAGTCTACAGATGCTATGTAGGGAAATTTATTCTTACAACCATTGACAACCTGAGAATGAAATAAGAGTGTTTGAAGGTTTCTTTGTGGATATGCTGGCTCATTTGGAAGCTGTGTCACAGGACTCCAGTCATTCCAGAATGTTTACATTTTCTAGCTCTATGTAATTGGAATGACACTTTAGGTAGTAACATACGTTGAGGGGATCACTTTGGAGAATCCTAGAGTGTCTCATGCAACAAAGGAGGAGTGAAATAAGGTTTGGTTTCTTCTTCCTTTTCTGTGATTGTACTAAAATACACAAGGCTAGATACTTCATAGAGAACAGAAGTTTGTTTAGATGACAATCTGGGGGATAAAAATCCATGAGTACATAGCTCATCTGTTTGGCCTCTGGTGAGGGTCTCTAACCTGCTTCACAGTATGGCAGATAGCGAAATGATGGCAGTACACACAAGAGGGCACATGATACGATGGGAAGCAAGAGATTCAAAAGCAAGATTTACTCTTTTAATAACTATCTACTCTAATAAGAACTATATAGGGCCTTTCAATACTACATTATTCCCTTCTGAGTGCAATGCCCGTAGTAGCCTATTTACCTTCCACTAGGCTCCAACTTCTCAAAGTTCTACCACCTCAACACCACCACACAAGAACCAAGTATCCAGTCCATGAACCTTTGGGGAGCAAACCCTATGCAAAATATGATACTGGACGATAGCAGTGGCATGTCCTTTCGGAGCAGGACTTACTAACTCTGAACCAAGAAAGAAGAAAAACAGGCTTGGCGGGCTTATTTCCTTCTAGCCAATTGTTGCCATACAGGAACTTGGCCCGGTGTTTCTAGATCCAATAAAGCCAGAATTATGAGATTATCTGACATTCCCTTAGCTTTCAACATTGGCAACTAAATCAAAATTTTAAAATGCCAAACACTTTAAGGGCCAAACAAAATGTGTCTACAGCTTCTGTTTCAAAGCGCTGCCACTTCCAACAGACTGATCTCTCTATTTTGCTCCATTCTAAGTTTACCCTTTCCTGGAGTGATATTTTGACTAACCAACCTAGAGTCATTCTCTACCTCAGTTATTATTGAAAGGCAGTTGTTTAACACAGGCCTGGATACTGGGAATGTCCATTTTTCTGTGTAAAAGGGATCATTTTGGGAGACTAACAATCATACCAGCATATGCTGAATTCTTAGGTACATGCTAAACACATACTGTTTCACAACAACCTAATGAAATACCCAGTTCCATTTTATAGGTGAGGGAAGAAGACTTGAATATTGTTTCTCTTCTTCATGTTGAAATTGAATTCCCATTGTGAGACATGAAGAGGGCCTTTAAGAAATTAAGACTGTGTCCATTTAAATGGATTAATTAATTCATACAACTAATGGGTTATGTGGTTCTCTTGAGAATGGGTATGCTGTTGTAGAAGTTTATTTTTAGTTATATGTAAAATAATTGTTTTATGCACTGTTGGGTGAGGAGCTGTCTAGGTGATTTGCATTGTTTGCAGGTATTGGTTTTCTGTGGGGGTTGTTTAATTGCTAGTGATCTGAATATTCTCTCAGTAGAATACTTGAGGAGTTTTGAAAGAATAAAAACACCTGCGCTTAGACGCTCAGGGTTCTACTGTCAGTATAGCTGTTGCCATAATGGTGGTTCCCTCTGCAGACGTCTAGCAGGGCTTCCACATATAAACATGCCTCTTTATCTCCTTACTGAGCCACTACAATAGGTTTACAAGAACAGTCTGCTATAGCCACAATCTGGGCTAGGTCTTTGTGTGATGCCCTGAGGTGCCACAGGACCCTGCCAACAAGGAGGTCGTGAGCACATGCATTACCTTTGCCTTGGATTTAATCTTTGAATCAAAATAAGCTTCTCTAAAGAATAGTTCCATTTTGTGGTTGTTATCAGCAATAGAATATCTAAGGCAAAGAGGTTAAGACACACAGTGGGCAATGGGAAACCTAGGCAGTGTGTTCTCTGATCCTGACCTCTTGCCCACTACTCATGGCATTCCTATGGCAAAGGTGGCTTTGAACCAGACAGCTGCTTCACTTGCTTGATTCAGCAGGCAGTTTCAGGAAGCATCTGCACAACAGTTAATGATAGGGAGCTCCCGGCCCTCTAGATTCGGACACGCAGGAAACTCGGTCTCAAGCTGGGAAAGCAGCTCGCCTGAGGTCATGGTGTGAATGGTAAGGAGCTAGGATCCCTTCATCTTCCCCCATTTTTCTAACACTACCTCCCATCTTCAACCAGTCAGTCAATATTGTTGCTCTCCACAACACCTCATTTATAGGTGGTCTGAGCCTTGCAAAAGTGTTCAACTTTTGCCTTTCTGTCTAGTCTATTGCCTGTAATCTACTTTTTTTCCCCTCCCAGATATGCCTGTTTATTTATGAAAGTCAGGGGTAGTCCCAGAATGTTTTCCAGAGCAGGAAACATACCATTTCCCATCTACATTGCTTTTCCTCTCTGCATTGATCTCCTTACTGGAGGAAAACCAGAAACTTCCCAGCATTGGCCAGTAGAACATAAATAGGAACTCACAGGCTAAAGTTTAGAGGACATTGTTCCCTGCCATTCTCGCCAGGCCTTGGGGTTATCTTTAGGTTTGAAAGCACATTCAGATTTCAGAAATGGGAAAGGGGGGTTTAGAAAAAAAGTATTGGATCCAGTCTTTACAACTGGTCTGAAACTTCAAATCTTATAGAGATATATCAAGCCCGTTGGTTCATTTAGTATACTTTAGGGAGCTATCCTTAGACATTGGGGCTTCTAATAGAAGGATATAGTTAAGAATGGGCAAAAGCAGAATTGGAGTTAGCACTTTTAAGCCACCCAGTATTGCCTGTCTTCTTTTAGCCTTTTCACAAAGTCCAATGGAACAGGTGTGCGCTGCTCATTGCCGCCGGTGCATGACATTTGAACCTTGCCCATTAAACTAGTGTTCTAAGCAGTGAACTTCCACACAGCTTCTATATCCTGAGTAATGGAGCAGAACGTACTTCAGGAAATCCAAGAATCCTCAGAAGTTGTATAAACATGTGTGAATATGCATTGACCTAGGAAGCATGGTCATAGATCTGATTGTGTAGTTAATGAGCCCATGTTCTTAAAAAAAATTACAAACCATTCTCATATAAGTTTTAAGGTGAACTAATAATTGTGCCGTTTCAGGAACATAGTTGATAGTAGGGATCTTCCATGTCCTTACAATGCATAAGAAGGATGGGAGGATGGTTCAGACAGTAATGTACTTGTAGGCCAGAATGAGAACCTGAGTTCTGTCCCCAGCATCCTTGTGAAAGCTGAGCTCTTCAACCTGTGTCTGCAATCCCAGCACTGGGGACACAGAGATGGAGCTCCCTGGCCAGGCTTTCTGGTCAGGCCATGTAGCTGAATTAGTGAACTCCAGGTTTTTGACAGATGACTTCTCAAAAAGCAAGATGGGACGTGACTGGAAAAGACATTCTGTATTGACCTGCGTCCTCCAGATGCACGTGCACACGTGTTCATGGAACCCTCCCCACAAACCCACATGGAACCCACAATCAAATCACAGAAAGCTGGCATAGATTGAAATGCAGGCTACGGCTTGAAGGAGAAGCACGAGAGAACTGTATCGGCAGAGGCAGCTGAGATGTCAGGAGGTCTGAGGGAAGACTGGAATCCGACCAAAACCAGACACGTGGAAATAACTCGAGCGAAGGAGCCAATCTGAATGTTCAGCAGAGCTCAGCTGAGTGAGGAAGCTGAGATCTGAGTGGCTGACGGCGGAAGCTTTCTTGAAGAAGAGTTCTGTTTAACTGTGATATTTCATAGCTGTTTGCAAGGCTGTTTAGCAATCAAAGTAAGGGAAACAGCTGCCACTTCCCCAATCGTATCAACAAAACAGATAGTGTGAGGCGTTAGGTGTAATGGTTGCAATTCAGCAGAGTTTCCAGGGTTATAATTATCAAATTCAGTGTCAGAGGCACTACCTCTGTATGTGTGCACGGTGCAAGTTCATTTTCAGTGTTTACACACATGCACATGTGCCTAAGTACACGACTACAGAGAGCGAGAAGAAACCGAGGGAAGACCTCAGAGAAGGAATCATGAAGAAGGAGGAAGAAAGTGAGATACAGACACCTGGTGGTGCCCTGGAGTCCTTTTGATCCATTTATACCAGCATACAACTTGTTAAAAGAAAATTTTTATTGAGTTCAAACATAAAAATAAAAGAAAAAGAGAAATAAAGAAAGCTGGACTGGCCAGGAACGTAGTCTGAAATGAAAGTTCAGAGATGTGACCCTGACTCAAATTTTTACAATCTATTTAAGCTTGAAAACCATAAACATTTTGTGCCAACATAAACAAAAGTTAGTCATAATTTTTAACCCGTCAGAAACTTAGTACCAATCATGGTCAGAGTCACCATAACCCAGAAACGACACATCTCAGTTCCCAAAACAAGTACCCAGCAATCTTTTTCTTTTTTCATTTTCCTGGGAATCTGAACTTTGTCTCTGTTTTAAAATGGATTTTGCAGTTTAAGATGGCATTGGTTCTGCCATTTCATACCATTTCAGTGGTAGGAGAGGATAAGACAAGAAAAGAGAGATAGATGATCAAGGAAAACAAAAGGCGAGAAGCTTTTTATTGTGAGTGCCAAGGGTTAAGCAACCTACCATATCTCACCACCTATATGAAATAGGTAATTTGTTTTGTTTTGTTGGATGTTTGTTTGTTTGTTTTGAGACAGAGTCTCACCACGTAGCCCTGGCTAGCCTGAAACTCACAGAAATCTGCCTGCCTCTGCCTCCCAAATGGTGGGATTAAATCTATGCATGACAGCCCATACTTGTAATCTCAGCACTAGGAAACGGGGGCAAGGAAAATCTTGAGTCAGAGGTTAGCCTGGGCTACATAGTGAGTCAATCCTACACTAGTTACATCTCAACAAATAAGTGAAGTAGGTCACAAACACATGTGAGCACACTGTTAATCACTCTTTACAGTGTACTGTTTTCTTCAATAATTCTCTTCCCTCTTCCCTTCTTCTTTCCTATTTTTCTTATTTATACATAAATTCTTCCATTGAAAGGTAAGCTCTATGAGGACAATGATAACATCTCATTTGGAACTTGTAGACGTTTGCTTGGGGTAAATAACAATGTGGTAAACAATGTACACAAACAGAGGTTTCTTTCTTGCGCATGTGACATGTTGGCTATGCAGTGATTATGGCTCAGGTCTATTTGTCTTTACTCTGGGACCTAGGTTTGCTGAGAGAAGAATCTGGGATATTGATGTTCTCATGGCAGTAAGAAGACAGACCACAGCAATCTGATCTATGCCTCTGAAAGCCTCTGCTTGGAAGTGACACCATCACTTTTACTCATATGTCAATGACCAACACAAGTCGTATGGCCAGACTTCAATTAAATAGAGTGAAATGGTATAATGTACCCCCAGAGCTGTGTGATGAAAAATTTAAATGTTAATGCAATCTGCTACACTGCTGCATTCTCAGCACCATGCATAATCGTTCTTGGAACAAAGTAGACCCTCCTATTAATGATGCCATGTGGTCCTTGGCTGTTGGGAAGCTTTTTTCTAATGTGTACTATGAGATTGGATGGAAGTACTTCTCCGTGGTTCATATTTCTGAGTTACAATTTCTGAGTCATTATGTATTATGGAACAAATATCTTTAGAAAACATTTCTCTTTTTATTTCTTTGTAGTATACAACACAAGCAAAAAACATACTCCTTTTTATGAAATGGTAGTATCAAGAAAAGTCTACTAGCTTCCTTTGAAAGAAATAGCTTTCTTTAAGCTCCTTCAACGTAAAAATCTCAAAATCACCATTAGATGGGGAAGTGCAGAGCTGGGTCAGCCTAAAGCAAGGGCTTTTGAGTTTTTCTAAACAATACGAGGAGGTGGAGATATTGTTACTCATTCACTTTATAATCCTGAGCAGTCTAAGAGAAACACTGAACTGTAAGGCATAAAATAAATGATACAGTCTTAACATGCTCAATGCTGTATTTCTCCTCCTCATCCTCCTCCTCGTCCTTGTCTTCCTCCCCTCCTCCTCCTCCTTCTTCCTCCTCCTCTTCCTCTTCCTCTTTTTCTTTTCTTCTTCTTCTTCTTCTTCTTCTTCTTCTTCTTCTTCTTCTTCTTCTTCTTCTTCTTCTTCTTCTTCTTCTTCTTCTCCTCCTCCTCCTCCTCCTCCTCCTCCTCCTCCTCCTCCTCCTCCTCCTCCTCCTCCTCCTCCTCCTCCTCCTCCTCCTCCTCCTCCTCCTCCTCCTCAGTGCTGGAGTAACCAGGGCTTTGCACATACTAGGCATGCACCCTAAAAGCAAACTATACCCCTAGCAGCCCCCAAATGAATTTCTGGTGCTTTTCCCCTCCCCCTAGGCTTGATCTATCTTCATGCTTTCCCATTTCACTACTGACGACTTTCCTTCACTTGCTCAAGCTACATACTTTCGTGTTTTCCTTGAATGTTTCCTCTGTCTCTGTTTCACTCATATTCCACCTCCAAATATCAGTACTCCTGGCGGTTCTATTTTCAAAATATATCCAAAAGTGGAAAAATTTAATCATCCCTATTGCTATCACCTTGGTCTAAACACATCATCATCTCTCAGTCAGATTACTGCATGATCTATTCTATCTGTCAGCTCTTGCTGTGATGTCATTTCCAAACAACCCCAAATGTCAATTGCTTACAATAAACATTTATTTTGCTTGTTCAATGGTCTGGGATCAGCTGGGACAGCTTTGCTTAAGGCTTGGAGTCAGTTTTTGTATTCTCTCTGTATATCTCCTCTGTGTAGGACCAGCAGACAGCTGGGGCATGTTCTTTTGGCAGATGGCAGGTGCACAAGAGGCCACACTAAGTCATACAAACATTTATGTGCTAGCATCATATTCACTGACATTCCAGCAAACACAAGTTACACGGCCGTGCTCAGCAGCAGTGTGGTAGCAAATGTGTTCTGCTTGCTCTGTAAGGGATTATCACAAAGCTGTGTCATAAGGGAATGTATATAAGATTCTGCAGCGGGAAGTGAAAACGCAAAGCATGTCCCCTACCTATTCTCCTTGTTCCTGTCCTTTTCACTCTTGAGTGAAATTCAACTTAACTCCATCCTACGCTGTTTCTGTGTCCTTGTCCCCATGTCACCATTCTTTTTCTTTTCTTTTTCTGATAGAGTCTGATTATGTAGCTCCCATGCTGGCCTGGAATTTGCTATGTGGTATAGGATGGCCTCAAACTTGTGATCCTGATGCCTCAGCCTCCAAACTGCTGCAATTACAAGTATGTGCCACGATGCCTGGGTGTAGACATAGGTTTCCTGTGTTCAGAATTTATTTATTTATTTATTTATTTATTTATTTATTTATTTATTTACTTGCATGCTTTTGAGACAGTGTCTCTTTACATAGCCTTGGCTGGCCTGGGGCTCTCTATGCCAACCCGGCTGGTTTCTGAACTCACCCAATCTGCCTGCCTTTATCTCCTGAGTACTGGGATTAAAGGTGTGTGCCACCATACCTGGCATTTTGTGTACACTTTTAAAAATTGGAATCCCTTAACTATACAATTTCTTTTATCTTTCATTCTCGTTTGCTGTGTCTTCGTGGTGCTTATCACTTAGTGTATTGTATATTTAACATATTAGTCTGTTTCCTTTCAGTATAATATAAGCTCTTTGAGGGCAAGCATTTTGATCTGATTTATTGACTTGCTGTATTCTGAGTTTCTACAACATTCAATAAATATTGACCGAATGAACAAGTTATTGGTGGCAGGAACAGGGCTAAGGTGAGAAAAAGCTATAGCAGTAGAGTATAACCATTATGCCAAAGCCCTACCATTCATAAGTAGAGGAGACAAAAAAAGCATTTCTGAGCGAGGGGAGATAAACAAGTCCCTCTGTATTTGCGGTTATTTGGGGTCTATAGGCAGTCGGTGATGTGAGGGTTCAGAACCAAACACATCTACTGTTCCCATCTGCCTGCATTTGCCTGCAGGGAAGCAGAGCCACGGCCATTATTCAGCTTTCCCAAATTCATTTATCTCTTCTCCTTCCTTCCTTCCTTCTTCTATTACACATCTGTAGCTATCAGTGACTAAAGGCAAGGGCTTGGCCAGGAGGGCTGGTTTTCCCTGAGAGAGTTTCAGTGTGTAACTTTGAAATAAATCCCCTATTAAGGAGCCCCCCAACACACGCACAGGGTCTGCCCTGTAAATTCCAGGGATCTAAGAAACCTAGCTGAGCTACTGAAATACTTAGCAGGATACAGGCCTGTGAATGGGTTTCAGTAACAGGTACATTTGCTTAATGATGACCAGAACATCTGACAGAAACTAGTTCAGGGAGGGAAGGTTACCTATGGCTCACATTCTCCAAAGATGAACACCATTAATTACATCTTTCAATATATCTGCACACATACAACTCCATTAATCAAATAATTGAATCTATATTTTTCCTTCTGAATTTAGTGTAGAATCACACTTTACTTTAAATAGTAAAATATGATGCCAAGCTCACTTGTAGGTCTGGGTTTAATAAGGCCTGAAAGTTTTCCCCTTCTTTATAAGACAGCTTCATGTAAGAAATCTGTTTACAATGAGAACACCTTACTGTAAGGAATCTTAACGCAGTTACATGGCAAGATGTCTTAGCTTGGGTTTCCATTGCTGTGATGAAATACCATGACCAAAAAGCGAGGAGGAAAGGGTTTATTTGGCTTCCACTTCCACATTGCTGTTATCACCAAAGGAAGTCAGGACAGGAACTCAAGCAGAGCAGGAACCTAGGAACATGGAGGAAGGTGCTGATACAGAGGCCATGGAGGAGTTCTGATTATTGGCTTGCTTCCCGTGGCTTGCTCAGTCTGCTCTCTTATAGGACCCAAGACCACCAGCCCAGAGATGGAACTGCTGATGATGGGCTGCACCTTTCCCCACCAATTACTAATTAAGAAAATACCTTACAGGGGGACCTTATGGGGACATTTTCTCTATTAAGGTTCCATCTTTTCAGAGAATTCTAGTTTGTGTGTCAAGTTGATATAAGACTAGCAGCACACAAGGCAATATGAAAGAGAATCAACTCAATAGTCAAGAGAACAGAGGCTAAATACAAACAGAGCTCCCCCTGTGTGCCCTAGTTAAGCCATCTCAACTATGCCGCAGTCCTCTGAGCTATCCCAGCCGAGGCTCTAGGCATTATAATGTCAATGTAACCCAGGGGTGCTACTGTGTTGGGGTTCTCAGCTTACAGAAGCATAAGCTAACAAAATGGTTGTGGCTTTGAGCCACTAAGATTGGGAGAAGTTCTATAACAACAGAAAACTTGAATAACAGAATATAGGTAGCATGAAGCAGTTTAGTATGGAAGCAAAGCTGTGAACCCCGGGTAAAGGCTGCCTGGATACCAGGCACATGGCCTTAGGCAAGTCTCTGGATCTCTCTATGCTTCATTTTTTTGTTGCCTTTAAAACAGAGTTAATATCTCCAATTAGAGTTATGATGTCTGTGTTCATGCACGTAAAATCCTTTCACCTTTCAGCAATGGTGCATAATAAGAGCTATGTAAATAGGTACAGTTGTGATGATGACAATAATGTGTAATTTCCATTATGTACCAATTACATCCACATTTCACTCACATTTACTTTATTCGATCCCTGGGACCCCTGAGGAACAAAACCACCCAAAATACCTGAGTAGGGGGAAAAAATTACTGCTTTCCTAGATACTAGTCTTTGTACAGAGAATGCACTCAGAATTTTTGGGTTCAATTAAAGGCCTCAAATCATTTCTGACTGGCAGAGGAAAGAGCTAGATTCTCCCCCCTCCTCCATCAAATTTCTCTGTGTATTTCCATTTTGCGTAGGCAAATGTTCAAGTTTGCATTCTTCAAGCATATATTCACAGGCTGTCATGGGAGCAGGGGAAAAAGACAACTTGGAAACTCACTGGGAGGCAGTGGAGGCCAGCTTAGTGAAGGGACCTCAGATAATCTATGAAGGCGATAATTCACTGGAAGAATCAAGGGCTGATGTTAGTAAATCACTACTTGCCAAGCTTTCCCAGGGGCCTGAAAAGTTCATGCGGCCTCTCCAAATTCTTACCGCTGCTAGAGGGCAATAGTATAGACCCTGGGAAGATTGGCTTCAATGAAAAATAAAGTAGCTAATAAGTATTTGCTCCTTCCTTGTCACTCTCATGGAAACGAAAGCTGCCAAGGATGAGGGGAGTGGGAGTTGAGTGTTCATCTGACTAATCTGTACATCAGCAGGATGCAGCCTGGGCCCAGGTAGTAGGAGGCAATGGGAGGAAAGAGCTAGGCCTTGCCACTGAACAATGATGTGCAAACAGGGCTTGGAGGGCACCCAGGGGAAGGAAAAGGGGATGCTGCCAGAATCAGAAGTCAAAAAGAGGGGAAAGGTCAGAGTAAAAGATGAAAGTACCAACATCCTTCCTTGGCCTTTCCTCATCTCTCACCACCTGTATTCACTTCCTGTCACACCAAGTCCTCTATCTCCCACTGCGCTTTCTTCTCGTTTACTCTCCAAAAATCAAAACAATAGCCCTTCTCTGCTGTGATGCTTTTCTATGTACTCAAGAGTATCATTTCCTTGAAGAGCTGAGCTCATTCTAATCAAAGCCCCTAATGCATGTACAAATGGGAGGAACAAGAAAGAGCTGCCCAAGGGATGGGAAGATGGCTTAGTTGCTAAAGTGTTTGCCACACAAGCTTACATAAAAAGCTGGCCATGATGGCACATGGCTATAATCCCAGCTGGATTGGAGGATCCCTCAGGCTTGCTGGCCAGCTAATCTAGACCCATCAGTGAGTTTCAGGTCAGTGAGAAGTTCGGCCTCAAAAGAAAAGGTTGAAATAGTCAGGCATAGTGGTACATGCCTTTACTCCCAGCAACTGATAGGCAGAGGCAAGAGAATATCTGTGAGTTTGAGACCAGCCATGGCTATATAGTGAGATCCCATCTTTAAACTAACTGTCCATGTTGACACACACATTTAATCCCAGCACTTGGAGGCAGAGGTAGGCAGATCTGGGTGAGTTCAGGCCACCCAGGGCCATACAATGACTCTGTCTCAATAAATAAATGAATAAACAATCACACCCCAACACATACATGTATACATACACACATATATGAGAGAGAGAGAGAGAGGAAGAGAGAGAGGAAGAGAGAGAGGAAGAGAAAGAGAGAGCCACTTGAGTGGGACTTGTGATGGGTAAAGTGGAAGAACCAGGAAAGTTCTAGAATCCAACTAGTGTCTGGAGAGGCAGGGCAGAGAGAAGTGGACAGGCTAGTCTGGGCAGCTTATTGGCTGCTGGAGAAACGCTGGTGCTTGCTTTCAGCACTAAAGGCCCCAGGGTGCTGGGAAGGGTCTGTAACTAATTAGTGACAGGTTTGTGGGGTGAGAATGTTGAAAGGCCTGTGCGGAGTGTGCTGAGAAATGGAAAAAAAAAACAAAACCACCCTCTCTCTAGGGAGCTACCAATTGCTGTGTCACTTGACGCTCTGTGCATTCCAACAGGGCCACTGTCTGTTGGGCATGTGATGTTGCGACAAGCAAAAAATAGCCTCTGGTAGCTGCAAGAGGCTCTGTTTATAGAGTTCCGGCCTTCACACCACCTGTGAGTTACACATATCCAAGCAGTCCTTTCAGAAAAAAAAATGAACTCACTCTCTGTGAAGAGCCCACGGGTTAGAAAAGGTGGACGGCTCTTTGGGGCTCTTTCTCTTTTGCAGTGGCGCCTTTCATCTTTCTGCCTGTCCATAAGACCAAGCATGCTACCTACCAGGCCCTGTCCTTCCTGGATTTTGTCCTTGGGTTCTGAGTGCTTCTCCATACCCTCCCCTCAGCAAAGCCAATCTCCTTCACTTTCTCTTTAAATTTAAACAAAAAAAAACGTTACTTAATTTTCTTTCTTCAGATCTCAGTAGGCAGCCCAATCTAGCCTGGAGCCTACTTAGTAGCATGGGCTGACCATGCAGTCTTGATCCTCCTGCCTCAGTTTGCTGAATACTAGGATTATTGGTGGCTTTTTTTTTTTTTTTTGCTAGAGGTCAGCTAAGGATCCTAAGCTGTTTTCAGAAATGCAAACGCCTTCCAAAATGCTGCCCGTGCAGACCGTGGTGTTCTTGGAAGCTAGCATGACAGAGTAACAGCTTCCCCTTCCCACCTAGTGTTTTGGCTGTTTGACTTGATTTTTTTCATTTGTTTTGAGACAGGGTCTCTCATACAACACTGGCCTTAAATTTGATATAGCCAAGGATGGCTTTGAACTCCCATCTCCCCTTCGGAGAGTGCTGAGATTAACAGGTGTGCACCATCACATTTGGTTTAATGCAGGATTCAGGATTGATCCTGGGGCTTCATGCACACTAGGCCAAGCAGTCTACCACCTGAGCTCTAGCTACAGCCTGATTGGTCACCGAGTTCTTTAACCAAGGAAATGATTGGTAGTGTGACTCTCAGGCAAGCAGGTCACAAGGTAGCTATTTTTGAGGCATGGGGGTTTTCATCTGGAAAGTTGTCCGAGCGATCTGGGCTAGCAGCTATAATCCCTGCTTATGTCTAAGACTAGCCCTTAGACCAGGGGTTAGAGATTCAAAAACAGTCTTGGGGCTCAGACAGCCAGGTGATCAACTGAAATAAATAAATCTAGTAGGTAGATGGCCTGATCTTGTTAGCAAACTGTAGAGTGTATGCCTATCTTTACTATGAAATAGTGTGAAGAAGGAGGTAATAAACTGTCACGGAAAGCTTTGCCACAGTGCTGGGCAGATAAGAAGGAGTAATGAGGCAGAGGTGAATCTGAGAGTGAATGTATGCTCTGTTCAAATGGGGAGCTTATGATACAGCCCCAGCCCAGCATTGCTACATATTAGACTGTGTAATGAGAGATGTCAGGGCTTTCAAATTTTCAAGAGAACCCAAAGAGCCGATGCTTGTTAATGTAAAATTCTCCTTACTGTTCAATGTTATCATCAGTTAACTGGAAAATGGGATATAAATATTAAGCACGAAAGCAAAGCCCATCGCTGGGGTGCACTGGGCTGTGGGTAGTTTCTGCTGGAGGGCATCGGAATGTGTAATTCATCATTAAATCAGCCCAGGATTGTTCTTTAACATTTATGGTCAATCTATATACATAAATATGTATGCGGGGAAAGAGACAGACATTGTACAGATTTATATGGAACAGGGTGATATTTCAGTACATATTAAAAATAAGTAATGATCAGATCAGTGCAATCAGCACACCCATAACCTCAGATTTTTATCATTTATTTGTGTTGGGAACACCAAAAATCCTCTCTCCTAGCCATTTTTATGTATCCAGTTAATTGTTGTCACCTGTGATAACAGTACTATGTATGGAGCACTAGAAGTTATTCTTCCTATCCAACTGCACCCCTATACTTATGAGCCATCTTCTTTCTAATACTCATCTTCCTACCATTAAGCTCATGGTATTTCCCTCTATCCTCTCAAGCTCAATTTTAGATGCCAATATGAGAGATCATGGTATGTGTGCCCTTTTAAACTTACTTTATAATAATATCTCTATGGTCCATCCATATTATCAGCATGTCTATGAGCCCAGAATATTTAAACTTAGGCATTTTTTCCTAGTCAATGATTTTATGCCCATGAATAGAAGAAGGAGGGGATCAGATCTCCAGCTGGTGACAACTTTATCTCTTTTTAAAATCTAATAGAATGTGTTTGGGTAAGGGAATGAGTTTGAGTGGAAGAATTCTGAGACATAGCTAGTAAGTAAATCCAGTCACTAATTACCCCCGGAAGGACTGCCTACTCTATAGCTTAGGTATGGATATTTTAAAGTCTATGTCTTGTTTTTGGAGAGATAGATCAGTGGTTAGGAGCACCAGCTCTCTTCCAGAGGATGTGCTTCAATTCCCAACACCCACATGGTGACTCCTAGCTATCTGTAACTTCAGTTCCAGGGGATTCGACACCCTCTTCTGGTCTCTGCAGGTACTTCATGCACATGATGCATACACATACAAACAGACAAAACACTGATAGACATAAAACCCAAATAAATTAATTATTAATAAAAATAAAGTCTACTGCATAATTTTTCAATAAAGAGGCAACAACAACAACAATAAAGAACCAGAGTGAAGAAAACTTAAAGTCTATGTTTTGTTGTTTGTTTTTGAGACAATCTCTCTATGAAGCCTTGACTGGCCTGAAACTATATAGTCTAGGCTGAGTTTGAACTCACAGAGATCTACTTGTCTCTGTCTCCCAAGTGCTAGGACTAAAGCCATGCAACACCGTGCCTTTATGTGTTATGTCTTCTGATGCTAAATATGTCCCTGGATGTTGACTGCCATTCACCTATATTAGAGTATGTGCAGAAATTACTGATCTCCAGGACTTAACAGATGATGCACCTATCAGTTACAAAAGCAAATCTTCACAGAAGTAACTCAACACCCATCCCAAATTCAATGCTCTTAGGAATCTCTGGCAGGATAGAGAATCAACATCATCTCTAATTACTAGAAGTAGAAAAGGGGAATTAGCTTGGTAGGTATGTAAGCACTCTCTTTTTGTCTAAAACCTTCTCAAGTGATTCATAAATACCAATAGTTTCCATATATCAAAATTATTTTCTTTTGCCGTTTACTTCCTTTCTCCTTGTTACCGCTTTCATCTTTAAATAATTATGTAAATCACAGCTGGCAGGAGGATCACTAGTCGAGTGCTATTCTAGGTTATATAGAAACACCCTGCCTCAACACAGTCCTAAAAGCTCCACAACTATATATTGAATGCCTTCTGTGTGCCGAACACTGTGCTGGTCAGTCATCATAAAACAACAAGCAAGACACATGCCACCACTACTGTCCTCTGCAGCTAAAGGAAGATTGATCAGATTCAGGAAAGAAATTCCTGAAATACAATCTGTGACCTGGAACAATGGATGCTTTTCAATATGTATGCATGGAGATGTCACCGTACTTTGAGCGATAGCACAAGATTGTGCTTGTTTGTTTATTTTTGTTTGTTTATTTTGTTTTGTTTTGTTTTTTGAGACAGGTTTCTCTGTTGTAACTCTGGCTATCCTGGAACTCACTCTGTAGACCAGGCTGGCCTTGAACTCACAGAGATCCACCTGCCTCTGCCTCCCAAATGCTGTGCGCCACTGCCACCCGGCTTTGTTTGTTTGTTTTGAGACAGGGTTTCACTACGTAGCTTTGGCTAGCTTGGAACTCACTATGTAAACCAAGCTAGCCTCCAATTCACAGAGGTCCACTACCCTAATGTTGGGATTAGAGTTATGCACCACCAAATCCTGCAATAGGCGGCTTTGTAAGAAAAAATATGAGCTGGAGAGATGGCTTAGCTGATAAGAGCACATACTTTTCTTATAGAGGACCCAAATTCAATTTCTAGTATCCATGTCGTAACTGTGGCTCATATGTGTCTGTCACTCCAGCTCCAGGGGAATCTGATGCCTTTGGCCTCTGTGCACACTGACATTCACATGCACACAAGTCACACATACACATACAAATAATTAAAAATAAAGTAAAACCTTTTTAAAAGAGAAAAAATTTAGTGGGGCTTAGAATCGAAGAATCTTGTATTTGACTTGATTTGCTACCTGTGAGTCTTTGGACAACTTTCTAATATGTCTTTATGCTTTAGTTTTCTCATTTGTACAAAATGGGGATAACAGTAGTACCTACTATGTAGAGTCCTTAGCAGAGAAATTGGTGTATAGTCCTCGGAAACACCAGATTCTGCTCTTAGAAGACTTGAGTTCAATTCCCAGCACCCACATGGTGGCTCACAACTGTCCATAACTCCAGTTTAATGCCCTCTTCTGACTCCTGTAGACTCCAGTTTGCAAGTGATACACATATATACACCCAGGTGCACACACATACACAACAAATGACTATATATATATATATATATATATATATACACATATATATATATGTATATATATATATTTTTTTTTACAAAGTATAACATCAGATTCCCTCCCTTATTTCACCTGTCTAATCGGAAAGTAATACCACTAGATTTCCATTTGGGATATGCACTTATAAACTCATTTTTCTTGGTGAAGATGGGCAGTTCAAATTCACCCAGTTTTGTTAATTTCTCTTTGCAGACCTTTATACTGGCTATAGCTGCATTTATCAACAATTCTGGAATCCAGTGGTCGGTCAGAGCCAACTTGCACCAGCTTACAAGAGCTCATTAGCCACATATTTTTCTGTGTTGGAGATAGCATGTTTTTAGCTTGAAATTAGCTATAATGGGGATATTTACACCACAGAAATTGACAAATGTTACAAATCAGAGCTTTTCAACGACCCCCAAGAGCTGGTTGATACACATTGACCAGTATACTATTACCTCGGCTTATATGGACCAGGAAACTAAGTCTCTTGGTGCATTCCCTATTTGGGGGATGACTTTAGGGTAAATAAGGATGAGCCTGAACTCCAAAATTTAATAGACACACTTATTTTAAAGTTCATATACATGCAGACTTGGTACAGTATTCTTTGTTTAAATATTATTTTGAAAATAAAATATTTATACAATATATTTTACACATTTCCCCTCTTCCAATTCCTGCCAACCCCCCCAACTTTATATTCTTTTCTTTTTCATTAAAGCAAACAAGCAAAAACAACAAAAGAAACACACACACACACACACACACACACACATACACACACACCACAAAAGGCAAAAATCAAAATAAACCGAAAAGACAATAAAATGCAAAATGAGGCAAAAAGTCTAGAAAATACCATTAGATTTGTTTTGTTTTGGCCTACTACTTCTGGGCATGGGGCCTGCCCTGAGGTGTGGTTAATATACCCAGTGAGACGCCACTGGAGAAAACAGATTTTATCCTTTGCCAGTGGATATCAGGTGCAGAGAGCTTTTTGATTGGGGTGGGAGCCTGTCCACCTCCCCCTTGGTGCAATATTGTTACAGCTTATCTCCTCCTGGTCCCTGTTCGGCCCTTATCCTTATGAGTGTGCATTCAATCTACATTTCATTCATCATTTACTGTTCACCAGCTTCTTATCTCAAAATATGCCAACTCCCTGGCTTTATGGAGCTTACACTTCAGTGGGTGACACGTGTATAAACAGGGTAAATGATTAAACATATAATAAGCTCAGCAAAATAAAGCAGGAAAAAAGATATAAGGAACATTTTGAGGCAGCAAGGTTAGGAAAGTTCACTGGAAAGTGATCATTGCTTAAAGATATAAGAGGGTAAACAAATTAATACTAATGGTTCATCCACAGCTCTCTAAGCAAAGAGATACATGATTCTCCACACTAGGCTTATGCATTGATCAATTTATACATCCAGCCATAACTTATTGATTGAATGCCTCAAACCAGCATTGTAGTCACTGTGGGATGAAATAATTGTCAATGCTTACTGTTTTCTTACTATGCACAGAGCCTTGTTACAAGCATTTTCCATGCACCCATTCATTTACTCAAAACAACCTCCAGAGGCAGGTTCCAGCTTATATCTCCATTTTACAGATAAGGAGATTGAGGCACAGGCACAAAGATGATCAAGATATGTTACATATCTTCAAAAGTCTCTCAGTCTAATGAAGAAAATAAATGTATAATTATAATACAGCCCTCAGAAAGCTCCCAGGCTGATGACAAATCTAAATATATAAGTAATTATAATACAGCATGGCACAAGGAAAAATGCTTCTGTGTTCCAGTATAAGAATTGGTCATGGCAGCCAATGATTTCTCCAAGGAAGCCATTGCTTTGCAGCAAGTAAATAGAAAGAAGCAGTTTGCTATCCAATTCATTGTAATACATGCAAACAATGTCATCCACTACATCTTACAGTAACCTCTTTAAAAATTAATTCTCTGGAAGATATTCATCTCAAATCCCAGGAAAAGAGAACCCCAGAGCTTCATTTACAGAGGACGGAATATTTTTAATGCTATGGGCACTATTAATTCTGTAACCAATCCAGATTCTATCCTTGCCTTAGCTACAGACAGCTTGGAAATCAATTTGTGGTCTGCGTCTCTAGGAATGGAAAATTCATTTGGCAGACATTGTTTTCTAGGTGAAGCTCTAGGTGACATTTTGTTTCTTTTCTTAACTCTGCTCTACCTTCCTTTCTTTTTTCCTTCCTTCCTTCCTTCTTTTCTCTCTCTTTCTTTCTTCCTTTCTTCCCTCTTAGCTTCCTCCCTCCATCCCTCCCTTCCCTCTTTCATTTTTCTATTGTTGGGGATTGAACTCTGTACATGCTGAGCAAAACCTCTAACAATGAGCTACACTCACAACACTGATTTTCTTTGGCCATGATTTTATAATTATTTGTATTTTACAAGCCACCTCAAATATTTCTAAGAGTAAAGTCTGCCATAAAATTTAGATTGCTATGGTCATTACTTATCTATGGTTTAACTTCCAGTACTTTCATTAGCCTGAAAATACAATGCAACATAGTAAAACATTGAGATGGGGGGAAACAGATTGCAGGGAAGAGGAAGCTGACATTTTTATTTTGAAAAAAATGAAAGGGAGTCCCCATATTCTGTGCTTAAGTGAAATCTCTCTTTCTGCGGTTTGGGGGCATATGTCTATCATCCTGTTCTTTCTTCTTCCTCCATCTCCCTCTTCTTTGTATTCATTACTCGTATTCCTACTAGCTTTCAGTTATTTAACGTTTTTTTTAATTTTAAATTGTGTATACATGTGCATGTGAGAGCAGGTGGCCATGGAGACCAGAAGAGGCTACCGGATCTACCGGAGCTGGGGTTATAGGTAGTGAGTAGCCGACATGGGTGCTGGGAAGTGAACTCTGGTCTTTGGCAACAGTAGTAAACTCTCTTAACCACTGAGCCATTATTCTAGCCTCTAGCTTTCATTCTTATATGATTACAAGGCTAGGCACTGTGCTGAGATTTTAACTGTACTTAAGGGTATCCACCTCATAGGCTTGTGAAGATTATTACTTCCATTTCATAGATAAAAAATAATGAACTTCTGAGAGGTTAAGTAACTTGCCAAGGTCACATGATTAGTAGGTCATGGAGTTAACTCTGAACCCAGGGTATCGACAATAATGATAGTTATTTTATGAGTGTCAAGGATTCACTGTGCCTCATTAATTACATCTTCCACAACAACATTGTTAGACAAATATTATTCCCATTTTATAAATAAATCGAAGTACTGAATGACCACACAACTTTTCCAAAATCATATAGTTTACATGTAGTGTAGCTCTCCATTTTAATTTTGGCTAGTGCTGTTGTTTTGATGGGAAGATTTACAAAGTTCATATTTAAATCCTGGGTGATATAGCTTAAATGCTGCAGGCCAGTAGATCAGCCCGGTAAATAGTAGCTGTTGTTTTTAATCAGGTCACCTCTTCATAATGAGTCTTGTGAAGAAATATATGCAATTCTCCAAAGTTGACATCCCCTCCCTGTACAGCTGTTTCTGAGGCATTAGCCTGTTACCAGATTAGAAGCTAGAACTCTTCTTTCCAGAACCTTCTTACCATTCTTTTGATCCTGCCCCTCATTTAAAACTCCCTCCTCCCCATACTCCAGTACCACAGAACAAACTGGACAAGTGTGAGAGGGCATGCAGAGGGACATTAGGCCTAACTGGCTACCAAAGAAGCCCAAAGAGCTAGAGATGAATGAATCTGGGCTTGACAGATCTGTTTCCACAAAGCATCATTCTAAAATGCCATTGCCTGTTGAAGCCTCTCAGCCCGGCTCCTGATTCATGGGAGATAAGATCTGAGTTGCAAGTTAGTCACCGAACTGTCATACAAAGCATTAATCTTGTGAGGTTCCCCCACCTACTCCCACCTCTGACAGTGCAGGTTAATCAGACAGAATTACAGCTCTGAGTTGGTTGTGATCTTGAGATTCACGCCATCTGAGCTGCTCAAGCTTCTCTGTCAGTGGTTGGAGTTTCTCTTTTCTCGGAAGCCGAGGCCACCTTTTCTCATTTCTGTTCTGCATAAATTTCTTCAAGAAGCTTTGAATCTATGTTAACAAAAGCAGCTCATTTGTATCACTCACAAGTAGCATCTGCATATACAGGGCAGGGTGGCAAAAGGGATCAGAACAGGGGCAGTGGTTGGGAAAAACAAGGTGTGTATAACTGTAGGGCAGATGTCACTCTGCACAGGCCTGGTTGCTGTTCATGCAGAAATGTTGCCGTTCATGCTTGATTTCTTTGTCCTTCAGTTCGAGTTTCTACCAGAATGAGAAACATCCTCTGGACAAGCACAGAAAATGAGTTTGACATTTCACACGTATGAGTAACTAAACACAATGCTAAACACTAAACACAATCTCTTATAACTTACTATTTTCAATTAATCATTCAATCAATCATTCACAGGAGTCAAAATTTAAGACTGTTAAATCAGTCAGTGGTGGTTTGCGCCTTTAATCCCAGCACATAGGAGGCAGAGGCAGGCAGATCTCTGTGAGTTCGAGGCCAGCCTGGTCTACAGAGTGACTTCCGGGACAGCCAGTGTTACATAAAACAGAGAAACCCTGTCTTGAACATCCCCACTTCCAAATAAAATTACAATTGTTTAAAGAACTACATCAAGAACTCTCTCTTATCCTGCCTTGAGCTACCCTATTCTTTGTCTAATTTCCCAATAATTAACTAGCTTCGGTAACTTCAACTTTGAGAAATGATATTACTGTGCGAAACTGGCTGGACTTGATCTTCCTGCTTTTGCTTCTTTACTCACTTGTTTGTTCATTTCCTTTTAAAGAGGTGGGGGTCTCTTGGTATGTAGCTCAGGTTGGCCTTGAACTCACAACCCTCTTGCTCAGCCTTCCAAGTGCTGCAATTTCTATCATACAACACAGTATCATAACATACCCAGCTAAAGCTGGGAAGTTTGGGGGAAGAGAATAATATGTCTACTTAGTTCTAATTAACACTTATGACTGTGATTGAGTACTTTTTTGTAAGTTTAAGATTCTCCCTCAAAGTTGAGTTTGGTTGGACAAAGAGTCTCTTATATCTTATTAGTGTAATGTACATTGGACTATAATGGAGTACTAGAATATGAGAACCCAATATTGAGAAAGAATAAGAAGCCAGGATGGATAAAAGGGCAAAGAGTACCTCTAGCAGTACTTTTGGGGGTTGAGGGGATAGTTCCTGACTTCTGTCATGATTTTAAAAAGTATTTTGTTTGTTTTTTAAGACAGGGTTTCTCTGTTGTAACTGCTGTCTTGGAACTCAGTAGACCAGGCTTGAATTCACAGAGATCTGCCTGCTGGGATTAAAGGTGTGTGTCACTACTGCCTGGGTTTTTTGTTTGTCTGGTTTTTATTTTGAGACAGGCTCTCACTATCTAGACCAGGATGATCCAAACTCACAGAGATATCCCTGCCTCTGTCTTCTGAGTTCTGTGATTAAATGTGTGTACTACCATGTCCAGCAATTTTTGTTTTGTTTTGTTTTTTGCTTGCTTGTTTTTTGAGACAGGGTTTCTCTGTGGTAAGTCTGGTTGCCCTGGAACTCACCCTGCAAGCCAGGCTCACCTTGAACTCACAGAGATCCACCTGCCTCTGCTTCCTTAGTGCTGGGATTAAAGGCAAGTGCTACTACCGCCCAGCTTCCCAGCAACTTTTTTTTTTAAACATTTACTTATTTGTGTGGGTCTGTTGCATGCTCCAGCTCATGGAGTTGGTTCTCTACTTCTACTATGTGGGTCCTGGGAAATGTACCCAGGTCGTCAAGCTTGGCAGAAAATGCCTTTACTTGTGGGACTATCTTGACTGGCCCGCAACTGTTATCTTGAAATAACAATTTATTATCCCATTCAGTATCTAAATGTCAGGAATACAGAAGTGGCTTATCTGATTAGTTCTAGCTCAGGTTACAATTAAACTGCTGGCTGGGGCAGTCCTGTCAACATCCTGTTAGGGTTGGATGATCCAGCTGTACCTTCCCACACACACTTATTGCTGTGACTCAGTCCTTGGTATTACCGGGAATACATAGCTGCAAGAATGGCTGACATTCACTAAATATTGTTTAAATACAAGATACAATCACTTTACCTACAAACTGAAACATTATAAAAATGGTTGCGAGTGTGTGTTATTAGGGATTGAATCCAAAATGTAGTGTATACTAGGCAACCATTGTATTACTGAGCTACATACCAATTTTATTGTCCTGTGGAGTGAGCTCATTTTTTTTTTCAGAGAGGAAGGAGCCAAGGGTTGAGTGGACGTCTAATGAGGCTAGTACCAAGCTTGTTATGTAGCTGAGATTGGCCTTGAATCCCTGATACTTCAGCCTCTGCTTCCTGAGTGCTGGAATTACAGATGTGGGCCACTATGCCCAGCTTAAACTGATTATTTTTCTGTTTTCAGAAAACTCAGGCTTTAGTGTAAAAAAGACAGGAAATTGAAAAGCAGGAAGAAATGAGATCCATTTAAAAGCTGTTACAAAATAGCCAGACATAATATCATATATCTCTATTCCAGCACTTAGGAGGCCAAGGTAGGTAGATTTTGAGCTCAAGGCTAGCTGTGACTATACAGTGAAATCCCATTTCAAAGGCCAACACACACAGATGACAGTGGTCTAGATCGGGGTGATGATAGTGAGGACAGCTTATCTTCTAGAACTAGAAATATGTATATATCATTGATTTGTGTGAAGTGAGAGAGGCAGATGAAAAGGAATACGGGTTTTATTTGTGCAGGTGGAGTAGGGAGGGTTCAGTGAATTGGGACTATGTAGAGTTCTAGATGTTGCTACGCAGTTCTAAGGGCTAAAGATTTTGCAGTCATTGGCATATGGTTCAGTGAGAGCAAGCATGTGAAAGAGATTGTGCAGGGAGAGTGTGTTGTAGGAGAATGGAAGTCTTCCTGGGAAAAAGTCTCAAGGATCAGCTGCACTTAATAGAGAGCTGTAGGATAAAGTACTTACCAAGGAGTGGGCAGAGGGAAGAGCAAACCTGCCAGGGGTGTAAGCCAATAAGCCTTGAAGGAGAGAGAGTAAGGCTCAACAGTTCCAACGATGACAGATAAGGTCACAGAGGATAAGGGCTGAAGGAAGCCCATTGAAATTACCAACAAGGAGCTCACTGGTGATCTTCCTGGAATCGGGAGAGGGCATTCCTGACTCAGCCTCCTTCTCTAGACTAGGGTAGCTTCACGAGAATTATGGGCCTCTACCTTCACAAATAAAAGCTCAGCTTCTGGGCTGGGAGACAATCATACGTTACAGCTGCCAACAGTGAGTGAACACTCTTTTGGTATGAATGTGACCTGTCCTCTCCCAAAGTCAAACTGAAATTTGGCCACCAGTATAACAGGGTGAAAGGTTGTGGGACCCATATGAGAGTTGTTTGGGTCATAGGAGCTCCAGTCTTCTAGGGGTTAATGTTTGTTTCCCTGAACTGGGTTAATTTTCATGGAAGTGAATTCTTAATCCCATGGGACGGGATTCGATTCCCTAAAAGCAGTTTACTGTTAAGCAACATTTGCCCTTCTGGGTTTTCACCACAGGAGGGAGCAGTTCCAGGTTCTCACTGGACTCTACTGCTGCAGTCTTAGACCTGCAGCCTCCAGGACTAGGAGCTAAATTAAACGCCTTCCATTTACAAATCATCCAGTTTCCACCTTTCTGCTATGGCAGCATTCTGCTAAAACAAGTGCTAAGTACTTTGCATTTAAAAGCTGTTACATTTGGGGCTGAAGAGATGACTCAGCCATTATGAATGGGTACTGCTCTTGTAGAGAATGCAAGTTGGGTTCCCAGAACCTATGCCAGGTGATTCTGGAACTCCAATGCCTCTGGCTCCACTGGCACCTAGACTCATGTGTACATAACCACACAGAGATAGAGACATATACACACAATTAAAAATAGTAACAACAAACCTTTAAAACAGAAAAAAGCTGTTACATCAAACTTTACATATGCCAAGTTATTTGTTATGCTTATAGATAGATAACCTAATCGCCTCCATCAGAGTAAAGTCCCAGGCCAAGCTGACATAGGCTCAGTCAAGGAAGAAGTTAACCAAGATCCCCCAGTCACTGAGAAACTTCAGCTTGGTTTCAGGCAAAGCCCTTCTCTTTAATGAAGGAGGTTATTGGGGTGAGATTGTCTGCATCAAGGAATCGCAGCCATGTCTTAACATATTCTTTGGGGCATCATGATTCTTTGCTCCAGTGGGCCATGCAATGTGATGCTCACTAAGCACTGGGAGACACCTAACATAGCCTTATGTTGCTCTCTTTGTGTACAGAGGAAGCTCTCAGTACCTCAGAAAAGTGATTTAAAGATGCTCTGAGCACCCTTAGGTTAGGAAACAGTGGGGCCAGCTTGCCACTTTAGATAGTAAAGCAGTGAAGTGACTTCCTTTACTCTAGCTCTTCTATTAAGCACCCCATGCTGTATGTGAGGGAGAGTGCACATCTGCTTAGAGTCCCTGCTGTCTTCAGTCTCCCTCCTCTGGCACACAGACTATTACTCCATCTAAAGGTGTATGTGAGCAACTGGTCTCTTCCATTAGATTTGGGTTTTCTCTTTTTTCGTGGTGCTGGGACTTGAAGTTAGGGCCTCACACAAGCTAGCTAAATATCCTACTATTGATTTATAGTCTTAACTCAGCCACAGACTGCGGATTTCTCAATGGCAGGGAGATAATTTTGTTCCCGTGGTTCTTCCCGCAGCTTTTCAGTTACTTGCAGTGCTAGGTACCTGTAAAAGTATTTGTTGAACTGATGAATAAAGGGAGGAATGGATTTTCCCCATGTGTAACCAGTATTCTAGCCCTAACTCTTCTGTATATTCATAGTCAGCTTAACTTCCCCAGCCAGAAGAGCATCTGTTGCTTTTTTGAAGGCATGATTAACAAATAATGAGTGTGGGAGGGCTAGATCAAGTTGATTCAGTTCAGCAGGTGTTTGGAAGTCTGCCACCAACCCAGTCCTGTGCCATGTGTCCTCTCAGAAAGGACAGAAGCCTAAGCAATTCAAATGTTTTTAAAATGCATATTTCAAACATACATACAAAATGTATCAACAGTCAAAAGACAGACACCATGGTGACATGACTTTACTTCAAAAGCAAGACATAAGCAGTATTCACAGGCTCTGGTTGCCAAGAACCTTTTTTTTTTTTTTTTAAAAGGAATTGGTATAAAAATGTTTTTGAGACGTTTGTTGAGGCAGCTCTGGTTAGCCTAGAATTCAATATACAGACAGGCTGGCCTCGAACTCACAGAGATCCACCTGCCTCTACTTCCTGAGTGATGAGTTTAAAGACATGCATTAAAAAGTCCAGTTCACATAAAAAAGTCTTTTGGGACCACAGCAAGCTTAACCAAAATTTCCCTGAGGCTGTGTCATGTAGTGTTCATATATCCATCATGTAATAGAGAACAAATCATTTCACAAGAAATATAAACATCTGATATTGAAGTGTTGTCCCTGATCTGACTTGGTATGTTTGGTGTAGGTTTGTACTGGATTTCTGAAATCCAAACAATTCTGAATTCCAAAGCACGTGTAGTCACAAAGGACATAGGTAACGCATTGCAAGCCTGTGCTCTATGGATTACAGTTTGGACTTTATTATTAAACAACTTTTTTTTGTTTAATTGCACACACATCTATCTATCTATCTATCTATCTATCTATCTATCTATCTATCTATCTATCTATTTCTGTGTGGACGTGGTGCACACACATGTGCGGGTGAGAGGACAACTTGTGGAAGTCCATTCTTTCCTTCAACCATGTGAGTCTCAGGGATTAAATTTAGATAGTCAGGCTTGACACTGAGTCACCACAGACCCATGCTTGCTTGCTTGCTTCCCTGACCCGCATCCCTCCCTTTCTTCCTTTCTATGTTCTAAAAGGGCAAGAAGAAAGAGAGGGGACAAAACAGAGCTCAGGGAACCCCACAGAAGAAGTGGAGGAGGGATTGTTGGGACCAGAGGGGTAGAGAGTACTAGGAGAACAAACCCTCAAAACTAGGAGAGTGCTGACCAGCATTCTTAGGGACGTGTAGAGCCTGAAGCAACAGACATGGAGCATGCTGAGTCCCCTAAATATGTCTTGAGGTTGCCTAACCTGGTGTTCATACAGACTGGAATAGGGGTGCGTGTCCCTGAACCTCTTTCCAGTCCTTGAGTACCTTGTCCCCCTTCTGGGTTGCCTAGTCCAACGTTGAAGTAGGGAATTGTGCCTGACCCTGCTCCATCTTGTACCATATTTGAGCAGTAACTCTGGGAGGACTGCTCTTTCTTTAGGGATGTGGGGGTGGGAATGGGAGGATGGGGCTAGATCTGGTGGATCAGGCGGATGAGGGGGTGGGCTGGGAGGAATGAAGGGAGGTACAGAAGGGTGTTGGAATGCAACATATGAGAGAAGAAAAATTCTAAAAAAAAAAAAAAACCAACTAAAACAAAAGAAAAGAAAAAGAAAGGGAGGAGGACTGAACTGGGTGAGGCAACCAAGGGCACCTGATAACAAATCTTTGCTCTCCTCCTACTCCTCTCAGCTCCCACCTCCACCCATCTTCCTTAGTCTCTGTCTGTTCTTCACTCTCTGCTTTGCCTGACTCAGTTGCATCCTCATCTAATATATGAGTTGCAGCAACATTTCTATAACATGCCTCACATTTATTCTCCATCCCTGAGATTCCATGTCCTGCTCTCCCTGTGTCGGCCCCACTTGCCCCTCTCAGTTTAAGGATCCTTTCTCTTTCACCTGTGCCTTCCATATTTCTGCCTGCTATAAAATATAGCCCCTGTCCCATGAGTTTTGCTCATCAGCTCTAGACCTATCATTTTTGCCCATTTCTTCTTAGAGAAACTCTTCCTTTCTGGGCTATTATTATCTTTTTCATCCATGTACATCTCTTTCTCTTTTCCCTCCCTCATCTTCCAGATTACTTCTAAAATAGGTATACTTTCTGTGTGTGGTGACACATACTTGTAATGCTTGTACTCTGGATGATGAGGCAGAAGAATTCCAAGCCAGCTAGGAAGGACTACCTAGTGATACTATATGAACACATTAAAAAAAAAGACAAAAACGAGAAAAGAGGCATATTTAAGTTAAAAGGCAAACCATTTTTTCTTAAACAGCAGATTTACTGCAATGCAATTACATATTTAAAGTATACAATGTGATAACATGTATATACCAGTGAAGTAATCTCCACAATTTAAACGCTAAGTGTATCCTTAAGCTCTTCCTCTAAAGTTATCTATAGGCCCCTTAACAATCTTAATTCCCATATGGTATGGTTTGAATGTGAAGTGTTTCCCACAGGCTCATGCATTTGAGCCTGGTGCTGCTGTGTTGGAAGGCTGCTGTAGAGCCTTTTAAAGGTGGTACCTAACTGCCAGAAGTGAGTCACGGAATGGGGTGGGACTTGAGATTTAGAGTCTGACTCTCTCCCTCTCTGCTTTCTGCCCTGGTGAGATGTGAGCATGTGAGTGTGACCTAAACCCTCTGCCACAGATCTACTGCCTTTGCACCATGATACACTGTAGCCTCTCAAATCATGGGTCCAAATAAACTTTTCTTGTCTTAAGTTGCTTCTCATCAGGCATTTGGTCACAGCAGGAAGAAAAGAAACCAACACACCATTCTTTCCCCTTCCTTCATAATCTCAAGAAACCTCTGTTTTTATTTATATTGATATATACTATAAAATACAATTGGAAAAAATTATTCAAAGTATACAGTAGTGTACCTTGATGTGTCAAAAAAATCATGATGGCAATATTTACACGACAATGTTAACCTAGTTTTGTAAGCCATTTGGAGAATGAAGGAATTATTTTTGAACGATAGGCCCTCTAGTGGCAAATGGAGGATAACAAGCCTTCCAGACAGAAAACAGTAGATTGTTAGAAGTTGGGTTAAATCTTCAACGTCTGCACCCTGATAAATTCGAACCACTAATTGTTGGAGTGCATAAATAGTAGTCTATCTCCCCTTTGAACACAGCTAGGTAAGGTGTATGAATTGCCCCTGGCATTGCCCTGTGTTGAAGCAGACTTATGGAAATGTACATTTCATATGTGGCCCTTCAGATCTCAGCTGCATGGCCAAATTCGGAAATTCTGCAAATTCTTTTGACAGGTATTCCAGGAGACTTTTCACCATGACACTGTAAGTGACTGCCTTGAATCATACCTTTATTTTGGGAAGTCATGCTAAGAGAACAGCAATACTGTGCGAGAAAGGAAATTGCTGTCTAAAAAGACTGGCTTTCAAACCATCCCTCTCAGTTTTCCAAGTCACAGCTTCAAAGCACCCACGTTGATAGTCATTATGGTGATTTGAGTGACAATGGGCTCCATAGGCTCATATATTTGAATGTTTGGTTACCAGTTGGTGGACAGTTTAGGAAGGATTAAGAGGTGTAGCCTTGTTGGAGGGGGTGTGTCAATGGGGGTGACCTGCGAGGTTTCAAAATCCCACACTAGGACCAGTCTCACTCATTCTCTGCCTGCTGATCAGGATGTAAACTGTTTTGGCTACTGTTCATGATATTGCTCAGAACCATGCATGCCTGCCTGCTTCCTGCCTGCCTGCCTGCTGCCGTGTTCTCCACCATGATGGTCATGCACTAACCCTCTGAAAATGTAATCAAGCTCCCAATTAAACACTGTCATTTATGAGTTACCTTGGTCATGGTGTCCCTTCACAGCAATAGTAACGAAGACAGTCATTTAACTCAAGCACCCTATACTTATTGAGAAACCAAATAACATCCAAAGACATTAAAAATGTTGCGTTTTGCAAAACAAAATCTATTACCTAATTAAGACATATATGTTGTAGAAATAAGGTATGGTTGTACACAACTCTAATACCAACATTTAGGAGATGGTGGCAAGAAGATCACAAGTCTTTTTATACATTTTTGCACATTAGTGGTTTGGATCTATTAGGGAGCAGATCTGGGGGCCAAACCTGCCTTTCTTTGTGTGTACATTTGTGGGTGCACACATGTGTTCGTGGGAGCAGATGCTTATGTGGGTAGTGACCAGAGGTTGACTTTGGGAGCCATCTACCTTCTTGGTTTTTGTTTGTTTGTTTTGATTGGTTGGTGTGATTTTTTTTTTGAAACAGAATCTCTCTATGTATCCATGGTTGTCCCAGAACACACAATATAGACCACGCAGACATTGAACTCACAGAGATCTGCCTGTCTTTGCCTCATGAGTGCTGGGATGCGTGCACCACCAGACCTGGCCTAACTTTGCCTAGCTTTTCATGAAGGTTCTGCAGCTCAAACTCATGTCCCCATGGCTTTAGCAACTGGGCTTTCTCTTTAGATCAGACCTACCTTTTTTTTTAATAATCCATCCTATTTTCTGTTTGTTAATTTTAAGTTAGTATGTAAATAATGAGTTTCATCATGTTCATACATAATTGTGTTCTCATTCATTTATCCTCACTACTGACCTGCCTTCTCTCAGTATAGTACCCGCTCCTGCTTTTTTCATATGTGTTCCTGTTTCTCACCTCTCTTAAGGTCACTTCCTACCCTCTCATGATCTTCTCTATAGTTTCCTGACCTACACACCCATGCATATATAAATATTAGTGTACTGATACTTATTTTTTAATATAGGTCTTTATATATGGAAGTATTTATATATGCAGTATTTGTCTTTCTGAGTCTGACTTACTTTGCTTAGTATAATGGTTTCCAGTTTCATCAATTTTCCTGCAAATGCCATGGTTTCATTTTTCTTTACAGATGGATCAATCAAAATGTTTCATAAGCTGTCAAGCTCCACACAGGGACTCCAGGTCTATAATCTTTCAACAGGGAGAATTTGAGTTATCAAAGACCTTGATATTTCCTTAAGATAGTTTGGGAACCAACTTTAAGATTTTAGAAAATTAGATGAGTGGTTTTCATTATGTTATCTTTCCTGTGTTTGGCTGTGAACTGCCCAGGGGACCTACTTAAAAATATTGCACAAACTGAAGCCCTCACTTAGCCTTACTAAATCAGAACGTTTGGAATCCTCATTATTCACAGGCTCCCAAATGGACCTGGGGCATAGATAATAATTTGAGAACTGCTGAGTTGGCAGGTTCTGTAGAGATTGGCTAAGATGTAAAAATTCCACTTCATCCACTCTGGCTGCTTTCGATAACCCTTTCCTTCCCTCATCCCACCACTGTGAACACTCCCAAGCTTATTGTTTGGTCTTCTATATGGCCTCTCCTTTCATTCCCAACCTAGTGCCTTAGATCCAATAGCAACCATTCCTAGGGAGTTGTGTGAAGAGCTGGGTGACCTAGGTAGGTCCTATTGCCCATTCCATCATTCATTTTGTGATGTTGGGCAGGCTAGTTCCCCTCTTTGAACCTCGTATTTCTCATTTATAAAATGGAGTATGGTACCAGAACATCATGTAAGAGCACATCAAGTTTTAAAATCAGTGGCCTTCATAATTATTCAAACAGTAGCTACATATATGGTGGCTCACACGTAATCTCAGCACTTGGGATGCTAAGCTAAAGGAGGACCGTGAGTGAGAGCATGCAAGTTCCAAGCCAGCCTGAGGTGAGAGTGAGACTGTGTCCACAAACCAAAAAGAGAAAATGAAAAGAAATTATTCTGCAAATGTGGCATGCGATCCAGCAGTAGCAAACGCCCGAAATGTTTATTTATACAGCATCTTACTATGTAGCTAAACCTATTTTGAACTTTCGTTTTTTTCTGCCTTAGCTTCCCAGAAAATTGGGATTACTAGTGTGCACCACCATGCCCACCTTCCACTGCTCCCATTTAAAAAGAAGGGAATCATGTCTCATGCTAGAACAGGGACAAACTCTAAAAGCATTATATTTAGCAGAATTAACCAATGCAAAGGGACATGTTCTGTATTATTGCACTCATATAAAGTATCTAGTAAAAAACAATAAAGTAGAAAGGCTGTTGTGAAGGAGAGGAGAACTGAGTATAAAATTTTACTTTTGAAGGTGAAAAACGTCAAGAGATCTGTTGCCAACAGTATGATTATACGTAACAACAATGATCTGTGCTCATAAAAACTACCAAGATGGACAACTTAATGCTATGATTCTTTTTTTTTAAGTGCTCAGGTTCAAACTCAGAACTTTACATATGCTAAGCATATACTCTATCCCTGACTACATCTCCAGCCTCTCCTTAGTGTTATATGCTCTCTCTGTCTCTCTCTGTCTCTGTCTGTCTGTCTGTCTCTCTTTCTCTCTGTGTCTGGTGCATGCTAGTACAGTCATGTGTGTGTCAGAGCATGCACGTAGGGGTCAGAGGTAAACTTTCAGAAGTCGGTTTATCTTCTTCCACTGAGATTTTCTGGGGATCAAACTAAAGCCATCAGGTTTGCATGGCAAGCACTTACACCTGCGCAGCCATTTTGTCTACCTTATACTTTGTTTTTAAAAATGGCAATAAAAAGTGTTGTTCTGAACCCTGTGTTTGAGTCACTCAACGAGAATTTTAAGGGTGGGGTTTGTGAATGTTTGTTTGTTTGTTTGTTTGTTTTTCAACCAGTTTTCAATTTTGAGAGTGGCCAGAAAACCTGTACCCTAAATCCTGTCTTAATTTGCAATGAGGCTGATGTCCTGATCTTTGATTTCCCTGTCCTCAAGATTATCTCTGCACGTTTTAAATTGCTACGTTTAGAGAATGGAAACAGAATTCATGATTAGCTGAAGCAGGAAGGGATCCAAAAGGTAAATGTACTGCAATGGAAGGTTATTCAGACCATTTCTAAGCAGAACAGATGACTCTGGGTCCTGAACAGTTTTGGATTACCCAGGACTCTGATCTTCTCCATTAGAGTGGGTAATTGGAAGCTGGCTATGTGTATGCTTACAGAAATTACATTAAATTGTTCACATTAGATAAATCTCAGCTGCTGATGCTGTTGGTAAGAAGCAACGCTAGGAATATTAATGAGTACTTTCTCGGGAATGAGCATTTGTAACTTACAAACAACCACAAAGGCTGCTGTTTTCATTGTCACAAATTAGGGAGCCACTGAGAAGGAGCTTGTGTTATTTAAATTCAGTGTCAGACAAGGCAACAGAATAGCAGCTCACATTTACAGAGCATTTACTGTGCACCAGGCATAGGGCTCAATATTTTCCACAGAGGATGCCATTCAGTTCTAAGCTGGGCCTGTAGATGGCTAGGATTGTTACCCTGTCTCTGCCCAGTGCAAATGAGGATAAAAAGAACTCAAGGAACTTGCCTGAGAAACTAACTAGTGCTGGTTATGAAAACCCAGTCTTTGACCTTTCAAAAACACTGGCAAATACAATTGCATGTATTTATGGTGTATAAAGTGGCATTGTCATTTTTAAGACAATTTGAGAAGGCAAATTAGTATTTGTTAACTGTTTGTAGTATGCTACTGTGTCAGCTCACCAAAGAGGCATTTTTATATGCGGAAGCCCTGCCAGACCTCAGCAGAGGGAACCACTGTCATGGCAAGTGCCATACCCACAGTGGAACCCTGAGCATCTGAGCTCAGGTGTTTTAGTGATACAGATCTCCTCAGGTGCAGATCATAAGCAATCAAACAACCTCCACAAAAATCCAACACCTGCAGACAATACAGAACACCAAGACCTAGGCTAGCCCTCACCCAACAGTGCATAAAACATTTTATACATAAACATTGCTATATCTTTACAACACAATTCAACACTACACCAGCAAAACCATTTACAAGAACAACAAACACAAGGGTTGCTAATGCACAGGACCAAATGACACCAAACATCTATCAAGCTTTTCACAATGTCTTTGGACAGCAGAAAAACATTAAATGTCCAATTATCTGGATTTTCCTCATGATCTTCTGGGCTTCTCCATAGGGCTTGGATCTGGCTCTGCCCTCTGCAGCTACACAGCTTGTCCTCCAGGCTCCAGCTGGCTCTACTCCACTGCTACTACTATTCTTTGTGGTCATCCCATGGTACTGGCATCTTCAGAATACTGGGGTCCCCTGCTGCAACTGGGCTGCACTTTCACCAATAGCCTCTCCTGGGCTCTTTTCATGGTGCCAAGCCTCAACTTCTTTACATGACCCCTTCAATTTGGGCCTTCAATTGCCACTGAGGCTGTACCTTCATTAATAGCCTCTCCTGAGCTCTCTTTATGGTGCCAAGCCTCAACTTCTTTACATGACTGCTTCATCAGGGCCTTCAAGTACTACCATGGCTGCACCTTCATCAATGGCCTCTCCTGAGCTCTTACAGTGCCAAGCCTCAGCTGCTCTCCAAAGACTCCTTCATGCCTTCAAAACCAGTAACACCTGGGTGACTCTTACAGTACCAAGTTTGGCTACAAGCAGGAGATACAACCTCGGCCAGTTCTAGAACACAGCTTTTATGTGCTGACCCTGAGGAAAGACTTTCCAGATTTTAACTCTGGTTTGCAGGAAAAACTAGTCCTTGTTTGAAGGAAAGGTTTCCCTCATGGGGTGGTGTTCTCATCACCCTTGTGATAACCTCTTGTCTTTCTCTTAGTTGGGTTTGCAGGAAAAAAAAAACTGGTCAGTTTAACTAAGGGGCTTTTTGGCTCCAAGCTGTGGCTTCCACAGCAGGGTGTCCTGGGCCTGTGGGAAGAATACCTGGCAAAGTCTTGGCAGTTTGGCATCCCTTTTCATCATCAATAAAGGGATGCATACAACCCCTTCCATAGATCTCAAACACAACATCTTGAGCTTCACACACATACAACGCAGCTATCAGAAAACTCAGTTTTTGAAACAATACACCACCACCAGTGGTGGGAGGGAGCATTAGCTCAATGATCAGGAAAAGCAGTAAGAACCTTGTTTTTTCCTGCTCCCAGCTGAATTCGTGATCTCTAAGGGCTTCCATTCTGTGACTGTCTTGGATCTTTTTTCCTCATTTATTTAATGATTTCACAGACTTTTCTCTTCATAGAGGCTTATTTCTGTTCTCTCCCCTTCCTTCAGGAGCCTTCAATTAATAACTTCATCTCTATCCTCTGGTAGCTTTCCTGAGTATACTTTACTGGACTCTGAGGTCTGGAGTTTCTTTCTCTTCTTCCTTGTCTCCACATTGGATTAGCTGGTGTGATGTACTACTCCATGTTGGTGCACCATTTGTAGAACTATGTATTCAGCAAGGATGATGAGGAGGCATTTTCATAAGTTCAAGCCCTTCCAGACCTCAGCAGAGGGAACCACCATCCTGGCGGGCACTATACTGGACAGTAGAATCTGGGGCATCTGAGCTCAGGTGTTTTTACTGATTGAGAACTCCTCAAGTGCAGATCATGAGGAATCAAACATCCCCCCCCCAAAAAAATCCAACACCTGCAAACAGACAGGTAAGACCTAGGCAGCCCCTCAACTAACAGTGCATAAAACATTTTATACATAACTAAAAATAAACGTCCACAATAGTTACCTCAACTATTTAACACTTTTTTTTGTGGTGATAATAATAGAAATTTACTCTCAGCAATGTTGAAACCTCGACTGCTAATTTATGAATTATGTACATCACTGTGAAGTCATTTGTTTCTAGTATTGTGTCTTGTTTCAATGACTAATCCAGCTTTGGGTGCCAACTTTGTCTCTCCTTGTCATCTTGCTACCTAGTTTTCTGACTTTATAGCTTACCGTCTACCACAACTCCTAAGGCTAGAAGCCTGCCTGTCTCTTTCCTGTCCACCCCAACCCCAATTCTCCTGTCTCTCTCCTCTCTTGGATGCTCCTGCTTTCATAGATTTCTCACTACTGCTCTGTTTATGGTATGGATGACTTGTTACTTCTGCAGACTTTTCTCATGGCTAGTGTGCCCCTCTCCTTTCTACATTCCATGGTTTTCCATCTGGCTTGGGCTTCTTATTGATTTTCACCTCTGCTGCTAGCACATCTTGGCCCATGGTCAGTTCTTACATTTTCACAGGTGATTGAGGTTAACACCTTTTTGTTCAAAGGTGAGCTAAGTCCCAGTCTTCTCCCTCCCTCTCCCTCTTCCTCTCTCTCTCTCTTCATATATGGCTTGGTACTTGCTTTGTAGAGTAGGCTGACCTCAAACTCACAAAGATCCGCCTGTCTCTATCTCCCAAATGCTGGGGTTAAAGGTGTGAGTCACTATGCTTTCTTAATGACAGCAGAAAATCTCCTATAATAGAATTTCCTGTCTCAAAAGCTGCTTAATATACGTAGATATGTAGTGTTAATGTTAGAATAGACCTCTAAGATCACTTAGTTCATGTTCTTTTATTTTATATATGGGAAAAGTAAGGTACAGAATGGACAGGAAGTATACCCAAGGTCAAAAGATTAGTAGGAGAGCATAGCCAAGAATCTAAGGTTTATAGCTTCTAATCTGATCATAGATTTAGTGAATCCTGGCCATCACAGTTCCTGGGACTGTAGAGCAAATGTAAAGATGATACATCTTTCTGAAAGAAAGTGTTGTGGTCTATAATGGGAAAGCTATTAGAATGGAATGTCAGTATCAAAGAGCCCAGAAGGGATAATCATGAACCATAAAGGTAGCCTCTGAAGGAATTTAGAATCACAAACCCTAAAATCCAGAAGGGGCTCAGGGTATATTGTTTTTGTTTCTTTGGGAATCAGATGCTAAGCAAGTTAGGAATGAAAGAGACTGAAATGAGCCATAAAACCAATGAAAAGTAAAATTGGATGAGAGGAGAAAGGTACAGGAAGATGTCATTCTGCCTGCAGGCGTCCCTGTAAAAGAGGGAGAGGGAAGAAAACTAAGGTAGGCAAAGCCTCAAACTGTGATGCAGCCACAAGAAACCTGAGCCAGCCCAAAAGCTTCAGAACAAAGATAGCTCACAACAGTTTCCTGCACTGGTCAAAAATAATGATGTCCTTTCACTTGTGATGTATCTGGCCCTAATCTTGAAATTGGCTAGGACGTGAATGGCCTCTGTTGTAAGGATAAAGTTGAAGGCTGTCACCTAACTGAAGTCCTTGTGACAAGTATTCTTTTAAAGGGACTAAGTAGCCTATTGCTGTTGCTGCCACCTGAAAGTCCCTAAAATGTTTTGGAGACAACGCTATCACTTCAGTGGGCTGTAATGAAACAGAGAGATTACCCCATGTCATTCTTTACAAAGGGGCTGAAGTTTGAGTTCTGGACTGGAAGAGGAAGATGGGTATGAATGAAATGGAAAAAAAGAATGAAGTGGACCATATTTCTACTTGTGCATTTTTACCAGGATGATGTGACTGGCAGAGTGGAGAAGGTACTCTGCGGTGAATACTTGGAACATTTACTAATGTCTATTATATGTTGAGATACATACTAAATCTTAGTGCTACCCCCCCAACCACTGCATTCCCTAGAGGCACTGGATAATACTTCATAAATGCAAACGTTAGGACAATGGGTCATTTCTTCCTGGCTGCAGCCTGGGCCCAAGTGTTTCAGAGAAGGGAAGTTCTGAGCAACTGTGAACCAGCTGGATTGCCCTATAGACTGCTTTTGCAGCCAATTGTGTCTTATAGTAGAGCAGGTCTCCTCTGTATTCTTCTTAGTGGGGAGTTACAGGCTGTGAAATAGCTAAAACAAACTTGACAAAGGCAGAGTGGGAGGTATGAACTGCTTGATGTTTGACTATATAATTTCTTTATATTTACTATATAATTTCTTTAGTATATAATTACAGTAATTAAGAGAATATATTGGTGGAAAAGATAGAACATGGATCACTGGATTAGAATTAAACCAAAAGAATGAAATAGAGAACCCAGAAATAAACTCGCACAAATACCCCCAACTGATTTTCATGAAGATACAAAGGCAAAATGAGCAATCTCACACCAAACATCGAAGCAGTCTCAGGCTAAATCACAGACTTCACTGGAAGTTGTCAAACTATAATGAAAAAATAGAAATCAGAAGCTCTCTTGGATCTGGGGTACAGTAAAACTTTTTAAATCTAACCCCAAATGTATGGGCCATAAAAGGAAAAACGGATAGTTTGGACCTCATCAAACATTGAAAAACTTTCGTTCCATGAAAGCTCAAATGAAGAAAATTAAAAGACATGCTCTGTCTTTTCTTCAGACAGGCATGTCTGTCTAAACATATTTGAACAATATGTTCAAAGCACATAGTCAACAAACATGTCTCAAAATGGAATATAAAATAATCCAATGGTGGTGGGTAGTGAGATGGCTCAGGAATTTGAATAGTCTTTGCCACCAAGACTTACAACCTGAGTTCAATTTCAGGGACCCACATGATTGAAGGAGAGAACCAACCCCCACAGGTTGATCTGTGACCTCTTCCTACATAAAATAGCATGCAAACACTCAAATACACACACACACACACACACACACACACACACACACACACACACGACAAATAAATAATAAATTAATAATAAATAAATTAATAAATTAGTTTTTCAAAAATTAAAAATCCAGTTAGAAAATGGGTATCTTGTTGTGTGCTTATTCCACGACTGTCTATTTTCTTTTGCAGAATTTTGATAATCCCACAGCTCAGGAGGTAGGAGGGGGTGTGAGCTCAAAGTTATCCTCAGTTACACAATGAATTTGTGCCCATCCTGAGATACATGAGACTCTGTGTTTGTGACACTTATTAGATGTTCAGGAGTACTGAGAAGCAGGTGGATATGCTAACAGAAGCCAGATTATCCAGGGCCTAGTAATCCACACAATGAGTTTGAGAATCATTCTAAGCCCATCAGGAAACCATTGGAGGAGAGTCACATGTACTAGTTTACATTTGAGTAAATCATTATGATTGATTATGGGAAGCCAGGAGTGGGAACAGGGAGACCAGGAAGGAGATCAGTGTAGTAGACTAATGTTTCTCTCACTGCTGATATCACTATAGTATATAGAAATCCTGGAGCTTAGATAGGAAGTGAGTGAAGACAGAAATGGGTGGATGCATGACAGATTTTGGAGGTAGAGCTAACAGAAACTCTTAGGTGAACATACAGCTGTGGAATTTTTAGTTCAGAGAAACACACACACACACACACACACACACACAGAGCTATTCTTGTAGGTTCATAGGTGCATATTTCAGAAGTAAAGATGAGCTGGGTGTGTAGCTTGGTGATAGAACACTTGACTAACATATGTAGGGTCCAGGGTTCAGTCTTTAGCATAAACAAAGAAACAAGTCATAAAAGTAATGATGGTCTCCTTACAGGTTAGTTACATGTCAACTCTACGTCCTTTCATGTAGGTCTTGTAGTCTGTTATCCAATCTTTAGAAAATAGAAATCTGTTGTTGAGGAAGAGAGAGGGGAGGGCAATAGAACACAGTAACATGAGAACAGAAAGGAGGCTTTGAGGGAGGAAAGGGTACAAGAGGGTGTGGGACAGAAGGGTGCAGGTAGGAAAGAGTATCAAAAAAACCAAGTTATATTCAGAAACACTATAATGAATTCTAATGCTTTGCGTGCTAATTAAAAAATAAAAATAAAAAACTAAGTTAAATGGAAATCTCAAGCCATGTAAAAATTTCTAAAATGAAATTAGATAGAAAACCTATTGCAGATAAATTAGAAAAACAAAAGTCTGCTGCCGGTGGTGGGATTCTTGTGAACAGAGCATGGGCCGAATGTTAAGTTCAGCCAAGCATGTTTGAGTGGCACAAATCCTTGCTGCCGCCCTGCTTCCAGGTAGCTATGGCCCTTGAATGTCAGTGCTGCTTTGCAGACACCAGGGGGCAGCCAACTACAGAAATTCTGCCTTCTCTTGGATTTTTGGGAGTGGTTGAAGTTGTAACCCAGAGCTACGAGCCAGCTTTTGGCTTCAGGTGAAATCTGCTAGTTTCTAGGAGACTCCTGGGTTCAGGGTACTTGGGAATCAGCTGATCACGGATACCTGATGTTACTTCGAAGCGCTCAGTTGCCAAGCCATTCCACTGGCAAAAATAAGCCAGTTTCTTACAAGTTTATTAGGTATTTCATGTCTCTCCTTTTTGAAAAAGACTTATTATTATTTTAAAAAGTGGCGGTGGGGGCATGTGAGTGCAGGTGTTCACAGCGGCCAGAAGAAGGCTGTATTCATGTGAGTGCAGGCTAGTGAAGGTATTCCTGGAGGCCAGAAGGAGGCATCATATTTCCTGGAGCTAGAGTTACAGTTGCTTAGAACTGAATTCAGTTCCTTTGCAAAGGCAGCAAGCACTCTTAGCTGCTGAGCCATCTCTCCAGCCCTAGTGGAATATTTCTCAAACCATTTTAGGGAAGAAAAAAAAAAACCCAAGCAAAACCAAAACCAAGTCCAGCACAGTTCATATCATTCCAGGATAATTGCATCATGGTCTTGATTGCAAAAGAGAGCCCACTGTATTTCTGTTGTGCCAGCCAGAGGACAGAGTGTAATTTATAGTGTTCCCTTAGAGCCCCTGGAATTCAGTGTGTCCAGTTACAATTATATCTGAGCAATCTAAATTTAGTGAGTTCTCTTATTAATCTCATAGGAGGCAGCACAAAGAGAGGTGAGGGTACAGGTCGAGTTGGTGATTGAGAGACCACTTCTCCAGCCTCTATGCTTGCCTCCAGTGCACCAGCATTGCTTCAGGATGGATAACAGGTGGCCTCTAGGACCCTCAGACTTACAGAGCAGCTCCATCCAATCCAAGGAAAAGGGTAGAAGGTGAGTGTGTGAGACTGCTTGGAACTGCTTGGAATTTGAGAGAGTTTGCTAATTTCCAGATGGAGGGACATGCAGTAGAAGGGAGATGGCAGTAGAAGGGGACAGAGTTAGCATCATAAGCCCATGTTTGGAGACAGCCAGGAATCAAAGAACCTAAGTGAATGGTAAGAAGACTCTTAAGCAAAACTGAGGGAAGCAAGTCAGCAACTTGAGCATCCAGGCCCCCAGCTGTGTGTTTGTGCTTGCGTTTCTCAGGAGAGTCTGAGCCCAGTTCCTGGAGTCAGGATGAAGGGAAGAGCAGCAAGGCACTCTGTACTCCTCTAGCCTGAAAGGCTGCCTCAGTTCAGAGCTGCAGTGCTGGGTTTTCCCTCCAAGAAGCTCTGCAAACCTTGTTTTAGAATAAATGCACAGGGGAGGGCAGCCTGGAACCTTGAACCTTTTTATTAGGACTGTGTGTTATATACCTCCATCATTGGCTTTAGGTAGTACTAAGGTCTACTGGAAATCAAGTATGGCTGCACATCTCTCATAGGCCTGGCTTTCCTACAGAGGGCAGTGTTTACTGATCTTACTTCTCTATTCTGGAACAAGGCTACTTACAATTCTTAACAGGAGAGGAGTGTGGGCTAGAAAATGGGAGTATCACCTGTCTGGAAGGATTGTCTGCATATAATGATAAAAATTAATGTGAATTACTAATGTCAATCAATTGTACAACTGACTAATGTGTCAGTATTTATGTTGCTATTTCATCTTTTCTCATAATCTCAAGGAATATCTGGGGACTTGGTTCTTACTGAATACTTCTCCCCACTGAATATTATGTGAAGTCATAGAAGTACTAAAGAGGCTGGTGGGGACTTCCTGTGCCCCACAAAGAACCTTGGGTAAAGAGTGACTGTTTTTGCAATGAAGCTCCTTTTGGTGGCCTTTTCTCTTCTGCGGTGTTGAAAACACTGGCTAATCTTCTCAAAATGGTTTATCTCAATATGAGTTCATCTTCCTTCCCTTTTCTACAGAGGCCTTCTCAAGTTCCCCTAAGTGTAACTGTCTTGCTTCCTCTTAGAAGTTCTCACCCAAGAACAGCTATATTTGCCTCAATAAAAGGGTTAACTAGGAATAAGCAAACTACTCAGGACTCACTGGTCCTCCTCATCAGAGAAAAACTCAAAGCAAGTATGTTCTACCTTCCAAGGTCAGACATCAATGTCATGAGGCCCTATGTCTGTAACTGATGTGATCTCTTAGACAGAGTTTACATGAGAGTAGATTCCCCTTTTAGCTCAAGAAAACCCATACAAGTCCCAGATACTAACTGATAACACAATTCATAAGAAGCATATGTAGTATTGGAATCGTCTTTTGACAGCAAACCTGGTCTTTATTGGATGGGCTTATGAGCAAAGGTGCAGCAGAAATCTGATTCATGGTCATTGATGTCACAATGGTGGGAATTCCAGATTCTGACTACTCAGGCTGAGTGTGCTAAGGAGGCAGGGCATGGGGTGTGAAGTGATCATAATATAAAACTGATCATTTGAGCCAGCTAAGATGTATAGTCCAGTGGAATAAATGTATCCACAATGTCATTTATTGTCACTACTTTCTATCCTCAGGATCTTGCTATCTTCCCAAACAGAAACCTGGTATAGACAATTGGTTTCTAATTTGGGTGTTGACTCTTAGAAGCTCTATAAATTTGTATATATTCCTTTGTCTTTCAGGGCCTCAATTTCCCTCATATATAGGATGAAAGTAATATGACCTGTGTGGTAAGATTGTATGCATATAATGATATTTATTAAAGTTAAAACTAACATCAATCAATTACTAATGTCAATCTATAGTTTCGTATTACTGTGACCAAAATACCCAAGAGAAACTACTTGAGGAAAAGTTTATTTTAGCTCCTGGTTTTGAGGATTTCTGTGCTCAGACCTTGACTCTGATTCCAGGCCCATGGTGAGACAGAGCACCGTGGTGGTAGAACAGAAAGGAAACACAGTAGTGAAGGAAGGGACCGTGTGTTAGGGTTTTATTTTATTTTTATTAAGCTGGAACAGATGAAAAAGTGAAGCTCTTTTGTGATGGAAAAGTGGCCTGGCTTTCAAGAGCCCTGGGGCCACACAGAGCCAAAGGGAGGTGGTGCAGCCCTGAAGGGAGAATATCCCAAAAGACTGAGTTGCTCAGCCCAGCAGAGCTGAGGTAAGGTGTCCAGCTCTGCTTCGCCTGTCTCCTAGAGATGATGCAGTCCTGAAGGGAGAATATCCCAACAGGACCGAGGAGCTTCTAGCCAGATGTCCCCAATGTTGCATCTCTGAAGGGAAACATCCCTGGCCAAGCTGTTCTTTTTCCTGTTACAGCTCTGAAGGGAAATATCCCTGGCTGAGCTGTTCTTTCTTTTGGCCCAGCTGAGGTATTATTCTTCATGGTTCTTGGTGGCTGCCTCCACTTGGGAGGAAGACAGTAGCAGAAGCTGTGCCCCCTGGCTGCTTTCTCTCAGAGTCCCGAAGGCTGATCTTTTATGTAGTCCCTCAGGGGGCGGAGCCTCCCAGGGTGTCCTGTGATTGGTGGAATTCTTTGGTCTGTGATTGGTGGAATTCTTCTCCCATAGTCCAGAGAGGGATGGGGGGCCCAGCTTAGGGTCATTTGTGTTAGTTGGGACCACTTCTGTGCTGTTCTGTCAGTTTGGGGGACCCTGCAGCTGGCTGGGAGTGGGGTCCCTGATAGTCCCAGGGGGAAGCTTTCTTATGAGGGGTTTCAAGTCCCAGATCTCCCCAGCTTTGCAGAGCCAGACTCCCCCAAAAGGAAAATATGCTGGCTCCCCAGTGGTCCTTGGCACCATCTGGGGCTCCTGGTGGGCACAAGGGATGGTGGCTGGGTCCCCGGGGTCCCCAGCAGGGTGGCAAGGGAGGCAAGCATTAGCCCTGAAGAGCAGTTGGTTAGCAGGAGAGGCTAGGTTTGCTGGGAAAGTCAGGTTGCTCCTTAGCAGAAACACAGATGGCTGTGAGGTTCCATCTTGAAGTGGTGGCAGGGGGCCAGGAGCACAGTCCTCAATCAGGTCCTCCTACTTGACAGTTAGACAGCTGGAGGGTTGGGCCTGGCAAGGGGGTGGGGCTAAGGCAGAGCTTCCTCCATAGGGCTGTGGAGGCTGATCATAGATAAATGTGGATGGGTGTGTCAGGGGTGGAGCTCTCCACAGAGGTGGGAGCCCCATGCTGTAGACTGGTGGGGGGGGCAGAACCCACCCAGAGGGGAGCCCTGGGCTGTGGACTGTCTGTGGTTGGAGTAGGGGCATAGCTGTCCAGCATGGAGCCCCGCGGTGGACTCTGCTTGTTGCAGAGCCCCCAACACAGTGTACCAAGTATAATCTTTAAAATGATGTCCCCAGTGGCCCATATCCTCTAGCCAGGCTCCATTTCCTAAAGTTTCCACACAAAAGCTCTTAAAATAGCACCATCTAATGATCAGCTCCTCAACACATGAGCCCAGAGGAGACCTTTCATATTCAAGCCATAAGACATGAAGTGTATTCCACATTATTGAGTTCGTCCTACTCTGTGTGGAAAGTTGTGCCAAGACTCCACGGATAGTAGGCTTGACCTCAGAGCCTGTATCTGCAATGCTGTGAAGAATCAATAAGATGAGAATGTCCAGCGTCTGCCATACAACATTCCCTCAACAAACACTGGCTATCTCTCATCCTTATCCTTGGTGCTGTCAAACTGAACTGGAAATTATCATTGCTGCTGTCAAACTGAATTGGAGATCCATGCCTCCTGAGCGTCTCTGGTAACACTATGGTTTTCTTTCCCCACCAACATAGGCAATATTACAAATGATGATAAAGTTTGCCTCCCCTCCAAGAAGAAGAGGCAAATCTCATCGATGTATATATGGCTAAACACATCTGCCCACCACCAAGAAACCATCACCCTATTTACATGTCTACAGGATGCCCAGTTTCTTTCATTTGTTTCACATTGTAGGCCCACGGCTCAACAGTACCAGGAATGACAAAGCCAACTTCATGAGGTCTGAGAGAGCAGCAGGGACATCTCTTTCAGCCACTGCTTTCTAAGGCTACTCTTACCTCCTTGATGCTCATCATTACTGCCAGCATCCTCCCTGGTTTAGGTGGTCATGTCAAGAGGGAGAAAGAAGAAGCAGGATACTATTCTACCTTGCCTGTCCTGCTACTGCTGGAGTCTCCCCGGTTCGCTTTCTCCCTCTTACAGCTTCCTGCTTCAGCTGGCCAGGAGTAGAGAAGTGGAGATGGGGGAGAGGAGCACAATGGGAGAGAGTGGGATGTGGCTATGGTCTCAATTTTCTGCTTATTCCCCAGTCCACACCAGAGCCTCTCCTACAAATCCACCGACAATTCTCGATCTCAGCAACCTCTCCCCGGTTATTCATTACCTTAATTCACTGGGCTCCCCATCTTTACCCCTCACCCTGCCCATTTGGATTAGAAGAGTCGTGGCTCAGTTCCAAGCACTTCTAACAAGTCGCCTGTTTCTGACATCAAGGAGGTCCAGGATGTTTCTAGCAGGAAGGATGGATGCCATTGCTAGATGACAGCACATGCTTTCGGACATCTTTGCTTGCTTCAGTTGTTCGTTGTCGTCAAATCTCTCTGTCGCGCTTTCTGCCACTGTCCATCTCACATGCCATGGCTTTGTTAGAGCTCTCTGTGGCAAGGCTAGCTTCCTCTTTGTGGTCTTCAGACTTCTCAGTGTGGCCCTCAGCAGATGGCGTTTCAAACGGGCTTTCATAGTTATTCACCTTAGTATCTGAACTCCTCACATGAGTGGCTTTCTGAAAGGAAAAGATGCTTCTCAAGCAGTCAATCCAAATTGATAGCATTTTCTATAAAAAAAAACATGGGTAGGTTTTGTGAGTATTGGCGCACATAACCCAAACACTACAAGAAACAGCAATTCTGTTTATGGAAAAATGCAGGAAAGCTTAAACAGTGGATTTTCAGATGCAAGCCTTGTTTATAAATTGGGCATGACCTAGATTGATAGAGGAACCGAATGCAACAGTGGACCACTTGTAAGGCGAGCTGTCCACCACTAGAGGGCAGCGTGCAAAGACAGTGAAACAACCCAATCTGGATATCCTCTCCTTAAAGTAGGAGACAGGATTCTGTGGCAATACACAGGAAACTCAGTATCAGTTCTGTGGAAATTCAAGAATGGTCTAGGAGGTGGCTGAGGAAGAAAAAGCACAGGATTTCCTTGTACAAATTAAATTTCATTATAATGGATCCAAGCAACGTAATTCTTTATGAACTGGTGATATATTAAAATGACACAGGGGGGCAGCAAAATGGCTCAGCAGGTAAAGGCACCTGTTGCCAAGCCTAACCACTGGAGTTCAATCCCCAGAACTCATATGGTAGAACAGAGAACAAATTCCCAAGTGTTGCCCTCTGACCTCCACATGGCATGTGCGCACGCGCGCGCGCACACACACACACACACACACACACACACACACAACCAGTGGTTCTCAACGTGTGGGTCGCTACTCCTTTGGGGGGGGTCAAATGACCTTTCACAGGGGTCACCTAAGGTCGTCTGCATATCAGATATATACATTATGATTCATAACAGTAGAAAAATTTCAGTTATAAAGTAGCAACAAAGATAATTTTATGTTGGTGGGGGGTGTCACCAAAACATGAGGAACTATATTAAAGGGCCACAGAATTGGAAGGTTGACAGCCACTGCTATAAACAAAAATTAATAATTTTTAAAGATTTGTTTATGTATTTTATGTATGTGAGAGCTCTGTACTCCTGTTAGTGAGAAGAGGGAATTGGATCCGATTATAGATGGCTGTGAGCCACTATGCAGTTACTGGGAATTGAACTCAGGACATTTGGAAGAGCAGCCAGTGCTCTTAATCCGTGGGTCATCTTTCCAGCCCCTAATTTTTAAATGACTTGAAATGCCAAATAACATATGGGAGTAACTTGGGAGTTTATTTTGAAACTTGTAACTTGTTTTATACAATGATCCTATTTTGATAAGGTTTTCAGAGGCCTTTACAACTAGAAGAGAAATGAAAAGATAGGCAATTTACATTTTAATTAAATATAACAGGTATTTAAAAAGTATAGATAATATAGCAAACACTCAATTTAAAAAAATAAAATTCTACAGATTCAGAGCTGGGAACATGGGTGCACTTCTAGTTGTTCTTTTGCTGCATGTTTTACATGTCAACAGCATTTATCAAAACACTGACAGATGAAAGTAATACTTCTATGCACTCTCCTAATCTCATCTGGCTGGGGTCTTCTGAAATCCCATACACGTTTTATACTTTGCGGGGGTCTGAGTCCAGCTCTAGTTCCCACGATGGGTTCCTCAGCTTACATGAAGGAGAATAAACAACGTAAACTATGGGAAGTGAGCACAGTACCTCACTCTTCTATGGGACCCTTAGTTGGCAAGCTTAATGCTCTTTAATAAGACACATAGAATACGTCTTATGGTGATTATAACATGCAAGAGCGCCTCTTTAATAGTAAAATAAAGAAAGATAAAGAAAAGCAAAGAATAAAATCAAAGAAAATAACAATGTGCACATTAAGGGAATAAAACAAAGTTTCTCTAAGCTAGCAATCCAACTCTCTAGGCCTTCACTCTATTCTCCTCAGTTAGTTCATTCCTCTCGTCTCTCCTGTCTGTCTGTCTCTGTCTCTATGTCCGTTGTCCTCTCGTTCTCTTGTTCTCATCTTGTTTTTCGTTCATCTGACCAAGACTTTTCTGTAGCTTAAGTAGCAAACTGCAGGAATGCTGCAGGAATGTGTCAGGCACATCTCAGAAGAAGCCGGTGTAGATAAGCGGTGTCCTTTCTTCTGTAGCTGCATGCCTTAAAGTTTGTAATTATCAACAGAGACCACATAACATGACACAATGGTCAATTAGGGACTGCTGGATATCATGCTGGCTGAATTTCCTAAGTAACTTCCAATTACCTAGGTCAAATAGGGCAAGGACACGTAGGTACCACAGGAGAGATTTATTTTGGTTTTTAGGTCCTTGGAAGTATTTATTTTTCCTGAGTCTCAGCTATAAATTTCCATTCTTATCTATTGGTTGTCATTAGCTCAGGAAGCTTTCTTTCTTAAGTCCTGGGAAGTTTGCTTTTGGGTCAGTGCAGACCTGCTATGTTCTTCATTAACTGGGGGAACAAGTTAAGGATGAACTATCTATTTGTTTCTTCAGGTGTGCTAACTCTCTAAGCTTTCTGACTTCTATCTATTAAGGCTTATCTCTCTCTGGGAAGGTCAGCATTTACTCCAGGAATAGCTTTATGATGCACTTACAATAAACCTGGGTAGCTCTCACATTCCAGGACTTGGAAGTCCGGAGGCGATTACAATTTACTTCTGAATAGCATGGCTGTGTTTCATTCCAGCCCACAGTGGCCAGCTCAGGGATTAATTTGGACATTACTATTAGGTTATGTAGACCTTATTATTGATGAGAAAACGTATGTCACTGTACAGTAAAGATAAGAAAGGGGCAAAGCAGTTAAGTAATTCCAGTTCCCGACAGCGGATGCCCAGGAACCTTGTCAAGCTGAAGCTTTCATAGTCTGGGTAACCTGGATTCCAACAATACTTTAATTTCATTTTTATGTATCCCTAAACAATATATACTGCTCTTCCATGTCTGATAAATGGTGATCTGTTTCACCCCATGTCGTTTTGTATATTATTTTACAAACAGCGCATACACCATAAAATAAACAACTGTTAGCAATCTAGCCACTCTTATATGTGTTTGTACCTGAAATTAATTTTCCTTTTGAGCTTTGAGAATATGTCCTTGGCATTTTAGAAGAGGTCGTTAGATTCAGGAGAGTTGCCAACCTGCAGGAATCTCAAACCCTCACTCACTCCCCTGTCAAGCTTGTAGCAAGGCTGTAGCAAGAAAGTATTTGTTTACAGTCTTAATATGGTCAACCAGCATTTCCAACTTACAGTTTTCAAAAGGTACCCATGAAATGCAGTTATGAGGGAAGAAATTTTGATGCATATAAAATACTTTACAGGCAACTCAGATTTCTGTTGAGCTACATCAGATTCAGGTTTCTCCCCCCCCTCGCCCCCATTTATTTGGTTTGATAATTTTAAGCCTCTATTGATACCAGGAGTTAAAACAACATTGTCTATACAAATTTCAATCTCATTCTCATATTATTGAACAGATAAAACGTCTCAGATGCATATTCCCTCCCCTTTATCTCAACACGTGGACCATTCATTTTACTAAAGTGATTTTTTTCCCAGAGTCAAAATGAAGCTATCATGCGTTTTGTTTATTATTTTCTGAAAAAGGTATAATGACCTAGAAAGAGGTCCAGGTCAGAAATATGTGAATACCTAATCTAAAAATTCAAAGTCTAGTCTTTCTGAGAACTGGATAGCTAGTAGGTGATTTCTAATGATATCATGTTCTACTCAGATCAGTGCCTAGCCCAGTCTTCATCAGAGAGGGACAGAGGCCCAGGGCCAAACATCTTGCAGAGTTTGGGGAATCCTTTGGAAGAGGGGGAGGAGGGATTGTGGGACCAGAGGGGTCAACTACACGAGGAAACAAGCCCCACAGAATCAATTGATCAGCACTCTTGGGCTTCCACAGAATCTGAAGTCTCTGACCCTTTTACCTGCCCTTGGGACCCTTTTCCTCCTGCTGGGTTGCCTGGTCCACCCTTGATGTAGGGATTAGTTCCCAGCCTTGTTTCCTGTTGTTGTGCCCTGTATGAGCAATAACCCTGGGAGGGCTGCTCTTTTCTGGGGAAAGGGTGGTGGGTGTTAATATGGGGAGCATGGGGATGTGGGAGCTGGGAAGAATGGAAGGAGGGGAGGAAAGGCATCAGGATGTATTATAAGGGAGAAGATGAATAAACATATTGATGGATGGATAGATAGGTGATAGATAGATAGATAAAGGAAAGCTCAGTCATTCTGAAGAGCTCTTTAAAAGAGAAAACCTTGACTCACACTTCTGTAAAGTGGGACATCTCATGTTTCATTTCCCCCAATGGAGTTTTCTTTTCATTGCCATCCCCATCCACTGCAGTTTCAGGGTGTTGTGACCAGATTCATATGGGGTTGGCTGCATTTTGCAACTACTATGGGGAAAGTGAAGGCATTGGGATGGAACTGAAAAATGGAAGTCAAATAACCCACACAACCTTTGCTCTAACCACTTTACTACTTTTTGCTTACATCAAAGAATACCCAGGAGAACCCAAAACCACCAAAATAGTAATTAGTACACTTCTGGATAAACCTTGAGTTAGGGAAAAAAATAACTTTTGGTTTTTTTTGTTTTTGTTTTTTGTCAGAGATGTATTCATGGCATCTGTAAATACTTATTGAATTTTCACTATCTGGTGATCAGTGATCTAGGGGTTAAGAAAATAGCAGAACCAAGACTGGTAAGGTCCCCATCCTTGTGAAATTGATGCTGTAATGAGGAGAAAAAGATATGCAAACTAATGAAATAAACAAGATTATTTTGGACAGTGGTTATTGACATGCAGAAAACAAAATGAAGTCAAAAGAGACTGATGGTGGAGGTAGGTGATTATCTTAGGAGTCATTTGGGAAGGTGTCTCAGATGCAGTAGCCTTTGACCCAAGTCCTAAGTGAAAGTCAGTTGATGTGACTTGGCAATGTAGCCCTTAAATATATTCCCAAGAGAAATGAAAAAGTCTATGTTCACATTAAAAAAAAAAAAAAAAAACTTGTTTGTGAGTGTCCAGCGCAGCATTACTCACAATAGCCAAAAAACAAAAACAAAAACAAAAAAACGTAGAAGTAACCTGGCTATTCACAATTAGATGAATGGATAACCAAATATGGTATATCCATTCATGGAACATTATTCAACCACAAAGAAGGAATAAAGCACCAATAGAGCATGGATGAATTTCAAAACTATAATGGCAATTGAAATAAGCTAGTCACAAAGGCCACATTTTATATAATTCAAAATTTTATGATTTATTTATTTTACTTTATGTGTATGAATGTGTTGCCTGCATGTATGCACATGTACCACATTTGTGCCTGGTGCCCATGTTGATCAGAAGGCTCGGATCCTGTGAAACTGGGGTTCCCAGTGGTTGTGAGACACCATATAGGTTCTTGGAACCCTGGGTCCTTTTCAAGAGCATCACCTGATCCTAATGGCTGAACCATCTCTCCAGTTCCATTACACAAATCCATTTATACGAACTGTCCAGAGTAGACAAATCCACGGAGACAGAAAGTACAGCAGTGGTTGTTTAGGATTGGGGGGCAGGGTGAGAATAGGAGATGATAGCTAAGGATTCCTGGTTTCATTGTGAATTAATAAAATATGTGCCATGCAGTAGTGCTGATAGTTTCCCGATTCTGAATATACTATAGACCAGGAAACTGAATACTTAAAAGGGCAAGTTTTATTGCATGTATTGCATGCTAATGGGAAAAAGGACACAAGAATCAGATCAAGAGTGCTTGAGGAACACACAGTGTGCTCACTTCATGATGATAGTAAACCACTTTAAGAGGAAAATAAAGTGTGAATAAGCAAGTGGGATGGGACATCCATAGGAGGAAAGAGGATACGAGGCAGAGAGAGCCATAGGGCAAAAGCCACAAGAGTCTTTGAGAGTGGGGACGATGAACTTACTTGAAGAACAAAGAAACCATTTATGGCTATTGTGTAGCAAAGGATCAGAGAGTGTGATGGGAGATTATATGGAAGAATTACATGGAGGCCAGATAGCACGAGTTATTTTTAGATGATTTAAGTCAATTTGAATTTTCCCCTTACACATAAAGAGAAAGGATCCGAGGTTTTAAGCATGATCTAGTAGGAATTTTTCAAAGATCACTCTAGCTGCTGAGTGCAAACTAGTTTGTAGAATTGGGTAAAGAGTAGAGACAGAGGGAACACTACCACTATTTAAGCAACAGATGTTATGTAACAAGTACAGGGTAACAGGGATGATAGATAGGTATGCGGACTCAGCATATTTCAGAGTTAGAACTGTCATTGTATATGGATACAGTGTGGGTGTAAGAGAAAGAGGAATGAGGATAATGTCTAAATTTTGTTCTAAATTGTGAAAAAAATAACTGTCATTTACTTCCTCTTTTAAAAATATTTTATTTAAAAATATATATTCATTTTATTTTTGTATGCAAGCATTTTGTCTGAACGTATAAACTATACCACATTTGTATCTGGTGCCCTCAGAGGCCAGAGGATAGTAACAGGTCTCCTGCAAACGGTCTTATGGATGGCTGTCAGCCAGCATGTGGGTGCTAGGAACTAAACTCGGGTCCTCTGCAAGAGCATCAAATGCTCTTAACCACTGGAACCATTGGTCCAGCACCAAGAATTTATTTTTATTTTCATTTTTAATTATGTATACATTTGTGTGTAAGGATGTTCGTATGAATGCTGGTGACTGCAGAGACCAGAAGAGGACATCAGATCCCCTGGCATTGGAATTACAGGCAGTTGTAAGCAATCTGACAGGGTTGCTAGGAATCGAACTCAAATTCCCTGAAAAAGCAGTAAGTGCTCTTAACTGCTGAGCTCTTTCTCTCCAGTCCCAATTTCACATACCTTCTCTGCTATTGAAAAATAAAGGATACTATTTGCTCATAACTCAAACAACGCAATATAGATCCACTTGTTTCTTTATTCACTCATATAATGTTATATAGTTTTTTTTTTTACAGCTTTTACTGTGTGCTCTCTTACATAATCAACCCCCTGCCAATAGCACTGTGACAATTAACAGCCTTTATCTTAAGTTTATGCTTTATTATTATTACTGGTATTTTTCCCACTTTCTTAACTGCTACTTATTATAGACTTTCTGGAACCCAGACTCTAATAAGGTAACTGCCTGCCGTTATATCTGCCAGGGAGGTCAAACAAGGATGCAGAAGAATGAGAAGCTACATTTTTTCCCTGGGGAGATTCCCATGGAGCTTTGACTCATCTATGGTTTTCTTTTATCTTTCTCTTTTTGGTTTGTTTTCTTCCAAGACAGGTTTCTCTGTTGTAACCCTGGCTGTCCTGGAACTTGCTCTGTAGAGCAGGCTGGCCTTGACCTCACAGAGACCCACCTGCCTCTGCCTCCTGAGTGCTGGGATTAAAGGTGTGCACCACCAACTCCTGGCTACATCTATAGTTTTCAATTACTTGTGTTATTCTCTGCTCCATTGACATAGCTGATTGGGGTAGCTCTAAGTCTTTGGAAGGAAAAGGTTTTATAACGCAGAGTGACAAGCCAGCCAAATTATTTCAAGGACTGAACTAAAAAGCTATATATTAGTAACTCAATAAGGTTTCAATAATGTATTTTTCTCCTATATGCATTCCAGTCTTATAAAGACTTTGGTTTCTAAATTGCTTTTTAAATTCTCTAAGCACAATAAACTTCTGGCTAAGAAACGAAGTAATTAGTAAGAATTTAATCTTCCATTTTATTAGTCGTGTCGGATTATGCAGTTTCTCATTATGCCTCATGGAAGGCGTTCACCTCTCAGGTTCTGTTTATGTAAGAGAACTTGAAGGAGGCCCCTGTGCACTCAACATGTTTACAGTGTGTCCCAGAACTTTTCCTTCGAGTCTGGCTTCTCTAGTGCTTCCTCTTCTAATAAACAGCACTCCTATCAACAAAGTCCTTTTCTCCTTCACTGAATCAGTTCCTAAATCTTGTCACCTACCTTCTAAATACCTTTCACGTTTGCCTAGCTGTCTATTTATGTTCAGTTCCATTGTTGTCTCTTAGACTCAGGCCTCTCTCCTCATATGAAATATTATAATAGTAACCTGGCAAGTCACTTCCTCCCTCAGTTATTTTTTCTGCTACTAATCAGATTCTTTTTTTTTTTTTTACATTTATTTATGTGTATCCAACTGAGCGGCTGTGTATGCACACATTCAAAGCACAGGTGCAGAGGTCAGAGGACAACTTGCAGGAGTTGTTTCTCTCCTTCAACCAAGTGGGTTTCAGGGATCCAACTCAGATAGTAAGGCTTGACAGCAAGTGCTTTTACCCACTGAGCCATCTTGATAGACCTACTGGATATATTTTTTTTAATACAAATTCTTGAATGTTAGTCTCCTGCAAAAAGCTTTCAATGACTTCCTGTAGTCTGCTATAGAGCTGGTTTTTGTCCTCAGCTCGCATTCCCAATGTGGCTTCCAATTCCCTGTATTCCAGGTATAACTGGTTACTTCCAGAAACCCATCTTCGGTAGTTTGAATGAGTTATTTCTCTCCGGAGGCTCAGGTCTGGGAATACTTGGTCCCCAGTTGGTGGTGCTGCTTGGGGGAGGCTATGGAAACTTTAGAGGGCGGAATTTTGCTGGGGGGGGCCATCAGTGGGAGTGGGTTTTGAGAGTTTATAGTCTCACTGCACTTCCAGTCTGTTTCTTTGCTTTAAGTCTGGTGTTGAACATTTACCTTCGTGCTCCTGCCATCATGCTATGCCCTCCCCAATGTTATGGATTCTCCCTCTCCCTCTCCCTCTCCCTCTCTCTCTCTCTCTCTCTCTCTCTCTCTTTATGGAACTGTAAATAAACTGTAAATAAAAATAAACTCCCCCATAAGTCATTTTCGGTAGTGGTATTCTATCACAGCAACGAAACGTCACTATTATAATCCTGAATATGTCAGGAGTTGTATGCACCACTAACTTCCTAGATACTGTTTCTTTCTCAAAATAATGCTTCCATTTTGCTCCTTTACCTGATGTCCCTGCAAATCCTTATCCTCTTTTGAAATCGAGCTCAAATGTCTTTTCCCTGAACCTGGGATCCATCCCTATACCTGATAGAAAGCGCATGTTTAATGAATGTCCACATATACTTAAGTGCATGAGTGGATGAATGGTGGGTCCTACAGACCACGAGTGCTTAATTTAGAACTGTAATAACGATTGCAGGGCTGTGTGGGAAAGCTGGGAGAATTTGCATCAGTAAGTTTCGATTAGGAATGGGAAGGGAAGTTGCAAGGGACAAAGGCCTCAGCTAAAACAAGTTTGTGTTTACCCTTATTTTTTGTTGTCATTCTTACTTGATTCTTGTGAAGAATAAGGAATGAAATCCAGGTCATCACATGGGTTAGGTAAATGTTCTACCATAGGATAATATCCTCATCCAAGATATCCATGCTTTTTAATTTTAAATTTAATTTAATTAAAAATATGTATGAGTGTTTTGCACATATGCATGTATGTGCACAATGTGTGTGCCTAGTACCCATGAAACCCAGAAGAGGGCATCAGATCCCCTGGAACTAGAGTTACAGACAGCTGTGAGGCGCCATGTGGGTGCTGAGAATTGAATCTAGGTCCTTTGGCAGAGGGCCAATGTGTTTAACTTCTGAGCTATCTCTCCAGCCCCTAGGATGTCTATTTTTTTCAAACCACTTAAATTTAAGTCTATATTATCCCCAGTGCCAGGTCTGTGAAGTTCACAGTGTAACACCCTAAGGGCAGGAAGGGATATCCCACAGGTTTCTAAAGCAACATAATTCATTAGCCAACCAGAGGACAGGGAGCCCCACACGCCCTGCACATCCTTTTCACCACCACAGTGTCCGGGCTTCCAAGACCAGAGGAGGAGGGAGAGCTCCTTGATATAGATATTTCATTATGCCCTAAGTTAAAGCCTGCCATTAGCATACAGACCCAGGCAGAGTGATCACTACAGTTCCCTGAGGCATGTGACCTAAAACAGTGGTTAGATGCCAAGAAGTAGGTGGCGATGCCTTTACCGCATGCATGTTGTTAGGCCCAAGGGCCTCTTCCACCCTTGCAAAGGGAAGTGTTAACCTTCTCTCCTTTCATACCACATAGGATGTCTATTTTTTTAATGTTTCATTAGCATATATTCATTGTACAAAGTGATGGTTTCATCATAACATTTTTGCTCAACTTGTTATGTATTTTGATCGCATTCACTCTTTATCACTCTCTTACCTCCCATCCCCCATCCTGTTAGTCTATCTTCCTCTTCCTAAGGTCTTCATTTGACTTCTTTGCCATTCATATGTATCCAGGATCCATATATGCAATGGTTTGAGTGAGAAACGTTCCCCATAGGCTCACTAGTGTGAGAACATGGTCCCTGGTTGGTGGTGATATTTGGGGAGGTTGTGGAATGTTTACAAGGTAGAGCCTTGCTGGACAAAGTATGACTCTGGGAGTGGGATTTGTGAATTTATAGCCTCGTCCCACTCCCAGTTTGCTCTTTCTGCTTTATGTTTGTGGTTAAAGACGTGTTATCCCAGCTTCTTGCTCTGGCCACTTGTTGCCATGCCTGCTCCAGTCAGGATAGACTCTCTCTGAAACCAGAATCTCAAAGAAACCCTTCCTTCTGTAAGTTATTTTTGGTTATGATACTTTATTAAGGGGAGAGGAAATAATATAGTATTTGCAACAATATGCATCATTCTTCCTTTTCAGTCTGGCTTATTTTTGTTCAAGATCATGATCTCCAATTCTGCCCATTGCCTTGTAGTTTTTCCTACACTTTTATATGTATGCTTAGTTAATTTCTTCACGCAAAGTGAAACATGGTAACTGTTGAGTTGAAGTTGCTGGTAGAGGAAAGATTGTTAGAAAGTGGAAGGAAGAGCTGTTTGCCTTGAGATGATATTGGTTTTTTGTACATGTGTGGAAGAACGAAGCTAGCCCTTATCTCACCACAGGCACAGAAGTCAACTCCAAATGGATCAAAGACATCATCTCAAACCTCAAACTCTCAAACTGCCAGCATTTGTCATTTGAATCCAGATGATAGCCATTCTGACTGGGATATGCTGGCAGGGTGCAGGGCAAGAGGGAGATTTATCTCCTGTTGGTGGGCGTGAAAACTGGTGCAGCACCTATGGAAATCAGTGTGGAGATTCCTCGGAAAGCTAAAGACAGAGGACCGTATGACTCATATTCAATGTCTGGGCATAGACCCAAAAGGCTGAGACGTATTTGCACACCCATGTTCATTGCTGTGATATTCACAATAGCTAAGAAATGGAATCAGCCTTACTGTCTGTCCACCAACTGACGAGTGGAGAGTGAAAATGTGATACATATACAAAATGGAGTTTTATTTAACTGTGAAAAAAGTGAAAATGTAAAATATGAAGATAAACAGGTCTGCCAAAATTATGTTAAGTGAGGTTACCCAGGCACAGAGAAACACATGCCATGTGCTCTTCTTCATATGTGGGTCCCAGCTTTGGATCTCTAATTCTGTATGTTCAACTTGGGGTACCTGTAGAAGCCAGAACTCTATAAAGAAACTACGAAGATGGGGTTCTCTAAGAGAGTGAGGGTAGTAGAAGGTAGAGAATATGAGAGAGGGAGATACTGGGGTGTGGTTTGAATGAGTATGGTCCCATAGCTTCATATATTTGAATACTTTGTCCCCAGTTAGTAGAACTTTTGGGGGGAAGCAATAGGAGCAATGGACTTGTTGGAGGAGGGGTGTCACTGGAAGGTGAGCTTTGAGGTTTCAAAAGCATAGACTAGGTCCAATCTTGTTCTCTCCCTGCCTGCAGATTAGGCTGTAAACTCTCAGTTACTGATCAAGCACCATGCCTGTCTTCCTGCCACCGTGCTTCCTGCGATGATAGTCATAGACTCACCCTCTAAAACTAAAAATCTCAATGAACTCTTTCTTCTTTAAGTTGTCTTGGTAATGGTGCCTCTTTTTTTTTTTTTTAGCAATTTAAAAGTTACTAGACAGAGTGGGAATCAGGGAGGGGTTGAGGATAGGAATGGCGAGATGGGGTGGAAGAGTTAGCCAAAATAAAGGGAGTATAAAAACAGAATACGAGCTCTACTGTCTTATAACCAAATTAAAATATATAATTATAACGATTAAAAAGTGTTTTAGAGCTGGAGAGCTCAGTGGTTAAGAGTGTATACTGCTCTTGCAGAGGATCAAATTCAGTTTCTAGTACCCACATCAGGTAGTTCACAACAACGTGTAACTTCAGCTCCAGGGCGATCAAATGTCTTTGGTATCTATGTGGCACTTGTACTTTCATGTGTGTGTGTGCATGTCTGTGTGTGTGTGTGTGTGTGTGTTGAAAAGTAAAATAAATCTTTTTAAAAAAGAACTTGAAGGGATTTATTTTACATGACTGGAAATAGTTGCTCTCAGAAGAGGTGGATTATTCAACAAAAACTCCAATGCCAGGGGTAGAATGTCTTCTTATAAATTATGGGTCAGTGAAGTTCTAGAGGCTCCTCCCATAACCAAACAAGTTTTTGCCATTCCTCTTGGTTGCCCACCAGAACTAGTTGATAAGAACAGCAGCTGGGGCTAGCTACACGAGGTAGGGCTGCACAGTAATGATCAACGGTTAATTCATGGACGGAAGAGTTCTAGAGGCCCTATTTCTCGCTGATGTACTATTTTCTATAGGGAGATGGAGAACTGTTACTTTAAATCATATATTCACTAATGACCCACTAGGCTTCAATGGATAGCACCAATCCAATGGTCTCAGAGATGGCCTTGTTTAAACTAAATGGGTCACAAAAATGATAAGTCCAGAAAAGGAACCAGAAATACAACATGAAGTAATAAAAATTAGCCAGGTGCTGGTGGCGCATGCCTTTAATCCCAGCACTCTGGAGGCAGAGGCAGTTGGATCTCTGTGAGATCAAGGCCAGCCTGGTCTACAGAGCAAGTTCCAGGCCAGCCAGAGTTACAACAGATAAACCCTGTCTTGGAAAAAAACAAAAACAAAAACAAATATTTTAAACACTATCAACAAAACTAAGATAGAGAGACAAAAGGAGCTTAGTTGGTAGAGTGCTTGCCTATCATACACAAAGCCCTGTTCCATCTCCAGCATTGCCTAAATGCCAGATATGGTGTCACAAGGCTGTAATCCCTGTAATTGATTGATAGAGGCAGAAGGATCAGAAGTTCAACGTCATGCTCAGCTACACAATGAGTCAGAGACCAGCATGGGATATATAAAACTCTGTCTCAAACAACAATGACAAATACAAAAACCAAGGCCTTGGGACATAGCTAAAGGTCCTAGGTTTGATGGCCAGCACTGGAAACAAAATAACAACAAAAAAGCCCAAACCAATCAACCAAGAAACATGAAAAGCTTAGAGAAAGTTTTCATTCTCTGACCTCTTTAGATCCTGTGTTGTTCATTTTACTTGTTTGATGCAGATTTTTTTGTCATAGATTTGAGGAAGTATCTCATTGATTCTCTATGATTTTTTTAAAAGAAGTAGCCAGTCTTACTCTGTTGTACTGCCATGTGGTGTCTAAATCCTTCCTGTATTCATATATGGAAGATAGTAAACAAATACTTGTTAGTGAATGGATAAATAAATGAATGCTTAATATTTAAGGGCACCAAAATCTCACATAAATTCTATTTCATTCAGCAGCTGAGGAAACTAAGGTAAAAGATTGTAAGTGAAAAGAAGATGGAATTTGGGCTCTGGACAGCAGTGAGACTAGAATAGCAAGCATTTGTGGTAAATAGCTTAAGAGGTTTGGGCTTTTATTTATCCCTGATTTTGTATTATATAGATTGAACAAAATCAAATACAGCTGCATTGGCAATCATGAGAAATGACAAATAGCAATGATACTTTGGCTTTGGAAATCTAGAATAGCAAAGTTATTTGAACATGACTTTGGGATTTTGCTGGATACTTTGCACAGGTAGCAATTTAGGAGTTATCCTGCTTTTTAGTTTATCTGCAGTTAATCACTTTCAGCTGCTATTAAAAATCTGTGAACCAAGCTTGGCACAGAGGCAAGGGACTGTAGTTCCTGCATTTGAGAGGCAGAAGCAGGAGAACTATTGAAAGATTGAGGTCAATCTGCTCTACATAGCAAGTTTCAGACCACTGAGAGCTAGTAGTGAGAACCTGTCACAAAACAGCAACAAAGAAATTCAAAAACCAGAGTTGTAGCTGTAATACGATGGGGAACATTTGATTAGCACATACAAGGTCCTGAGTTTGATCTCCAGCACCACAGAAAAGAAGATCTAATAACCTTGGGATTTTCCACACCTTACCTAGCATTGTCCTAGGCTGGCCAGAGCCTAGCCCACAGCTTACCTCAAAGGTTGTTGTCATGGTTGGATAAGCTTTCTTAAGTACTTGGCCCAGTTTGTGATTTCAGGCCAATAAAGTAGCTACATTTCTACATTACAGTTAAATGGGGTACATGACAAGTACACAAAAAGCTATAATCTTGCAATTGTTTTCATATATATATTCAGTTGAAGAAAAGATACAGAAACGGGAAGCTCAATAGGACTTTTGTTTTCATGCCTGACTGGTTACAGTTGGCTGTGTGGTTTGTTGATTTGCTTGCCTATTTGTCTAGAGTCAGTATACAAATATAGATTCCTCTCTTGAACTCACTTGGCATGCCACAATCTGCCCATTCATAATCTCAGAGATTTCCTAGTGTAAAACCTAGTCTTTAGCTAGGCTGATCTTTACACAGAACTCTTCCATAGTACATCCAAGCCCTGATTTTCCTCAACCATCCACTCCCCTAACCCTTTAGTCCACCTGCCCACCATCCAGCAGTCCCTGAAAGGCAGCCGATATTAAGAGCTTTAGCTGCTAATCCTTGCTGCACTTCTGTCGTATATTTGGCCTGCTCCAGACAATGTTCTTCTTGTTTGAGCTAGGGTGTGTCACTGATTCCAGAAGTGCTAAAGTCCTGGGCAAGTATTTGCAAAGTCCCAAATATCCAAACGATGAAGCAGTGCACCCAGAAGAGCAAGACCTGTACAGACAGAGATCTGGGATGCCACTGGCTTGACTATCCAAACAAGAGGTTACCACAAGGCACCTCGGCCAGTTAGCAATCAGGCCTGGCATTAAAACTGCTGCTGAATCTTCTATGCAGAACACACAGGGCACCTTTAGTTCATAGCAGTCATCCCATTTCTTATATGTTCACCGGGAGGTAGGAATTTGTGACTGCTTTGACAGAGAAAAGAATAGGAAAGACTATTAGAGGCTACAAGAGGAGGATACAAAACAAAACAAACAAATATGGAAAAGATTAGGTAGAACACTAGGCAGTAGGTCAAGAGACTGTGGGTCTCCTCACAGCTCTTTTGTTTCTTGGTATTGTGACTCAGAGCAAATCATGCTCCTTCTTAGAGCCTCCACTTTCTCAAAAGTTTCTTCAGGAGCTCACCAATCAGGGAAAATTTAAACCGGACGAACTATTAACTGACTTTAGAAAGCTATTGGTAATTTAATTAGGAGTCGTATCATGATTATATTTTAAAACACATGAGAAAGATATATGCTGATTTATTTTATGAGTGAGTGACACATATCTGAAAATTTGTCTTAAAATATCCCTCCCTTGGCAGGACTGTGGTGGCACATGCCTTTAATTCTAGCACTTGGAAGGCAGAGGCAGAGGCAGGTGGATCTCTGAGATCTAGGTCAGTCTGGTCTACAGAGTGAGTTCTAGTAGCTAGGGCTACACAGAGAAAACCTTTCTGGAAAAAAAACAAAAGAAAAGAAAAGAGAAAAAACAAAAATGGAAAGAAAAGAAAGGAAAAGGGAAGGTTAAAAAAATCCCTCCCTAATTTTTTAATTAGGGAGAGGATTGGATAGATCAAACCAGAATGGTAAAATAGTGATTTGTTGAAACTAGGCAATGAGAACATGAGATTGCATTATACTAACTTCTCAAACTTTTACGCTTGAAATAATTTACAATGCTGAAATGATAACTTTTAAAAAGTAGGTGTACTTTGTGACACACACCTGTAAATCTCAGCTGTTCAGGACACCAAAGCAAAAAGATTGAATGGTTGAGGCCTTCTGGGCTATCTATTGACTTCAAAGCCAGTTTGGGCAACTTAGAGAGACCTTGTTTCAAAAGAAATAAAAATGGTCTGGGAATACAGCCTGGAGGTAGAGAAACAAACAATAAGATAATTTCTTGCCAGGCATGGTGGTTCACACCTTTATTGGCAGCACTTGTGAGACAGAGGCAGGCAGATCTCTGTGAATTCAAGGCCAGCCTGGTCTACATAGTAGATTCCAGGACAGCCAGGGCTATGAAGAGAGACTTTATTTCAAAAAACAAAACAAAACAAAACAACAAATAAGATAATTGCTTATTTATATTCAAGAAAAGAGAGACAGGACATAATAAATACATGAAGAATCAGGGGAATAAAGTTAATGAAAGTATGAAACAGTTTATCTGTGTGTATTTTCAATCATCAAATTGGCTTCATGGGACTGGAGAGATGTCTTAGTAGTTAAGAGCATTGGCTAGTCTTCTAGAAGACCCAAGTTCAAGTCTCAGCACCTATATGGCATCTAACAACTGTCCGTAACTTCAGTTTCAAGGCATTCAATGCCTTTTTCTGTCCTCTGCAGGCAACAGGCATACCACATGGTATATAGACACACATGCAGGCAGAGCATTTATGTACCAGATAGCTACTGTGTTGGTCCACAAAGAAGACAAGGAGGCACTTTCATAGATGTAAGCCTTCCAGCAGAGGGAACCACCTGTTATGCCAAGTGCCATACTGGACAGCAGAACTCCCAATCCTGATCCCAGGTATTTTTAGTGATACAGCAGCTCCTCAAGTGCTCTATTGATACAAAATCTCTGCCCCTTCATCCGAAGAACTATTTGCACAATGAAGGAAACCTGTAGCTTAGTTTCATCCCACCATGTCACCTTTACAGTTGGAGTGCTCAAGGCCCAAGAGGATCCCACAACCCTTTAACTGTCAAGCTATGTCACCTTTACAGTGGGAGAACTCAAGGCCTAAGGGAAGTGCTTTTTCCTTCTTGCCTGAGACTGTGGTAGAGAGGGACTACAAGTATTCCTCCACAGCAACTTTGCTCTTCCACAATGGCTCTGCCAGAGAGCAGTGAGCTGGTGCAGATCATGATGAAGCAAACATCTTAATCACAATTTATATAACAACACCTGCAGATAATACAAACTGCCAAGGATTAGGCAGCCCTTTCCCTAACAATGTACAAAACAATCATTATAAACATAACTAGAAATAAACTTCCCCAACGCACCTGTATATTAAAAAAAATAAAGTTACTCTCATGAACAATATAGAAAGACAATTACTGCATGGGCAAAATCTGTTGTTTTAAAGTTAATGTTCTGATGATAAATGTCCACCACAAATGCTTGTGTTGGAACATTTGGTGCCCAGTCGGTGGCAGTATTTGGCAAGATTGTAAACATTTAGGAGAAAGGGCTATCTGGAGGATGTAAGTCACTGGAGCAGGTGGGCCTTACTGTGTATGGTCTGGCCTTGCCTCTTGGTCTGTCTCTACTTCCTGATCAGTGGAAATATAACAAGTTGTTCTGGGAGCAGCCCCCACCCCCACCCCCACCCCCACACTCACCACGCCTTCTTCACCAGGAAACTTGTAGCTAAGAGTAATCCTTTTTCCTGTAAGCTGCTTCTTGTCAAATATTTGTTCTTGGTGACATGAAAAGCAACAAATATAAAAGTACATATAGATTTCACATGCCATCTAGGCATAACCTTTCGCTAGACAGCAGCACTGCTTTATATCCTGGCCAGGCCATAGCATGAAAACAGCTATTTTCTGCTTACTGAATGACAGCTTCTATTTGTGCAGTGTTTCCCAGTTTGAATAAAAATGATCAAACCCCAAAGTTGACTGAAAGTCATCACTGAGAACAAAACACAAGAGTCTTACTGATTTATGGCATGGAAATCAAGCAATCAAAGAATAAAATAGGTCTGTGAAGTCAATGTCTACAAAATCAACTCACCATTCAGTTTCTCACTCTGGTTTATTTTAAATGCTGCATGTTTGAATGATGAACCCTTACAAGGTAAAAGCACAGACTTAACTGTGAGCAAATGCCTCATCTTCCCAAGGCCCATCTGGAATCTGCTTTGGGCAGAAAGGGTGGTGTTGACTTCTTACTCCTGCACTCTGAATAAAGGTAGCTCTTACCATCTGCTGCCTTGAAGACAGGATTGTGTGATACTTGTCCTTACCAAAGCCAGAGTTTGGGAGCCTTGCAGAAGAGGAAGCTGAGGAGGCTGGGCCAGCATACTGACTCAATCCTGTTTTACCTTTACATCCTGCATCTATTCTTCTAGAAGACCACTCAATGGCTGGCCCTCAAAAGGCCGGTTGTCCCTTCTGCTTTATCTAGTGTTTTCTTTGGATTTCTATTGCTTGTCTTGGCTTATACCACATCAGTGTCGAAAGTTTTATTTGGGGAGCACCCAGCTGCCCCTGTGGAATTTTATGTGACTTAGCACAATAATGGAAAAATAGGGATCTTACACTTGAGGGAGAATGATGGGGGAAACAACAATTTGTGACATTGAGAAACCACAAGGCCAGAAATTGACTCATGTAGCCCTCACAACAACCCACAGCATAGAAACCATTCTTCTCCCCACTCTATAGATAAGCAGACTAAGGTCAAGTTTACATAACCCATAAACTGTAGAGCCAGAATTTGTTTTCAAGGCTATGTAATACATATGCAAGTTCATCAGTATGAGAAAAAAATCCCTCAAAGTGTCAACTAGATAACTGACTCTTTTTTGTTCAAGGTGAGACGAAGCATTCCATGAAATAGAGAAGCGAAGACTTCGACTGCTTTCTATGTGGGATCTCAAGCCATGAGTCAGAGTTTCAGGCTACACTTGATTAGGGAGAAATGTTTACAAACTGGAAAAAGCCATGCTGGCAGTAGCTAAAACAATAGATATGGAATTGCCTTCCTGAAAACTCATCATGAATGTGGGAGAGGAATTTTGAGAGGGGCCATTACCCCAAGGCTCTGGGAGTGAGCGGAGTTCATTAAAGAAGTCTTCTTGCTTAGGATGTAGCTCAGTGGTAGAGCACTTGCTTGCATGTGGCAGATCCTGGGTTCCAATGCCAGCAGTGCAAAATAAAAATAAAAAAAAATAGTATGAAAGTCTCCCTAGGCCTCGTGAGAAGTTGAATATCAAAAATCAATAAATAAAAAAATAAAGAAATGGGCCAGCCTAACATCAAAGATGAGGGGAATGGTATGTGCAAAGACTCTGAGCTTCTCATTTGACTGGGTTGTAGTATCCACTGTAGATCAAATACTGTTCTAAATTCTGAAAATACAAAGGGGAACTCAGTCATGTTCTCAGTCACTTTTGGGGACCTGTCTGTCTAGTGGAGGAGCTGAGACACACATAAACTCTCATGGACCCATAGGTTTTGTGGAGTAGAATGTACCTGGATTACTTAGACTTTCACCTATGTGACCAAATACCTGAGAGAAACAACTGGAAAGAAGGGTATGCTTTAGCTCACAGTTTCAGAAGATTCTTTCCATGGTCACTTAGCCTCATGCACTTGGGCATAGGATCATAGATAAGGTAATAGAAGTGTGCTGTTTACTTCATGGCAAGTAGGGAGCAGAGAAACAGGACTGGGTTCCAGGTATAATCTTCAAAGGCATGCTCCCAAATGAGTTAGGCCACATCTTATAATGTCCCTAGATAGGCCTCACCTTGTAAAGTGTACAGAAATGTCTAAGATATGTTAGCAGCTAGGAATCAAGAGTTCAACACATAAGACTATGAAAGGCACTGCAGACTCAAATTGTAACATTGTGCTGTTGGCTCACAAAGAATCATGGCCATCTCATGACAGATACAACATGCATTTAGTTCATCTCCAAGAGTCCTCAAAGTCTTAACTGTCCCAAATTGTTCAAAAGTCTAAGTTCAGAGTCTCCATGGAGACTCAAGACAGTCTCTTGGCTGAGATCCCCTCTAGATGAACATAAGTCACAGACTTCCAGCATGTAATAACACACAGTAATTATTCCCATTCTAAAGGAGATGAATATAGGAATGCCAAAGAAATACTGGACCAGTGTATGACTAAAGTCCAGCAACAGAAGCATTAAATCTGGTAGCCTCACGTGTGGGTACACAGTGGTGGCATAAGTTAAATGCCAATGAGTTTAGGTACCCCTATTCCTTGCCATTTGCGACCCACAAGGCCTTTCTTGTGAGCTAACTCTAGCTTTGCCAGAGGCTTCCCTTAGTAGATGTTCCTCATTTCCAGAATATAAAGCACCGTGGGAGTTCCCATTGTATCTCTCACTTCACTTCACAATTTTGTTCATTGCTACATCAAGGGCTCCCTCCTAGGAGTGCTCCTAAGCACTGCATGGCCTCCCAGATTTTTCTTTGAAACCAGATGGAAGCCTCCGGGATTCCTGGATTAGTTGCTTTTGTTTTTTTGCTGTGATCCAAAAATTTAAGGGAATAACTTGAAGGAAGAAATACATCTATTTTAGCTCATAGCTTTTGAAATTTCACTTCAGTGTCCTTGGCTCCATGGTTTCTGGGCATATGCTGAGGCAGAATGTCCTAACTAGTGTCATGATTTTGGGACCAAGCTGTCAATGCACAAGTCTCTGGAGAATATTGCATACTTTAACCATAATAATACCTGATGGATATTATTATTGCCCATGGCATTCATGGGGCAGTGATGGTGAGAAACCTCACATCTGGTAAAGTTACAGAAGGCTTCACACATAAAGAGGTCAGCTGAATCTTGAGGGACAGATGAAGGGTGTTGTCAAGGGAAACAGTGGAGGGTCAGAAAGATGCTCTAGGTATTTGAGTACTTGGGCTGCTATTTGAGCAAGAGAGCTTCATGCATGTTCTTAGGGTAGATTTGGAGGAGTGGAACTGGCAGCAGCAAGATGCAGTTGGTGGCCTCTGCTGGAGCCCTGGACAAGGTTGCTGGAGCCAGCTATTCAAAGCTTCTTTGGGCAAACTGAGGGTTTTGTTTGTTGATCAACAGGAGCGACTGAAGGTTTCTGTCAAGGCAGGAGAGAAACAAAGTACATTTTTCTATCACCAGAGTAGGGCAAAGGCCTGAGAGGAGAGAACCTAAAGGCAGGCTGACCATCTGATTGATCCAGGCAAGAGAGGAAATTTTTTTTGTACCAGGGACTGTGTCAGTGAGTTCTGGGAGGAGGAGATGGCTTCAGACACATGTCAATATGTAGAAGCCACAGGGCTGAGTGTCATGGGATCAAGGAGAAGCACAAAAGGTGACAATGATCCTAACATTCCAGTTTGGGAGTGTGGGGACTCTGTCAGCTAAGGCAAGGAACAAATGTAGGTAGGAGTGATGGTGATGGGTGAGAGCTGACTGCTTCATCTCAGACTTGCTGAGTTTGTGGGTTCCAGGGGGGCTGTTTGGTGGCTGTATACAGCGCAGGGGAACTGTGGGAAGCTGAGAATTTTGACCTAGAGTCAAGGCAAGGCTTGAAGTCTAAGAAGCCACAAAGGTGCAAATAGTACTAGTTGACCTCATGGCTTGGTTTTCTTGCCTCCCATTTTATTACTCAGTGACCTGTTGCTGGGAACACAGCCAGGTTGGTCTTCAACTCCAAAAAGTAAGGTGGTGAGGAAACTGGCCTTGAGCTAGAGGACCTATCTTCTGCATTTCCCAGAAATCTTATCTGATCTCCCTCAGATAAAACTCCCTCAGTCTTCCTTCAGGGGCTATAGCTTTGGCCAGCACTGGGTGGGAAGATGCAATCAGTCACGCAGGAGCTCATGCACATAGCTCAAGGGCACAAGTGTTCATGACATAAGGTCAGCAGTTTCCAGAGCTTAAGCCACATGTCTTTAAAACCAAACGCCCAAGCAAGCAAGTAAACAAACAATCAAACCGGGGACTGTGTTGTAGTAAATTTTACCAAATCAATGACTCAATGACTGGGCATTTGGGGCCAAAAGGAAAAAGGCCACAACTGTATGATAGTGGCTGGAGCCTTCCATGCTAGGAAGCTGGAGCTGGGAGCACATCATAGAGGGTACTTCCATTCATCTATCTGTCTGTCTGTCTGTCTGTCTATCTATCTATCTATCTATCTATCTATGAGATCCATTCTGTGAAAACTACACCTGGTTTCCAAGGAATCTTAAAACTTTAATTAGACTCAACAGGTCCTTAGAACCAAATTCCATAATCCAATAACTCAAATGAACAAGCTAGCCATGAGAGTCTGAGTCACACTATGAGTGCACATACACAGCAAAGTAGAAAACAATCCTGACCCATGATCCAAGGTGCTGCTTTAACTAACATTTGTTAGTATCATCTGACCTGAGCTGTAGACATAGGAATGAGCACACACACACATATGTATCCTGAGTCACTTTACCATCCCTTATTATTTTGTTTTCAAACAAGTCCTGGACCAAGAACAAACACAGTCCAGAAACAATATAGGGTTTAGCAAAGGATCCAGCTTATCTTTCTTCCTCTTAAAAGTAGTACTTGCTCAGAACTTTGTTGTAGTAAACTACAATCTTTTCCCTCAATTTAGAGAAAGAGAAGGGAAGGATAGAAAGAAATTTCCACCGCTTTTGCAGGTGGCCTTCATAGATTAAGCAAGAAAGGTAGAAAATTTCACAGCCTTTTTAGGCTATTCTAAACTTGGAGAGGACTAGCTGACTGTGTGTCAGAGTAATGTCTCAGCTCACTATCTGGAAACCCAATCTCTGCAACCTTCATTCTTCTATGCAAGAATCAACACACTAACAACGGACAAACTAACCAATGAACCACCAGTCTCACTCACACTGACTCTTGGGGCTTCAAACCTTTTATACTCTATGCAAAAGTTCCCATAAACCCGAGCACCACACAATCCCAAGAACAATCTACATGTGCCAAAACAACTGCACCTGACCAAATTATAGCCACCAGCATCAAGCATTCCAAATCATCCATCACATCTGAGACAAGAACATTAAACCTAGTCTATATGCCATTTTGCATTTTTAAAGAAACCAAAATAACAAAAACTTTCAATTGTTCTGCAACAGAGCCCCATTATTAGTTACTTTTCTCAATGTTGTGAAAAAGCATCTGACGAAATAATTTTAACTTTGTTTGTAGTTTGAGAGGCTAGAGGTCTTCATGGCAGGGAAATCACAGGAGCATGTTCAGAAGGTGGCTGGTCACATTGGTACAGTCAGGAAAAGAGAGAGAGGAATGCCAGTGTTCAGTCTCTGCCCCACCCCCTTCTTTCTGCCTTTTTATTCAGTCCAAGATCCCAGATCATGGAATGGTGCCACTTACATTCAGGGTGCATCTTTCTATCTTAGTTAAATTTTGCTGGAAATGCTTTCAGAGAAATGCCCAAAGGTGTGTCTCCCAATTAACTACAAATCCAATCAAGTTGACAGTAGAGTTGGGACATGTCCTCACCCCAGAAGCCACCTGAGAACAACCTCAAAATTCTAGAAATAAATAGAAAATACCAGAAAATTCTAGAAAATACTTCCACTGGGATCAGCAGATCTTCTCTTGTAACCCAGATAGTTCCCTAAGTTTGTATAGCCAGGCTATAGGCTGTTTCATGGGGGATTTATGCCTCACTTTAGGCCATGAATACCTGAGCATCAAGTGTGAGGAATGTGAAGAAATCCAGGAATAGCTATTATGACACTAGAAATTAGCCTTCAATGCTACTGAGCATAACCACCAGCCAGAGAGCTGTGTTCTCCTGGAGATCCTCAAAGGTTTGCAAGGAGCACTTGGGAAGTTCCAGTGAAGCCTTAGCCTTCATTGCTTGACATAGGCATTACATTGACATTGACATTACCCTTAGGTCAATCTCTTTTTGGGTTTGTCTTCAAAACAGTACCTGGGGTTGTTTTGATCTTCTAATACGTTTTTTAAGTTCCCAGAGTCCCCATACTAATTGTGTACAACTTCCTCAGGGTTGTAGGACAGTAAACTCCGGGCATGTGAAACCTTTTGTCTTGCATGGGTTTTTTTGATGTATTCAGTCTGCCCTTGTCACCCATGAGACCTAGTTATTTCTTTCCTGAATCCAGGAAGGCATTAGCTATGAGTAGTTGAAGTCTCAGATAAGCACCATGTCTGAGGATGTCTCAGTTTCTGTCTGTCCCTATTGAAATCATAGAAATCATTTCATTGTCCCCAGCCTTCCAGAGTAAAGGATATGAACTATTGTGACTGCCATTTCTCTTCAAATACTAGGAGTTAAAGAGTTCCTAAACCTTTAGAAACCACATTCAAGGAGTCCTTGAGGGCTGGCCCAGTGGGGAAAGGGTATCAGGTAAGTAGCCCCACATCAGCTTTGTGACCAGCAGAGAAGTCTTATGTACCAGGAATAGGCAGAGTGGCATCTCCATGCTCAGTGAAACAATTCTTACCCAAGTATACATAAGTGCACCCTGGAAGGGCTCCCAAGGTCAGGCTCTGTCCCCGACAGGGATGGGTTACTTGCCCACTTGACACTGTTGAGTGATCTTATTACTCTCTGTGTTATTCTTTATGTACTTGAGAGAAAGGCCCATCCAAACCTTACTCCCAGAACTAACTAAAGTTTCATTTATTTTCCTGGAAAAATTGTTAAGAGAGACAGAGAAGATAAGACAGTTATGTTCTCCTTATTACACCAGAGTCAGGTGGCAGTGTGCATAAAAGGGCTGGAGCCTCAAGGGTAAGAATACCTGGCAACCGTGGTGGTGCATATACCTTTAATCCCAGCACTGGGAAAACAGACAAGTGGATCTCCATGAGAGAGATCAAGATCAGCTTGGTCTACGTAAAGAGTTCCAAGCTAGAAACATAGCACTAGCCGCTCAGTCTCATTGAGCTCAAGTTTCCTTATGACTAAAATGGAGACAAGAGGTGTACTTCTCTTAGAGTGTCGATGGAAGGATTGTGTCCACGCCTGTTGCCAGTCATGATGATGTACACAGTGGAGTATGCTGGAGTTGGACGCAGGGAGATCATGAGTCCACGTATGTTAAAGCTTTAGTTAGCTTAGGACTTGACTGAAGCAAGACTCCAGAAATGGTGCTTCTCATCGTTACTTTCACAGATATTATCAACCTAGTCAGCTGAATACAGTAGAGAAAAGGTCAGGGGCCAAATCGTATATAGCCTCAACTTCTTGGAACACAAACCCCATCAGGACACCTTTGAGAACATTGATTTCCAGATACTGCTTATCACTTGGTTCTTGTTTTCTCCCAGGCTCTGTGTGGCCTGAGTGGTGAGACGTTCCCATTCTGTGAGCTGTGCTCAATATTCTTTTTCATGCTTTACTCCTACCCCGCTATCATCGAAGTCCATCAGTTATAGCCCAAGGGCCTGTTCCCCTTAGTACAGATTCTTGTTCTCTCCCCTAGTACATGTGACCATAGCTGTGGGTAGCTGCATGTCCATTGATAATATCTGGGATACTTAGTACAAGCACTGCTTTCCAAGTGAGTGCTTTAGGACAGAACGAGTGGGTGGCACAGACCAAAAATGATCCAGTGATATTTACTGACAGAGCCTTGCTTGTTCTGAAAATTTCTTCAGAACTAACTCAGCAGCTTTAAAAATACAGATTGGCTGGCTTGTCCTCTGGGACTCTGATTCAATGAGGTTGGAATAAATTCCCAAGAGAAGTCTGATGCACATCCAAGCTTTACAGGAGCTGAGTGTGTAAATACCTTCCTGAAAAACAAAAATTCCCTGACTTCGGTGAACATTGGATGGATTAGCTTGGCTGAGTGAAGCCTGTGTTAAAACATGGATTTCTAGGCCCACCCCATTACTTCTTCATAGATCAGAGAAATCTGAACTTTTAACCAGAATTTAACCCAGGTAACTCAGGCCTAGCAGAAATGGTTGACGATTTGTGATCATTTCTGGCTGTAGGACTCGAAGTTCTCTTGAAAAAGGACACTGTGTAACCCATTACAAAGTTATGTATCTCTTTTATATTAACATATAATCATCATCTCTTTTAGAAATTATGGGAATATTTTCTCACTCTTTTGCGGGTACATAATTAAAAAGTGTTATGAAGTGAAAGGTATTTCAGCTCATTATTTTATTGAAGCTATTGTGAGGGCTAAAGTTGTGTTTTAAACTTTAAATTACTGTGCTTAAGAGATCTATAAAACAAAAATGCCTTTAACCTCTAAGCCTCACTTGCTCAAGGACAGATAACTTTTTGGAATGCTGGAGGCTGTTGTTCATGTAAGATAACAAGCCACACATTTTCACTTCTCTAAACAAGGTTGGTTGCCCCAACTGCACAGGATGTGTTTGATCCCACATAGGCAGGAGGTATATAGGCACAAAGTATGTCAGGATGAATGCTTGCCCATGATTGGACGAAGGCAAGAAGTATGAAGCCTTATGGTTTTTGCATTTATAATTCTCTGACTACTGTAGTTCTCCACCATACTCTGGGAAGCCTGGGTGTGGACTTGGCCAGTGTCCTGGCCTCTTATTTGGAACTGGCCTCTTATTCATTGAACTTTATTTATGGTCAGACTGGTAAATCACTGAAATATCCCAGACCCATAGCACTATCTATTGGTTCAGAAGAAATTACCACCAAAACAACTTAAGACAACATTTATTATTGAATAGTGTGTATAGGTCATGAACTTAAGCATAGTTTAGCTGGTTGGCTTTAGCTCAGGGTCTTGTGAAAGGCACAGGCATAGGAAAGGGTCTCATCTGATGTCTCAACCTGGGGAATGTGCTGGCTAGTTTTAAGTCAACTTGTCGCAAGCTATAGCCGTTTGAAAAGAGGGAATCTCAGTTAAGAAAATATCCGCATCAGATTGGTCTGTGGTGTATTTTCTTTCTTTCTTTCTCTTTCTTTCTTTCTTTCTTTCTTTCTTTCTTTCTTTCTTTCTTTCTTTCTTTCTTTCTTTCTTTCTTTCTTTCTTTCCTTCCTTCCTTCCTTCCTTCCTTCCTTCCTTCCTTCCTTCCTTCCTTCCTTCCTTCCTTTCTTTCTTTCTTTCTTTCTTTCTTTCTTTCTTTCTTTCTTTCTTTCTCTCTTCTTCTTTTTTGTTTTTTTTGAGACAGAGTTTCTCTTTGTAGCCTTTGTTGTCCTGAAACTCAGTCTATAGACCAGGCTGGCCTCAAACTCACAAATATCTGCCTGCCTCTGCTTCTTGAGTGCTGGGATTAAAGACGTGCACCATCACTGCCTGGGTGGGGCAATTTCTTGATGATGATTGATGTGGGAGGGCCCAACTCACTGTGGGCTATACCACTCCTGTGATGGTGGTCCTGGGTTCTATCAGAAAGCAGGCTGAGCAAGTTATGAGAAACAAGTCAGTAAGCAGCACTCCTCCATGGCCTCTGCTTCAGCTCCTGCCTCCAGGTTCCTGCCCTGTTTGAGTTCCTGCTCTGACTTCCTTCAGTAATAGACTACATATGGAAATGTATGCCAAATAAACCTTTTCTTCCTTAACTTGCTTTTAGTCATGGTGTTTCATCATGGCAATGAAAACTCTAACCAAGAGAAGGAGGATCTACTTCCAAACTCATTTAACATGGTTGCTTAAAGGATTCAGGATTTTTTCCTTTCTCTCTTTTTTAAAATAACTATTGGCAAGAAACATCTGCTCCGTGACATGTGGGGTTTTCTATGGAGTAACTCACATCTTACAACAAAGCAGTTGACTTCTGTTAGTGTGAGTAGAAGAAAAAGAGCCAGAAAGAGATGAGGAGGGCAAAAGGAAGGGAAGAGAGAGATGAACTAGGGGTATAGTTCAGTGTGGAATACTTGTTATGCTATCATGCTTGAAAACCTGGTACAAATCATGCTACTTTTTGACATGAAGTCCCTTCACGCTTCCCTTTTGCCTTACTCTGTTAATTAGGAGCAAGTTGTTAGGTCCAACTCACAATCAAGAGGAAGAGATTAAGACCTGAATATCAAGAGATAGGACATTGAGAGCTGTCTCAGTAGCTTTCTATTGCAGGGCTCATATTTTATTTTATTTTAAATGTTTTATTTATTTATTTAATGTATGAGTGTTCTCTCTACGTGTACACCTGATGCCAGAAGAGGGCATTAGATCTTGTCATAGGTGGTTGTGAGCCACCATGTGATTACTGAGAATTGATCTCAGGACCTCTGGAAGAACAGCTAATGCCCTTAACCACTGAAGGGTTCATATTTTAAAGGAAGATTTATGCAGTAGTTAATATTATTTAAAATGGAGGAAATTGATTTTAACCTATTGAGTAATGCACACTGTTTCAAGTATGTAACACAAACATATTTTTGTCAAGCACATTTAAGTATAACATTCCAGTGTATTTCGTTTGAAGGATGAATGTATATTAAAATGTTAAAAGCAATTTACATGTGTTATAATACAGAAATAGGAAAAGCTTCCTCTATTGTGATGTTTGAGATTGTGTTTTGAATTGTAAAAATAAATTTGCTTATATTCATGTTAGAACTTTGTTTCTACAAAATGCTAGGAGATAATTAGAAGAAATTCTGTCATGTCTCTATACTTGTTTAACAAATAACATAGCAAAAATGTTTATTCCATTTCCCCCAATAAACACGGATATAAACTGGATATAGCTGTCACTGTGCTTTCAGTTTTATCACTAATTAATAAATCCTACGTACAGCATAGATTTTTTAAAATGAGATTGTTGTCTTGTAAGAATCCTGTAAAGGCCAGGCATGGTGACAAGTGCTTATAATCTCAACACTGGGAAGGCAGAGGCAGGCCAGTCTCTGTGAGTTTAAAATCATCCTGGTCAACACTGAATTCCAGGGCAGCCAGAACTACATAGTAAGACCTTGTCTCAAAAGAAAAAAAATCTTATAAGATTTTATAGATTATAGATGGTGGCACACACCCATAATCCTGTATGGGAGGACAATCTGGCCTCCATAGCAAGAGTGTGTCTAAGAAAAAACATACACAAACAGGGAAAATGAATCTTGTAAAGAGCAACTTCAGACAATTTAATAATAGTGCTGCCATAATGAAACACCACTATTAGGTACCTTCAAACAAGAGACATAGTTTCTCTCTTACAAATTTGGAATATAGAAGCCCAAGGTCAAGATATTGATAGAATTGATTTCTTCAGAGGTGTCTCTCTTTGACTTACAGATAGCCATTTCTTCCTATGTTTCCCTACAGTATTTTCTTGACCCATATCTATGTCTAAATTTCTTCCTTTTATTAAGGATACCATTCATGGTGAATTGGAGCCCACTCAAGTACTCATTACAACTTAATTACCAAAACCCTATCTCCAACACAGACTTACTCTGGCATACTGGGAGTTAGAGCATCATCATAAGAATTGGGGGGCAGGTCATAAGAATCTACCTATAGGAGAATAACTTTCAGAATTGCTATCAATTTTACCATCATTTTTATTTTAACAGTAGTCTTCCTTGTGGGTTCTTGTCTTTAGCTAACAGTCCATCATAGGCAGAAATGGAACAATGTATAACTAAATAAACAGTAGGCTATGGAGTTGCGTTATAGCTCAGTGACTATTTAGAATGTTTGAGGTCCTGGCTGCAATCTGCAATTTCTAGCATCCAAACTTCCAAAACTACCCGCCCCCCACAGCTATGATATAGATGTGATAAGAGTTTGAACACTGTGATCTAGGATTCATTGCTATGTGGGCTTACTAAGGGTTATTAAATTTCTTCTTTTCAAAACAAATACTTTTAAGAAACTTTGAGTATTGATGTTGTAAATGGAGACTGAAAAATAGTCATTACTGACTTTACAGTGTAGACAGAGTTCATGAACTACCTATTGAGAAATGTTGTTTGATTCAGATTTCTTTTTCTGCTTGTAGATAGGAATCAGAGTTCATTCAATGATTTCTATATGTCTAATAATGAATGTGACACTGGATAAAAGGCAAGAGGTGTTCACCTACGCCATCTCATTTAGCTTCTATATCAAGGAATCCAGCCAATTACTGAGTTCTGTGAAGCAAACACTGAGATACTAGTGGAAGATTAACAGTAAAGTGAAATTAAAGCACCAGGAACAGCAAGTTCCTTAGCTCATCAAGAGGCCCAAGTCTTTCCCGCAAAAAAAAAAAAAAAAAAAAAAAAATTGAAGTTACCATAAACTCTACCCATTTCCTCACCATCTCCAATTAAACATGTGTGGCTTCAAGCACTTACATTGGATGGAAGTTTTTTTTAATAATTATTCAGTTTTCATTTTACTTTAGTTACTGATTTTTCATCAACTATATTCTGCCATTTTCTGCTGCAAATATTCAGCCTTTCTTCAATAGTTAAGGCTAAATAAGCTCTTGTGGGTTGAACTTGGAACCAAGTTAGTATTTGTATCATTGATGCTTGGGAAAGTGGGATTTGAATTGAAGAAAGAAAGATTTACAAACACATTTCATCTTAGAACCATATCTACTTGTGAACTTGAAACTGCTTGCAACTTATGTAAGAAGATACCAATATAAATAGAAGAGAAGAGCAATAAGATCTTTTTGAGAATACAGTTCCTTTAAGCATTGCTGACAGCTTTTTTTTTGGTTTTATTTTTTATGCTGTTTTTTTTTTATGTGTTGGGGATTGAGTCCAGTTCCTTTCCTATGATAGGCAACAGCTGTATCACTGAACTGCATCCATAGTCCCTGGTTTTCTCTTTGAGGGCTCTTAAACCTTTCCAGGAAGTATTTCTTGTGATAACCAGCAGTTAGCATGATGCTGAAGCCATAGGCACCTGAGCTAACCTCAGCACTTTCCTTGAAATGGGTGACCTCTCTGTCTGAATTGGGCTGAACTCGGGCCTAAAATTCTTCAACCATTGCAATAATTACACTTGTCCCTAAATCAGTAGGAACACAATCATATTCGTGTGTCAATGCTCGCTTGTGTTCTGGAGAACACTTTTCTGACTTCAGTAGAAGGTATCTGTATTAGTTCCTCTTCTATTGCTGTGCTAAAATACCATGTCCAAGACAACTTAGAGAAAAAAAGTTTATTTGGGCTTATGATCCCAGAGAGTTCAGAGTTCTTGATGGCGAAGAGAAGGCGTGGTGGCAGGAGCAGCAGCTGAGAGCTCACATCTTGAACCTCAAGTACGAAGCAGAAGGGGCAAACTAGAAATGGCAGAAATCTTTTGAAACCTCAAAGCTTATCCCCAGTTATATACTTGATCCAGCAAGGTCACACCTCCCAAGCCTCCTGAAAGAGTGCCACCAACTAGGGACCAAGCACCCAAGTGCCTGTAGCTCCTTAACTTTTCTCAGTTGAATTTTGGAACACCCGCTAATTGTTCCTTTGTCAACTTTCCTTTCTTTATTTTTTTTTAAGTTATGATTCATGGTAGGCAGAGTAAAGTCACATTTCAGAAAGCAGACATTTTAAATGGCAAAACCAAGTCAAGTGATGGTAGAGCATATTTTTTAATCCCAGCACTCGGGAGGCAGAGGCAAGCAGATCTCTGTGAGTTCAAGGCCAGCCTGCTCTACAGATTGGATACCAGGACAACCACCAGGGCTACAACAGAGAAACCCTCTCTCGAAAAAACAAACAAACAAACAAAAATGGCAAAAATAAATCCCCAAAACTGTCATAACAGAAATTACTAAGCTCATAAACTAATAGCTTTCTCAGATGGCTCCTATAGCTAAAATGCGTTTTTGCAGTGCCCCACTAAAACACTTGACGGGTGCAGGACGTTATTTGCTGGGTGCAATACATTATTATTTTCACCTGCCAGATATGCAGAAGATCATGTTAATTGAAGCTACGGGTGACGTGACAGGTGTCGTGGGACATGGCATAGGCTGCATTGTCCAACAAAGAGAAAGTAAATCAGACATGCTTGGGAGCAAAGCACAGAGCCAAGCTGAGAAAGGCAACTCCCTTCCTAGAAGTTCTGCAACAATGCAACTGTAGTTATTTAGTCACATTTTCTGGAATACACTATTTAATGACGGTATTAATTAAAAGGTTGTGGGGAGGCAGAGTTTCAGGAAACCTGGGATCTGACTCCCAACCCTATGAGATAAGGCTGAATTGGTTTAAAAGACATTCAGAAACAGAGTTGCAATCAATACAATAACAGTTACAAAGAAGAAAGACAGAAAAAAGAAGGAACAAGTACAGAAATACATGAAGCAATATAAACCCCAAACAACACAGAGTTTAATTACTCATTCTGGTTAAATATTTAATAGAACTTTTACACCAGAAATTACTTAAGCCACCAGGATCAGAAATGTCCTTTCCATTTCCCCAGGCCAGATGTTGTACAGTGATACAAACGAGATTTGTGATTGTCTTTTAATTAAAAGGTATTTATCTTGATCTTTATAAAATCTTGCTTGAGCAGGCATTGAGAGTCATTCTAAATGACTTAGCTTTAAAAGAAATCGTGAACAGAATTTGCTGGATAATTAATACAACTTTTCCCAGATATCCACATTATAAAATATTTTCTGTATCCAAGTCACCTATGAACCATCATTGCCAGTCTGCAGCCCAAGAGTCTTCAGCTTTGCATGGTTCCTAATTTGTGTTCTCTGAGATAATAAGTTCTGGTGCTTTGTCATATTTTTAAAGCTAGAGAATCCTGTTTTCATTCAGACAACCAATCTCACACAGTTACTATTTTCTCTCAGGGCTTTGACCCCCACCACAATGGCCAGAGTTTTAAGGACAAATGTATCTAAAAGAAACACTGAAGCTGAAGTTTAATGAACTGTAGCTTGCATACTTTGGTTATAATTTTTAAAACCCAGCAAAAGAAATGTGAGCAAAATTCATATGTTTTGCCACCAGCAGGCACCAGACATACAGGGAGAAACTATGCAAGCATGTCCAATATATCCCAGGCTAGCTATGAATACTACCTGGGCAATTAGAGATGACATCATGCTGCAATGTTGATGTATACATAAATATAGATATATAAATTTAAGAAATTTAAGAAAGCATCTTTTCCTTTGCAAGTGTGATAAAAAAATACTAACTTTTAATAATTTTGGGCTTCTTTTTGTATTTTATATTGTCCGATTTGGATGATAACAAAGAGAGTTTAAATTTGATTGGCTATATTTTCATTCCAGGATCTCAAGTGGAAAGGAACTGCTTTACTGCCTAGAGAAGGAAGAGAAATAAGGACAACTGCTTATCAATGTCCTTGGCTTACTGTGCACCAAACACATGACTTAAATTCCATGTCTCATTTATCCCTCTGACAAGATTTCTAGAAGGCTCCCACCACTTTTATTACCATTTAGCAAATAAAAATACTGAGTTGTAGAGATTAAGTCATGTGCCAAAAGAAATGATAACAAAACCCAAATTATTTGAACAGAGTCCGAACGTCAGTAGGACACCATATCACACTGCACGCTGTCTGCATTCTACAAACAGTCTTCTAGGCTCAGGAATCAGAAAGGTGGCATGGATTGTGTGTGACTAGGCTTTGGTTTAAAATTGGACTGTTCCTATTCATGATTCTAGTTTGTAATTGCAGTTTGTAATTAAATGGAACAAAGAAAATTCCTAAGTGAATAAATAAAACATGACTTAAAACTCTGGGTGGTTGGTGATAGTGTGTGTCAGGAGTGGGTCTCTTCCCAGATATGTAAAACTATATAGGGGGACCCTTAAGTTGTATGTATTAATCTGGACCCTCTAGAGGAGAACTGATAGAATATATATTCTCTATATACAATTTATTAGAATATATCCTCTACATATGATTTATTAGAATATATATGTGTATATATAAGATTTATTAGAGTGGCTTACAGGCTGTGGTTTAGCTAGTCCGACAAAAGCTGTCTTCTGGCAGAAGGTCCAAGAATCTAATGATTGTTCAGTCCACAAGGATGGCTGGTTGTCTCGGCTGGTCTGTAGTATGAATAGACATCCTGAAGAAGTAGGCTGTAATATCAGTGAAGGAAAGCCTCGGCAGCAGGAGAGGTGAGCTTGCTAGTGGGAGTGAAGGCCAGCAGGCAAAGAGCAAATGCTTCTTTTTTCATGTCCTTCACATAGGCTGCCACCAGAAGGTTTAGCTCAGATTTAGGGTGGGTCTTCCTATAACAAATGATTCAGATTTAGAAAAATCCCTCACAGCCGTGCCCACATTCTTGGGTTTTCAGTTAATTCCAGATGTAATCAAGGTGACAACCAAGAATAGCCATCACACTGTCATTTAGATTCTGATCAGGAGTCCAGAATTACAGTGGCTCAGCTGTCAGGGAGATCCAGTCTTCAGTCCTGGAAATGGAACTATTGATATCTTGACAAAACTGGAGAAGACTCCATGTAGTATGAGACAACAAGAGCTATGGGTCAAAGGCACAGACAGATGTCTTTCTTGACTACTAATGATAGGAAGCTTACAAGAAGAAATGAAGTGATAATCACGCTCTTACTTGTGTTTGTGACTAGAAGATAAGAATTGTATTAGTAACCCAAAATAGCTGAAAGATTGAGGTGTATGTGATTGTGAATGCAGCATATAGCCACCTAATCTTCCTGTTTATAGCCTTCAGTTGCTAATACTTGGCATGTAACTTTTTAAAGATATTACTATAGTATAGAAATGTTAGTGACATGTTTATTGTCAATATATCAAAACATCAACTCTGCTTTAGGGAAATAGTAAAAAACAAAACAAAACAGTTTATTCTGAGCCAAATATGAATGAACATGGCCCAGGAATTCAAATTCAGTTTAGCCTGAAAGACTATTCCACCATAGAAAAAGTTACATGAATGCTTATAGTCACAGACAAGGAAGTTATGAACCAATGTGTTGATAGAATACATAAGTGGGATCACTAGATAGGTAGGCTATTGAAACGGGAAGGATTCAGAAGTTGTTTTTTTATAACGCTGTGTCTTAGCTATGGTTTCTATCACTGCGATGAAACAGCATGAGCAAAAAACAAGTTGGAGAAGAAAGGATTTGCTTGGCTTACACTTCCACATTGCTGTTTATCATTGACAGAAGTCAGAAGAAGAACTCAAACAGGGCAGGAAGCTGGAGGCAGGAGCTGATGATGAGGCCATGGAAAGGTGCTGCTTACTGGCTTGTTCTCCATGGCTTACTCAGCCTGATTTCATATAGAACCTGAGACCAGTAGCCCTGGGATGGAACCACCCACAATGGCCTGGGCCCTCACCCATCAATCACTAAGAAAATGCCCTAGAGCTGGATCTTTATGAGGTTTTTTGTCATTTGAGATTTCCTCCTTTCAGATAACTCTAGTTTGTGTCAAGTTGACATAAAGACCCAGACAGCACACATTATTAGCTTTAGGGTTTGTGGAAATTAAGTATCTTAAGCTAGGAGATGCATGTAGTTATGTCAGATGTGAAGGCTAATAGCAAATGGCTACCAAAAATGACTAAAGTTAGCTCGGGACGATGATGGCGGTTGACCTACAATATCCCATCTCTCAACATCCCATCCCATAATCATGATGTTGTTTTTCTAAGGTTTATTTATTTATTTTTTACTATTTTTAGTTGTGTGTATGGGTCTCTGTGCATATGAGTTTGAGACAAAGGGATTAGGTCTTCCTGAAGCTGGAGTTACAGGCAGCTGTGAGCCACCTGACATAGGTGCTTCAAACCAAACTTGGGTCCTCTATAAGAACAGTACATGTTCTTAACAGCTGAGCTGTCTCTACATCTCCTATCATGATGTTTTTAACCAGCCAAAGTTAAACAGCTAGCAGGTTCTCCAACACAGATACAGCTTCCTCAGAGAACCGCAGTTCACAATACTTCAAGTATTGTGTTTGATCTGCACTGTATTATTTACTATCCCTCCAAATCTTATCAGTACTTGCTGCTATTATCAAAATAATAAATGCACATGGTTGAACACATAGTACCTAGGAGTTCTATACTAAAAAAAGCAACTATCACCAACTCTCTTCCCCCAGTTCCTGTGTCTTCTAAGACACAAACGATTGTATGTCTTTTTGACTGGTTTTTATTTTGCCTATGCATTTAATTCTTAACTCTCAAATTATAACTATTTGTTGATATTTTTAAGATTTTTTTATTATTTTTAATTATGTGTGTACATGTGTGCCTGTGGGGGAGGGGCTGTATGTACATGATTGCAGTTGTCCATAGAGGCCAGAAGAGGGTGCCAGATCCCTTGAAGTTGGAGTTAACAGACAGTTGTGAGCCACCAGACATGGGTGCTCAGAATCAAACTCTGGCCCTCTGCTAGAGGTATGTACACTTAATGACTAAGCAATCTCTCCAGCCCCTATTTATTTATATTTTAATTTGAGGTATTTTCTATATGTTTCTTATAGGGAATATGGTGATTCTTACCCTTTCCCATATTGTATATATCAATTTTCATAGTTAATGGTTGTTTCTTCTTCACCAGTTTAGTTCTCCCCCCCCTCTCTCTGTGTGTGTGTATGCTCATGTTCCTAGCACTAGTAGTCCAACCCCAAAGGACCCTGTGCTAGCTGTTTTATGTCAACACAAACTAGAATCATCTGAAAGGAGGGAACCTCAATTGAAAAAATTCCTCCATAAGATCTGACTGTAGGCAAGCCTGTAGGGCATTTCCTAACTAGTAATTGACCTGGAGGACCCAGCCCATTGTGAGTGGTGCCTTCCTTGGGCAGTCTGTCCTGAGATCTGTAAGAAGACAGGCTGAGCAAGCCACAAGGAGCAAGCCAGTAAGCAGCACTCCCCCATGGCCTCTACTTCAGTTCCTGCCTCCAGGATCCTGCCCTGTGTAAATACTTGCCTTACCTGCTTTCAATGATAAACTATGATACAGAGGTGTAAATGAAATAAACCCTTTCTGCCCCAAGTTGCTTTTGGTCATGGTGTTTCATCACAGCAATTGTAACCCTAACTAAGGCAAACCCTAAATCTCTTTCTCAGTACTCTTCCAGATAATTTGAGAGTTCCATAATTTTTCTGAAGGCCCTACCGCTGTCTATCTCTAACCCACAACACAGTTGCATTGGATTAAAAAGAGAATAGAGGATGCCTATTGAGAATTGTAATGATGGGGAAGATAGAAGACCTCCATCCCTGCCTCCTTTCTCTTTGCCAAAGGAAGGCAATGATGCCCTAGCAAATGTTTAACAAGTCAATTGAAATACCTCCATAGTGAAAGCGTATCCACCATGGTCCAATTTCAAACTACCAACGTGACATTCCATTAATGTATTTTCTGGCAAATTTCCAGCTGATTTTTGTGCGTTGTGATGAACTTACTTTAGCACACCACTGGAAAGAGACTTCAGAGTACTACAGTAGTTAGATATGTACTCAGCCACCCTTTCTAAGCACTACAATGGTTATACATGTATTTAGCCATTAGTTCTATGCTGCAGAACAACCATTTACCAGTTGGAGGGGTGGAGAACTCTAGAATGAAGAGGGTGATGATGGGATTATCAACTAGAGAGGGAACAAATACTTCTTGAGTTTCTTATCCCCAAGAGATATGAAAGCCAGGGTCTTAGTGGAGATAGGGAGCAACAGGTTTTCCACTCCTACCCTAGCACATAGAAAACACATAGAGTCTAGCATCTAGAATCATACCCATCAGAGGAATGCACAGCAAGGAAATACAGGGTGCAGCCAATGTCTAGGAGGTATTGTTCACCACTAAGTTCTTCTGTAGCTGACCCCATTGTTGTATTACTAAGAGGTGGAAAGCACTCAACTGGGTTTGCTTTTCTGTCTTTCAATTCCAAGGGTATAGGATAAGTGTCACCAAATGTATAATACAAGGAGCACAGAGAGGGAATGAAGGAGGAAGGCAGTTATGAATCAAACAGGAACTTAAAGTTGAAAAATGATCAGAGGTAAGCCTTATGAACTGGAACGGGGAATGGATGTAGTGGCCCAGACCTGTAATTCCGGCATGCGAGACATTGAGATGTGAGGGTTGCTGCAAGTTTGAGGACAGCTTATGATTCCATGTTAGAGTCTGTTAACAAAAATATACAACAAACAAAACAAAAGCAACAACAAACCAAATGAGCTTGTTTCAACAGCTTGAAGTTACTACAGAATTATGGATCATACAGAGATAGCATTAGTGCTTTTGCAGTCCCATTAAGGAAGGAAGCATAACAGGGTATAGTAAGCAGTCTTGAGCAGATTAAAATTAAAGTCATAACACATAGTTGTCCTGAAGTGGCGAATGCATAGCTATTTAGGATCTTCTCATTTAATCTATGGCCATATCACTCTGAACATGCCTGATCCCAGAAAGTAAGCAAGGTCAGGCCTGATTAGTACTTAGATGGGAGACATTTCTTCCCTCTGCTTTTTGGACGCATGGATTCTGTATTAAATCGACTAATACATAAATGCCTGTGTTACTGAAGTAGACAAAGGTGATATAAGGAACAAACATGAAGACACACACAGAGTTAGAAGAAATGAATTTTCTGGTGTGTGTAAAGTTCCTGGTAATTCAAGGTGCTGAAGAACAAGCTGGCTACTGGAATTCTCAGAGGGACATTCATAACGAGGCCTTCCTGGAAAGACAAAGTGCTAGGATCAGAAGCAGGCAGCTTCTGTAATGGCTTTAAGCCAGGAATGGTCACTCTCTCAACCTGTGTTCCTTCAGCTCTTCAGAGAGGGCATTTTGGAGAAATACAGTACAAAGCCTTAAAATAGAAAATGGAAAAAAGGTTTGAAGTAATACAACAAAGGTCCCACATCTTATTAATCATCTTATGTAACTGGAAAGTTAGGTCTGAAGAGGGAAAATGTTTTTCCGTGATGTATACGCCAGACAGAAACACCTTGGCTTCCTGGAATTCTTAATATAAATTCTGTTTTTCTCAACAATGATATACAGCATTGCTTCAAACAACTTAGTCAGCTTCAGTTACTGAAACTAACAGATTTTGCCCCAGTAAACGATACTATCTTCGGCAATGAATCTGAGTATCAAAGTAAAGTTGCCAGTTCCTTAAAACACCCCAAACTGCCCATCCGTATTTAATGTATTTGCCGTCCCCTTTGCAGATTATTTCACATGATTTAAAAAAAAAAAAAGTCCTAGTGAGAAAATAGATGATTCAACCAAAGGGTACCAGTTGGTCCTGATGAAGAGACTGGTAGTCCTACTCATAGGTCAAACACACACAATTCTTGCAAGGCTGAGATCAAGTTGGTGGATTTAGTTAGCTAATGACTACTTCACGATGGGTTGGCATTAGACAGGATGTCTATTTTGTCACTCCACATGACTGTGGTTAGATGCCATCTTGAGAAGGAACCAAGTGTTTTAACTTAACTCCTCTGGTGTCAGGAAAACAAGGAATACCTTAGGGAGCCTGAAGATACGCCTCTGCATAAGAGATAGCTGTGGGAACAGTTAGTGGGAGTGTGAGGGCCAGATGTGGACATGCTGATCCATTCAGGTTGACATCTGATTTGGATAGTAAAGGGAAGAGTGGTTTGGAGCCTGGCCCTCTGTGTGAGGAACTACTACTATCACCCGAGGGTTACCACAGAGAGGGATAGCCCCAAACCTGAAGTCAGCAGGGAGCTTGACTTTTAGAGCCACCTGCCTGCCATTCATTTCACTACCAGCAGGATGGAAGACTCTGAAACTTGGATGGAGTGGAGCACTTGATTTCCACAGCCTCCTTCTTCCCACGGAGTGTTCACAGAGAGATGGGTTATGAAAGCACAGAGGCTGAACCTCCAGGTCAAATCTCAGTCCTGTGTGTGCTCCTCCCATTCCCCAAAGTGTTCAGGAGATTCCCCTTGGCTGGGTAACTAGCCACAGCAGGACATACGAACTGAGGAGGAGCTGGAATGTGGGAGAACCTGCTTGGCCATCAGGCTTGCGAAGACAAGTGTGGATGGCAGAAGTTCATCAAGAAGACAGATGTGTTGAACAGCTGACCCTTGACTAGTCCAGGCTCAGCATCAACATAAATGGTAGACAGAGCAGGGGAACTCTGTATCAACTCACCACTCTTTCTGCCTAGCAGACTCCAACACTGGAAGACCTAGAAAGAATTCATATGTAAATGTAATGAAATATCTTAATCAGAGAAATTGGTATGATGTGTTGATATTTCCTATGTCAAATACCTTAGTCTGTTATGTCTGATTTCAGCTCCACTCATCTATGCAGGATATAGACAGACTGCGGCCATATTTTCTACAGAATGTAACACAGAGGGCCTCTAGCCTAGTTCCCAGTAGAGTCCTTGTTCCCCATTGGAATCTCATGAGCGCAGACTTTAGTATCTACATTTCTGTTGACATTTTTGTTGTCTTTTGATGCCCCACCCCCTAAGCTCTCCCTACAATATTCTAGGAATTCTCCAGCCTGCAGCTCTAAGCTTTCCCACATTCCTCTCATGACCTGATTCCAAAGGCCTATAGACTGCAAGGTCAAGTTCATCACATAATTATTTCCATTAATAATTTCCATTCTGGTACCATTTTTTTCTGTATTCATTTCTTTTCTCATTGCTATGATAGAACGCCCGACAAAAGCAATTTAAAAGAAGGGTATATTAGGCAGAGGCAGGTGGAGCTCTGTGAGTTTGAGTCTAGCCTGGTCTACAGAGTGAATTCCAGGACAGCCAGAGTTACATCAGAGAAACTCTGTCTCAAAAAACAAAAAACAAAAAACAAAACAAAAACAAAAACAAACAAACAAAAAAGAAGGGTATATTTGGATCCATGCTTTGGAGAGGATAGAGCCCACCATGTTGAGAAAGATATGGTAGTGGTGACAATGTCTATAGCTCTTGTGGCAGGCTATTGGGGCAGCTCTTTACACTGTGCCAATGGTGAGGAAGCAGAGAATGAGGAATGCTGTGCTCATTTGCTTTTTTCTTTTATCCCTTTTGTTCGGTCTGGGAGCCCAGCCCATTGGATGGTGCTGCCCACCCTTCCTAGTTGAACCTCTCTAGAAATGTCCTGATAGACAAGCCCAAATCCAGTTAGGCTGACAATAAAGATCAAACATAAAACCATAATAAAGGATAATATGACAATCTTTATTTGTATGTGTGTGTGTGTGTGTGTGTGTGTGTGTGTGTGTGTGTGTGCATTCATGCACCACTGTGAGTGTGTGGATGTCAGAGGACAACTTACAAGAGCTGGCTTTCCTTCCACCAAGTGATTCCCAGGAATTGGACCAAGGTTTTCAGACTTATTAGTATGTGCCTTGACCTAGTAAGCCATCTCTCTAGCCCTACAATTAAAACTTTAAAACATCAAAGTAAATGAAGAATGATTTTCTGATACGAATTATATTACCAAAAGCAATTGACAGATCTAGTGCAATCACTATTAAAATTCTAATCTCATTCTTCATAGAATTACTATAGAATTCTTCTAAAATTCACAGAGAAACATCAAAAGACTGGATGTAACCAAAGCAATCCTAAGCAGAAAGTACAGTGCTAGAGGCATCACAATACCTGATTTCAAGTTATATTATAAAACCATAGTGACAAAAACAGAATGCTACCAGTACAAAAGCAGACACACAGACAAAGGAAGGGAAAAGAAGACAGAGTAAAGCCACACAGGTACAGATTCATGTGATTTTTGTTTGTTGTTGTTGAGATCGGATCTCTTGCAGCCCAGGATGGTCCTGCCTTGAACTCCTGTCACCATCTTGCAAGTCCTAAGATTACAGATATCTGCCTCCAATTACCTAATTTTTTTCAAAGGTGACAAAAGCTCACACCACAGAAAACACCGCCTCTTCAACAAATGGCACTGAGAAAACTGTGTGTTCTCAGGTAGAAGAATTAATCTAAGTCACCAACTCTCACCTTGTACAAAAATCAATTCAATCTTCTTCAAGGGCCTCGATGTAAGACTTTAAACTTTGATTCTGCTGGAAGAAAATAAGGAGATCATTTCAAGATAGAGAACGAGGCATAGCAAGGGCTTTCTCAGATAAGAGTTCCAAGTGCTCTGGCAGTAATAGCAAGGACTGAAAACTTGTATTTTATAAAGTTGTAAAGCTTCTGCACAGCAAAGGAAGTAGTCAGCAGAATGAGAGACAGCATACAGAATGAAGGCAGGTTTGGCTAGCTATATACCTGTCATTGAAATATATATATATATATATATATATATATATATATATATTATAGTGCTATATATATTATATATATTTATATATAATATAGGAAGAATTCAAATGAAATACAATACCCAAATCATCCAATCAATAAATTGACAAATGAACAACACAGACAATCCTTAGAAGAACAAATACAAATGGCTGAAAACGATAGGGAAAATGTTCAACATCCTTCGACAGCAGAGATGCTAGTTAAAATTACATTCAGATTTCATCTCATCCCAGTCAAAATGGCTATCAAAAACAAAGCAACAACATCATATGCTGGCAAGAATGTGGGGAAAGGGAACCATTATATCCTGTTGGTGGAGATGTAAATTAATCCAGCCACTATGGGTATCACTGTGGGAGTTCTTCAAAACACTGACAACAGAATTACCACATGATATAGGTGCGGGACTGCTGGGAATATATGCAAAGGACTCTAAGTCAGTCTATTACAGAGAGACAAGGGAAACCCTGTTTCTTTTATGGCACTATTACCAATAACTGAGTTATAGAATCATGCTAGGTGTTCATTGACAGATTCATGGATAAGGGAAATTCAATCTCTCTCTCTCTCTCTCTCTCTCTCTCTCTCTCTCTCTCTCTCACACACACACACACACACACACACACACACACACACACACACTCACATGTATTACATGAAAGGGGGAGAGTGATTATTTGGAGAGTTGAAGGGGACTATCAGGAGGGGAAGGAGGACAAAAGAATATGAACAAAGCACAATGATATATGTGTATGTAAATGTAATAATGAAAATCATTATTTTATATACTGACTAAATGAAAAATTGTTCATTAAAAGATGTTCTATCTACAGTAAAATCAGGCACGTGGGGGGTGTCTTTTTATTGCCTCTAACAGTTGTTAGTAGTTATAGTCAGCCCTACAAAGACATCATGCATCTGTGCAGGACTATTCTGGATTTTATACATTTTCTAGTGATGATGTTTGACTGGCTGATATGTTTCTGAGATTGTGACAAAGTAGCATTCAATTGCTTAAAAGAAATAGTCTTAAATAGAACTCTATTTTGATTGTTTCCACAGACTAGACCCCACATACACATGTGTATGTGTGTGTGTGTTATAAGGTAAAAAAAATCATCCTTCTTCTACCTTTTTATTTACTACTTACCACTGTAGAATGACCCTAAGAAGAACCACTCATCACAAGCCAGATAATTGCTCCAAATAGTCCCTTAATTTTAACAAAAATAAAGTCTGCCATAGTTTCCAGTTTTTATCTATGTCTTTAGGTCTTTGAGCCTCATTTTGTTTTAGCTCTGCCTAATTACATTTTCATCCTGGCCTACAATGTTAGTCCAAAACATATGTTGTTGTTGTTTTTGTTTTTTGAGGCAAGATTTTCCTGTATAGTTCTGGCTGTCCTAGAACTCACTCTGTAGACCAGGCTGGTCTTAAACTCAGAGATCTGCTTGCCTCTGCTGGGATTAAAGACATGCAAAGCCACCACAACCACCCAGCACAATAACCACCACTGTTATGTTCTCTTTTTTTGCCAAAATATTTTTATAGCTGGAAGTTCAACATATTTATAACATGAAAGGCTGTAGCACTATGATTTGTGCAATATTTGGAAAGATGTCTAGAAAGTATAACTTTCCTTAAGAGAGTTCTTCTCTGGGTGTAACACCCAGATATAAAAGATGTGGAAATTCAAACATCATGTTCACTACATTGCCTAAGAACCTAAGAATGGCCAAGTATGGTGCCACAAGCTTTTAATACCAGCCATAGGGAGACAGCAGCAGGAGGGGATTACAAATTCCAGGCCAGCCTGAGCTTCACAGTGAAACCCCATGTCAAAACAGTCAAATAGAAAGGACCTCAAGATGGGAAAGATTGAGTGGGGCAGCACACTTCTGTGACACTGGCACTTGATCAATAGAAGTCGAAGAACCAAGAGTTCAAGATCATCCTTGGCTACCTAGGTAGTGTGTAGTAAGTTTGAGGCCAGCCTGAGCTATCACAAAAATAAAAAGAAATGGAACCGAGAATAGCCTCCAACACAAGGGAGGCATTGGCACAAACTTGGGGCTGTGTCTCACCTACATTATCCAAGCTGGCCTCAAATTTTGTATGTAGTACAAGCTGGTCTCGAACTGGTGACCTCTTGCCTATCCTTCCCAGAGCAAAATGATTACAGGCAAGCAATAATGATTCCTTCTGGGCCTTTTGCAGATGTAATATAAATTGCTTACTTGTGCTGTTTCACATGGTGGTGAGTTCTCTAGTTTCCCTTCTATGTGAAATCAGACTTCCTTTGATTTGATCCAAACTCACCTTACAAACCTAAAAGAAATTCTTTTCTTTCATTTAGCATTCATTGTTCACTCTACTGAAGAGGCTCTTGATGGCTCTAAAGGTTTCGAAGGCTCCCTTGCCCCCGCCTCTGTGATTGACAAGCAACTAATCCCTTTAATCACGCTTCCTTTATGCCACATGGTAGCCCTCCCCCTCCACTGCCCCAAATCTCATCCGAAAACCTTTTTCTAGTTTATTTTCCAACCCCTCCCCCACCTCTGTTAGACAAATCTTCTGAAAGGTCCGTGACCCAAACCTTCCTCAGTGTATAGCTAACAGGGCGATTGCCTGACCTTCTGCTCTGGGAGTCCCTTACTGATCTGAGACCAGGTGGCTGATGGGCTGGATGAATGGGGAGAGGCAGGGAAGGACAAAGGACCTGGAAGCTTTGGCTGTGTAAGTTAAAAAGAGATCCGTGTGCTCGTGGATGCATTTAGACAATTTGATAAATGAAGGCTGGTGCTTGGACACAGCAGCTTGTTGTTCTGTTTCATGGCAACTCCTCCGCCAGATCCCCTCATCTTTAGCTTCTAAGATTCCCCTCAGTGTTTAGATAACACATTCAACTTGAACCAACATTTTGTGTGGGGGTAGGGTGGGGTGGCGGAGTGTACGGGGGGGGGGGGAGAAGGATGTAAGGCCCATGGTTTCATGGGGGCAGTATGCTGATGAAGAGATGTCCTGACAAAGATGCTTGGATAAAGCAAGGAGACAGGTTCTTGGCAACGGTTGCGTAGGGAAGATAAACATCCCTTAATCACCTTTTGTGTCAAACAGCTCCACAGGGCATGGTTTTGAGCCTGTTGGTATTAGTGATATTATCTGCTCTAGACCTACTCTGGAAAAAAAAATGCAAGTGAGAAGAACTAGCAAAGTGTCCTAACTCCACCATGCTTCTGAATAATTTACTAGCTGGTTCAAGCCACAGACTGTGTTAAGGATAGCCTAAAGGACAATTTTACAAAATGACTCATGGTTTGATTCACTGAAAGCTTGTCTGGGTTAGGCTGAGAGGTGAGGGTGGAGCTGAGAGAGGAGAAAGTAAGTGAGAACCGGAGGTGTTTCACACATGCACATGAAGCCCAACTTTCTAGCACATGTCCAATCCCCTTCCTTGTGTAACAAGCACGTGCATGTATACACACACACACAGAGAGGGGGAGGGAGGGAGGGGGAGAGAAAGAGAGAGAGAGAGAGAGAGAGAGAGAAAGAGAGAGAGAAAGAGAGAGAGAGATTGAGAGAGAGAGGGAGAGAGAGAAAACAAAACTGATGAGGTAGTGTGGAGGATGCCTGGCAGTAGCATCTCGTCAACCCATTTTATGACTCATTTTTTCCTCTGAACCTGAAGTCTGAGTTTACATTTAAATGGATTTCTCAGGAGTAAAGGCATCTTTTCTTCCAGAACTTGAGCTGTGTAAAGCAAATAAAACTCCTCCACATTCCACATGAAGGGAAGCCCGCCTCATGACATTTATCCAACAGCCGCCTCTCTTGGGTTATGGAATTGCACAATGAGCTTATGAAAGCAAAGAGCATGTCCCAAGAATGAACTCCTGAAAGAACCTTCCCAGATGTCATATGAACTTTCCCCTACTTTCCCAAAGTGGTCCTGTCCTGACAAAAATAGCACAGCAGGGTACAGTGGGTAGATTCTGATCCTGTGAGGTGTCACTAAAGACACTGATCTATGTTTTACCCAGAATTTCTGAATGCTTTGTTCTCAACAGTGACCTCCTTCTGACAACTGTATAAACGTGAATTCAAACATTAAGGGCCATATTTTCTAATGAAATCTCTCCAGGGTCTTTGGTGAGTGTAGATGAATGTTGGATTCATATTTTAAAGTGATTACATGTACTTAGTATTCACAAACGTTATTATCTGAGGGGAAAAATCACTGTTGTTGTTTTTGATGAGTAAAAGACACAGTGTTATCAAGGCCATAGATAAAAACATTCCCATATGTCTGCAGTTGGAAAACCTGGGCTTTTCCATCTAAAAATAGTTCCTTTACTTACTGTGCAACTCAACCAGAAATGCTTCTGTGAAACAGACTTTGTACCCATCTTTTCCTCTCCCTCCCAACCCCCCTCACATGGCCCAGCTCAGTCTGGACACTTCCAGATGCCTCCGGCTATGTTCTCCCAAATAGCTATGTCTCCCTTTTATCTACAGTAAACTTTCTCCTCCACCATCCCTAGAAGCTGTCCCATCCTTTTTATTGTTTTTTTTTATTCATAAAGTATATAAAGACTGAGAACAAATATCCTTGCAGATCCGTATTCAGCGTGCATTGACTTGAAGAATGAAGTTCAGAAATGGATTTTAAATTTATTTACCAGTCATGAGAGTCTAGTTGTGGCTACCAACATGAAATGCAGGACTTCAATTACCACTAATTTCAGTATGTCAATGATGCTGTGGAAATTTCCAGAATGTTGAAGGTGTCATATTCCCATCCCCCAGATTCACCTCCAGAAAACATAACTCTAAAGCAATAGATCCTAAAAGACTGGTTAGTTTTCCTCTGGCAAAATCGAGAGCATTGGATTCCAGTTTTCTATGTAGTTACTCAAACTCCTAATTTTGAAAGCCAGAGCCTAGTTGAATGATGAGCGTATAGGCCAATCAACCTCCTCTAGGCAGTGGTCATAATAGGCACAAGAGCTGGGATAGAGAAGACTGAAACTGTTACCATCAGGAAACAAAACTGCTCACCCTATCTAAAGTGCAAGCATCTGGTAGGACAGGTATTGAGAAATAAACGGCTCTGGCTTTCCTAAGGTTGTCAGCTTAGCAGGGAATGTTCTGGGATTGTTTGCTCGGGTTTCCAAGGATGAATGTAGCAATCATTCTAAGAAAGCTTAGAGCCCAAAAATGCGATACAGTAAGCAAGGACTTCTCACCAATATGATGATAGAACTGTATCTGGGAAACATTCTAAAGGTATCAGTGATTTGTTAAACTCAGAAGATGCATTTTGTTTTTAGATACACTCCCACCAGGCAGACCAGGATGGCTTGGAATTCACTGTAGAGTCCAATCTGCTCATCAGTTCTCACTCATCCTGCCTTAGCCTCATGACTGCTGTGATTACACACTATGTCTACCACACAGGATTGAAAATGTCTTACTTCTGACTTCTTGATTATTTGCCATGTGATTTAGTCTGCCCCAAGGAGACTATATATAGGCATTGCTTAATAACCCCACCATTTCCGTGTTGCAGAGGCAGGACAAACTTCTGTGAGTTTAAGGCCAGTCTGCTGTTTCAAAGAAGCAGGACTATATAGTGACAACCTGGCTCAAAAACCAAACCAAACCAAAACAACAACAGAAAGAAAAAAAACACACACCAAAACAACAATGGCAACAAATAAACAAATCAGCATCAAACATCCTTTAAGGTTTCTACAGGGTGGCTAAAGGGGAGAAAGATTAATTACAAACCAGAAATGGTCAGTTAAGAGCCAGCCTTCTCAATTGCAACCTGGGGGTAGGACAAAATGGGAAGGCAAACAATAATGGCACAAGTAGCTGACCTTTTTCTGCTGGTGCTCTGCGAGGAAATTGAGTCTCGGAGCATTTAGTAAAGTGGCTGGCACGTTGGCAGAGCCTTTTGTTCCTTCACTCAGGAATCCTGTAATCTAATACTTTCAGTGGTGCTGGAAACAAATCATAGGGGCATGGCTTGTCTAGAGAAGGAAACTGAGCAGGCCCAGGTTGCTTGGAACAGCTCCAAATTCAAACTGTGGGTTCTGGCTCCTCAGATAGCCTTACCCAGTGAACAGAGATCCAAGGAAGCCCTGGGTACCTCGCAGAACCTGGTTGGTTACTTGTGACATCAAGTCAATCATTGTGCCTCCCTAGGCTTTTCTATTTAAATTTGAGTTAGATATGGCCAATCAGGATTCAAAACCTAATGCAGCATTCGCTTTTGACCTTGGCCAATTAGCCTCTCTAAATATCTGTGAATGTTATCACATCTCCATTCACAAAATAGAGAAAATAATGCGATATGGATCTTTTGGAGCAATATAATGTATACACATATATTAGATAATAAGTTTCTGTCAAAACAATTAATGAAAAATAGGACCTGACACATAAGAGGTGATTTTGAGGTGTATATTAATTTTTTCTTCCCCAATCAGACATTATATGAAACCACTTAACAAGACAGATTATTCTATCTGGGCCAGCAGCATGGCTCAGCAGGTAAAAGACTCTTGTCACCAAGCCTGATGATCTGGGTTCAATTACCAGGCCCATATGGCAGAAGGAGAGAACTGACTCCCATAAGTTGTTCTCTGACTTCTACTCACAAACCATGACATTAGTATGGGCAGACACATATATACACTAAATAAATAAGTGTAATTAAAATGATTCTTCTGGGCTGCAAGATCCAGATATCAGTGGAATATACTAGTTAGCATTAACTCTGCTTTACCTACCCCGCTGAGACTATTCTGACCAGAAGTATATACCTTGGTACACTGGTGGGAAATACGTCATGGTTAAAGGTAAAAATATCAACTAATGTTATGATTACCTAAGTGATATAAAAAAAACAATCACTCCCTTGGGGGGAAGAAACCGTATACACATCCATAAACGCATGGAGAATGCTGCATATACTATCAAAGGATTTCTAAAATCCCAGACTTTAAACCTCTAGCATACAAGACAGAAGATGTGAAACAATGGGGCAGGCAATTAGTTTAATAGCCCTGTAAAAATGGTTTTGCCAAAAACTTTAGATCAGGATCAGAACAGAGTAAATAATAACATCAACTTTCCCCATCTACATTTCAAAATCACTTTGCTTCCCATACTCTTAGTTCCCATCTTTTAAAAATCTCTTCTCTTTGAAGATGGTGAGCTGGCCACAGTTTTAGTTTTTTGTTTTTATGAACATCAAAGCTTAGACTAACGTGTCTCTGTGCAAATTAGAAGGACCTACAGTGGATGTTCAGTAAGCATTTTGAAATTTCTTCTTTACATGTTGACTTAATACTTTTTCTGGTAACTGTGGACTGGTCTCAAGTTGCTCTGTCTGTCTGTACATAATTATAGATGTGGATCTATACCTATGATGATTAGACTCATCTCCCCTCCATATGTAGACTGCCCTTTGTTCTGTAGTTTCAGCTCTGTATCCTTGATCCTCCTAAGACTTTTTTTTTTGTAGAGAGAATGACCGTAGTGCTAATTGGAGCACACCTCGTATTTAATCTGCTGCAATTTTCCCCAGAAATTGTAATTTACATCTTAAGGTTATGATGCATCAATAACACCTCTTTATGTTCACCCAGACTATGTAGGTCCCAGTTTTCTCTACCATATTGCAGCTGTGCGAGTACTGAACAGTTATCCATTTTCCATCCTTGTGGGGCTCTGTTTCAATGAGTAGAGTGGCTGTGTTCTGGGAACTGATCTATCATTGAATATTTCATAACACAGTTTCTGGCCTGTGCTAGCAAAGCAAAGGTACTTCATTATATCCTGCATCGACACTTTGGTTCGAAACACACATGTCATTTTATCCAGGAATCGATTCCCGAGTATTTCTGAGGGTAGGCCTCATTTCAGAGGAGGGCATAATAGCTACCTTAGACGGCCTTTGTTTGTGAAGATGAGGATGGCAACAGACTCTGCTTATTCTATCAGTGGTCAAATGCACCAGACAGAATGTTCTGACCAGTTAAAATTTTCATTTATGAGTCACTTCCTCCTTTGCTGTCTCTTCCCCAAAGAACCTCCTCATTCCTAAGCTCAAATTTTGTGTACTTTCTTCCAGGAACATAAACGACCCCATAAAATCTTGTTATTTGAGAGACAATGGTGGGGGCCAGGAACCTGGGAGTGATATATGCATGCCACAGACACAAAGAAACACACAGGCAGCTTGCTGGTTTTACTCAATGAGATTTTTGAAAGTGATGATACCAGCTGGTGAGGCTTCTGCCAGACCAAATTAAGCCAATACTAGCCAAGGCTCAGCATGTGCCTATATTTAAGAGGTATATTGCCAAGGACAATGTGCAACATCCCACACTTTTCTTCGTTCTCTTTCCCTCCTCATGGTGACAATGTTTTCTACGAAAAGACACAGCTTATCAAAAGACTTTCTCTAATCTATGGTCAAAATTGCCATTCATTTTTAAACATCAATACATTTGCGGGGGAGTATAATGTTTAAGAGCATGAACTCCAGTGCCAAGCCCCAGGCTCAAATTCTGGCTCAGTATCTCCTTGGCATACATCATTTGGGGCAATTACTTTAGCTGAAACCTTTGGTTTTCTCTTCTATGATATGGCATTAAAAACAACACATACCTCATTGTATTCTGATGAGGATTGTACTAAAAATATTTATAAATGTGTGTGTCTATGTACATGTGTCTTAAAACAGTGTTTTAATAATGTTATGAAGAGATGACTCTGCAGTTAAGAGCACGTACCACTCTTTCAGATGATCTGAGTTCAAGTCCCCTCACTCATATCAAGTGGCTCACAACCACCTATAATTCCAAATCCAGAGGAATCCAACACCTCAGGCCTCTGTAGGCACCTTCACTGACATGCACCTACACAGACACAGACACACACAGAGATGTAAGCACATATAATCAAAAAGAATACAAATCAATTTTAAATGAATTCTTAAATCTTAAAAGAAATAATGACTACATTATTGTTATTTCAAATATTTATGTTTTTATGTGTATGAGTGTTTGTCTGCATATATGTAAGTGCACTGTGTTTGTGCTTGGGGTCCACAGAAACCAAAAGAGAATGTCAGATTCCCTGGAATTACAGTTACAGGTGGCTATGTGCTGCCCAATGCAGGTGCTGGGAAATGAACCAGAGTCCTCTGTATATTGGCTAGTTTTAAGCCAACTTGACACAAGGTAGAGTCACTGGAGAGGAGGTACCCACAATTAAGAAAATGCCTCCATAAGATTGGGCTGTAGGTAAGCCTGTAGGGCATTTTCTTGATTATTGATTGATGGGGGAGGACCCACACCATTGTGGGTGGTGCCATCCCTGGCCTAGTGGTCCAGGGTTCTATAAGAAAGCAGGCTGAGCAAGCCATGAGGAACAAGCCGGTAAGCAGCACCCCTCCATGGCCTCTACATCAGCGCCTGCCTCCAGGTTCCTGCCCTATTTGAGTTCCTGTCTCGACTTCCATACATGATGAACAGTGCTGTGGAAGTGTAAGCCAAATAAACCCTTTTCTCCCCAACTTGCTTTTGGTCATGGTGTTTCATCACAGAAATAGAAACCCTAACTAAGACACTCTGTAAAAGCAACAAATTCTCTTTGCCATCTTGCCACTCCCCCCTCTTCCTTTTTCTCCTCCTCCTCTTCTTCCTCCTCCTCCCCATCATCATCATCATCATCATCACAACCCAAGTTGAGGGTTGTAGAGTGCCCTGTCTCATAATTGTCATGAATTTTCTACATTGCCTTTGAACTTCAATGACCTATTTATTGCCCCAACAGTATCTTTTAACATCCTGGGCTTAGACTATACTTATTCAGGTCTGTAAGAATATTCACAGAGCTGTCTTTCTGTGTTTTTCTCTGTGTCTCTGTCTCTGTCTCTGTCTGTCTGTCTCTCTCTCTTTCCCTATCTCTCTCTTGTCTCTGGGAGTCCTCATGGCTTGAAGCATTATAACAAAAACTAAAATTCCTGAATCTACAAGGGATTAGGTAGAATCTAAAGAGTGAGGGAAATGAAACTGAGCAGCAAATGGAAGGCTGCCCAACATATCCAAGATCCCTCAGGATAAATTGGAAGACCAGAGCTACCCTTTTGGTTTCTTGTATGCTCACTTTGTTTCATCCCTGTGCCTGTCCTCTCCCACATCTCCTCGACCTTAAAAAAATTGTGTTAGGACTGCTTACATGGAAAGTCTTGTGGTAGTTCTTAGTGGTTGGTGACTCATTGCAGAACAGGAATCCTTTGCCACAGGGGGAGGAAAAGAGAGCTGGCTATGTGTGGGGGCACACTGGAAGATTGCCTTCCAGGTAGTCAGAGGAAGCAAAAGCAGACCATGAGAACATGGGGCAGCTCTCCCAAGATCCTTACTCCCAGGCCTTTGGCTGAGGTATTGCCAATGTGTGAAAAGGGGGGAAGGGGCTGCACAATCCCATCCACCAAGTGTTGAGTGTAAGAGACTCATGGAGAACATCAAAACAAAAGGTCTTGGTGATTTCACCCTAAGTCCGTAGGACTTGTAAGGATGAAGGCAAAGATTGTAATAGTAATAGTTAACAAGAGACATCAGTGCTCACTGCTTTCCCTGCCCCTTGCCTCCAGGGACTTTGGGCTTTCAGGACCCTCTGTATTCTGAGCAGCTCTCAGCTATCCGTCAGTGTTTGTAGGCATCCCCACAGTTCATCGCCATGGAGTCACAGCAATACCCTGCACAGCATGGCCTTAGTCTCTGCCAGATGGCTCTCTGCGGACTCCACGCACTTTCCATGTCCAGCCACGAGGAGTGAATGTATACAGGAAGCTATACCTTCCTCTCTTTTCCGTGGGGCCTAGGCAGTTTCTGTCCTACCCCTCTTGTTAAAATTCCTTTCCAGTGGGGAGACATAATCAACACGATCTACCCACTTCCTAAGGTCACAGTGACCAACAGAGACATGTTTCTGCCAAAGTTCACTCTGGGACCCAATGAGTTTATTGGGCTCCCTCACAGTGCATAGCTGAGGGTTTGGTTATTTACAGTGGCAGGAGTGCCTCCCTGCACAGGCTGCACCTGGAAAGCCTTTTCCAGCAAATGAGGGATTTCCTATAGCCTCATGGATTGAGCCTCCTTCTCCTTGTCACCACTGCCCCATATAGTCTAGCCTGTCCCTGAGGCCAAGTCCAATTAAGGCAGAGTTGCACATATTAGGCGCTAAGGAGTCGGACATTCGGGTGTGGCTCTTGTGACCCTTCCTAGACCTCCATGAGGGGGTGTAAATAGTCAACATGCCTAGTCCAGATGATCCCCTTTTGACAGTGGGACACAGCTGAACTCCCCAAGATAGCAGTTGCTTGACTCAGAGGACAGTCACTCACAACATCCCTCTCCCCCACATTCCTTCTAAGCATGACTGTCCTCTCTCCTTGCCTCCCACTCAAGATTTCACAGTTGGAGCCATAAATGTCAATGACCCTTGCTTTGGACCTGCCTTCTGTCAGGTTCCAAAGAAACTCAGGACAAATGACCACGGTACCTATTAGCATACCAAAGCATGCGTTGACCTCTAGAATCTCTCAGCAAGTACTTGTTAGAGTCCTGACTGGCATCCTGACTACTTCCAGCTCTTCTCTCCACCCCCAACCACCCTAAACCTCTCCATCTCATGGGTTTCCCTTCCTCCAGCTTCTCATTCCTATATAACCCTTCCATTTTAGCCATGTGCTCTCTTGGCTCCTTTCTTGGTTCTTGGTCCTCTCTCTTTTGCCCCTCCCTCTAGGTCCTCCTCTCTCCTCTCATGGCCTGCTTCACTCTGCTGGCCATGTTCAGTCTACTATTTTGCCTCCCTGCTCTGGACTCTTCCAGATGCCTCAGGCTGTATTCCCCCTTATATCTACAACAAAAACCTTCCTCAAGCATATCTTGGAATGGTCATGTCCTCATTTCACTCACCTTCCTTTCTTTCCTTTCTACAGTTGTTTTGATTTATACTTTTCTTATACAGGTCAAAGAGTTTGAGTACTGATCGCAGATACTACCTCTGAGACTTTTTCCCATGCAATTTACATATTGTAACAGGGTCCTAGTCCAAGGATTGACACAGTTTCGTGTAAAGGGCTAAGTGGCAAATATTTTAGGCTTCTCAAGCCGTACACTCTTTGTTACTGTTATTTAACTCAGCTGTTATGGCGTGACATCAGCAAAAGGCCAATCATAACTAACAGAGCGATTGTGTGTCAACAAAGAGGGAAGCTACATATCATGTAATGTTCACGCATCACAAAAATAATTCTTTTTGTTTTTCAGTGATATAAAACCAGACAAACAAACATTCTTGGCTGGGCTGTATAAAAAGAAGCATCAGGCTATGATTGGCCTTTGGGCAGTAGTTTGTTAATGCATGCCTTAATGATTCCAATGGAAGGTTCACATGATATTAACAGTTGAATGGGATGGGCTGTTAGCGTTCTTTTTCTTTTTTCTTTCTTTTGCTTCCTCCTCCTCCTCCTCCTCTTCTTCTTTCTCTTCTCCTTGTTGTTCTTCTCCTCCTTTCTTTTCCTCTTCCTCTTCTTCCTCCTTCTCTTCCTCCTCTTTTCTCCTCCTCCTCCTTTCCCCCCCCTTCTTCTTCTAAGACAAGTTCTTACTATGTAGCTCATGATGGCATAGAATTCTTTCTGTTGTTGTTGTTTGTTTTGTTTTGTTTTGTATTGTTTTTGTTGTTATTGTTGAGACAGGTCCTCTCTAAATAGGAGCATAGAATTCTTGATTCTCCTGTCTCAGATTCCTTCAGGTTGTAATTACAAGAGTCTGCCACCTTACCGAGCTGACAGAGCTTTTTATAATGAATTTGTGGGCAATAACACCATCATAAGCTAGGTGGACTGTGTTCCATTCTTGTAATTTCTCTCTTTGTCTTTCTCTGTGTTTTTCTCCCTCTCTGTCTCTGTCTCTGTCTCTGTCTCTGTCTCTGTCTCTGTCTCTTGACAGGTTCTCATTATGCAACCCTGGCTAGCCTGAAACTAACTAACTAACGGATTGTCTTCGAACTCAGAGATATTAATAGGTATTAAAATCATGTACTTCCTCAGTCAGATAATAATATATAACATGCATTTTTAAAAATATGTATTTGTTTTTATTTTATGACTACTTGCCTGCACATCTATATATGTACCACATGTGTGGCTGATGCCCACAGAAGCCAGAGTATGGAATCAGATACTCTGGAACTGGAGTTAGAGATGGTTGTGGACGACCATGTGGAAAGTGAATCTGGATCCTCTGCAAGAGCAACAAATGCTGATCCTTGTCTCCAGCCACAAGTGCTTGCTATTTCATTCAACATATACTACTAAGTAACTACTATGTGCCGAGTTCCTTGTTAAGTGTTATATAATATCAGGCAGGAGTAAAATAGGTGCTGTGTATGCTCTTAGAGTTTAAAGCACAATAAGGGAGATAGACAACAAAAAAGTAAACATACAGTAAATAATGTAATTTCAAATTATGACAGGTCCATATACTGGTTAGTTTTTGGTCGACTTGACATAAGCTAAATAGTCAGTTCTGAAATCATGTACATTTATGTATAACATTATATAAACTGATCAGGTTGAATTTTTATATTTAGGAATATATATATATATATATATATATATATATATATATATATATATATTTAAGATAAAGAAGCCATAAATTTGAGAGCAAGGGGGTACATGACAGGGGTTGGAGGAAAGGGAGGGGACAATGAGGTAATTCTATTTTAATTTTGAAAAGAAAATTTAAAAATTAAAAGAATAGTCTGCAAAAATGAACCCCAGCTCAGAAAATGCCTCCATCAGATTGGCCTGTAAGCAAGTCTGTAGGCATTTTATTAATTAATGATTGATATGACAGGACCAGCCTACTGTGTGTGTTGCCACCCCTAGGCAGGTGGTCCCATGTGCTATTTAATAAAAGCAAGCTTCTAAAGCCATGGAGAGCAAGCCATCATTCCACTATGGCATCTTTTTCAGGTCCTGTCTCCAGGTTCCTGCCTTGAGTTCCTGCCCTTGACTTTCTCCCAGTGATGGACAGTGACATGGATGTATAAACCAAATAAACCCTTTCCTCCCAAGACATTTTTGATTATGGTCTTTATCACAGCAATATAAAGCAAACTAGGACAGCATGTGAATAAAACACTAACGAGTAATTACAGAGAATGACCAAGGAGTGATTCATTGGGGCCACTCTCCATCCCAAGCAGACAGTTGAACTTGCAGTGTCATTCATGTGGTTCTGGCTCTAAAGTCACGAAAGAGACATGAATAAAAAGATTATGAAATCTTTTTCTATGGCTAAGGAGAGCCACTGAAGCCAGATATGTGGCAGAAGAGTCCCTGGATGGAGGCCTTGAGAGGCCATTGTGGGACAGTATGAAAGTGAAGGTGCCAGAACCATAAGATATCTATGAAGAAGAGCTGCACACAGGGAGTGGGACCAGCCTATTCTGGCTAGTTTTATGTCAACCTGACACAAGCTATAGTCATCAGAGTGGAGGGAACACCCTTGAGAAAATGTCTTCATAAGATCAGGCTGCAGGCCTGTGGTGCATTTTCTTAATTAGTGATTGATGGGGGAGGGCTGGTGGTCCTGAATTCTATAAGAAAGCAGGCTGAGGGGCAGGAAAGATGGCTCAGTGGTTAAGAGCACTGACTGTTCTTCCAGAGGACCTGGGTTCAATTCCCAAGCACCCACATGGCATCTCACAGCTGTCTGTAACTCCAGTTCCAGGGAATCTGACACCCTTACACAAACATGCATGTAGGCAAAACACCAATGCACTAAAAATAATAAATTATTTTTTTAAAGGAAAGCAGGCTGAGCAACCCAGTAAGCAGCACCCCTCTACGGCCTCTGCACCGGTTCATGCCTCCAGGTTCCTGCCCTGTTTGAGTTTCTGTTCTGGCTTCCTTTGTTGATGAACAGTGGTATGGAAGTGGAAACCAAATAAGCCCTTTCCTCCCTAACTTGCATTTGGTCATGTTTTCTCACAGTAATGGTAACCATAACTAGGACATAGCCTAAGAGAGAGAATTTTGCGGTAGGCAGCAAAGCTGGAAGGCTGGAAAGGAAGAGCCATTTAAGTTCTGTGACATCAGGTACAGAGCTACAGAATTTGCAGTTTGACCTGCTGGGTATTGGTCTTGCTTTGGTCCAGTATTTCTCCACTAAGTCCTGATTCCTCCATGTTGGTCTGGCAGTGTATGCTCTGTGCGCCATTGTATGTTGGAAGCATATAGTTTATGTTTTGATTTAACAGGGGGTTATGTGTAGGAGATTGTCTTCCGTTTCAGAAAAGACTTTGAACTTCTCAACAGTCTTGAGACTGAAAGACTATGGAAAATTTTCAAGTTGGACTAAATGCATTTTGCATTATGATAGGCCATGAGCCTGTCAGGGCAAGGGGTGGAATGTGGTGATTTGAATGCGATATCCCTTATAACTCTCAGGCATTTTTAACTACTTGGCCCCCGGTTGGTGGAACTCTTTGAGAAGGGTTAGGAAGTGTAGCCTTTTGGAAAAGGTGTGTACCTGGGGACAGGCTTGAGGATTCAAAAGACCCAAACCATACTCAGTGTTCTCTTTCTGCCTCCTAATTTTGGATTGAATTGTGTGCTCTCAGCTGTTCTGCCACCATGCCTTTGCTCTGCTATCATGTACTCCAACCCTTTGAAACCACAAGCCCAATTAAATTCTTTCTTTTATAAGCTGCCTTGGTGAAGGTGTTTTATCACAGCAATCAAAAAGTAATATAATGCTGAAGATACAGGGGAGGACAATCCTGGCGAAATTGTCTACTCTAATGGAGCTTTCATTCCAGCAATTAGTGAAGTCAACAAATAAGCCATTTTAGTCGGTATTGACATTAGTTATAAAAACCACTCATGCATCTCAGTGTCTCACCACACATAGTGTGTTTATTAATTGTGTCATAGGCCAGTGGACATCAAGGGGCTCCTCTGAGTAGATATCCAAGTAACAACTCACAATGCAAGCTTTTCTTTCATATGGATTCACCATTCCATAGACCTCTTTAGAGTCCTGAATTGGACCTACTCTACTCTCTGGACTAACATGCAAAAGTACTTCATGGAGAACTACATAGAAAGATTTATATCAAGACTTGAAAGTGACCAGAGGCCAATCCAATGGCAGGAGAACCAGAGAAATCTGATCTTCTTTACTCAATAAGGAAATGAAGGAAGCTAGTTAGTTTTTGGCACTGATGTATTGTACACTTATATAAATGTTCAAATAGTCAATATTTACTTGAGTCATCAGAAGAAGGCTCCTGGATGAAGTAAGATTTAAGGTAATACTGAAGGATAAGGAATAATTAACCTGCTGAAGTGGAGTTAAGTGTACTGGAAACAGCATGCTTTCCTATAATCCCAACTAGGCAATCAGATAAGAAGTTTGAGACTAGCCTGGGCTACTAATAAAACGTAAGAGAAAAGATCCCTAGAAGAGAGAAGAGCAGGCACTAACGACAATGAGAGACAACATTGATTTATCGCAGGAGCAGAATGGAATTCAGCATGCCCAAGAGTAGATCATGATGTCAAGAGCAACGAGAGATGGTAACAAAAAAGGGAGGCCAACACCAAAAGTGAGTAGCCCTCACTGTAATGCTTGCAAATAGAGGTGGCAACGATCTTCAGGGCATCTGGTCCCTGGTGAAGGCAGCAGATGGAGGCAGTAGGGTACAGGCCTCAAGCTTCCTGGCCTTTGTGGGGCTAAGCAGAGAAAAAGAGTTGGAGAGAGGAGAGCAGTCCTACCTCCAGAGAGGTGGAGTGTGTGCACTGAGCCTTAATGCAATCAGATCTAAGCATAATCCAGAACAAACCGAACAGTGGATCTTGGTGACAGTCTTAACTTTGTGTCCCCTGTTGGGAGTCTTCTAGAGAATTTCTCCAGTCACTAAGTTCAGGTCAGAAAACAGTGACAGAAACAGACTTCAGAAACAGGATTTGCATCTGAGTCTATTGTTGACAAGATGCTAGTCCACAGAAAGTTTCACGCTTTTTCATTCCTGTTTACATCTAACTAGATGACATGATATATCCTATGAAGACAGCAATGGGCTGACTTATTTAACTTGAAAATAAAAAAAAAACAATTAAAATGCCATGTTCTGTTCTAAGGATTTTCTGAACCCATCAAGTCTTAGTTTATTTTATTTTATTTTTTATGAGAGAACTTAGAAGGTTAACTGGTAGGTCTTAAACCCAGGACAAATGATTAACTAATGTGCCTAATAACATATTAAAGCAGATGCTGGCCATCAGGTTCTCCTAACATACCTCAGTCCCTACCTATTACAGGGTCCTCCTGGCTGACATATCCAGCCTTCTACCCAGAACTCTCCAGCTCAGGGGCTGGGCTGCCCCTTTCCCATCCCCTCTGACCCCTATATAACAGCCATTTTGACTGTGCCAGTCTCTTGGCCCAGGCCCACCTTCTTGGTCAGTGGCTCCTCTCTTGACCTCCCTTCCCCTCTCCCCTCACATGGCCTGGCCCAGTCTGGCCATGTTCACTTTGGACCCTTCCAGATGCCTCTGACTGTTTTCTCCCTCACATTTCCATACCTACTCATGTCCTCATTCTTACTCACTTTTCATTCAGTAACCTTATAGTGAGTTGCTAATGGTTACACAGCTGATATATGAACAAAGGGAAACTGTTACTAGAGTCCATATCCCCTACACTGGCTCTAGGCAAATATCTCCTGGGCTCTAACTAGGAGCACTGGGCTCTCCTGACAAAAGTGACGAACAAGAGAGCCTCCTGTCCTTAAGGAATTACAAGTGTGGCACACCACACAAGATACACGAGATGAAATTTCAGTATTCATGAATATTTGCCAGAGCACTAAGACACTCATCGGTTTCTATACTGTCTATGGATGATTCCCAATACAGCCCGCAGAGTCAAACAGCTGTAGTCCAAATCATATGACTCACAAAGCCTGACCTTTGGTGTACTGGCCAAGAAGGCATTCTGACCACCTGGTGTGCTGAGTGATACAGGCACATAAATGTAATTTCAATATAAAGGAAAGGAATGCAGTATTGTATTGAAATTTTTATTACATTTATTTAATGCGGGTAAGGGGTAGGGGTGGGGTACATGTGACATGGCACGTGTGGAGGTCGGAGAACAATATGTAGGAGTTGGTTCTCTCCTGTACCATGTGAGTTGCAAGGATCAAACTCAGGTCATCAGGCTTGGTGGCAAGTGCCTTTACCTGCTTGGTCATGTCCCCAGCCCTGGATTTAAATTTAAAACCCAGTTCTATATCTACTAGTTGTGTGGACTTGATCAAGTCACATAACTTCTCTGAACATATTTCACAGATGGCAAGGTTAATACTAGCTTTTTGACATACATTTGTAAGCACTAGAGATAATGTTTGAATAAGTGTTGACACAAATGGTAAGAATATTATTAATATGCTATGAGAGTGGAAGAAAGGTATAACCTGAACATGGTACATGAACACTTAAAGCAATTTAGAGGGCTTACCAAATATTCCCAGAGTAGAAGATCATTTGCATTGGCTTTGAGAACCAGCAGGACTTTTGTTTATTTTTGCTTTGCTTTGGTGTTTTTGTTTTGTTCTGGTTTGTTGTTGTTATTGTTTTTGAGAACTGGTCTCATGTACCCCAGGGTTGCCTCAAACTTGCTGTGTAGCCAAACCTGGCCTTGAATTAGTGATTCTCCTCTCTCCTAAATGCTAGGGTTACAGTCATGCACCACTACATTTGACTCGATGAACATATTTTGCATCGTAGTTCTTTTACATGCTAGCTGTGTGATCCTATACAAACTGATCGACCTCTTGGAGTCTCATAGTTTTTGTATGTAATGCAGACCTAGAAACAATCATAGTACTGAGCTTATACAGTTTGTATACAGATTAAATGAGATAATGTATGCACAGTACTAAAAGTTTAAATAATTTAAACTTGCTACATATCCAGTAAAAGCCAATCAATTTGGGTTAGTGAGGTGCTTCCCCAGGTAAAGTGGAAGGAGGGAACCAACTCCACAAAGTTGTCTTCTGACTTCCACATGTCCATTGTGGCATGCATAGCCCCACGCGCATATCATACACACATCATAATAACCCTTTTTTAAAGTCAATCGTGATTGTGGGTGGTGGTTCCTATAGTTTAGGACTCACATTTTGGTGCTAGAGAGATCTGGGTTTGAATTCTAGTCCTGGGAAAGCTGCTTATTTCTTAATGAATTTCAATAACTGCAAAATGGAAGATGGTGGTAATAACACTAACTTAACAGGATCTTATTTTATCAGGATTAAATGAGATAATCTATGTAGCCCAATATGTAGCAAATAGCAAATGCTCAATGGTAGGTATTGTTATTTAGCACGACAATGGCAATATTTATTGCCAACATTCAACAAAAGTTATTGAATGAGCAAGTGGTGGGTTCAAAGGATTCCTGTAAAGAAGGAAACACACCAACTTTGACATCATAAAGGACACATGAAACAATCTCTGACTAAAACGTAACAGATACACTAAAGCTTGTTCAGGATTTCCTGTTACTTCATAACTCTTAGCCTGAGGACTACTATGTAAATAAGACAAGTGTGTGTGTAGTAGTTACTAAGCAATATGGAGAAATGCTGTTCCTTGTTACTTTTTCCATCAATAAATCACCCACTATTTGATAAAGCAACAAGCTCATTTCCCTTAAAAAAAATACCAGAAACGATGTCACCAAGAGGTTTAAAAACTCCCGTTTAAGCGTAAACCTTTGCTAAGTATATATTTAGATAATGACAAACCAATACCTTAAGCTAGATTCGCAGACTCCTCCCCTTCAGAGGCCGTAGTGACACAAGAATGTGGGGGGAAAGTTGAAATAGCCCAGGTGACCTAGTCCAACATTTGGACTAATTGGATTTCCTAACTCTACTTCCTTCCGTGGCTTTTCCCAGCCAGGCTAATGACCGGTATACAAGACTGACCTTCAGAAGTTACACAACATGCCAATTTTGTTTCCTTTTACCCTTTTTTTCTGTTCCTCTCTGCATTTGGTTCCTTTTATACCCTCTTCCCTGATTCACCCAATCCCTCATTGCAATGTCCTTTGTGAAATAGTTTCCCAGGGCATAAATAGTGCATGCCCTTCCGGCTATCAAAGCTGACTTACAGCATAGTTCTCTATATATATCAGAAAATGTTCCTCTTAGGTTTTTATTTTTTTTAAAGCAAGGCTCTGTCCCTTGATTTTTAGGATAATGATATTATACTGTAACAGTATATCTACTTCCCAATGATCCAACTCTGAAAGACTAACACATTCAGTTCATTGTCCCATGAACTGGGACCTTTATAGAACTCTGCTAAGAGAGTTAGGTTCTTAGGATCAGAGTGGGGTTGCTGCATAAACTCCATAGCAGCCAGTAACAGGACATGCTTCCTATATCAGTGAGTTGGCTTTTAGGGTCTGTTGTCCAGATACAGCAAAGCTCCGGTCTATGAAGTCAACTGGGGCAGACCTGCAGTGCTGGTGAAGTGAAGATTGGAATAATAACAGTACCAATCTCCCAAGGATATTATGATTTTTAAATGAAACAGTACAGTCAGCTATATGTAGCCACAGATATTACATCAAGATATTCAACTAACCATGGATTGAAACGTAATCGGGTAGCTATCTGACAGCCTTATCTGTAATGAGCATGTACAGATATTTCCTTGTCAATATTTCATAACCAGTAGTCTAGCAAGTATTTACATTGTGTTAGGTATTATAAGTAACCTAGAAATAATTTAAAGTTTATGGAATTGAACTGGAGGTATAGATCAGTGCTAGAGGACTTGCTGCCAGTTATGTGCAGGCCCTGGGTTCTACTCCCAACACCATGAAAAAAGTATATGACAAGATGTACATGGGTTTTTTATATTTATATAAAATATGACACTTTATATAAGGGACTTGAGAAGACACAAGTTTTAGTATTTATAGGGAGTCCTGGAACCAGTCCCTTCACAGACATCCAGGGACAATTGTATGTGTAAAAATTTCAAAACAACCTCTGGTTCCATAAAATTGTCTAATAAATGTTATTTTCACCCAATGACCGAGAGGCAGCAAGGATTCTGATACCTTACTGTCTAAGTCAAAGTGGTGTCCGGCATATGCTCCTTTTTGCATTTACACTCACTGAGCCACTCTTGAGCAGAACCCAATGCCACCCAGGGATATACTTGAAGCATCTGTTCCTCTCAACTCTCAGTCTCCTACACTCTTGCTGATAACCTCCTCTATCATCCACACTAAAAACCCTAATGCCTTCTTTTCCCTCCTAAGAGCCCAGATGTCACAGACTTGCAACCGATATTTGCGATAAACATATATTCATTGGCTCATGGTATATTTTTAAAAATCTTTTGCTTGACAACATTTAAGAACTGAAATTTTTAGCTGGGCATGGTGGTGCACGTCTTTAGTCCTAGCACTTGGGAGGCAGAGGCAGATTTATCTCTATAAGTCTGAGGCAAGTCTAGTCTACATAGTGAATTCTAGGCCAACCCAAGATATGTGGTGAAACCATGTCTTGAAAAAAATTGGGAAATTTACTGCAAAACCTGACAATTTGAATTTGCTCCTTCTTTTCATTTTTTTTATAATCTTAAGATCCTGTAACACAGGCCAAATTTCATTGCCCAATATCTGTTGTCTTTGAGTAGTGGCTGACACCTATAAACCCTTTATATTCTTTGGTTTGCCACTGTCTTAATCAGACTACTTTTATGTTTTACTAGCACTAACAATAGCCCTTATGAGGCCACCAGGAAGAGCCAAATTGGTTTGTTAAAATTGGACCCCAATTCCGTAGCAACAGGAAACGGGTTTCTCTCTCCTGGAGGTCAGGAAAGGAGTTCAACTCATTCTCCTGTCACTACTTCACAGAATGAAGAAGAGAATTTCCTTTTACTTTGGGGAAGATTTCCCTTCAGTGGAGATGAACCTTGCAACTCTTTCCTAAAAGGAAAGAAACAAAAAACAAAAAAAATAAGTACGTATGAATGTGTGTGCCTGAGTTGCATCCTGTTACACACTCCTCTCCTTTCAGAAAAAGAAGTCCACCTATATCTACTTCAACTAAGCTGTCTTTGTTTTGAAACCAAAGGCTTTATCTATGGAGTTTGTAGGGCATATATTATTACTAAAATATTTTGGAGGCCATGTGGTAGTGGGACGTATCTTTAATCCCAGCACTTGAGAGGCAGAGGCAGGCAGATCTCTGTGAGTTCGAGGCCAGCCTGGTCTCAAGTGAGTTCCAGGACAGCCAGAGCTACAACAGAAACCCTGTCTTGTAAAATCCAAACCAAAACAAACAAAAATTTGAGGCTGCTTTGAGGATACATTGACATGCATTCTCCTGGAAAGAATTCTGGAGGCTTGCTAAGAGCCTGTTGGTTAGATAGAATGTTGACTGGGTCAACTACTCCAAAGACACAATCATAAAAAAATAATTCTGAACAAAAGCAATTTGAGGAGGAAAGGGTTTATTTGGTTTACTGGTTACAGTCCATCATTAAGGGAATCCAAGGCAGGAACGGAAATAGATACTATGGAGGAGTGCTGCTTACTGCCTCCACTCAGCATTGTTTTTATACAACCCAGAACCTCATGCCCAGGGATGGCACCGGCCACAGCGGGCAGTTCCCATACCAATCATTAATAACAAAAATGCCCACAGATATACCTGATCTGATGGAGCCAATTCCTTAGTTGAGGGTTTTTCTTCCCAGGTGTCTCTAGTTTGTGGAAGATTGACAAACCTAACCAGTATGGATGGTAATGATAAAGACCACATAGCTTAGTAGGAGCTAAGTACTGTTCAATTACCCATGCAGGTCCAATGAGAGAGGTTCTGCTACTATCTCTAGTACTATCACTCTTTTCTGAAACAAAACAACTGAACTGTAAAGGTCAAGTCTCCATCACAAAGCTATGAAGCCAGTTAGTAGCAGGGTGGAGGTTCTAACCCAATTGGTGTAGTCGATACTCCTGTACTTTATACAACTGGGCCTATGTTGTTGGCACAAGACTAACAACATAAACACTAACTCGGAAATCTGAGTTATTGAGTTCCAGGCAAGACTACCTCTGAATCAGAGTCTGTAGAATTGTGTCTCTGGTAAACATTCTAGGTGGTTCCGATGTAAAGTTTGAGAACTGATGTTCTAGGGAATAGGGAACCCCCTAGTATTGTAATGGAGCACTGCAGATAGTCTGTTAAAAATAGCTGGGTTGCCAGAGTATACTCGCATTTGAATGACAGTAGAGGAGCGTGAGAGGGCAGTGGACCACTTATTCACAAATTACCACCTTGATCCGTGTCTGGCAATTCCATTACTGAACATTTCTTCTTTTCAATTGTGAAGATGTCATGATTTAGAAAACTTCTTTATTCAACGCAAATGACCTAGTAACAGGAATGCCATAAGCCAATTGCTGTCTATCATACAGAGTTGCCACCCGTTTTTGTTTTTCTTCATCTCTGCTGTTAGAAGGAGTACACACACCCTTGGTTCACCACAAGGCTGGCACAGGAAAAAGAGCACTGGTTGAAAGGAGGTCACAGTTGCTCAGCTCAGTCTACAGGAAGGATTCAGAGGACCTATCTTCCTAACCCATTTGTCCTACTCATAACTCAGGCACTCAGCTTAAGAGTAAATATTGAGTTTATACGTTGCCTCTGACATAGCCTGACCCCATGGTAAATGTTTCGTTTTGTAGGATCGCAGCTATAATTCAAAGCCACAGATGACGCTCTTCAGCCACAGGCTGGATGAGGCTTGAGCTCTGAAGGAAGATGTTCCAGTGCTCTGCGCCCTTGGCAAACTCACTGTCGTCTCACTGGAAGCACATAGAAACAGTGGAAAGCTGGTAATCCCACCACCTGCCCATCACCTGCCCGCCACCTGCCAGAGTTAATGCAAATACCATAAGAGACCTATGCAAACTGTTTCAGAATGAACTTCGAAGGGCCTAGTCTGAAGCGGTATGTAAAAACCGAAAGTACTCTGCTTGTTCTCAGAGCCATCCAAACCTGTTTCCTCTGCTTCACCTTCACCTTACAGTGCTCAGTCCCCTCTCCCTGAACTGATGATCCCAAAAGTCAGAAAGGCAAAACACAAGGCCGCCATCTGTTAACAGAGAGGGGTGAGTGCCTTGAGGAAGAGGAAGCAAACAGTCATCATCTTGTTACATTTTCTGCGAGAATAACAATCACTTGGCTGTTCCTCTCCAGCCCCTTAATGACATGAACAGTTCAGCTATTAAGTGATAAACCCTCTGAGTATTCATGACTGGCTGCTTTAATTCTGTAGTCCAAACTGTAACAATCAAGATAATTGAGCTAAGTCTGAAGCGTTGGGGGAGACAGCCGTTATACACACTGGCAGAAATCCTTTCCTCCGGAAATAAATGCTGGAGCCAGAAACCAATCGGGATGAAAGATAGAAACTTTAAACTTTCAGGAGGGTCACTCTAAAAAGATAATTGGAGAGAAAGGGCTTCTGGTTCCCCTCCTCATCCACCCACCTCCCCTTTTTAGCCTGTATCCTGGCAACTAGCTGAACTAGTTGGTGAGGTTTTCTCCAGTGGCTCATCTGAGGTCATAATGGTGGGGGGAGGGGCAAAAGGCAGACGGAACAGCTACATGTTAAGAGAGATGAATTGGAAGGATACCTTCCTACTCCTGTCCCTTTACTTGCTGTTTACCACAAACAAAATCTATTTCCTGAAAAGAAACACAAGAGAGGAGAAATTTTATTTGTCAGCATTTAGCTCTTTTAATTTGTAGATTTCGCATGACAAATGGTCTTAGTTGTATAAACAAATGATATTAGGATGATTATGGTAGTGCTGCCTCCTCCTTTCCCTCTTCCTCCTCCTCTTCTTGTGAGGCAAGCGGCACTCTGTAGCCCAGGCTATCCTCCATCTTGTTATGTAGCCTAGGCTGGCCTTGAACTCCTAATTGTCCTGCCTTAACCTCTGAATGCTAGGATTACAGAGATATACCATTGTGTTCCACTTGGAAAATGAATGGGCTACTGCATGTCCATCGCTCATGTAGGCATATTGTATACATAGACGCTCACTCACATACTGGAGAAGGTAGTTCCAAGCTCAGTCTGTGGGGCTACAGACCTTTTGAGATGTTTCTACTGTGTTTTCTTGGACAACTTTGGGTTTGCTTGTCCAGCAGCTGAGCAGATGAAATTGCTCACAGAGTCTTTATAAACAAGTCAGGCACTGACTCACCTCTAGATAGCTTACTGTAAAGTCACTCTCAACTTCAAGGTCCACAAACCAAATATCTTCATCCAACAGCACAGCATTTGGCTCATGTATTGAATAAACTAAAAATCTTCTAAGCTGGAAAGTTGAAGAGCTTTGTTTACCCAGGGCCAGTCTCTGTTCTGCATGAATAAGTTTAAGGACTTAAGTAAGGAAATATCTGGTTGGAAAAACATATTCTCATCCTGCTTCCATTTCTTCTCCTTTCAAACCTCACACACATGGCAAGCTAATATCTCAACAATCACTTTTCTAGATTTTAAATGTTTAAATGATTACTGAGTCTCAAGTTGCAAAAGTAATTCAGAAAGTTTCTTTTTTTATACTACCCACCTTCCTCCAATGCTAATTAGTCATAGTATAGGAGCAAAACCAGGCTCATTAGCTCATTACAATGAACTAGACTATAGATATTCTCAAATTTCAACAGCAAAAGGTGAGAATTTTGAGTTCCGAGAATGTAGCACAGTGACAGAGTACCTGCTTAGCATGCACAAAACCCCAGGTTCAATCCCCAACACTGCAAAAATAAAATGATGTAGTGAAATGTCAATATTAACACAATGCATCCCTGGACTGATCAACATTTCCAATTCAAATGTTCCCTTTATGTTTGAGGTCTTCTGAGGTCAGGCTCCATGCCACCCAAATAGCCATAGCTCCCACTTCTTTCTGAAACATACATGGCTTTCAATCAGACTACATTGTTCATTGTTGGGCCATATTCATTCCAAGCTGTATGCCGTTGCCCAACCTTTTTTCATCCCACTCTGTTGGCCAAACTGTATACTTTCTCCAGGTTCATGCTGACTTTTAAAAAAATATATACCTTTCTTAAGGGCTGATACTGTGTGCACTGACAATAGATATAGTTGACTATTATGCACTAGGTTCAATCCAAAGCACTATAAAGAAACAAACAAAAAAACCAATGCCCTAAATGTTTTCCAAATAGTCTTCTTATTTGGATGTCATTATTCTAAGTTCATTATGCATGGATTTACCTTAGGCTAGACTGAATAATTTACTACATGGGGATTCTTTAAAATCCTTGTATTTGCAAAATTGTGGTAAAATAACAAAATTTACCGCTGTTCTAAATCCTATATCTATGCATTTGGCTATTTTAATGTAATACTATATACATCGTGTAAGGAGAATCATACCTTTGTTCCTTGATTCCATTGTTTTGATTTTTTTCAAAGCTTATGCTACCTTAGAAACTGTTTAAAGTCTAATACTTTGCTTAAATAAGATGTTGTACTCACACACACACACACACACACACACACTAAAGAAAATATATATCTCTCCTTCTCATTACCCAACAGAATTATCAGTGCTTGGTAGATAAGGATTGTTATGACCTTGTCAGGAGACCAACTTCTCTCATTTTACTTTATTTTTACCAACAACAAAGCTTCACAAGGTTGTCTTATAGCTATCTCCCAGATATTTTGTTGTTGCTTTCCCAGATGTGGGCTAAAAGCACGTTCTAGGGGCTGGATCTGCACCTGCCCAGGTCTAGTAGGTTTGGGCTATTCTGTATGTTGCTAAAGTTGTTTCCATTTTGATGCATCTTGCCTTCTCTCTCTCTCTCTCTCTCTCTCTCTCTCTCTCTCTCTTCCCCCACCCCTGTGTTACTTCACAGCAACCATGGACATATGTATGTATGTAGTACCTAAAAACACTTCATCGATACTGTCAAGATGCTATGAGTTGGGTGTTAAATAGTTACAAGAAATCTAGGCTGGTAAACAGATGAATTTAGGAAGAAGTTGGCAGATGCTTAGAGGTCAAACTGGTGCATACAGGGCAAGATATCCCAGTCTTCAATGGGAAGAAGAAATAAGAGTAAGAGCCAGAATTAGTTACATTCTTAAGTAGAAGCCGGTTATTACTCTAGGAACTTGATAAACTACCCCTTTTTAAACCCTCACAACAGTCTTAACTGATACACACTCTCCTTTGCTGTCTTCTTTGCCACCCCCATTCCCACAGCTTCGTCCACTCTCTAGAAGCCCTCTAACACTGATCCACATCTCTAGCCCTGCCTTACTACTAGTAACACTTCTTATTTTACAGATGAAGAAACTGAAGCATAGAAGGGTTAAGCAATTAACTTAACAACAACAACAAAAAAAAAACTTCAGGTATTTGAACTCGGACTCCAGAGTACACAGTCCCTCAATCACATGATGAATCCACATAAAAACCTGTAGAGACAGGTACCATTAAAGTGGTTTAGTGAAGTGATTAGAGCACAGGGCCAGGAAACGGACCTTTTGTATCAGTTGGTTCTGTTCCCTTTCAAAGAGGCCCCAGTCTTGGCTCTTGGCCGGGAAAAGGCTACTGTTGGTCACAAGAAGCCTGAGTGAGAAACTGAAGCTGGAATGTAGTCCCAACCCTGCTTCTGGCAAAGCAACTCCAAGTCTCCCACATCTCCTCCTGCTACTGGGTGATTGATGTCATAGTCATATAGTAAGGACAGCATGTTTTGATACTAAGCATGGTGAAGGCCAAAGACATGTCTTATGAGGCAAGGTCACTTGCCGCCAAGCCTGACAATCTGAATTTGAGCCAGGGGACCCACATGGTGGAAGAAGAGAACTGACTTCCACAAATTGCCCTTTGACCTCCACAAGTTGCTGTGACACATGTGTCCCTTTACACACACACACACACACACACACACACACATACATACAAACACACACACACACACACACAAGTAAATAGATACAATATATTTTTTAAAAAGCATAATGAACTCATTGGAAGATGATAACTGTATAAACTCTGGTTTTACAGTTGTTATTTAAGGTGGCCCCATGAAAAGGTCATTGTTTTTGCAGGGCTCCCTGCTACCACCCTAGAGGGCTTATTTATTTTGCTATAGGAAATGAATCATGTTCAGTAATTTCTTAGCTGTGAGGCTTCAGTGCAGTACCTTGGGCAACCAGCCCACTTCATGTATACAGGAAGAGGCTCCCAAGTTGCTGACTCAGTTTCAGAACAATATATATCCTGCAGGAATACTTCCTGTTGCAGGACTTCACTGAGCTCCTGAAGTTATCGAGTAAACAGCTTTGGTTCAGGTAGGGGAAAAAAGGTCCAGATGAAGCAATGAGGGTGAGTGTTGGGCTGGCAGGAAGGCCTTTTGGGTTTTTGTGTTAGGACTGGCAGATCAGAACAAGAGAGAAAAGCAGGAGTTGGGAGAATGTGAGAAAAAAAGAACCTGGGTAGGGATACTTTGGGTACCTTTAAGGAATAGGGAGGCAGGGTTTTTTTTTTTTGAAGTAGATGATGTCTTTTGGGGATGTACTGTTGGCACACAGTGCCTGAAGTGTGGAGTAATTTTTATGAACAAAAGGCAAGTAGAAAGATCTAGGCTTCAAATAGGAAGAAATAGTGTGTTGAGACTAGAAAGCTAAGCTCAAAAGGTGACTCTGTAGCCACTGATTCCACCCTGCTGCCCTTGTAACAGGAGAGAAGTTTACTGCAGGAGGGAAGACTCTTCAGACCACCCTCTTTTCTTTGTAGTCTCTAAATCTCTTAAGTATAAGCAATGGCAGTAGTAGGTTTTTTGTTTTGTTTTCTTTTTTTTTTTAAATGACGAGCTTCACTTCTTGGAATTGAGTTCAAGACTAGAGTGGGCTACATAATGAATTCTAGCAGTAGCTTCAGGTTCAAAGGCAATTTATTCTTTGGCTAATTCAAGTCCAGGTCCTTAGAGGGTTTTAGCCTCTGTACAATCCAATCCCCAAGATACAAAACCTGGACCCAGAAGGCTTCAGCCTCAGCCTCCAAGACTGACTGACTCGTTCCGGCTCACTCTTAACTCTTCCTCTGATTAGTCACTTTGCCTGCCCTTCACTCTGACTCATCTCAGAAGTCACTTCCTGTCTGACACTGACTCCTTCTGAGCTCTGCTTCCTGTCTCCCAAGTGCTGGGATTAAAGGCTTGCACCACCACTGCCTTCTAAATACTGGGATTAAAGGTGGTACTACATTCTTTCTACATTCCATCCGGACCACACAGACCACTGAATGTGATCTCTTCATATAGACTCTTGGACGTGATCCCTTCATACAGACCCCTGGATGTGATCCCTTCCTAGCTATCACACAGGCCTTTCAATATGATCCTTTCCTAGAGCAGCCATGTTGCTGGACTAAATGATTAAATATTCCTCTACACAGACTTGCTTGGACTACAGAGTAAGTCCCTATCTCAACCAAAAGAAAATCAAAGCTTATGTTATCTCCACAGCATTGGTCCAAAATGCCTATCAGTTGCCTATTATTACACTTGAAGGTCCTAAGACTAATATGATATACTAATCTAATTTAACATATACAATAGGTTAAATACAAACAATCCTTGTTCACAGTTAACAAGTTTTTTTTTTTAAAATTTAAATCCATTTTGATTCTACCATGGTAAGATGGAGATATTTTACACTGTCATTACCCTTCCTTTTATCCTCAAACTAAAAACTAGGCAACCATCTCTCTCTGCCTCCATTGCCCTGCTCTGTTGTATTATGATGCTGCTGGGGTGGCTCAGCAAGGATGACAAGGAGGCATTTTCATACATGGAAGCCCTTCCAGACCTCAGCAGAGGGAACCGTCATCCTGGCCAGCATCATAATCAACAACGGAACCCAGAGCATCTGAGCTCAGGTGTATTTATTAATTCACAACTCCTCAGGTGCAGATCATAAGCAATTAAACAAGCCCCCCCCCCAAGAAATCCAATACCTGCAGACAATACAGAATGCCAAAAACCTAGGCTGGCCCCTCACTCAACAGTGCATAAAACATTTTAAACATAACTGAAAATAAACTTCCCCAACGCTGCTCTACTTAGCTCTCTTACAGGGAATTAGCCACTGACATAGGAGACATGATAGAGAGCTGAGTAGAGAAAAGGAAAACATGGGTTCTGTTGGTGGCTCTTGTCTCATGAAGTTTTAGGGGTCTTTTGTTTCCCATGGCCTAACCTTGATTTTTATTTGAAGCCCTCATGAAGTTTAGAATGAGGGGTAGAGTGAGGCTTTTTTTTTTTTGCAGCAACTCTCCCTTCCCAAAACCTGGTCTTTCTTCTGGTTAAGACCCTATTTTTAAGAGCAAGGTTTCTGACTAAGTTCAAATACTGTAGTTCTCTTTGAAATAGATGAGCCTGCAGCTGGATCCCTCAGGCCAGTATTGATGATAGACATTAGGAAAGTCCTGCCCAAACTTTTGTGTAAGTACTTCTCCAGATTTCCCCAAAGCTCTGATTAGAGCATCTAGGACACATACAAGGAACACATTAATGCCCTCAGAGATTCCCATGGTTATCTGAACCTTCGATATACCCACAGAAGACATCAGGGCAAATTTTAAGCTAAAATTGGTCCCAAAGCCAAGGTACTCAAAAAGTCAAAACAAAACACCCCCCCCCAAAAAAAAGCTTCTTAATCTCAAACTCTGTCTTCATTGCCCAGTCATGCTTTCTGAAGAAGTTTCCAACAAACTGAGCTCTTGGAAGGAGTAACATAGTCCACGGCAGCATAAGCTGTGCAAAAGTGGCCCCAGGGTTTGTTTCAGCAAAAACACAGTCCTCTCCCTTCTCTTGTTCCCATAGGTCATTTGAGCAAACTTAAGTCCTTCCCTTCCTCCCCAACATGGCTGGCTGTGTTTGTTTGGTCTAAATAAAAGGTGTCTGAATTCTAACAGCTGCCAGCAGGACATATTCATGGAGCCCTCCAACTGGACTGCTGTTGAGAACTCCTCTTGTTTCCCTTGTCAATTCGTCCAATATATGGCTATTACACGAAGGGGTTGAGAGGCTTAACAAACCATCACCCATACCTGATTCCCCTACCTAACAGTGACCAACAGATTCAAGAGCTTATCTCTCATTCAGCCTTTACTGCTAAACATTTTCTTACTGAAGTGAAATCTACTCCCAGAAATGGTAGCTACCATTTTGTTGATTGTTCTTTGCATTTAAATAATGTTTCCTGTACTCTTAAGAATCTATTGATTTTCTTTATTTCTTTGAATGCCCTGTATGTGTGTGTGTGTGTGTGTGTGTGTGTGTGTGTGTGTGTGTGTGTGTATACATGGAGTGGAGTAATTTAAGTAGGCTCAAGTGTGTATCCGCATGAGGAGGTCAGAGGTCAACAATGGGTGTCTTCCTTTATCTCTCAATAGGATCTCTGAGATAGGATCTCTCACTGAACCCTCAGCTCATCAAATTAGCTAGAATGACTGGTAAGCAAGTCCTAGAGAGCCTCCTGTTTCCACCACCCCAGCCCTGGCATTATAGTATATACCACTGTGTGAGTGCTGAGGATCTGAACTCAGGTCCCCATGCTTGTTCATCAAGCAATTTACTGAATGAGCCATGCGCCTCAACTCCCCACCCCTAAGAATCTCGTTGCCATAACCCAAACAAAGGTATCATACTCTTTTTTTTTTCTTGTGCACTTCTATTTGTATGCCATTTAGAACACACAATACACAATGTCAGCTCTTCCATGAGATCTGGTGCTTTGTGCAAAAGTAATAATATACAATTTTGTTTTCAGGCTTCTTTTTTGCTAAAAAGTACTGTTCTATTTCCTCTTTATTAATTAACTCACTCGTCCACATGACTATGGAAACTGAGGCCTAGGAAAGATAGGTGGCTTGCTCAAAGGAATGCAGTAACGAGTGGCAAAGCTGAACCGTGGGCCTAGGTTGTGACTGTGGCGTCTGCACACTTAACTATTAAAGTGGACAGTGCCAAAATGAAATGCAATCATTAAAGCAGTGTGTACTCTAACATACAGTTGTCCAGTCAAGAAAACAAAGTCCTTAGGATCAAATATACATTCTACTACTGGGTTATGTAGATTTGTGATGCCATTAACCAATCATAAACTATAAACTTTTCCCCAATACTGTTAGAGAAAATGCATAGGCATAAGAAAAGCTTCTTTTGTTTCTTTGTTTTTCTAATAAACTTCAAATTTGATTAGGAGAGAAACTGGCCAACAAGACTATGATTGTGATGTTACTACAAAATATTGGGAAATTTGCCACTTGTACAGTGAGCCTCTCTCTGAATAGCATTCAAAGCATTTCCTTCTTCCATCCAAATATTGACAATTGTACAACTCAGGGCAAAGGCTCTTTAGTTCCCCAGCCCTTCTCTGCCATATCTTAAAAACCTCCCCACTTTCCCATCCAGAGGGTCTGAAATTTGGCTTTACCCTCTGCTTCCTGCTGGCCTATCCCCACCTCAGAAACACTGGCATAGGTATGGCTTCCAGTGAAGATAGAAGCCTCGCTCCCTTCTTGTGAGAAGAGGGGGCTTGTTGTGGGGACACAACAGCAATCAGCTGGAGTAGCCAAATCCAAAATACTGTATTCCCAGTCATCTCTATGCTGATATCCTTGGTATTTCTCTGTGTTTCCCCAACTTTGATAGGATTCCAGGGTAAACGCCTTACTGCCCTGTAGTTGCTCTTCTCCAATATCAGAGAGCCTCTTAGCTTTGTCTGTCTTGGATTGCCCGAATTTCATAACAGGGGCCCTCTTCAGTGAGGTCAGCAAGGGAGAGATTTCTGAGAAGAAGGGCCCCTCCTCTGTGCCCTCAGACCAAGGAATGAAACCCTTTCCTTCTTTTTCACTCTCTCGTGGAGGCCAGCATTCCCACTGTAGAGACATGTTCTCACCATCGTTGCCTGCTGTGGCTGCTGCTGTTTGGAACGGGGCCCACCCTTGTATCTCCAGAGACCAGGTATGGTGCAGGACATTGCCCTTCTTTCCTTGTCCCCCTTTATGTTTTTTCTTCTTCTTTATCTTTCTCTTAGTGTTGACATCAGGGAGCATCTCCTCCCACGAAGCCTGCACTAGAGGTGCACATGAGCCTAGAATGTCAGCCTGTGTGCCCTTAGACAAAGTGAGAACAGACACGTCCTGCTGGATCGCATCATTGGCAGCTGGCAAAAGTTCTGTCAAACCGGTCTGCACCATATCTGGGCTTACAAAGGAAGCCCATGCCTGGACTGTCACAGGCCAAGGGCTAGACCTGATGCGTTGGTTCTTCTTAGCTCTCTTTTTACAGTAATGTCTCTTCTGTGTTTTTCTTTCCTTTCTGGATGCCACGGAGATCCCTTCTAGAGAAGGCTGAGTACTTGCTTCGGGGGCCATAGAAGCCGGCTCCCGCCAGAACTGAGCAAGAGTCACTGTCTTCTTCTCATTTTTTCTTCTTTCCTCCTTGCTGGACAAAGCTCCCATAAAAGAAGCCTGACAAGGAAATGGGCTTGGAGAACATGCTTGAGTCTGTAGTGTCAGAGGCCAAGAAAGATACACCTTCTTACTTTTCTTTCTATTCCTCCTTTTACGGCTGTTTTTTTTCCCTCCATTGCCCCCACCATTTGTACTGGATGGAACTTTTGGAGCTACATCTGTGTGTGGGCCCAGTACCTCTGCACTCACACAAGGGCTAAAACTGAGTAGTTCCCTTGTCTCCTCGGTCATTTTTTGATGCACATCTTTCTTTCCTATGTTTATCCCATGGCATGCTGTGGACGGAGCACCTTCAAGAGGGAGAGTCTGAACTGGAGGTGCCACCCCTACAGGGGCTGCAGCCACAGGATCTGGGTCTGTGTCCCTCGCCTGAGTGGTCAGAGCTTCCATGAGAGTTAAAATGTCTTCTTCCATATTTCTCCTCAGAGCAACTTTACCTTGCTTTTGTTTCCACAGGAAATGAGGTCTTTACTTGGACCAGAAAGGCTAGAAGGCAATCATAGAAGGAAAGATAAATCCAGTTCAGGGTTGGCAAAGAGGATCAAGAGAATGTCTGATGAGGAAACCCCAGATTAGGCCCCAAGGCTATCCCGAATGACTTAGGAAGACAAGGCAGGTTGAAGAGACTGTAGAGTGGGTGAAGCTGTTATCTGTGAGTTGCCATCAGCAGCCGGCTCTGAGGCAGTGCCAGATGCTCTTCAGAACCCTCTTCAAAATGCTCCTCTTCAACTGCACTGAGTCAACCAGAGACTGACCGTAGATGCCTTCACTATCCAGAGCCGCACAGTTTCCGCTTTTATCGGCATTTAATATCAGGACTGTCTTCTTTGAAAGAAGCTGGCAATTCTGAAAGCAAAAACAAACCACAAAAGAAATTAGAAAAAGATTCCACTTTTACATCAGGGATGCATAACTTAGTGGTCAGGAGAAAAGTTGGAGTTTTGTTAGTACCTTTTGATAATTCAGACTTCTGCCTCCAGGGACCAAATTGTAGGTAGGCACACTATGCTTGCCTCTACACCATGTAGAGGGGGGTAAAAACGTGTCATCACAATGAACCCAAGTTGGCTAAGCCACCAAGCCTAATAACCTGTTTGCTCTCTGGATCCCTCATGGTGGGGTGAGAAAACCTACTCCCTCAAGTTGTTCTTGACTTCAATACCCTCACTGTGGCTCTTGTACTCTCTCTCTCTCTCTCTCTCTCTCTCTCTCTCTCTCTCTCTCTCTCATGTATATACACACAAACACTAAAAGCAATAAGCCTCAGGTGTTCCTGGATGCCAATCTGAATAGTCTCTTATGTGAGTGAGTATCCTAGAAATGCACTGTCTTCTCAAGTTCTCTCTGGCCTACTGTAGAGGAACCGGTACATGTGCTGGTGACTTGGAATCTCCATATAAATCTGCAACACAATAGGTCTGCCAACCGATAAGGCTTTGTTCAGTTCCTGTTAGCATTTAGGTCTCCTTTGCTGATATCTGATTCCTCTAAAGCTGAGATGCTCCAGCTAGGTAAGGGACCATCCATCATCCATCACAGCTATGGATAAGCAGACTTAGCGAAACACTTCCTATGTCCCCCTAACCTCTCCTTTCTTACAGAGAATCAGTAGACTTTTGGAATGAGGCATTTACATCGTATCTTTTCTTCCTGAACACACATTTTGTTGAGCTTTGGACAAAAAAATGAATAAAAGAATAAATCAAGAAAGGATCAAAGCCCCTTTGTCTAGATGTGAATGACACAAAATGTTCAAATGAGACTACTGTGTTTTTCTAGCTTTAACCTAGTTTGGGGGGGGAGGAAGGAAAGTTGATGTGTCTTATTTATTTGAAACCTGTTGCTTTTTAAGCCTAGGGCAAGCACTGTAGCCACATCTCTATGATTATGATGACCTCATTGTGCATCCTCTCTCAATACCATAAATAGCCTACAACAACAACGTTTATATAGTTAATACTGTCGGCCAATCCTCTTCCAAGTGCTTCTAGTGTAAGATTGTAAAAAGCAAACTTGTATTGGGAAAATTGCATGCACCAATTATTTAGGAAGCTCGCTAATGCTATCTTTGTTTTTTCCATGGCTTTTGAGTAGATTAGAGGACACAGTGTTAAGCTCGCGATGCATTATGGGCTCAAAAAGGCAGGGATTATCACTAGAAAAAAGCCAGATTGCTAACTGATAAGAGGCCAGAGAAGGTCAAATTTACCTTGTACACTGCAGTAGAGTAGTCTAACTTCTTACCCTCATACTGAGAGTTTGTCTATTGCTCAGTGATAAATTTACATCAGCCAACCACACAAAAGCAAGTCTCAGTGCAGATCTCTCTCTATTGCCTTCCATCTGTATTTTAAATCATGAGTTTCTTCATTAAGTACTTTACCCCCTGAACTTCATGAGAAAGATGACTCCTCAGATTTTCCCCACTGTCTTCCCCTTTGTGCAGATCCATGCTGATGCTGCCATATGCCATGGGTGAGGCTAAGTACAAGAGGGCATGTAATCAATCTTCAAGGAATGTGATTCTAATGAAATTCCCTTTGGGGTCCTATGAAGTTAGTACCTTGAGCTGAGTTTTCTATGCTTCCAGATCTCTAGTTCCCCTTCTATAGGTACTCTCTTAGTTGGATGACAGGGATGATAGAAGACATTCCTTGATTTTTACTAGAATAATTTTTCAAAAACCAATTCTGATTACCATATCTCTTAGTTATTGAAGCTTTCACTCTCTTTGACACCCTGTAAAGGCAATAACATCTCTGGCCTTTGGGGTTGGGTTGGAAGAGGTTAACTGTTAATTCCGTACCACCCTCTGGCACTATGACATCACACATTCCTTTCCAGCGTTTTGGAAATCAGTAGGAAGTGTTTGATTCTCATTTGTTTGTGTGCTAGATGGAAGTTCAACTTACATGTGCTGTGCTGTAAGATTGTTTAATGTCCCTTCTTTCACTGTCAGGAACCAGTGAGTGTATACATATGATGGGCAGGGCCTTATGAGGGGCAAAGGTTTAAAATCATGTGCTGAGCTGGATTGGGATCCACTCAAATGAAACAACCATACCAGATGCAATTCTTTTATTGCAAGAGACAGAGAGACAGAGACAGAGCGGGGCGGGGGAAAGGGAAGAAACACCTAAAATGGCTTTAACAAAATTAGGTATATAAAGCTCACTATAAGTCAAATGTTCAAGGACAGAAACAACTTCATATGGGGCTGGAGTGCAAATTACTTCAACAGGAGCCATGATAGCCCTTGTGGGTTGGTTTTAATTGCCATGCTCTCACTAGAGGTACTTGACATTGTCAGTCTCACAATGTCCAATCCAGCAGGGGGATTCACTTCCTTCATGGAGCAACTATATGTTCCTTATCAAATCCTGGAATTTCAGTCATTCACCCTCACCTGGCTTAAAGTGTTTTTGTTTTTTTGTTTATTTATTTATTTATTTATTTATTTATTTATTTATTTATTTATTTATAATATATTCAGAGTTGTACATCAATCACCACTACCCAATTCCAGCATATTTTTGTCATTCTAAAAGAAAACTTATCTCTACAAGCATTCACCCTCTGGCCTCTGTTAAATACTAATCTAATTTCTATCGGTATAGACTTTCCCATTGAGAGCAGTTCATATCGGAGTCATAGGTGACATTTTTTTTATCTGGCTTCTTTGCCAGATACACTGGTTACAAGTCTCATTCATGTAGAGTACAGCATTACTTTCTTCACTTTTATAGCCATTAAGTATTCCACTGTGTATGGATGGATATATCACATAGTGTTTACCACTCACCAGTCAATAGACATTTGAACTGCTCCCTTTTTGGCTATTGTCAATGATGATGCCACTCCATTTGTGGACAGATTTTAGGATAGGCATGTTTTTAATTCTCTTGGATATAGTACCTAGGAAAGGTATTGCTGGGTTTCATAATAATTTTATGTTAAATCATTTGAGTACTACTTATACCGCATTCCTCAGGGCAGAACTGTGTTATATTCCTATCAACAGTGCACAAGGGCTCCAGTTTTTTCATACTTTTGTCCATACCCCTTACTATCTGTCTTTTTTATTAATACCATCTTAGTGGGGATGACGGGGTAGTTTGGTCTGTGAGAAGTATTAAGCCTAGGTCTTAGTGAATGATAGATATGTGACCTCCTGCTGAGTTTGAGCTCCAGTCCCTTTTTTGTATAGTTTTATTTTGAGACAGACCCTCACTAAATTATGCACATTGGCCTTGAGCTTGCTCTATAGCTCAGGTGGGCTTTGACTTTGCAAAACTCCTGTCCCAGTCTTCTAAATAACAAGGGTTATAGGCCTGCACCACCAAATCAAATTTCTCATTATAGTTGTGACTGACATTTCTTTGGTGACTACTGACATGGAACATCTTTTCATATGCTTATTAGATACAACTCTTTCTTCTTAGAAAAAAATGTCTATTCATATCCTTCTCTACAGTGCTGGGAATTAAATATGTAATATATACATACTATACCATTGTGCTACATCCCAGCCCTTCCTTTGGCTATTAAAAAATTAAAAGATTAAATACTGATACATATAAAGTCATGTTGTTACATTCATTTTAAGAGTCATTTGAGATGAAACATAAGGAGAAGTAAAATAATCAAGGTGAATAAAACTATGTGACTAATGAACTAGCCTTTTTTTTGCAAAAATACCTCAGGAGTTATATCATCTGTATGTCATATCAAGCGAACAATATGACAGATTGTATCTGTATTGATAGTCTTAACTTTAGTCAATTCATTCAGGTCATATGTTTTAGAGTTCTCCATTACAAAATTATTTTCCATTTGTCACTAATAAATAATTTACAAGGAGCTATCAATCAGTTTTCTAGGATCAAATAAGATGAGACATAGGAGATATTGTCACAATACGTACACATTGTTAAGTGTATTTCAAATTACACAGATGTGTTTTGTGCAACTGTATTTTGTACAAAACACAAAAACAAAACATCAGGCAGTATCTTTGCCATTATCCTTACCATGACTATCGTTATTGCTAATTTAAAATACTCTAGAACTTCGAATTATATAAAAACTAAACTCAGGAATATAGGAAATACTGTTTTTCAGTATCCCATGATATCTCAGACAAAAATACTCTTGTGACCTCCCAGCTCTGGGATCCTAACTTGTTTCATGAACTACTGGCTGATCACAAGGCTCTTTGGAAGATGTCTGATATAATTTAATTAACTTTACATTCTTTCCTCAGGCCATTTTTATTTTTCACCATGTTGTATCTCTAGAAACCACATCAAAGCAGGATTATTATGAAGCAGGTTAATGGGCTTCTCTATGAGTAACTTTATAATTGGGCAATATGTTCCTGATTCAGTAAATCATAACTGTAGTGAGTGAAGCAGATATACAACTTGACTGTAAACTCAATCCTAATTGTTTTCATGTAAACAAATTTTTCGAAATTAAAGCATGCATCTGTAGTAACAAACCAAGCCCCACAGAAGATCTTAAGATGAGAAGCAGTCCTCCTCTTCTCCACGTTTGGCAACTGCAGCAATCCCAACAGGTGTCCTCGTCCTTTTTCTTTTTTCCTAAAGTATTTTAATGAGGAGGTCTGAAAGGTTTGCCATTAAATATGATGTCTATTTTAACGTTTGAATTGATACCCTATGTCTGTTAAATAAAAGTTCAGTTTTTTTTTTACAGTTTTCTGAAGATGGGTGCTGTGTTTTAATCAGAAATAATTGTTGAAGTCTATTAAATGTTATTTTCATCATATAATGAAACAGTAATATGTTTTCTCCTTTAAACTATTAATGTACTGATTATGTGGGCAGACCTTTTATGCTTTATATTCCTTACATTCTTAGGATGAACTTATGTAACCATTCTATACTTAAAAAAAGATTTCTTTTTATGTGTATGAATATTTGCCTGTATATTTGTATGTGAATGCCTGGTGCCTTCAGAGGTCAGAAGTGTGCATCATATCCCACGGAACCAGAGTTACAGATAGTTGTGAGCTGCCATGAAGGTGCTGGGAATCAAACCAGGGTCTCTGGAAGAGCAACCAATACTTTTAAACTCTGACCATCTCTCCAGTCATCAACAAATATATACTTTTTAAAATACTTTACTAATATGGACTTGCCACAGTTTCTTCTTCTTCTTTTTTTTTCTTACAGTGATAAGGATCAGACTCACAGCCTTGCATGCGCTAATCAAGTATTCTCCCACCGACCAGCATCCCTATTGTTTCTGTCCTTTTATTTCCTTTCATGAATTGTATTGTCTCACTTTCATCTGTTTATTTTGAAATAAAACTTTTAACTTTGGCATAAGTGTAGATTCTCCTTGAGTTCGAAGAACTAATGCAGCAAGATCTTCATGTAACTCTAACCCCTTTTCCCCAATGTAAAGCCCTGAAAAACTATAGAGCACTATTTCAACCAGGATGTTGACAGTGATACAGTCAAACTAGACAATTTCCATCATCACAAGGATCCCTCATGTTCCACTTCCCTCTCTCCTCCAGATCTTTCCATGATTCATCACTGGCAACTATTACATTTCAGCACTTCTAAATCATTAGAATTTCAGGAATGTTGTACATCCAGACATGGCAGCACACATTTGTAATTTCAACGCTCTGGAAGCTGAAGCAAGATTTATCAAGAGTTCAAGATCAACCTGGACTGCACAGCAAGGCCCTGTCTCTAGAAGTGAAAAGAATAACAAAAATTTTAAGAGTTGTATTAATAAAATCTTGCAGTATGTCATCGTGAGTGAGATTAGCATTTTTTATTGAGCCTAATTCTCTGGAGATTCATCCAGTTTGCTTTTTGTATGAACAGCCCTTTCCTGAGTAGTATTTCATGGCATTGAATACACCACAGACTGAATATTCGCAGACCAAGCATTAATTCCACCGGGGTGCTATTGTGAATATGGTTGCAAGAAACACACTTCTCCCATGTTTTGGTGTGAATGGAAGTCTTCATTTATCTGGGATAATTGCCTAGGTGTGGAAGTTTCTCAGTTACGTGATAGCTGTAATAACTGCCACACTGCTCTCCTGAGTGTCTCTACATTTTACGTTTCCACTAGCAATGCATTGGTGATCTAGTTTCACACAACCTTGTCAACATCTGATGCTATTTTTAAAACTGAACCATCGTAATAGCTGCAATATCTCACAAATAGAATTTGCACTTCTATTGTGGCTGATGGGTATTAAACATTTTTCATAGTTTGTTATCTGCATACTATTCTTTAATGAAGCATCTGTTTGTGTATTTGGCAACTTAAAAAAATTTATATTCTATTATTTTACATGTATGAGTGTTTTGCCTGCATGTATGTCTGCTCTGCACATGATGTGTGTCCTTAATGCCATCAGAGACTAGAAGGGGAAGTTGCAGCCCTCAAAACTGGAGATACAGACTGCTGTGAACCACTATGTCAATGCTGCCATCTGAAAGAGAATCCAGTGTTCATAACCTCTGAGTTATCTCTTCAGCCCCCCCCCTTTATTTATTTTCATGTTTTTAGTGTTCTTCATACAGTTCAGATACAGTTCAAAAATATTTTTCCTCTTGTGTAACTTATTTTTCATCTCCTTTACAGGAACTTTAATTAAAAAAAAATAGCTCTGACTGTCCTAGAACTCACTGTGTTAGACAGCCTTGAACTCCCGGAGAACCACCGGCATCTACCTCTGGAGTGCTGGGACCAACGGCATGTGGCACTAAGCCTGGTGGAAACTCATTTCCCCCCACAGTGTACCTTTTTAGTTTGGCTGAAGCTGACTTAATTTCTCATTTTACAAATCCTGCTTTGATATCAAGTTTAAGAATTATTTGCCTAGTTCTCAAACCCAATGATCTTCCACTATTTTTCTAAAAGCCTTGTAAATTTACATCGCAAATTTAAGGGTATCTTCTACTTTTACTTAACTTACATAAGGTGTTGAACTTCAATTGGAATTTTTTTCAATATCTAGTTACTCCGACATCATTTACTGAAAACAAACAAACAAAAGCAGTAGTTTTCCTTAATTGAATTGCTCCTTTTCCATCGCCAAAGGTAAGTTGGGAATATTATCGGGGGGTGCTTTGCTCTGTTCTATTGATCATTTTGTCCATTCCTTCCCCAATACCATACATTCTTTGTTAGCTTTGTTTGTTTTCTTTGTTTGTGTTGAGATAGAGTCTCACAGTGGATAATTGCCTGGCCTGGAAATCTCAATCTTCTTTCTTCAGCCTCTAAAGTGTTGGGATTATACATGATTATTATATATGATTATACATATCTGGCAAATCTTATATATAAATTTTAACTATTTATTTTATGTGTATAGGTGTTTTGTCATCATGTATGTCTGTATCTAGTGACCATTGAGGCCCCAAGAGAGTGTCACATCCTGTAACAGTGGAGTTGCGGTCACTGCTGAGCCACCATACGGGTGCTAGAAATCAAACTCGGCTCTTCTGAGAGAGCTGCAAGTGTTCTTTGCTGTTGAACCGTCTCTCCAGCACCACATCCTGCACATGCTGGAACTACTGTAGTATGGCAGGCTGAAAAATGATGCCTGATACATGCTTACTCCATTACCTGGGAATATGTTACTTAACATGGTAAAGAAGACTTCGGAGATGTGAATAGGTTAAGTACCTTGAGATGGGAAAACCATCCTGGATTATCCAAGAAGTATGACAGTCAGTTGCAGAGAAGACATTTAAAGATGGAATTGGAGAGCGGAGTGATGACACTGTGGGCATAAGTCAAGGGACACAGCTGGCTGAGAAAAGCAAGCAAACACATCCTCTCCAAGAGCCTCCAAAGGGAATACAGCCTTGTCACCAACTTTAGCCCAGTGACCTTGGTTTAAGACGTCTGACCTTCTGAACTACATAACAAAAGTTGTTGTTGTCTAAAATCACTAATTATGATAATTTGTTCCAGAAGCAATAAGAAGTTAATACATGTAGGTATCCAACAAACTTTGCAATTAGACAGATTCATTTCTTCAGAATTATTTTACCTAGTCCAAGTCTTTTTTTTTTTCTCATATAATTTTAGGTTAACCATGTTTATATGTATCTATATGTCTTATTAGATTAAAAAAACAGGGCCTTACACATGCAAATACTTGTGTTAGACTACACCCTATACTCCTGGTTCCTTGTTGATAAGGCTATAGTTTATGTATTTTTCTTCACTTTTAGAAATGAAGTTTTTATCATCCAACGTAATTATTAGTTATAAACTGACTGAAGGTTTGACTCCATAGTCTTTCATACATTAAGATAGTATTGTTAATATTATCTCCAAAATGCTGGAACACATTAGATAAGTATCTGGAGTCCTAGCCTTAAGGAGATAAGACATAGAAATGCATTTAAAACAATTTCTACCTTTTACTAGATTGCATTGTTCATATATTTATATATATTGCTGTACAATAATACTACAGTTTACTTAATTGCATAGAAAAAACAATTGAGTATCAGTTTTTTTTTTCTGGATAAGTAGCTCAAATAGTAGATTGCTTTTGTCTAAATCAGAAACCTAGAAACCATAAAACCACACTAGGGAGAGCCAGACCCACTGAAGTGGAGCAAGTGATCTGGGCAGTTTCCAGAACTTTCAGTTGAATAGGTATTTATGATCCAAGGAGAGGACATTTTGACCAGTGGGTAGCACATTAATAAAAACATAACAATATGCAATAAATAAAGATATGATGACCATTAGATTTATCTTACTTGAGACTGAGTCTGTCCTCCCAAGCAGCATTAGAGAGTTCACTCACAGAAGTACGGGGCTATAGCCAAAGCACTTGCAGGGATATGTGTATTAGGTAGCAAATAAAAGAGATTGAAATTTAAGCAGATCTGATATAGCAGGAGACTAGTATTAGAGATCAACTCTACCAATACTAACGAAACAGGAAAGAATAACTTAACCATGACAATTGACTGTAGTTTTGAAACTTTAAGAACTTTAGAGACAAAATAAATGTCATACAAGATTACTTATTTTCCTTTATAGGCTCCTTTTGATCTTGAGAGTTTTGTGATCTTTCTCCAAACTATAAGAATTCAACAAATTATCAGCTTTAGTTCTTTCCTTCCTTTATGCAGTTGAAAATTTCAGGTTATAAATGCAATAAATAGGAATGAGCACATTTCATTGATATAGAATCACACAAAGTCCATTCAGTGACTGACATGAACTTGATATAGCCTCTGTACAAGTTTTGTGGCTGAATTGAAAGGGTAAAGAAATACTTCTTAATTAGCACACAGAATACTTTCACATTAAGAAAAGTTTAAAGATAACTGAGGAAAAGTCTGCCTGCCTATAGGTTTTCGTTTTTGAACCATTAATCCAGTGAAGGTAGCACTGAATTACCTGCATGTTTCACAGCCTAAAAGGGACATTAGCTATCCTTAGAGCCAGAGAAGATTTGCAGCTAAGAACTGCCTAACACTTTCACCAGCTCATACTGGTTCTGTGATCATCAGAAAAAAGACTTACTCTATCAGGTACTTTAATTTTGTTTTGTATCATTTAAACTAATATGGCCATGACTTGCCTACTGTTCTAAGATTTCCACAGCAAACTCTCTCATACATGTTAGTCAGCTTTCTATTGTGATAAAAACGTACCCGAGACAATCAGAGGCATCAGTCCATTGTCACATGGTTCAGTTGCTACCGGGACTGTAAAGATGAGATATTGTATAGAGTGTGTGGTATTTCAATGCTCCTCACTTCATGGTTGCCAATGGAGACAGGATGAGTAGGAATAAAATATCCCTCTCAAGGGTATGTCCTGAATGACCTACTTCTTCCAAGTTTGTCCACTTACTGAAGTTTCTAGCACTTCCCAATATTACTTTAAAGTACAAATTCATTGATGATTAGAGCCCTCACGATCAAGTATCTCCTGAAGACCCTGAACTCCTGTATTGGGAATCAAGCTTCTGTGTGTGAGCCTTTGCATGATGTTTTGGATGCAGGCTATAACACTGTCTGTATTAACTTTCTAGTGACTTACATGAACTCTAAGAGATTCGTTCTGAGTCACTCTTCTGAAGTAAAGGAACAAATCTAACATTTCCTCACTCTAGAGTATTCAGAGACAGAGGGACTACCTCCTATAGACTATTTTGGCACCATAGGTGGCACCAGAGCAGAGGTCATCCAACAGAGTAGGACTCGGGAAGGTGAGAAATCAGATACTAAGGTCAACACAGAGAATAGATCAGAAGTCCAAGGAACTAGACTACGTGGGAATCTCCAGTAATTTTTAAATGAAAACATAGGGAAGTATCCAAAATCTATAATGATACAGGATTTAGAGAGCAATGACCATGGGTTTTATTTTACCATATGTAAATCAATTGGGTTAGTCAGTTGTGAGTTCAACTGTATCCTCCCAAAAGATGTGCTGAAGTCCTAGGACTCTCATCAGCACCTCAAAATATGACCTTATATTGGAGGGTGGGGCTCACAACAGATATGATTAGTTCAGATGAGATAGTAGTAGCATAGAATGTCCCCATAATGCAATATGATTTATCTCTCAAAGTTGGGCAAGAGCATTCTGTTGTAAAGATGAATGTTGAGATTGGAGTCCTCCTGATGCAAGCAAATAAATGCCTGGGGCTGCTTGAAGCCAAAAGATGCAAGAAAGAATTCTTCCTTAGAGGCTGCAAAAGAATGTGGTGATTTTGAGTGTTTAGCCTCCAGAACTGTGGATTTAGGTCCTCTTGTCATGTGAAGCTTTACCATGGTAGTCTTCAGAAATAAACAGTCAGCATCTAAGCTCTGTGTCCACACTAACATCTCTGCTAGATATTGAGGTATCATCACATCAGGCATAAATAAAACTGAGTGAAATATAGATGAGTACTCCAAGTAGTTCAGTGAAATTTATGTTGACCCTGCATGGTCAATGCTTGCTTTGGAAAAAGCCACAGCTTGCTTAATAATTGATAATTTATTCTGACTCATGTGGAAAAATCAATGCCTCCAGTCCAAGATATTGTGCTGGAAGATAAGATACTGCTTCAGGTTCCACAAAATTAAGGCATTTCAAAATGCACATTTGACACAAAGGGGGCTCAAACTGCCTATTTGAAGAGAGAAAAAGGAGAGAGACAAACAATCCATATGTCTCAGGCTGACATAACACAGGAAGCAAGCAAAGAGAAAGCTGCCGACAGCTAGAAAGAAGAAACCAGAGGATGTAAGAGAATAGTCTTCTTGTTCTTAGACTCATCATGTAATTCCCCAAAAGAACAAAATCAGTTTCTGAAATAGCACACAGCATAGGATGAATACGGATATAAATAGGAAAAGTAGATGAGGACTTCTTTTGTTCTGGTTTATAATAGTAGTTAATAATTATAACTATTTAGTTATTGTAAGACACAACCTGCCCTGAGTATTCTTCCATACTTTAAATTGAGTATAACAAAAACACAAAGCTTCCTCTTATCTGTAGCTGGGCCTTTTCTCAGAGATTTGTTAGGAAGCATATAATCAGGGCTGAAGACATGGTTCATTGGTTAATAGTGTTTCTTGCTCTTGCGGAGGACTCAGGTTTGGCTCTTAGCACCCAAATGGCAGCACACAACCATCCATAAACTTTAGTTCCAGGAGATACAACACATACAGTAAAAATAAATCAATAAAGTGAATTAATCGTTCTTTTAAAATCATGTAACCTTGAAAGAGTGGGCAACTTTTTCTTCCTATACAAATAATTGGATTGCTTACTATCTACTGTATAGCTATACGTTTCCCAAGCTCTGTGTTCCTTCATTTGGTTGAAAATTCACTGAGTGTCCAGCATCTATTTGGGTTTCCATGTGCCATCTGTGTGTGACATGGGCAAAGGGAACCAAAGCAAAAAATGCTTGTGCTATCTACTATGCTCAAAGTAATATCCTGTCTCCCTAAAACAGGAGCCTCGCGTTTTCTGTCACCATCCATGATGCTGTGATGAGTTCATTTGTCAGCTTCACTGTAGGGGAAAATCCCAGATACTGAAAATAACAACTCATTGGCATCTATTCTGACAAACATAGAAACAGATAACAATAATTTAAAATAAAAATACTATTTATCGAGAGTTTGCAATGTGCCAAACATGATTTTATGTAGTTTACACAGATTATCTCATGCAATCAATACCCACAAACTAACTTTTCTTTCTTTCTTTTCCTTTCTTTCTTTCTTTCTTTCTTCCTTTTTTTCTTTCTTTCTTTCTTTCTTTCTTTCTTTCTTTCTTTCTTTCTTTCTTTCTCTTTTTCTTTCTTTCTTTCTTTCTTTCTTTCTTTCTTTCTTTCTTTCTTTCTTTCTTTCTTTCTTTCTTTCTTTCTTTCTTTCTTTTCTTTCTTTCTTTCTGAGACAAGATCTAACTGAGTTATTCTAGCTGGCCTGGAACCTACTATGTAGTCCAGGCTACACTTAAACTTACAGAGATCCACGTGTTTATAGAGATCTTGAGTGCTGAGATCAAAGCTGTGTGCTATCAGGCCCACAAACTTTTACTAAGAACCTAAATGGATTTCCAAAGGACACATACTCTCAAGGTGACTGTTATTATTATTGTCTTAGTCACTATTCTGTTGCTGTGAAGAGACACTATGATCATAGCAACTCTTATAAGAGAAAGCACTTAATTGGGGGCTTGCTTATAGTTTTAGAGTCTTAATCCATTATCATCATAGTAGGAAGCATGACAGAATTCAGGCATGGTGCTAGAGAAGTAGTTGAGAGCTATACCTTGATCCACAGGCAGAGGGGGGCGGGGGTTGAACCTGGCATGGGCTTTTGAAACCTCAAAGCACATCCCCAGTGACACAGTTCAACAAGGTCACACCCCTAAACTTTGTAATCCTATCAAAGAGTTCCACTACCTGGTGACAAAGCTTTTAACTACATGAGCTATGGAGGTCATTCTTATTCAAACCACCATATCCCATGTGTAGCCATATCATAATGCAAAAAGGCATTCAGTCCAACTTCAAAAGACCTCACAGTCTATCACAGTCTCAACACTGTTTAGAAGTCTAAAGTCCAAAGTTTCTTCTGAGACTCCTGGCAATCTTTTAACTGTAAAATCAAAATCAAAGAGCAGATCACATACTCCAACATATGATGACACAGAATATCTATTACCACTCCAAAAGGGAGGAAAAGAAGCATAGTTAGGAAAAACTGGATCAAAGCAAGACCAAAGCCTAGCAGGGCAAACTCCAAACTCTGTATCTCCCTGTCTCATATCAAAGCACTCTTCAAATCTTCAACTCCATTCAGCAAAATACTTCTTTCTCTTGGGCTAATTCCACTCCCTGTAATCAGCTTTCCTCAGCTGGGTATCCCATGGCCCTGGCATCTCTAACATCTTGGGGTCTCCAAAGCAATCTAAGCTTCACCCTTACAGATTCATGAAATGGCCTCTCTGGGCCTCCATGCAGAGATACCCATGATACATGCCTGATCTCAATGGCTTTCCTTAGCTGTGAAAGAAGACACCACAATCCCTTTTTTATATTCTTGATTCTAACATCAAAACCACGTGACTGAAGCTGCCAAGTTCTGATGCTTGATGAGACTGGAAACTTGTTTAATTACACTTCCATCAGCTTTCTGTTGTAGATGGTTTCCTTCACTACCTAAGCTTTTCTTTTATTCCTTTTCACAAGTTGGAAGCTTGGCTGGGTGAGGTCTTGCCCTGAGGTCGCCACTCCCTTTTTTCCAGATGGCATCAGGCTTTTCTTTAAACTTCTTATCTCCTTGAGCACTGAAATTAGCTCCATTACTCTTCCTGGTGTTCTTTTTCTCCTCAAACTGTACATTTTGTATTTTTCCTTGTTCCTTTTCATTGTAGAGCTGTAAAATAGTAAACACTAATAACCACATAATACAGTTGATACTAGGCTGTCTTAAAACCTCTTTGCCAACACTGTTTATTTCAGAACTCTTCTATTAATCTCAGGCAGATTTTTAGGGGAAGGGCAAAATGTAGCCACATTCTTTGCCAAAATATCACAAAATGGTCTCTAAGGCTATTAACTAATATTCTTCCCTCTGAAATTTCTTGAGCTTTTAGTCTCCAATTCAAATTGCCCTCCACATTGTCTTCTATGCTCCTATTAGGATGATCCATTAAGTGCTGCTTAAAGTGGCCAATTGTTTTTCTAATCCAAAGTCTCCAAGTCTTCCATATTCTTCCAACCAACATGGTCAGGCCTGTCACAGCAGTAGTCCAGGCCCTGGTACCAACTTCTGTCTTAGTTGCTTTTCTATTACTGTGAATAGACACAAGACCACAGCAACTTTCTTAAGAGAAAGCATTTAATTGGGGGCTTGATTACAGTTTCAGAGGTTTATAATATAAATATTATAAAATATAAAAATATAAAATATAAAATATTTTATATAATATTTATATAATATAAAATATAAAATATAAAATATAAAAAAGGGATTGTGGTGTCTTCTTTCACAGCTAAGGAAAGCCATTGTCCTCATAGACGGGAGTATGGCAGCAGGCATGGCATGCAAGATGTCGGAGAAGTAGTTGAGAGCTACATCCTGATCCACGGGCAGAAAGAGAGAGGCTGGGACTGGCTTGGCTTTTGAAACCTCAAAGCCTACCCCTAGTGACACACTTCTTCCAACAAGGCCACACTTCCTAATCCTTCTATTCTTATCAAAGGTCACTCCCTGGTGACCAAGCTTTCAACTGCATGAGCCTATAGAAGCCATTCTTAATCAAACCACAACAATTTCTATTCTTTCTTCCTTGACAAATCCTCCATTATCATTTACTTATACTTTCTTACTGTCATCTTTTATTCTTACTGTCAAACAAGTCACCATTTAAAAAACGTGAAACCAAAGAAATAAAAAATGTAAAACTTAATGCTCCAAACTTTTCACATCTCATTTTTCTTCCCAGCATAGTAGATAATAGCCCAAACTCTAGAGCCAGCTTCCGCTCACTAGCTGGGTGGCGTTAGGGAAAAGTATTTCATCTCTCATTGTCTCAATTCCTAATTTTGTAAATTCAGCTAACTCCCAGGGCTATAAAATGTACAGAATTCACAACAGTGCCAAACACGCAGTAATGATCCAATAAGAATTGCCTATTAATCTCTGTTTCTGAAAACAGAATAATCCTAAAACTAGGCTTCCTGCCATAAAATTTCCCGTTTGATGGTGATTGTGCTAACCACCTTCAATCTAATTATCATCATCTTCAATTGAATGCTTATCATTCAAAAAGTAGATAAAGAATGTTCCATTTCAATCAAAGAATCTACTCTATCAGGGACCTACCATTGCTAGGTGTAACAAGGAATCCAAAGAAAGTTTAAGCACTGCCATGTCCAGAAAACAAAACAAAACAAAACACCATACAGTCTACCAGAGGAAACGAAATTAGTAAGCAAAGCACTAAATAAACTCTTTATTCTTTATTTTTCAAACAACTTTTAATAATCTGGAAAGGGGAACTCCTGAGACCATGTGCTGAACTAACCACAAGGCACAGATACGACATCCAACAACTGCAGCTAAGACTGAACAAACTTAACTGGTAAAATTAGCTTGTTGAAAACTCTCCCCTCCTTTTCCTCTACCATCATTCATCTCTGAGTAGATCAACGTCAACATGGTGCAACATAAATAAAACACACTCGACATGATGGGCTCCACTTCAGGATCACAGCTACTTTTGCTTAGGGAACGTAATTTGGCAAAGCACATAGCTTCTTTTAGTCTCCTCTTTCATCTGTCACCACAGTTTTGCATCAGCTCTGCTCTGGAAACCCTGTTCTTCACTACTTAGTTTCCACATCAGCAAAAGTGGCCTGTTTATCCCCAACATGGCTTTAAAATGACTAAACTGCTATCATAATACTCATGGACTGAGTGTAAGGAAAAGCAAGTCTCTCTATAGATCACAAGTCCTTATCAATATATGGTTGGTTCAGAGAAGGGAGAGAGTAGTGTAACTATTCAAGGAGACAAAGTTGTATATGGTAGAGGTCGGATCTTAAAGCACAGGCAACATTTTCTTGGGAAGTAGAGGAAAGGTGAAGACTACATTTGCTTAACACTTTCTACTTTGCACAATTCTTTCCCGTAGACTCGTTTTATTTTATGGCAAGACTTTGAGACAGGCAAAATGGAATTCTTAATATTTTATACTGTAGGTGGGTCCTGATAGAGTGGCTCTAGATCCAGTAAGCAGAAGCCATTAATCATTCTATCTCCCAAAAATTCTCTTCCTGAAAGGAGCTTATACATGTTAAGGACCATTTTCATGCATGCATATTAAAAGATGAACAGGTATTAAAATTTATATTTAGGGGTTAAGGATATAGCTCACTGATAGAGAATCCTAACATGTGTGAGACTCTGAATTCAATGACCAGCAATGCAAATAAAGAAAGATTATATTTAATTCATTATTAATGAAAGACCCAGTATGATGCCATAGCCAGCTCCTATGAGTAGTCAGCAATGCTTATGTGTTTATGGAGTAAAGGAAGGTTGAAATGAATTTCTAAATCGGAAGGAAAGTACTTTTCCCCATGGTAGGGAGTGGAAACTCAATTGAGCGCCCAGAAGACAGGTTTTCTTCTACTTGGAGAGTTGTGAAGGTGCTCAAGTAAAATGAAAGGCTGGACTTGGATAGCCCAGAAGTGTCTACTCTGATCAGATCCTGTTTGTACTTTGTTACAGTCTCTCTCACCAAATTATCCCCTTTACTAGGTTATGATGTAACAAGAAGCCCCTCCCCCACCGGTGCGGCCATTTGATCTTCGACTTCCCATCCCCACAGCCATTAATCAAATAAATGCCCATTGTTTGCAGTTTACTCAGAATGCTTGTCTGTGGTATTTTGTTACAGCATCACAATAGAAATGAAGAGAGTTATACACTGAGCTACAGACCTAAGCACAGCACAAATAGTGAGATAACAGTGCAAGGCCATAGCTTTGAAGGTGGGAGTTAGAAATAGCTGGCAATATCCTTTGTGCTCCCAGACTGCTCTGGAGCTACTTGCGATCAGTTTTATGTAATAAAGTCATTCTAATAATCTGCTCTAAGCCAGGGTAATTTTGAGTTTAAGAGAGCTCAAATGTCTGGGGTTTTAAGTTGTTAGGAGTTAAATAGTGCTGAGTACATTCCAGCCTGAGCAATTTTATAAACCACAAACTCAGAGATTTAAAGCCTTATTTGTTTACACTTATGCCTAACACAGATTTTAAAATAAAGCAGGAAATGATAATTATTTTTGAGACCAACATGAATACATGTTTTTCTTAACTTCCAGAAATCAGATACTTTCTTTCTGAGTGAGCAGACAAGATACTTTATTGAGGTCTTGATGGAGGGTTTGTGTAGACATTTATGAGTGCCACATGCATATCAGAATATGTGAATCTGTGGCTTTTCCTTTAAACTATGCTTACTTACATGATGTGATACACACATTAACACATAAAATAGGCCTCCCATGTACACAGCCACCTATGTCATATGGTCTGAGACATGATCTAAAGTCTTCCTGCTGCCAGATGTCCCTGTCATATTCTATTTTTTCGTGACACCTCCCCCCCCCGCCCCCACACACACGCCATTAACATTGCTGCTCTCGGGAAAAGACTCAAGAATGTTCTTTAAAGGCAACAGATTCTTTGAAAGAGGACTACCGAGAGTGGGATATAAGGTCTAGAATCAAGAGATAGCAGGCTCAAGAAGGATGCCCTGTAGGTAGTTCTAGAAAGCCCTAGAAATGTTATGGAAGGTAAAGCCACTGGAAAGGAGGATCAGGACCAAGAAGGGCAGCAAAGGAAGCTTAGAAGCATAGGAAGAAAAGGTTGACTATTACACAGTTTTGTGCTGGCCTTGTGGCAGTATTCGATGATACAAATATATTATGAATTACCCTGACCAGGTCGCTGTGGCACACATCTATAGTCCATACTACTTGGAAGACTGAGTCAGGAGAATAATTTGAGCCCAGAAGTTAAAGGCAAGTCAGGGCAAAAGAAGGAGAGCCAGTGTCAAAAAGATAAATAAATACATACATACTTTGTAGAAGAACTGAGGCTCAAAACTCCAAGTCACCTATTGTATACTCTTGGTATCTGTTTGAAGAGTATTTGGTTGAGAATTGATACTCTGGAAGGAGAGCTACGAATCATGTGCTACCTGTGGAAAAACCGGTTTATCCTCCAAAATAGAAAATGTAAATGCAAACAGCCAAGAGAGCCATCCCTAATGCCATTTGAATCTTCATCATCTTTGGAATCAAAGTAATCATTAAATGCCTCTTGGTGCACTGGGCTAGAGCAAATGAGCAGGCTTTGCCCACATGCCATTTTTAATCTCGGGAGGGAAGTAGAGAAGGCAAAGGCAGAAATGAAAAAAATGGATATCTTATGCTAATTTAGTTAAGTTACATTTGTTCATTTAGTACAAACAAGGTAAGTGCATTTTCTAAAGAGTTGAGAGAAGAATCTATAATTTGCAGTCAGTGCACGTTTTCAGGCCATATCTGCTAGTGACAGGCTTTTTAAAGCTACATAAGTGATGGGGAGGAGTTGACAGAATCAACTTTTAGCAAAGTATTCAAAGGTGGGGTTTAAGTGAATGGAAAATTGATTGATTTTAGGTAAACCTTCATTTAGATCATACCACCCAGATTCAGAAATTTGAATCACTTGTTAATTAAGCATTATTAATGTATCTAGCATAATTTAAAAAAAACAGAAAGCCATAATTAATTTTACAAGATCAACATGTATACACATTCCTTACTGGCAGAAACTGGGGCCACTAGAAGAGCAGAGAAGTTATTTTATTAAAGTCCTAATGAAGGGTTTGTACTGGCATGCACTTATGAAAGCTCTACTTATATTGAAATGTGTGAATATGTGGCTCATCGTTTAAAATATAATTATATATGTATGGGAAGTAATACAAATAGTAACATGTAGACCTGGCCTTCCATGTAAGCAGCCACCTACACAGTATCCCTAGAATTTTCTTGATGGAGCATATACTAGAGATACACATGAGGTCTGTGTCCTTGTCCTACTTTCATACCTTAATCAAGTAAAGAGAGACATGTATGTAATGGTTTTGAGACAAAGTTGAGAATACTCTTCTACGCCCTGCCATTTGCAGGTGTTGTTCCTAAGGCTTTTTTTATTTTTTATTTTTATTGTGGTCTGCTCTTTGCTTATAGGACAAGCCTAAGCTTGTTCCCTAGGTGGGCGAGACTTCTTAATTTAAGGGTGAGGCAACGTATCAGAAAGAGATGAGGTCATACCTCTCAGCAGTGTCCTCCAGTCCTCATTTATAACTGGTGTTTTCACTGCTTTATGTGACTCTGGGATCCACGTCTCAGGTGCTTTCAATTCAGAAAGAGGAAAATATGTGTTACCGATTGTTCTCTTGAAACTCAGCAGAGTAAGGAAGAGACTTATCACAAGTGGAGAGAGCTGATAAGAGGGACAGGCAGAAATTCTCACAAACCTCATTAGAAGCTCCTACGTCACTGCTCCAGTTTGCTTAATATAGTGTTCATTATGCTATTTTGTCCACAGCTTCTCAAATTATGAAGGAACACTTTTTTCACTTATTAATTCAAATCTACTATGAAGTGATACTTTTAAAAATGATATAATGCCTATTAACTGTACACATTAACAGGATTCACTCTGATATTTCAAACATATCCACATTGTAGTTGGTCATATCCACCCTCCCTATGACTTTTTCCCTGTTTCTCACTTCTCCTTCCTAGTTCTTCCTCTACTAATTTCATTCAGGTCATACCTTTATTTATTTTTTACTCTGTCTCCCACATATGAGGGGAAACATGTAATACATTTTCTGTCTCCGGTTTGTTTTGTTTAACATGACTTTCCACCCATTTTTTTTTCTGCAAAAAAAAAGCACAATTCCCTCATTTTATAGTAGATACCACATTACTTATCTGTCCACGGGCTTGGCTATTGTAATTAGGGCCACAATAAACGTAGATATGATGGTCAGTCTTGATTGTCAACTGATAGGATTTAGAATGACCTACGAGACACCTCTGAGTGTGTCTGTGAGGGCATTCTCGGAGAACTGAGGAGGGATGACCCATCCTAAATGTGAATAGCACCATTCCATGGATTCTTGTCCAGAACTTAATTAAAAGGAATAAATGAAAATGGGCGTGGAGCAGCAGCATTCATCTCTCTGCTCTGACTGTAGGTGCAACGTGGCCAGGCATCTATCTCATGCTCCTGCAGCTAAGCCTTCCAGGCCATGATGGATTATATCTTCTCAAACCATGAGTCAACAAATGTTTCCTTCCATAACTTGCTTTGGTCGGTCTCTATTGTTTACCATCTTGTGTTCGTTTGTTTGTTTTTCAAGACAGGATCTCACTATGTAGCTCTGGTTGTTCTGGAACTCACTATGTAGACCAGGCTGGCCTTGAACTCACAGAGATATATTGTCTCTGCTTCCCAAGTGCTGAAATTAAAGGTGTGCACCTCCACCACCTGACTCCATTTTGTTTCTTGAGACAATGTCTCTCACTGAACCTTGAACTTACTGATTTGCTATATTAGCTGGTCAAAGTCCCGGGGATCCTTCTGCCTCTACCTCCCAGTGCTGAGATAGCAGGCACACACCACCATGTTTTGCTTTTTACATGAATACCGGGGATCCAATTTCGGGTCTGCATAGTTGTGTGGTAAGCACAGTTTCACCCACTAAGCTATCTCAGCCCCTGATCTACATCTTGATGACAGTCAAATATTAATATCATCAATATTATCATATTAGTGTCTACCTGTCCCTTTAGGTTATGTTTATTTTCTAAAATTGGACTATAATGTTCTAAAATTGCAATATATATATAGTATGTCTTCTTAATGGATTTTTTCCCTTTACCAATAAGTAGCGAACTTCTTTTTCTCTTCTGGCTAATTTTTTTTTTTTTGGCTTGAAATCTGTTTTGTCACATCGCTGTTAAGTTACTCCAGATTGTTTTTGGATTTGTTTGCATGGAATATCATTTTCTATACTTTCACTTTCAGTCTGGGAATGAATATCTCTATGGGTGAGGTGACATTTATTTAATTTTTATTTTTACAGGCAACAAATTGTTAAGTGTTGTTTTTTTATCCAATTATTTAGTCATCATTTTTTGACATTTTAAAAATATTTATGTCAAGATTCCAAATATATGCAATGCCAAGTTTAGCCACAGCGAAGCGTTAAGTACAGCAACTCTTTATGAAGGAAGTACCGTCATTGTTGCTTTGACTGTTTCCCCCCTCAAATTTTTAGTTTCAAATATTCTCAAACTGATAGGTAATTTGAAATGTCAGACTGTACAGTAATTGGGATAATTGGATATTTGTGTTTTCTTGCATCCAGAGGTTGGCAAAATCTATGCAAAATAACCGAAGATCTTGAAAACTTTGAACTTCCAGGTAACATCGAATCATCCTTCAGAAAGAGATGTAACTATCCCAGCTAAATTGAAAAGCCAACAAGAAGCTAAATAGTCATAGGCAAAGGTCTAACTTCCATTATGAGTAGGTCCCTGGGAACATTTGCAGTGTTCCTTAGTAAGAGAAGAAGTTTTAGAAATCATTCAATTAAAATAATTTGGAGTTGAGGAGGTGAGTCTTGGGGCGGGGGGTAGGGGGTGGAGGTGGGGATAGGGGATGCCCTGGAGCTTAGAATGTACCTAAGACTGGGAAGTAAAGCAAGCCAAATGGTCTTGCAGCATAGTTAAGCAAAGATTTATAATTGCCAGAGAAATAGCTAACTGTTCCAGTCTCTGCCCCTCTTGGCATTCTTTATTCTGTAATGTTCTGCTTCCAGCTAAACCTATGTCTTTTAATTGTAAAAAGAAAAAGTAATAATAAAATGACTGAATGATTTCTGAATAACATAGAGGTTTAACTAATTTTGTTTCTCAGTGTCTAGTAAACATGCTTCTTACTAAGGCAGAATTAATCAACATTTTGCTCTCACTTTTCTGTGCTGCTCTTTCTTTAGGATCAAAATGGAGGCAGTTTGGATCAGAGGGGCTGTTTACATTTTGCCTCTGACCTCACTGGGGTACCAGATTTCCTTTTCTGTAGTGAACAGAACTGACTTTATCTTTTCCAGCTTGGTCTCTTAAAGTTACACGTTTCATGTTCCATATTTTTCTGAAGGTAATACCAAATCAATGTTAGTTATAAAGGAAACGCTATATATTGATATGGGGGAAACAAAATTCCTCAAAGATTAACTTCTTTCATTTCTTTAAAATTTTTAATTAATTTTTTTGAAGTTAAAATATAATTACATCAGTTTTCCCCTTCCTTTTCCTCCCTTTAACCCTTCCCATGAACCCTCTCACTCTCTCTTTCAAACCCATGATCTCTATTTCTTTAATCATTTTATGTATATAAATATATAATACACACACACACATATATTTATAAGTACATATATATATATATATATATATATATATATATATATATATACACATATATATATATATACACACACACACACACAACCTGCTTACTTTGTTTAGCATTACTTGTATGTATTATTTCAGGGTTAACCACTGGTATTGGATAAATTAGGGATTCCCTGGGAATACCATTTCTCATGTTTTCAGCATTTCTTAGTTACCTGTAGTTCTGGTTCTGTGTTGTTATTTTCTTGGGAGGTGGGTTTTTTTTTTGTTTTTTTGTTTTTTTTTAGATAGACTCTCACTATGTAGACCAGGCTGACCATCAAACCACAGAGAGTCCTCTGCCTTTATTTCCCTAGTGCTGTCATTAATAGTGTGCTACCACACCTGACTAAACTTAGTTTTTATGAGGTAGTAGGCTTAATGACATTCAGGGCAGGAAGGTGTAAATTCAGGGTATCAATAGGTAGTCTATTTTGTTCACTTATAATTTTAATAATTATGAGACACCATGATTTTTCACATATGGTGGATAGGAATGAATAAAAGAGGACTTAAGAAATAAGAACAGGGTTGGGGTTGGGGAGATTTATTACATTGTTATATTAAAAAGAAAATTCAGTGATAAGGCATTTCCTTCCTAAGACAAGGCTTCCTGGCTGCTCTTTGGCAGAACTGAGCATGAAACAAAGAATATTAAGTACAAAATTCTCATTCTAAATTAAAAATCATTTTTATTCTTCAATAATGAATAAAAATTATAGCTATTTACCTAGTAGAAGCTGACTGTCCTTGGGCATTTGAGATGAGTGGAAAGGATTGTTATTTTAGCAATTTGAACAAAATGATTGTCTGGCTACTATCAGCCTCTTGCTGTGTGCTTTATTATGCATTTACATTAAAATGATCCACTTCCTAGTAGGAAGCTTCACTTGGAAAATTGGGCTCTTCCTAACCACATATTCAAATATAACTCCAGAGATGGGAACTGTTAGAATAGTTACTGAAGGCAAAGTTAGCCTTTTGATAAGATGGTGCCAAGGGGTTCCTATCTGGAGGTGTCACATTGCTTTGTTCACTTTCTAAAGTATAAAGCCTTGATTCTGCTTTAGAAAAGCCCTTCCATAGTTTTGGCCACAGTGAGAATATGTGACGAAAATACCTTTGAAACCTAGAGCCACCAGGCATACTGTAGAAGCAGCTAATACTCTGTGGCATTTATTCCCACCTACACCTCACCTCTAATGCCATATGCTACGGATGAATCACTTGACTTTCTTTATTACTTGAGCTTTGTTATTCTGACTTTGTATATGTGTGTAAAGGGTTCATTCACATATGCTTTCTACCAAGTGGCATGTAGTTCTTAATCTTCATGTTACTGTGACCAAATACCCAACATAAACAACTTAAAGGAGAAAGGATTTATTGTGCCCAGGTTCCAGGATATCCATTCTGTTGTGACAAGAAGTATGGTAGAGTAGCAAGAAGTAGAGAAAAGGGAAGGGGCCAGGGCAATATTTAGCCCCCAAGCACTTGCCTGCAATGACTTACTAATTCCAATTAGGTCCCACTGCTCATTGTTTAGCACATGCCAATAGTGCCATCATATTTGGAAGCCATCAAGGGATTCATCGTGCACAGCCTCATGATCTAATCATTTCTGGAAACTCCTTCACAGACATAACCAGAGCTTTGTTTTCCTAATATCCCAGGCATTTTTCAAGGAAGCCAAATTAGCCATCGCAGAGCATTTGGTTGTGTGGGAGTCCTGTTTGGTTAACATGTGGTAACTTCCTAAAGCCTTGCTAGTCAACCTTTATTTTCAGTTGAGTGAAACTTCTAATCTGTGTTTAAAATCAATCAAATCAATCTACCCTTCCCTTCCCTTCCCTTCCCTTCCCTTCCCTTCCCTTCCCTTCCCTTCCCTTCCCTTCCCTTCCCTTCCCTTCCCTTCCCTTCCCTTCCCTTCCCTTCCCTTCCCTTCCCTTCCCTTCCCTTCCTTTCCTTTCCTTTCCTTCCTCCCCCCACCCCTCTTTCAGCCTGGACATTCGGAATTCCTAAGTCTAATTCCAGACATCCAAACAGGTCCTTTGAATAGTCACTACTTTCCTGGATCCTTCAGAGTCTTAAATTAGAATTAGATAAATTGAGGGATGAATCTTCTACATACAGTGTAGAAAGGCTTCCTAAACTTCGTCGGACTTCTACAGGAAATTCAAAGATCTCTCAAGTCATTCTTGGGTCCAAAGATTATGGGATAGGGGCATTTAATTCTAGACAGTAGAGAAGGATTAGCTTGTTATTTGGCCACAGAAAGAAAACATTGATTTTATTTAATATTTAATAATATATAATGCCTTACATTTTCCAATGTGTGGTTTTTCAAAATTTTTAGTACCGTATATTAATTATACCAAGTGATGGATTTCATTATGTTATTTTTACATATATGTAGTATATTTTGACCACATTTATTCTCCCTCTTCCCACTTACCATCTTGTGCCCCTCTCAAATCTGCAGATCACTTTTCTCTTTTCAACTAATTCCTTTCTTACTTTCCTGTCCTTTGTGTGTGTGTGAATCAAGGATTAGGGTTACTCCTAGGAGCATAGGTGAGGGGATTTACAGAAGCATAGACAAACTACCAGTGACCATACCACTAAAGTATCTCTCCCTCACGTAATAGCCATTAACTGGCTTAGAGCCTCAGGGAGGGGTGGACCCCATCAATCCCTCCCGTCCACGGGATGGAATGTTTGTTCAAGGTAATCATACTCACTAGAAGTTTCTAGGATACCATTGGCCATGTAATGCTTAGAAGAATTTTACACTGCTCTTTGCTACCTTCCTTTGGCACTTTCTTTTGGCTTCTTCTGTAATGGTATTCCCCGAAACTTGGAGGGCATGATATACATGCCCCATTTATAGCTAAGTATTTAGGTCTTTTAGTCTTGACACTTCAACCAGTTATGAGTCTCCCACCATGGCTCACTGCAAAAAGGAGCATATCTGATCAAACCTGACAATAGGACTACTCTATAGGCATCTGAGCATTTTAACTTGTCTCATTAAATCTTCCTAACCTGTGAGGTGAGGAAGTAATGATATTCCCACAAGGAAAGAAAAATCAAAAGAATAAAAAATTTCCTTGAGCATACTGTCTCAAACTGTTACAACTGGAAAGGTAACTTTAGCAAAAAGGGAAATTTACTTGTTCACATAACTGATTCCTGGAAGAATTGAAAGACTTGCCAGGTACTACAACTTTAGAGACTAGGATACAGACTTAATATTTCCAGGATTTTCTTTATACCCAGTTATTTTTTTTATTCTTATCATTGCTTGGCCTCATTTTGTAGACAAGCTCTCTCTAGAGTACAGACTGTTCCCACTTGTATGTTATTACGGTTTATGATCAAAATGAGGACTGTCTTTAAGACTCTTTTGTTAAGGACTCCAAGTTGATTAGCTTAAATCATGTGTGAAATTTTTTGGGCCAATCCCCTTTTCCCAGGAAACCCAACAGTATGGTTAGACAGGGCCTAGATCAGCGGTTCGAAACCTGTGGATTGCAGGCCCTTTAGGAGATGAACAACCCTTGCATTCAGAGTATTGGGGCTAGTTCTATAACTTGCCTATTGTGAATAGTATCACATGAAAAATGGAAGTGCAGGTATCTCTGTGGTGTGCTGACTTAGATTTCTTTGGGACTATATCCAGTAATAAAATCAGCTCTGGGTTAAATTCACATTTTCATGGAAGCCACTTATAGGCTTTAATGGAACCTTGCATGGTATAGGTTTTCATTTGTTTTTGTGATTATTTGACCAATGTTTATCCCAATCCTCCCTTGATTCAATTACAAATTACATGAAGGATACCAGATCACAGCACCTGACCACATTAAGTGTGTTGCAGGTATGTGTTAAATGAAGGAGAGGATAAATGGCTCTCTTGTAATGTTTTCTTGTGTCATCCCAGGCCTCTAATACCATTTAAGATAACATAGGTAGAGACATCCACTTACCTTTACATTTCTTAAATTCTTCTCATTCCCCATTATCTCCTCTGTAATTCATTTATTCTCTGAGTTAACTCATCTAGAGTGTCCATTAGATCTCTGACAGGCTAGAATAATTATTCATTATTATGAATAATATGAATTATGGCTAAACTCATGTACCAGCTTCCAGTTTGTTTTTGTAAAGCAAGTTTTACTGGAAAAGGCTCTTCACAGAAAATATTCTCTAACCCCCGGTTTACACAAATAAGTGTATTTGTTGGGATAGCATCTCTTGCATCTCAGGCTTGCCTTGAACTAGCCTCTCAAGTGTTGACTTTGTGATGCCATTCCTACCAGAAATGAATTTTAAAGCCTCAGATCTTTGTTTAACTTCCCACATATCCTTGGATTTCTAGTTAGTTATGTATATAAAATGGTCATTGTGCATGAGAGCTTGACACAGAAGTGATGTTGGGAAACTGGCAATCTTTCCATGCCATCTTTGCAAAAGATTCTCTTTGATTTGTGGTCAGACTTACCTCACGCACAGCTGAAAAATTTAACTCTTGCACAATAACAGCTAACTGAATTTTTTTCATGCTTTCTTTCTTTTTACTCTTTCTCTCCCTCTCTCCTTTTCTTCCTTTCCTTTCTTTTCCCTTTCCTTCCCTTGCCTTTTTACAGTATTTGGATGTAATTCTCCCATCTGCCATTGAGCTATGTATGGTACCTACTCAGCATTTCCAATGTACACCAGGTTCAGTTCTTAGCACCTTGCACAGGTTACTTCAGTCATTCCTCACAGCTCTGTAGTTAGTATACAGAGCATTATAATTCTGCCTAAAGGGATTAAGACAGTAAGACATGAACAATAGTCATGCTGCATACTATTGTCACATTGATTATGCACATACTTGAGAAGGAATTTGTCCTAAGAAGTTGCTCAAGACAAGACTCCATGTTCTTAACCACTGTGCATTCCAATCTGCCTGAAGCCTTTTCTCTAAAGGAGCCATCTTATTCATGCTTTCTAAATAGAAAGGCACTTTACTGTGGTATAGTTCTTAAATGGGACCACCCAAATTGAGGTTAAAATATAGAAGGGTTTTTCAAATCCAACACTTTGTAGAGTGCCACATTCATACAATTCAATTAATGAATGCCTTATTATTGTTGGAAGTAAAATGACAGTAAGGGGGAAGAAGAAGACAAAGATGTCTTTACCAGGAGTGTTACTTCATCCTAGCTTGTGGTCAGAATAAGGAAATGCTTCTTGGCATTGGATTCACAGTATTGGGGTCTGGTTACCTCTTACCAGTTAGGTAAAAGTATAAATATCTCAACACTGTGATTACTGCTCCTTGAAAACAGAACAGAAACAAGCAGTAATCATTTAATGCTAAAACTAATCAATAAGCCATAGTCTAAAAAACATTCTGTAAAAACATATTCTATAAAAACAATGAAAACAAATTTTATTGAATAAAACACAATACAGCATCTATCCTGTTTTATTCGCTTTTCTGATAAGCAGATCTCTTCAGAACAATTCTGTCATGACTTCATCCAAAACTGATAGTTGGCTCTGTTTTGCTTCTCCCTATATTTTAATCAGTTTTAATGGGCTCTTGCTAGATCAGTTGTATATTCTGACAGACCATTACTTTTTCCCATGAAGTATTCATATAATCTGAAGTTACAGGAGCAGAAGAGAAAAAAAAACTAATTATCTAAACTCTAACAAACACAAGATCTCCTCTACCAAGAGATAAGCCATATTGTCTTACGGTAACACACAGTTCCCATTCTATTTTCTGTGATAATAACTGTATCATTTGGAGTCAGCAGTGACTCCAAGTTCTCATGTTCTATGTACTTTGCTTTGTGTTGCATAGGGCACACTTTGTTTTTATACTTTGTAGTCTATTATGAGACTTGGTTATTGGAAAATCTGTTCTAACTATACTAGTAGCTATCCCCAAATACTTGCTTTGGTAAGGTTGCTGCTAGTTTAAGGAGCATACTGATGATTTGTCCAATTCCCACCAACAGCCTCATATTTTTTAATGACAAAGAAACTTGTAAAATTGCAGGAATTTTCAACATACCTGGATTTACTCAAAAGTTCCATTGCTTTTTTGTGTTGATTGCATAAAGTGCTTTTGCTTTATGAAAATATATAGAAACTCTGTTGTTGCACTCCACATATTTGAAAATTATTACACACAGAGACATATTTTATTCTATTGCTTACTGTATTGTGTGCGTGTGCGTGTGCGCACGTGCGTGTGCGAGCACACATGCACGCTCTTCATGGAGTCCTTTGTCTCCTTCTACTATGTTGGTCCTGTATATAAAACTCAGGTCAGGCTGGGTGAGGGGTGTCTTTATATGCTAAGCTGCCTTGCCAACCCTTTAGTGATCTATTTCAATTCTTTTGGTTCTTGACTGTCAGGTACTTTATAAAGTGGATTTTTTTCCTGGCAAAGAAACAGTAGGCATGTGATTCATTCATGAATTCTTTAATTCAACAACTATTTATTGTGTGCTTACTGTGTGCCAGCCTGTAGTCTAAGTGCTAAGTATATTGTAGGGGAACAATCCGGTGTGTGTGTTAGGGGAGTCTCTGCTCTTGTGCAGCTTACATTCTTGTTAGGAAGACAACAGGAAAGTAAATACAGGAACCAGGGGCATACTCAGTAGTAGAATGTTTGCTTAGAATATACAAACCTAAACACATACACGAACACACATTGTTCTATATTTATCATTTAAAAAAAAAAGAGATGTCAGGTGGTACTAAGTGCCATGAATGGAGGCTGGGGGCAGCCTCAAATAGTGCATAAAATACAGCATTTGTTGAGATCTTAATAAAGTGAGAGATGTCAGGGAATTGAATTGAAAGTGAACAGCAGCAACCAAAACAGTTGGAGTAAGACACTGCTTAAGGTCTTCAAGGAATATAATGGAACTTGAAAGGGCTGAAGCAGACCAAAAGAAGAGAGGAATGAACTTAGCTGAGGTCAATAGACAGCTGGTAACTAAAGACACTGTATGGCACACTGGCCTGGTCGATTTTTTTTTTAAGTATATAATAAAAACTAGCTTCAGTTTTATACTTTTTTTATTTTGGAGTTTCCATTTGTGAACTGGATGATTAATTAGGAATGTTTTATTTAGATATCTTGATATTTAGTTGTGATGATTGGAACAGCTTGCATGGATCTGAATTAGCTGAGAAGTCTTCCTTTTCACAGGAAACATGATTCAGAAATAAAATACGAACAGGAATTGATGCATGTATGGTGTAACATATATCATTGAAACAGGCTAGTTCTCGAAAGATGGCTTGGTTTTTGGCATGATGATGTCTGACACGTAAAAAAATGTTTTCAGATCTGTGATCTCATTCGGTCTCTCATAACAATTCCCCAAGATGTGGGGAGAACAGGTGGCACACTGATATGGGAATGGAGAGAGTTTGTATAGTTTAGCCCACAATCATTCAGCACATGAGTCATTAACCAAGGCTCAGACTCCTGACTCTAAACACATTCATTGCCCAGAAAAAATGAATCATTGAGTAACTTTTTGACTCAGAGGTCAACATTCTGAATCAACCAAATTATTAACTTGTTTCTCTTACCTCCCAAGTGCATAAGCATATGAGCTAACGGAAGATGAGGAGGCCCTGTTCTTAATCCCTTCCTTTGATTTTTAACTTTTTAAAATTCCCAGAGCAGAGTAATAGACAGGATGCTGGTATATCACTTTAAAAGCATAGCTCTAAAGAAGAGCTGAGTAGATTTGACACTGACCACCTTGAAGATCACAAGGTGATCTTCACCTTGACTGGTTACTCCATTTCCTACACTGGAAGACACCACTCTGAAATCTCTTTGAGTCCTGGTTTTGTTGTTTTTGCCTGGCTCAATATTTTGACAGGTTAAACATATGCCATCTTATTCTCTACCTAGTGTATATTATAATTTTCCTAATGATAGTTGGTAAAAAGTGAAAGTGACCATCCTCCCTACTGACACAGTCTCCTTCTTCAACAAATAAAATGCTTATTTTCACAGGAGAGACTTATATTTGGACACTGCCAAGAAATTGGGTAACCAAGGACTGTCGAGAGTTGTTTTGAGATAAGGAGTTGAGTGTTCCCTGACCTTGGGCACACTGCTTGCAATGTAGGATGTTTTACAGAATCCACAGACTGGTTGATTTGCTGACGCAGGAGGAGGTGTACTCGGAGCCCAGGGCAAGGAGCTGGGCATTCTTTGGCCTTGGGATGAAGGATGTTAAGACAACAGCAAACTTCCTGGGTAAATGTCAGCTATTGTTTGCATTACTTGTGGGTTCTGTTTCTCATGCTATGAGTAGGGTATAAATATGCTGTACTAAATAAACTCGGGTAGCAGTATTCACTGTTAGCCCTCCGGAATCTTTCTCTTGTCTCTGTCTTTTCTTAATCCTCGCTTCCCCTCTCAGGTACTGTTCGACTTAGCTGGCAGGCTCTGGCAGAGGAGAACAAAGAATTTCAGATTTCTAAATTCTAGAAGTGGAGAAACAATCCATGAGTCAGTAAACTTCTTTTATGACAAATTCTGGGGCCTAATTCTCAGTTATTTCCAATTTTATCTATACTTTCTCCTTAAGCAAGCTCCTTATTATCTACAGGTGAATTATGTACTGTGCTCAGGTGGACTCCCTGGCCTATATTTCCAAATCAAACCTCTCAGATGACCATCAGACTAATGTATCTGATTGCACACTTGACCTCTTCTGTGGGATTTCACAAAGCACACTCAGAATCAAATGGCTTCCTTCCCTCTCACAGAAATTTATCCTAGTATTCTCTGTAGTTGCATTTAGGGATCCCTGAATATCTGCCCGTTCCTCTCCCTACCCAAACCTTTCTGTCTTACTTCTTTCTGTCTCCATCGACTCCACTGAACCATCACCTGTCACTTAGACTACTTCCACACTCCCTAATCCTCTCACAGCTGTGTTTACTCCCTTTCATTCTGTTCTTATTGCCTCAAAGGCAGTTTTTCTGTGATGAATGCTAAAGCATTCTCATGTTAAAACCATCATGGCTTCCTCTTTCCATGCTCTGATCGTAGACACAAAACTCTTCAATGTGGTCTCACAGGCCCTGCATGATCTGACATATCCTTGTTTTGCAGCCTCATTTTGTACTCCTTCAATCTCTACACTATCTTTAATTGAAAACGGCAAAAAAAAAAAAAACCCAGAGTCTCATTACACACTCCAAGTTAGCCTCAAACTTATAGTATTCCTGTCACAGTCTACTGAGATGACAGGTATAAGTCATCACAACCACTTAATCTTTATATTCTTAGCCATTTCACTCCCTTTAATTTCTTTAATTCTTAGCATTCTTTCTACATTCCATCTGGACCACATAGGCCTCTGAATGTGATCCCTTCATGTAGACCCCTGGATGTGATCCCTTCATGTAGACCCCTGGATGTGATGCCTTCATATAGACTTTTGGATTTGGTCCCTTCATACAGGCCCTTGGATTTGATCCCTTCTTAGGTATCACACAGGCCTATTCCTCTACATTTTATTTATTCAAAAGAATTTACAGATCAACATCAGGGAGTGGCAGTCAGCTGGAGCTAACTTGTCTTCCTTGTCATGGGCCACACCACTAACCCTTTAGCAAAGGCTTCTCTTTCATTCTCTTTCTTCCACTTCCCTTTTCCATTCTCCTCTGTTGCCCTACATTTTATCTTTCCTCTTTCCTTCCATTTACCTCCCCCCATTATTCTGTTGTAGTTTCTGAAACTGAGTTATGCTATGTACTGCAGGCTGGACTGAAATTTACTACACAGTCCAGGCTGGCCTTAACCTTGAAATCCTCCTGCCTTATTTCCCAGGAGCTGAGATTATAGCCCTCCTCCTCCCCCCAAATACCTTCTTTCTACTAGATATTGTGGGATCTTGTTTCTAAAAACAGGCTCGCCACTTCATGCTCTGTCAAGTTGCACAGTAAAGGGGGTTTGTCTATGTGAAAAACAGCCCTCACAAGGTGCCTACCAACTAGGAGACCCTGTCTTTAGACACCCAGGCTTCCTTTATGGGGCTGTTCTTCCAAAGATAGACTAAGGGGCAGATGACCTCAAAGGATGGTGTTCTGTCTTCATAGCTTAGTCTATGTCTCCACTAACCAGATGTGAATTCCCTGAGGGCAAGATTTCACCATGAGGTTCTCAGTGCACATACCACACAACACGTGCCTAACAAACACTTGTGAAATCAATGACTGAGTACATTCCAGTAAATTGGATCAGTATATTTTCATAGAGTACTATATAATGGACATTTTCAGCTTCTTACTCCTTCTTTAAACTACTGACTGAACTGCATCTCCATACTGGAGTTTAGATAGTTTCCTAGGTTTTATAATGGTAGGTTCTGGATTGAAACAGAATGTTCCTGCCAATTTAAATACCAGTGTAATGAGAGGAATATACACAGTTGTGCAACTAGAATTTCTAATGTAAATCACTGAAAATATTGTCATCTAATTGTGCCACTGGAATAATTTGTTAATTTTTTATTGTGTTTTCCATTCTTGTAGATAGACAATAGACTTTTAAAAAACAGATCTATGTTAAGAGTAAAATTGAACAGAAAGTAATGAGTTCTTACATGCTCCCTGACTCTGCGCATGTAGTCTTCTACTATTAGTACCATGCTCCAACGTGGAGCCTTGTGACAACCGATGAATGTACAATGATATGTCATTATAGCCCAAAGTCAAAAGTTCACATTAAGGCTCATTTATAATGTTGAACAGTCTCTTTACTCAAAGGGTACTGTAAGTTTTTATTGCAAATGGAATCATACTTACTGAATTGCTTTCTTTGTACCTATAGACATGATTAACTTTTCTTTCTTCTTTTCTTTCTTTTTTTTTTTTTAGTTTGTTGTGGGAATTGATTATATTAATTGATTTTTCCGAAATTGAACTAGGCTTATAGATCTAGTATAGATCCACTGGCTATGGTATAAAATTCTTTTTGTTAGATTCTACTTGCTGATATTTTATTGAAGAGATTTTTTAAAAATATATGTGCATATGAGACAGTGGTTTGTAGTTTTATTTTCATTTAATGTTTGTCTGATTTGGATATAAGGATAAATCTGGCCTGTGAAAGAGAGTATAGAAAATTATTTTAATTTCTTCCTTAATTACTTGGCACATACAGCCCGGCAGTGAATCCATTTGTTCCTGCTCCTGTTCCTGGAAAGTTACTGATTATTGATTCAATTTCAGTAGGTTTAAAAATACTTGATTGTGCATTTCTTCTCATGCATTTTGGCAGATGATAGTTAGGAACCGGTCAATTCTTCCTAAGAATGTCTAGGAATTTCTGTGGTATTCCATTATTATCCTTTTGCTATCCATGGACTCTGCAGTGACATCTTAGCTTTTATTTTTAATGTAGCAGTTGGCGTCATATTTGTTCCTCACACAGTGTATCAGGAGACATATCTAACTTATTCATCTTCCAAAAGACCTGCTTTTCAGTTTTGTTGATTTCTCTGTTTTCCTGTTTAAAATTTCATGAGTTAATGCTTATTATTTTATTTCTTCATCTTTCCTTGAATTTAATTCTATTTTCTTCCTTTTTTTTGGGGGGGGGATTTTCCAAGGTGAAAGGTTAGATTACTGTTTTTAAATCTTTGTTCTCAAATATACACATTCAGTGCTAAAAATTTCCCTTTGAAGAACAAAAACAATTTATTTTTCAGTTCTTTTGCTTCATTTCACAAATTTAATAGTAACATTTTCATTTACTTCAAAGTAAATGGTTACTGGTATTTCTGGTAAGGTCTCTTCTTTACCCTATGTATTGTTTGGAATGTGCTGTTTAATTTCTGGATGTTTTGGATTTTCTGGCTTTCCTTCAGTCATTGATGCCTACTTTAATGCCACGGTGGTCTGAGAGTGTACATTTTGTTATTTCTATTGTTTTAAATTTTTCAGATGTATTTAATGGCTCATATTGTGTTGTATTTTTTTGTCTATGTTCAACTGGAGATTTTAAAAATGTAAACTCTGGGGTTTTTTTTAAGTTTATGATCTTTTATTGCTGGGGAAAATAATTTATAGGTGATGTGCTGGATAGTTTTATGTCAACTTGACATGGGCTAAGCAATCTGAGAGGAGAGAACTTCAATTAAGAAAATGCTTCCAAGCTGAGCAGTGGTGGCCCATGCCTTTAATCCCTGCACTTGGGAGACAGGGGCAGGCAGACCTCTGTGAGTTTGAGGCTAGCCTGATCTACAGGTGAGTTCCAGGACAGCCAGAGGTACAACAATGAAATCCTGTCTTGAGAAAACAATAGAAAATGCTTCCATGTGATGGGGCTGTAAACAAGCCAGTAGAACATTTCTTAATTAGTGATCAATGGGAGAGGGTCAGCCTATTATGGGTGGAGTCATTCCTGAGCTGCTGAACTTGGGTTCTACAAGAAAGCAGGTTGAATATGCCATGGGGAGCAAGTTAGTAAGCAACACTGCTCTATGGTGTGTACATCAGCTTCAGCGTCCAGGTCCCTGCCGTGTTTGAGTTCCTGCTGTGACTTCCTTGATGATGGACAGTGTTATGGAAGTTAAGACGAATAACCCTTACTCCCCAAGCTGTTTCCATTATGGTGTTTCTTTCATTGCAGTAATAGTAACCCTAAGTGAGACATACATCAACTTTTTTTTAATAGAGTCTTGCCATGAACCCCAGGCTGGCCTCAAATTCATTATCTATCTTCCCCAGCCTCTGAAGTGCTAGAATTACATGATTTTATCACTGTGCCTGCCTTGTAGCTATCAATTGTAGCCAACTTATTGACGATGTTCCTGAATTTAGCTATATGTTTACTGATTTTCTGCATGCTGGATGTGTCTATTTGTGATGGAGAGGTCATCAATTCTCGAACTATTTCTGCTATAAGCCTGTCAATCTTGCTGCATGTGTTTTAATGCTCTTTTGTTAGGCACTGTTTTGTATAATACACAGAATGATCTATGATAGCCGTACTATCAGTCTTGAATGAATGGATTTATTAGGTATGTAGCAAGCAAAATTAAAGATCAGATAGCATAGCAGATAGATAACAAAAGATCCTCAAATTGGGAGTTTCCAATACCCAGCAGAGGCAGCCCGATTGAGAGAGCAAAGGAAGATAATATGATCAAACCTAGGGCTCACAAACACCCAGCAGCAATCACTTGGGAAAGTTGAGGCATTCAACTGGAGTTCCCTACTGAGCTTCCCCTCCAAGGATAAGCTTCTGACTTCCTGTTTCCATCACAGGTATTTTTATACATGGGATGAACCCCATTTCCTCCTCCTAGCTGCTCTCAGAGGCAGTTTTTTTTTCTTCTTGAGCTGTTTTGCTGTTCTCACTGTTGGTTGCAGAGCCATGGCCGAAGACAGTAGGCTAACATAAACAGGCTTGAGTCTGAGATAAGGAAGGGCCTCCTCAGTCCCACACCCTGATTTCAATAAGCTTAAACAGCACATGACAATTTACCAATATACTGTATATTACATACACTTTAAGGGTTGATATATATTCACAGAGAATTGACTCTTTTATTATTTTGTAAAATAAAAAAACCTTTAAAAGCCTTTTAAAAAACCATGGTAATTTTCTTTTCTTTGACATCTACTCTCTCTAAAATGAATATAGCTATTCAAGATGTTGTTTAAATTATTGTTACCTTGATATCTTTCTCCATTTTTAAGTGAAAAAAATTTCACTCTAAATTTATGTATCTTTGTATTTACAGTAGACTTTCTCTTTATGTTCTTGCTTTTTTAAATTAATTTTTAAAGTTAGCATATGCAGTAACAGATTTCATTATGTCATTCCCATATATATGTATCATTATTACCATTGTAGACTTCTTACAGATGAAATATAGTGGGAATTTTTTCAGTTTTATAACCTCTTTTAATTAGTATATTTAGAACATTGACCATTACTATAATTATTGCTATGATTGGATTAATTTACTATATTTGTTACTACTTTCTATTCATTTCTTTCATTCTTTGTTCATACTTTTGGCTCTCATTCTTTCCCTGACATTATATTTTTTTACTTTCTTTTTTAATTTTTATTTTATTATTTTATGAGTGTTTTCCCTGCATGTATGTCTATGCACCACATGCATGCCTGTTGCTCACAGAGGACAGAATAGGGTGTTGCATCCCCTTTGACCAAAGTTACAGGTAGTTTTAAGTTGTCATGTGGGTTCTGGGAATCAAACCCCGGTCCTCTGCAAGAGCAAAAAGTGCTCTTAACGGCTGAGCCATTTCTCCAGGCCCTGTCATTTAAATTTTTAAATGAGTATTTTTATATGTATTTATATATATTTATATATTTTAATTATTTAAATATATTTATATATTTTAATTACATTAAAAATAACCTATGGTGGTTGCCTTAGCATTTACAACATAGTTTCATAAATAACTCATCCTTTTTCCTTTATGTGTGTGCTTACATGTGTAGATTTTGTTTTTCTGTTGAAGTTGATTTTCCTATGTAAATCAGACAAACTTTGAACTTGTGGTTCTGTGTCCATTCTATTAACAAGATTGTGATATCTATTCTTGGTTGTCAGTTTAACTACATGTGGAATTAACTAAAATCCCAAAGTGGAGGAGAATACCTGCGAATGATTTTTTGCTTAATTTGAAGTGGTAAGATCATTTCTATTCCAGTTCTTTGAGATGGGAAGATATACCTTTAACCCAGATCTTTTGAAGTGGAAACACCCACCTCTAATCTGGACCACACTTTCTGCTGGAAGCCTATATAAGAACATGGAAGAAGCTTTTGCTCTTTGCCTGCTTGCTCTTGCCTCACTAGTAAGTCCATTCCTTCACTAGCATTACAGTCTATGTCTTCCAGATTCCAGCATATACTGAAGAACAGCTGAGACATCCAGTCTTGTGGACTGAACAACTACTGGATTCTTAGACAGCCCCTGTTGGATTAGCTGGACCATAGCCTGTAAGTCATTCTAATAAATCTACTTTCTATGTATATATAGATCATTCTATAAGTTCTGTTACTCTAGAGAACCCTATATCTTTCTCATCTTGTCTATCTATCCACATTTTCATTTGTTTAACCATTTGTCTTGGTTCCAGAGATAGAAACTAGCTTCCCATATGTTAGCTACACATATTACCAATAGGCATCTCTATTCCTATTCATTTGTCCTTACTCTTTGTGGTGGTTTAAATGAGAATGGCTCCTATTGGCTAAAATATTTGAATGCTTAGTCACCAGAGAGTGGAACTATTTGAGAAGAATTCAGAGGTATGGCTATGTTGGAGTAGGTGTGTCCTTCTTGGAGGAGGTGTGTCAATGGGAGAGGCTTTGAGGTTTCAAAAGCTCAAGCCAGGCCCAGTGTCTCTCTTCTTTTACTGCCTGCTGCCTACAGATCAAGATGTAAAGTTCTGAGCTACTGCTCTGGCACCATGCCTGTCTGTTTCACACCATGATAATCATGGAGCAACTCTCTAAAACTGTAAGCAAGCCCCCAATTAGACCCTTTCTTTAATAAGAGTTGTCTTGGGTGTGGTGTCTTTTTATAGCAATGTAATAGTAACTATGACATCCTTTGTCCACTCTTTCTAATGAATCCATTAACATATGAATCATAATTGTTTTAAATTCACAATCTGGTCATTCCAATGTCTCTGCCGTATACATATCTAGTTGTTCTGTCTCTCAAAATTTACTTTTTACTCTTTGTAATTTTTTGCTGAAATTCAAACTTGAAAGGAACTCTGCTAATGAGTATCTGTGATCTGATGGTGAGGTGGGATAGGGTAGGGAAGCATTCTTCAGTCTTATAATTAACTCTTAGTATGTTAGTGATTCCATGCCCCTGGGCTATAAATCTCACATTTCTCCCTCAATCTTGAGTGAGACAGACTGGCTAGAGTTGGAGCCATTCAATATTTTTGTTTCCCAGACCGGTTAGACTGTAATAACAGTCTAGTAGGTTAACCTTTGCTAATGGTTTCTTTTGGGGACAAGCCTTGTAAAGAACAGAATACTTTGGCCTTTTTCAAAATGGGTACTCTTCCCTTCCCCTACAGGAAGCTAAGAGTTCCCAATCCCTGTCTTCACTTGAGAATATAGAAATCCTGAGGTAAATCTTATAAAATTTCCAGCAAATAGATTTGTCCACACTGAGTATACAGAAATCCATCAATTACAGTCTAAATGTTTTTTTTTCTGTCCTGTATGTATTCCTTTTGAGGTAAGTTGTAGTTCTCTGCATCTTCTTGACTCTATAGTTTTAGGAACAGTGGCTTTTCTTTTGACCTTACATCTCTGAAGCTAGCAAGTATTGTTGATTTTCTCTCAGTTTTTTCAGTGTTTTACTTATTAGGATTGAGTGACAACTTCCACACTCTTTATGTGCTAGGCAGGAAACCAGAAGACATGTTGGGCTTTGTGATAACATAAACACAGACATCTTTGCAATTTTTAGATAAAATTCAGGAAAATAGTAATCTGTGTTAAAGGGTAAGCTATTGGCAGGCTAGAAAAGTAGACTTTTCATGATGTATTAATTGTACAACTGAACAAACAGTTCTCATCTTTTCTTGGCAATGTTTATGTTTTCCAAAAGATAAGACTATCAAAGTAGCAGTAATGGTTTGCTTTCAGAAGACAGAGGCTATGTCCCAAGCCACACTTTATTTGTACTTTCTTCAGTTTATATATCATCATTTCTTCTCCTTGTGTTATTAAAAGACAACATTCTTGGTTGAGTCTTCCACATGTCAATGAGTGGCTGGAGAGTTTCTTAGTGATGCAATACCCATGCTCAGATAATATATAAGAAAATCTAGTGACCTTCTCTCCAGTCTTTCATTGTTTAAATTTCTAAAGTTCTAAGTTTCAACCTGTAAATTTCCAAAATGTCTTATCACCCTTATTTAGCATGAATATTTTGCTCCTGTGAGGCTAATTTTAGTTTCCTTCTCATGTACTTTGTTCATTCCCAGTATCCATCTTTGCTCATACTATCTCTTCTGCTAAATGATTGTCCTGTCATCCTCGCTACAGTCCTGCTAAAATTCAGGCTTTTCTATGAAGTCCTAAGCCACTCTAACCTTTTGAGGCTATGTTATGGTGCATCTAGTTTGCTCCTCAGTAACCCTCCCACACGTGTGTGTGTGTGTGTGTGTGTGTGTGTGTGTGTGTGTTTTAAATAACTTCTTTTGCTTTGTGTGTTAAGCTATAAAAGAGATATAAATGGTGTATCTCTTTCATATGGACTTATCAGCTAGTACAGAAGAAGGCACATAGAAGCTTCTCTATGCTCCTGACTTGCTTGAATGTTATTTGTCATGCAGGATATTTCTTTTTGATATGAATGAAAAAATCTGAAGTCAGAGAGAAGTCTTGAAGTTTTGTCTTACTTTGACCATGAAGAGTTTCTCTGGGGAAAGGCTACCTGCTGAGTTACCCAGCTTCAGCTTACTATGTGGAAACTGCTGGAATGTATACCAGATCTATTATAAATTCACTTCTCTTCATTTAAGGACTTCTTTTTAGGGTGATCCTGGTTTGTTATTTTATTCCATGATTTTATTTTAGAGTCAACAGTAATATAGTTATGAAAGGAACCCAAGATTTAACTCTGATGTGATGACCTTTGGATTTGTCTTAGTGAGTGTTCTATTGCTGTGAAGAGACACCGTGACAACAGCAACTCTTATAAAAGAAAGCATTCAATTGGGCTTACTTACAGTTTACAGGAGTTTAGTTCATTATCAGTATGGGGGCAAGCATGGCTACATGCAGACAGACATGATAGCTGAGAATTCTACATCTGGAATAGTAGGCAGCAGAAAGAGGAGATACTGGGCCTGGCTTGAGCTTTTGAAACCCCAAAGCCCACCAGTGACCCACTACCTCCAAGAAGGACACAATTCCTAATCCCTGTCACTACTAGTAGTAGCACTACTCACTAATGACCAAGCATTCAAATATATGAGTCTATGAGGGCCATTCTTCTTCAAACCACCACAGGACTCATGTTGCTTTAAAACCATTTGCACTTACTCAAATTTCCTGAGACATCTATTTTATAATTACAGTTTTCTATTTATCACAGTAAGAATTGGCACTAGTGTTCACTTGCCTATTTCTACAAATATCTCAGCATGATATATTAAATTTCTATGTCATATACTGGTGAGTCATCTCAGGATTATTCATATTTGTTTTCTTGATCCTTTTTATATCATATTATGGCTACTTTCTGTGCCACACACTCACACTAAAAGAGCTTTAGATCTTATGCAAATTACATGTTAGTTCAGAAACAAATTGGAAGCTAAGATCAAACCCTAAGTTCCATGTTGGCAGCCATGGCTGCCAACCTTTTTCTACCACCTACATGATAGAGGGAAACAATAAGGCTATGGTTCCAGACATTTGAATTGAGCAAATTACTATGTATTGAATAGGTATTTTAGTTACTTTTCTACTGCTGTGAAAAAATATCATGGCCAAAGCAACTTATAAAAGAAAGCATTTAATTTGGCTTACAGTTTCAAAGGGTTAGAGTCCATGGTGGTGGAGTGAAGGAATAGCTGTGAGTTCACATCTTGGTCCACATCCACAATGCAGAAAGAGAGCACTGAGAATATTACCTGTCTTTTGAGACCTTTGAGCCCACCCTCAGTGACACACCTCTTCCAGTAAGGCCACATTGCCTAATCCTTCCCAAATAGTTCTACCAACTGGGGACCAAATATTCAAATACATGTGCCTATGGGGAGCCATTCTCATTCAAACCACCACAATAGGTTTTATAGGCATTGTTAAATTCTCAGTCAACTAGACTTTGACTAGAATAAACAGAATCTGTCTGTATCCCTAAGCCATTTGTCAATTGATAATAGATCCTATAATCCTTAGTGTTCATTAGATTTTTATTGGTACTTACCAGAATGCAACAAATATGAATCTATGATGGACATGTTAGTCCATGCCTTTTAATCTCAGCATTCGTGAGATAGAAGCATGCAGATTTCTTCAGGTTGTAGGCCTGCCTGGTCTACAGATGTAGTTCTTCTAGGACAATCATTACTACATGGAGAGACCCCGTCTCAAAACTATAATTTGAATACTTGTTTTTCTGCATTAGCTGAACAAGTAAAAGAAAATGAAGTAGAAAAAATACTGTGGTCATCTAAAAGGGACAAAAGTCTGGATTATCAGATATCAACTTTCACAAAAGAAATACTGGGCACTGAAAGAAGAAAGGGGCTCACTGTATGATGTGTTTGTGAAAGGATTCTCAGATATTATGAAGGGGATAAAGGACATATAAGCTAGAGGGCTTTTCTGAAGGCAGAGCATCCCTATTGATTTGGGGAACTATGTGCCAAACACTAACAGAAGGGTATTTACAGAGGATCAGAGCAATAGCCAGTTATTATGCTGTTAGACAAGATAGACTAAAGGGCTCTCAAGGGAAATCTCAGAGAAGGTGATGGCTCAGGAGCCACATGGTATTTTCTTCTTTTCACTTTTTTCTTTCTCCATTCCTTTCTTTCTCTTTCTTTCTTTCTTTTTCTTTCTTTCTTTCTTTCTTTCTTTCTTTCTTTCTTTCTTTCTTTCTTTCTTTCTTTCTTTCTTTCTTTCTTTCTTTCTTTCTTTCTTTCTTTCTTTCCCTGAGACAGAGTCTCACTATGTAACTTTGGCTGGCCTGGAAGTATGTAAACCAGACTAGCCTTGAACTCTACCTGCCTTTGTATCTTGAGTGCTGGAATTATAAACAAGATTGTAGAAGTCTCTGTTCTTTTTAGGATTGGGGTTTAGAAAACAAAAAGTTTATGACCTAAATGTCCTAGATTTTTCTAGATAGTGAAATGAGATCACATGAAGCCCAGATTTTATCAGTTGCAATACCTCACCTATTAACAAAGGAAATGAAGCCCCATCCAATCAGACCCAATTGTGTTTTATTTTCTGGATCTCCTCAGCAAGGTGGTTGTATCACATGTAACAGGTGATACACTGGAGTCTGCTAGCTGTCACTAACCCTGATCCTGATGCCCCTTTTGTAAACAGTGTTATCTGTGTCCAGGGGACTGGTTTCCAAATTTCACAAAGTTTCTAGCTTCTGAGATACTGGATTCTGGGCCTGCTCATCTGACTCTATCATAATTTTGTCAATCATTTGAACCCAGCATCATGGAAAGTTTTTCATGAAATGGTTTTCTCAGTCAAAATACAACCTCTCACTTCCCCAGCATACTTTCTAATTTTATTTCTCTTGTTCTGTATACTCAGCAAAGAAAAACACAGAACAATACCTCACTTAACAATCTTTCTTTAGCCCCTCATATCTATCATTTTCATTTGTCAATATGAATTTATTTTAGATGTTTCTATAAATGGAATCAAACTATGTGACTTTTCTGCCTGGTTTCTTTCACTTAGCATACTACTTTCAAAGCTCATCCATTTCCTAGCATAGATCTATAGAGGAACATTAATCTTTTAATTCAGCAGCATGACTGCTCTAGGGTAGAAAGAATGCTAGTACGTGCTTTTAATCTTGATATAGCAACACCTTTAAACCCAATTCAGAAGGCAGAAATAGTACATGCCTTTAATTCCAGCTCTCGGGATATAAAAAGAAACAGTCAGTTCAGAAGTAGCTCTCAGTTCATGGTTCTAAGTTCAGAGTTCACAGTCAGTTCAGAGTTAAGAGAGAAGCAGTAGAGATTGAGAGAGTGAAGGAGATTGAATCAGAGCACTCTAATCAACTGAGAAGAGGAAGTCAGAGGCAGAGTGAAGTACAGAATGAGTACATGCCTTTAATCTAAAATCTGAGAGTGAATCAGAGTGCTGTCTGAGATTAATCAAAGTGAAGAGCAGGCAAAGTGACAAATCAGAGGAATTGTTACCAGAGTAAGTCAGAATAAGAACATGCCCAACTCTTAGGATATAAAAGCAAGTTCTCAGCTTAAAGTCAGGCAATCAGAGAATCATTCAGATAAGACATAGAGGCAGTTCAGCAAGAGTCAGTGTCAGACAGGAAGAGAGAGTTTGGGAGAAAGAGTCAACTGACAGCAAGAGTCAGTTTGAAGCCATGCAGAGCAGTTCAGACAGAGAAGTTGCAGGAGTCAGCCAGAGTCAGAAGAGTTAAGTCAGAAACAGTCATCCTGCTCAGAAGGTCAGTTTGAACCAGAAGCTTGGAAAAGAATTTGTGCCAGAACAGCAAGTAAGTTGAATCAGCCAATCAGAGGGTCAGTTGAGTTCAGTACAACTCTGAGTTCAGAAGGAGCTAGTCAGAGAGAGTCAGTCAGCAGTAAGTCTCAGAGGCTGAAATATTCAAGGTCTAGGTTAGCAGATTAGATTATATGGATATTGAAGCCTTCAAGTTCCAGGCTTGTATCTTGAAGATTAGATTTTACATAGTATGAAGCCTTCCAAGTCTATGCTTAAGATTAGATTGTACAGAAGCTGAAACCCTCTAGGACCAGGGATTCTATTACCGAAGAATAAACTGTCCTCTGCCAGGAACCCATGAGAGAATAATTAATAAATCAATGCACACATCTATCCCCATGTAGATCACTATTTCATTTAATTTCTATGGATAAGAGTATTCCATTAAAGGGTATAACAAATCTGGTTTCCCAGTTACCTGCTGATAGATAATCTGAATTGAAAAATATTTGACGCGGTTCCACATTTTTGCTCTTGTAAATAGTGTGGCTATGAACATATATGTATGTTTGTTTTCATACCATTTTCAGTTATTTTGGGTAAATATTTGAAAGTGAGATTGTTGGGTTACTCAGTATCTCTAGGTTTAACTTTTTGAGGAACTGATGAACGACTTTCCCAAACAGTTGTACCATTTTACTTTCCTAGCTGTAATGTAGGAAGATTCCATTTTAAAAAAATCCTTGCCAAATTTTGTTATTTTTCAGGTGATATTTTCCAATATATTTTTGCCACCATGTTTATATGAAATGGTATCTTCCCCTGCTATCTTTTTGATGTATATTTCTCTAATGTCTAATGATGTTGACTATCTTTTTTACATGATTTAATTTTTTTACCATTTTCAATGTAGCTTACTTCGTATATCAGACTGTTTTGGAAATTTCATACAATCTATTATATAGTGCGAAGGATAAAAAGATGAGAAATAAACAAGAATGAGAAAGCCAGTGCAAGGAGATTATATTTACAGAAGCCCAAATGTCCTCCTGTCCTAACTCCCAAGAATGCCATGTTTTTTTTCAACATTAAAAAGTCCCATCTTGATATTAAGCCACAGTCTTGGACTATTTGCTGATACAGCTAAACTAATACCAAGAATAAAATGGCAAATGTGAAATAAAAGTAATAGCAGCTGGAACAAATTGACTATGAAATAGATAAATCCATTGCATACAAAAGGTTTTGAAATGTGGAATGCACTTTTGTTGAGTTGCAGATGAATAAATTGGGAAATTTGGGGGGTCCTAAAATCAAATTAAGGAGAATAAAATCCTCCCCAATTATATTTGCTTTCAGCTGGGTGTAGTGGCACAAGCCTTTAATCCCAGCACTCTGGAGGCAGAGGCAGGTGTATCTCTGAGTTCAAGGCCTGTTGGGTCTATATATCAAGTTCCATGATAGCCAGAGCTACAAAACAGAGAGACTCTATCTCAACAAACAAACATATAAGAAATTGCATTTGCTTCCTCAGACACATTCCACATAAATTGAAAAGACTGTATTTTCCTTAGATATTCTTGATTTTTTTTATATCCAAACAAGCTTACTATAACAAATGTACTTGTAAAATTTTCCTTATTGTTAAATTGAAACATCTGGGAAGTATGAGGTAGGCAATGTGGCCCAGTAGGATGAATATTGAGTCTAGAGTTCAGAGATAAATGTTTTCTTTTCCAGTTCTGAAATAAGCTTGTAGTCTTGCATAAATTACTCTCTTTGAGTTTCTTTTGTAATTGAATGAATGACTTGGACTGCAGACAATCTTTAAAGACATTTACAGCCCTAAAATTCCATTTGAACAGTATACTGTTAGTTATTTCACATTTCAAAGGCAAATGCATATTTTTCTTGTTCATATTTGTAGTAAGTGAAAAATTTGCTTCAGTCAAACCTGTATCAACAAAGCATGAGCCTAGGAACACAGACTTTGAAGTACCGAAAACTTTTGTTTTGTATACTAACAGAGTGACTTGATATAATTATATCAGTGATGATTTACACTTTGTGCCAAGGCAATGTCAGTGTTTTGCAATATGTATCATATTTGTTTGTTTATCAAACACAGTGCAACTGGTTCTGACAAGACATAGTTCTATTTTCTAATTAGTGGATAAAATATTTTTCGTCTTCTGAACTTTTCCAGTCTTAATTCCATAACTTCTATGACCTTAAGTGATGTCTTTTTGACTTTCATATGATCTGACTGTGTGTTTTTATTTTTTACAAGGAGGTACTGGGTTTTGAAATGCCTTCCTTCCATCCCTTTTCTTGCCTGTAGGAAAAGTCATGAAAATGCTAATGTGATTCTCCTCTGCCACTGGCCTCTCTGCAGGCTTTCTAATGTAGGTCTCACAGATCATGGTCAACTCATTACCATTGGCTCTTTGTTCATTTCCAGATATAGTGTCTACCAGTACTTTTCTTGTGCTTCTGCAGTCTTTCTTTCAGTCCCTGGTCAGTTTGTTCATGTCCCCAAACAGCAGGAGCCTCTGCAAGCTGATGAATAACAGGGTGTAAGAGAAGAAGGCAAAACTGAAGCTGACATGTCTTTTAGGTTAGTGATTTCTGTTTAGTTAAGTTCTCTTTTCACTGTTTCCTCAGTATAATGTTAAAATATATTGTACACTTGGTGGGGGCGGGGGGCTCCCAAACACAAATCTTAAACAGAAGAAATTACTTCCATTTGCTCTGAATCAAATATTTTTGGCTAATGGGATTTTTAAAGAATTGATATGTTTAAAATTACATATGGGACTTTACAGCATCACAATATATATGTTTTCTCACTGGCCACTTGCTTATCATTAAGATGATTACAAATTATTTTTCAATTTCTTTTGAAAATTAGAGGAAGGGTGTTTTCTGTTTGTTTTATTGAGACAGGGTTTCTCCGTGCAGCTCCAATTGTCCTAAAACTCATTCTGTAGACCAGGCTGGACTTGAACTCAGATCTGCCTGTGCTGGGACTAAAGGCATGTACCACTATGTCGAGATGAGTGTTTTGACAATATGTGCCAATTATTTTAAATTCTATTATTTCATTCAGTGAATTTTAAATGTTCCACAAGTAAACAGAAACACAAATTTATGAAGATAGTCATAATGTATAATTTATAATACTGGAAAAATTTAAAGACCAACTCAAATATCCAATATGTATTTGAGTCATACATATTAGAGAATTACGAAATGCTAAAATTTTATATTAAGAAAATTTTAGCAATATTTGGAGCATCTCACTTGTGTTCTATGTTAAGTGGAGGAAATCACAGAATCTCATATTTAAGAATATCTTAAATTTTAGAAAAACTTGCATAAGAAGAAAAAGGGCAAAGGTATATACGAATATTAATATTGGTATTTCCATGGAGGTAGAACTATAAATTTATATTTTTTATGTGGGCTGGAGGAATGGCTCAGCAGTTAAGAGCACTGGTTGCTCTTCCAGTGAACCTAAGTTCATTTCCTAACACCCCCACAGCAGCTTACAACCATCTATAACTCCGCTTCCAGGGGATCCAACACCCTCACCCAGACATACATGCAGGCAAAACACCAGTGCACATAAAATAAACGAATAATTAGATACATACATTCTTTATGTATTTCTGATATTGTTATACTTTCAGCAGTGTATATTTTCTGTCATTATTGCTGTTAGAAGGAGTTACAAAAGGTTATGAATGATTAGTGAACAATTTTTTTTCTTTTGGGGATGGAAAAGTTTTAGGATACAATATGTTGACGTAAAGTGCAGATTGGCTCTGCATTCAAGATCCTTGTGCCTCTGCCTTCAGACTTCTAGTATAGGCATGTGAAAGCAACTTAGATAACAAAGAACATTTTTCTGTCTATCAGATGAACAAGCCTTCCTGATTGATATCTTTTAATTTTGGAAAGGATATGAAAAAAGCTGGCACACATACACACTGACTGAGGCTTTTTCAAAAGACAGTTTGACAAGATCTTTAAAAATGCAGACTGTACAGTCTCTCTGACATCATTTCCACTTACTGATGTCTCCTTACAAAGAGGTTTTGTTTCTCATTCTGCAGTGGTGATTAAATCTTGGGGTGTTGTGCAGGTTGAACAGCATTTTACCACAAAAGCTATATCCACAGCATATATAGAAAAACTTAACCGGATACCAAAAGATACATGTGCGAGAATATTAATTGCAGCGCTATTTCTAAGGGTGAAAAACTAAGCAAAATATTTTTATTAGACTTATTTTATTTTATGTATGACTCTTTTGCCTGTGCATATGGTTGTGCATGTACTACATGCATACTTGGTGCCTGCAGAGGTCAGAAGAGGGTATCAGATCCCCCCAGAACTGGAGTTATGGATGTTTGTGAACCACTACTTGGATATTGGGAATTAAAGCCAGGTCCTACAAGACCAGCAAATTAGTTTAAATGACCGAGCCATGTTTCCGTGCATAGAGAGAAATCTTAAATGTTCATGTGATGCTAATTTTGTCTGTCCCTTTGACTACGTCTGGAATCAATTAAAACTCAAACAGTTGGACACACCTGTGAGGGATTTTTCTGTTTCAAGGTTGGATCATTTGAAGTAGGAAGACCCACCATAAATTCGGGTCACACCTTTTGGTGGCAACACATATAAAAGGACATGAAAGCAGAAAGCGTTTGCTGCTTGCTTGCCTACATTCTCACTGGCAAATTCATCTATCCTGTTGCTGAAGCATTCCTTCACTGGTGTTAGAACATACCACAGAACTACAACATAGACCAAAGATCCTCATATATTCAGCCTCATGGATGGAACAACTACCAGATTCTTCACGTTTCCATTGGGAGACAACCATTGTTGGAGTACCAAGACCACAGCCTGTAAGCCACTCTAATTAATAGCACTTTTGTACACACACACACACTCATTCTACCTGTTCTGATTCTCTAGAGAACCCTGACTAATACAGTTCATCAATATTGATACACTTAATATTTTATGGTATAGTCATACTAAGGAATACTGTGTAACAGTATAAAAGAGTCAGATGTTTAGACATCTGAATATAAACATAATGACATGGAATGAAGTTTGTGATCATGACAACAATAAACCAGGTCTGTAGCACAGTAGAAACAATACAGTTTTGTTTTTAGCTATTTGTTTTTATTTTGTGGAACTGGAGTTTTCCAACGTGTAATAGAGGAACAAACAGCTCCCTCACCCACCAGCTGAGCTGTGCCATCCCAAACCATATGGACTCTGGTTTCTGTTGTCAACTTAGTCTCCACACTCATAGATTCTCTAACCTCCCAGCAAATTGGGAGCCTTCAGTGCACTTTCCCTATCAGTCTGCACAGAGGGCAGGAAATTGTAGATGAAGTCTTTGGCTCTCTGGTCAGCCACAGCATTGACTCCTATTTTTGAAGGGGGATCATAAATGCCTTTACTTCATATATTTCTATTTTAACAAAAGAAATGACCATAACTTCTCATGTAATAATAATGATGAAAAGGCAAGTAATAGAAAAGCTCCCTGAATTAATAGTTAATACACACCCTTTCAGGAATGCATTGAGTCCATGTACAGTTATGCAGAACCACTAAGAATTTGGACACCTTTCCATAGGGCTTCATTTTCACCACAGTTCAGTGAATCTAATCAAAGGGAGAAGTGATTTATAAGCTTATCTAGAGCTTCACAGTGAAATCTTTGCCCTATGGCAATGCAATCAGGTTTGTTGCACTATTTCCTAAACACTTGAACCAAGCTCTCAGAAGGTTGAGGTTAGCCTGGATTAGAAATGACTCTCTTAAAATCTATAGGTTCACCTTCATGATATTTGTTTTGAATGTCTTCTCGTGAAAAGTAGGATGTTAGGGGCTAGAGAGGAGATGGCCCAGTGGTTAAGATGGCTTCTGCTCCTACAGAGGACCTAGGTTCTGTTCCTGAAGTAGGCTGTTAAAAAGAGAGATTTTGCTTCTCTTTTAGGTGGGTTTGTGATACTAACCTAAAACATACTTATTCATTCATATTCATGGTTTCTGAAACTGATGAACAACCAGGATTTTTGCCTATTTTTCCAATGTTAGAAATAATAGTGGCCAGTTTGATTTCTGCTGCTGTGAAACACTTACCAAAGGCAGCTTAGCTTAGGGGATCCAAGGGTTCCTTTCGGCTCACAGACCCTCATCAAGGGAAGCCAAGGCAGAAACCTGGAGGAAGGAACTGAAACTGAGGCCGTGGGGGAGTACTGTGTACTGGCTTGCTTAGCCTGCTTTCTTATGCCACCCAGGACCATTTTCCTGTGAGTGGCATCATCCATAGTGAGCTGGGCCCTCCCACATCAATCACTAATAATGAGAATGGGACTGAAGAGATAGTTCTGTGGGTAAAGGCACTTGCTGCCAAGCCTGACAACCTAAATTCAACCCCAGGGCCACATGATGGAAAGTTGTCCTCTGACTTCTACACCCACACATGCAAATCAAATCAAATCAAATCAACCAATAAATGAATACTGCTCTACAGACTTGCTTACAAACCAATCTGATGGAGGTACTTTCTCGATTGAGGTTCCCTCTTTTCAGATGACCCTAGCTCGTGTCGTGTTTACAACAACAAGCCATAAAACAAACTAGCCAGTAGAACCTTATTAGTATCTACCTTATAGACCTGTGTGAGAGTTAAAGGAACTAATGTGTGCAATGTGTTTGATTCAGTGGCTGGCACATACTAAATGCTCAATAAATGGCAACTTTTATTATTTAAACATATTGCTAAATGTTTTCTATTTGAATAACAAACACTTTCTTTATATCATGTGTCATATAAGGTCCCAGTGAAGCAGACAGTTTTTATTATAGTATTTTAATTTGAAGAAAGATTGCAGAGTGACAATTTAGACATAATTAGAGGGTTTGTCTATTTCACAGAATTCATAAACTGAGGGACTATTTGGATATTATAGGGCACAGGGGATAGCTTTATGGTCAGACAATAATTTTGTGAAGAAAAGTAGCTCAAGGATTTTAGATGTTAGGTTTAATAAAAAGTCAGTTGATAATTAAGAACCCAAAGAACTGCTGTTCTTGTTGTAGCGTCTTTTATTTATTTATTTGTTTGTTTGTTTGTTTGTTTATTTATTTAAATTCTCCTGTGTAAAATGAGGAGGTTGCATCTAAGAATTGTCTTGAACTTTACCTCACTGTGAAAAGGTACCTGATAAACAGGTTGAGAGGAAGGATTTGTTTTGGTTTATGGTTTCCTAGGCTTTGTTGATTCTGTGTGGAGAGGCAGAACATCATGGAGGTGGGAGCACTTGGCAGAGGTGATTCACCTCTCTGTAGCCAGAAAACAAAATAAGGAAGGGACCAAGGAGTGTGTATGACCAATGGCAAGCCCTCCCATGACCTACTTCCTCTAGGTAGGTCTTAATGGCCTTAAGTTCCTATTGCTTCCCAAAATAATTACACCAGCAAGGGGCATAGTTCGACATTTGACCTTGTGTGATACATTTCATATTCAAATCATAACATTAATTCGTAGTCATCATTTCTGCCCAAATGCTATAAGTATGTATTTTATTCATTTAATCGTCCTTTAGATGAGTCTTACGAGAGAGGAATATTATTACCTTCAATTTGCAGGTGATGAGGCTGAGATTGAGAAACGGGTCTCATGACTTGGTGTACGATGGTTGGCTCCAGTTCAAATCCCGGATGATTTTCCCTCCTACTACTTTGCCTCTTGTTAGCCTCCCAGCTACAATAGTCCGTGATACTAAGAAAGGTAAATTTAAAGATGCTATTTTATTGGCTATTTAAGAATGAGACTTACTGGAATCTTCTTGTATATGAGAGGGAAAGGATAAAGGATTTGAGTGAGTTTTGAGATGTTGATCTATCTTTTTATCTAACATGACTAGACTAGAAGCACAAAGATACAAAGATTTCCTTACATATTTGATAACAACCAGCATACTCCCCATCTTTCCCCACCTCGGTTTTATGAACAATAGGTTTTTTACCCCCCTTCATGGGAAGATTGCTAAAGCAATTTTTAAGGAGCACTTAAAAGATTTATTTAGTAGCCAAAATTTATTTAGGGGACATAGAAGTTAGTTTTAAAAAAGACATCGAAGGAGTTTCATGAGAGAAACTGTAATGAAGTTTCACTGAAACTCTGGTACCACAGCTGTGAGTGCCTGTGCAAGTTCAAGCCAGTTGATCTGACCTTGGGGTGGTGTGTGGGTGGTATTGATAGTTGATAGATTTTTGGGAAAGGAGAGTTAGTTGTTTTTATGGCTGCAGTCTCTGGTAAATTGACCAAGCTCCAGTGGTAATCCCACCCCATGAGTACATGGGTGGAACAAATTGGAATCAGTGGGTTATAAAAAAAACAAACAAAGAAAACCTGAAATTAGGAAAGGGGATAGGCAATGGAGGGGCAGATTCAGAAGGAGTTATGAGGAGGAGTGGGGAATGAATATGATCAATGAATATGACCACTGTATGAAATTCTCCAAAAATTAATTAAAATATTGTACTTTTAAAAATCCAGTGCTTTTATAGATTAACTTGGGAAGACCTGAGTCATATAAATCAACAGCATTAGAATTCCTGTTTTAGGACATTAGATGGCCTAATGGCTTTCTATTTGCTTGGGCTTTTCAATGATTCTAAAAAGTGATTAAATGTATTGGAATAAAAATAAATGATAATTAGAAAAGATAAAGCAATGTTCAATATAACACTTATATCTAAGTAATACACATATAACTATTTCTTATTTTTTTATTTGATAGAGAGGAGGATCAAACCTAGTGACTTACACCCACTGGGCAAGTGATGGGTCACTGAATTGTATCTCCAGCCCTGTCTTTGACCAGTTTTGAAAAGCCCTTTAGTTTATTATCTCATCCACAATGAAATCATCTTATGAGGTTTCTGATTTCACTGGTTGCTTCATACACACCACTAAAGAAAATATTTTGCCTGGTTATCAGGTCTGTAAAAATAAAGTTTGTTAGTGGCAAACTCTATCATAGTTTGTGTGTTCAAATATTGTTACAAAGTCCTGCTGCTTGCATTTGGGTTTCAGGAGGAAGGTATTACTCTAGTAAGCCATGAAGTAAGTTTAAGATGCAAAGACATGGTACATAGTTAGTGAAGAACAGTTGTTTTCTGTCCTTCCATAAATAACTAATGCCAAGAGCAGCCTGGCTATCTATTTCAGCTTCTTATTACACAAGAGCACAGCTAGCACAGCCTAAATATCAGTGTCTGCTAATAGAGCAGCCTCGTTCAATTCTATTTAGCTTTGAGAGGCTTTAATTTCCTTTTTTTTTTTTTAAAGAAAGCTTTTAAATGAGCTTTTAACATTAGGGTATAAAGTTATGGGTTTCATTATGACTTTTCCATACATATTTTGCTCTTATCTGTCCCTCTATCCTACTGTCCTCCTCACTCCCTCTTTCTGGTGCCCCTCCCCCCAAAACCCCTCTTCTGTTTTTCTATCATGTATATATTCCATTAAAAAAAATTTAAATCTCGACAAACACATTGTATATTTTCCCAACTCTTCCTTTGTTTCTAATTTGTTTGGTGGGATGTTACTGAGTGAACCTCACAGCAAGCCCCTGAGAGTAGTAGGAATTGTAAGCTCTGTTACTGGTTAGTTTTGTGGCTGGACATATTGTTTCATTATCTGTTACATTACCTTTCAGAGACAGTAATCTATCTTCTTAGCATATAAAAAATGCCCCAACCACTCTAAAATGTCTGACAGCTGCTTAGGGAGAGAGAGATAAATGTTTTGCTTCCGGGTCATAGGTGTTAGAAGTCTTTTCTTGATTCCCTCACTTCCTTCCCCCATTTGCTCCCTCCCTCCACTCTTTCCTTCCTTCCTTTCATTGTTATAGATGTAGTGGGATTTTGAGACAGGGTTTCATTTTGTAGCCCAGACTGGCCTCAGATAGACTTGTCTCAGTATTCCAGAGTACTGGGATCACAGGCCTGTGCCACTACTCCTGGCTCTTGGTTTTGCTCTTGAAAACAACAACAAAAGAAGTTCTGGAAGTATTGTGGAAATACTTGTTTTTGCTTTGGACTCTTTTGTTTGTTTGGTCTGGTTTACTGACAAAGGCTCTCATGTAACCTAGGCTGACCCAGATCTCAGAGATCCACCTGCCTCTGCCTCCTGAATGCTGGGATTAAAGGCGTGTACCACAAAACCTGGTTGTTTTCCCTCTGGGATGTGTTACTTTTCTTTCTTCTTTATCCTAGGTGTGGCTAAATATGCAGGAAAAGATCTGGTAGATGATAAAGGTGACCAGTACCATAGGCTCTAATTAGTGGGTTTATCTATAAAGATTTTGAAAATACAAGCAGCTTCCCCCCATATATATGTATATGTGTGTATATATATTATGCACACGTACATATATGTATATGTAAACAAAATCCGATAGATTCTCTCCTTTATTTACACCTTGTAAATCTGGAGGAAATTCTGTAAGGTGAGGAATATTGAGTTCAGAAGAGTTAATTAAAAATGTCTTGGCTATGTGATTGATGATGAAGAAAACTAGAAAAAGTATTCATTAATTAAAAATTCTTTTTCTGCTTGGTCTCACAGGTTGATTTATAGTGTCTGTGTGGTACCTGGGTTTTAATTCCGTAACTAAACTCTAAGTTTGTTGAAGGAGTGGACGTTTGTTCTTCCAATTTCTTTCATATTAACTCTAGGATAAATGACAGGTATCTGTACACTCTAGGTAGACCTAATGGGATATATAGCCAGATAATAATTATCTCTTTCAGGTATTAAACAAGATCTCATAAAAATAAAGATGACAATTAAATTTGTTGTTTGAAGTCCTGAACTTTCTAGGTCAATCTTGAGAAAGGAAAAGTACCTGAGTGGCTAAACAATGTTTATATGCACATTATATTCAAGTTGGAGGGTCTGTTGGAAATAAAACGAGAACTACAGCTTTAGAATAAAATAATAACATTCAACTAAACTGAAAGTCTCTGCTCTCATCTAAGCACATAAACAGTGTCCTTTGAGGTGCGTCCTAAAAATCCAAAAATGTATCTAATTAAGATCCAGATAAAAACATGGAGATTATTTCTCTAGGTACTCACATTTGAACAAACACTCCAGATGATTGTGATATACAATAAAGCTTAAGAACTACTGTAGCCAGCTATCTGAGGTGAGCAATTGTGTGTGTATGTACACACACACACACACACACACACACACACGCACATACATGCACACACAGAGTCATTCTAGGAGGAAAATGAAAAATAGCAAGTAAAACACCCATAATATTCAGAAAGAAGCAGCCAGTCCACTCTTTATGCATCACAGAACTGAAGGAATAGTTGACATTTATTTCTTCTGGCAATATACTCTGGGCAGTTTGTGGCTTATTGACAATTACAATGTGTCTTTTTTTGAAGTCCTGAGATGACTCCTAGAATTTTATTTATCACAATAATTTCTCAACTGTTTTGGGAGAAAAGCCTTTATCATGAACTGGATTCGAAGCAATAGGTTCTAACAGAACTACCATGAGTTTTTCTTATCACTTTTGGGCTCTTTTGCCTTGACTGAGTGATGTGCAAACCCTGCCTTCAAGAGACATCACGAACCTGAGGGAGCAGGGATCTTAATACACAGCTCAAGGCAAGATAAAAGGATGGGAAAGTTTGGCTTGGGCTTTTGGGAGCTTTGAATTCAGCAAAAGGGTTAAGAGATCTATAGGAAGCACGAGGCAGTCCAAAGATAGGTATCTACTAAGGGCAGCTGGAAGATGACCTCGGGGGAACTTTCATCCTGGGTGGAGTCCTGGGAAGGGCGTGGACCGGTTCTGCAGCTCTCCGCCGTCGGGCGGCAAGCCGTCGCGGGCGGTTCTGCCCAGCACAGCGGGATGGGCATTGTGACAGATGGACTCCAGGGAGCCCTATGAGACCCGCGACCCCTAGGTAGCAGCTCTCCCCCGCAGCAGCAGCCGCGAGCCCCGCCGGGCCCCGCCTCTTTGGCGATGACGTTCTTTGCGAGCGGGGGCGGGCGCGTGGGTGGGCCGAGCAGGCGGCCGCCTGCGATTCGGCGGGCTCAGCCACACCACCGCGCGCCCCCGCTCCGCCCGCCCCTCCGGGCGCGTCTTTTCCGGGCCCGCGCAGCGCCCCGCCTCCGCTGGCCGTCCGGGTTGCGCGCGCGCCCTTGCGGCTCCCTCTCTCTTTTTTCCACTGGCCTCCGCAGCGCGCCCCTCCTCGCACGGCAGCTCCAGAGCTAGCGGGCACACGGGCTCCTCTCCGTGAGCTTCCTTTCCCCCAAGGCCGGACCGGGTGGCGGAGACGTGGTTGGCGAGGCAGCGCCTTCGGTGAGTGATCCTAGGCTGGGGAGGCTGAGGCAGCTGCGTCCGTGCCCGGGAGGGTCCCCAATCTCTGGCAGGTTCCGCGTGCCTCACCTGAACCGGCTGGAGGTCGGGCTGGAGGGGCGCTCGGCTTCCCAGCAGCTGCCGCTGGCTCCTGGAGTCCCCCAGATTCCGAGGACAGTGCCGCTGTCACTATCTCCTCCTTGGATGCGCTCCGGGATCCTCTAGAACCCTGCCTGGCTCTTTCCTGTAGCTCCCTGTACCTCAATGGCCACTAGAACTCTTCCTCCTGGGGGAACTGGGCTTTGCCACGACTCACTCGAGAGGAGCACACTAAGTGCTTGCTAGACCTCCAAACGACCTTTAGGGCTCCCCTAGACCTCAGCTCCATTTTGTCCCCTCCCAGTCTCTCTGTAACAGGGTCGGGGCGCGCTCGGCGAGGGGGATGTCTCTCTGGCTCTAGAAACATCTGCCCCCTCGAATTTGAGTAGGGGAGAGGTCTTAGTTTTCCATAGATACCCTCTCAGCATCCATACCTTTAGGTATGTTAGCAAACAGCTGGATCCTAGCTGAAGCTTGCACCGTGTTCTTACCGTCTTCATCCCCGAGTTCAGTAGGTGCTGTATATTTAATACTAGGTTTATTCACTTCCTCTTCCTCTCATTCGAGTACCGAAAAGAACCGTGGTTGATGTCTATAGACAGAAAAACCTAGGAGAATGTGATTCATTGCCTAACCGGTACATATTTGAAATCAGACGTCATTTTTCCTTTTTACTCCAGCATCTCCTTAGAAGACATTTTTTTTTTGATTCTCTTGAAATTAATTTGTTCCTTCGTACTTTTCATCTTTCAAAAAGTCAATCCTCACGCATTGAAACAGCGGTAAGGATCGGAATAAAGGGAAATGAACCTTGTTGAAGAAGTAAGCAGTTTGCTTTACTGGTTAATGGTTTAATCAACTACTCAGTTTCCTCTTCTGTGAAAATATGCCTAGCTGTCATGCAGTTGGTTTCAAGCATAACCGAGGTTCCTCCTGTTTTGTCTCTTGGACCTCTAAATGCATGCTTAGTAACACGTTGCTACGGATATTTAATCTAAGAGAGCTGTTTCCTGCGCTTACCTGTAACTTTAGTTTTTCTTTTTTTTTTTTTTTTTTTTACCTCCAAAGAGCAAGGCTTCCAAATGTTCATGATATATAAATTAGCAAGTGGAGATTCAATTTCACTGCTGCAACTGAGCATGTCAAGCAAAATGTAAATGTGAGGCCTCTTCCCTTAAATTGCGAACTAGCTTACCTTTTCAACTAAATCTGCAAAAGTGAAAAACACACTAGATTGTGTTCGAATTAACACTGCCATTTCCATGGAGAAACCACCATTATATTAGTATACTTGCAAACTGGGATAAAGGACCTTGACGTTAAAAAAAAAAAATCCCAGAAGGGTATAATGTACCAATTTAAGAGTTTGAGTGATTTCAACTTTGTGGTTCTTTAAAAAAATTCTTAAAACTAAATCAGTTATAAAGATTTTTGTTACTGTATTGGGTAGGGATGTGATGGGTGGAGAAAGAACAATCTTGCCCATTTAGAGAGCAAGAGACCTGAATCTGGACTCTGGAGATGCTTTGATTCCAGCCTCAGATGTATCTAGCTATATAATCCTCGAACAAGGCACTTTTTTTACTTTTCACTTACATAAATTAAATAACTATGGTTGGCAAGATGATCCATAAATCCCCCATTTTGGATTCTGTATTTTGAAAATCAAGAAAATTTTATGAATACATATGTATTTTAATGTACTTCACATTAGGGCTGGAGCTGAATCTTGTTATATTAGTTTAGAACATTTTCTCAAAGTCTGCAAATACTAGCTCCAATCAAGATATGCTTAGTTCTTAATTCGTCCTGAGTTACTACATGTGGAAATACATAAATTCAGATGCAGTTTTACAAATGTTAGGTTATTCCACTTGCAAATCAAAAGTATGGGCACCACACTGAGTTTTAGACACCCATGGCCATTAGGAACTTGTAAGAAGATGTGCACATACTGCCTTAAAATTGTAATTGGTTAGTAATTTTAAAAGCGTATACAGAGGGCCTGGAGAGATGTCTCAGTGATTAAGAGCTCTTTCACAAGGTTTGATTCCTAACACCCACATGGTGGCTCACAGCCTCTGTAACTCCAGTCACAAGGCGTCTAACACCCTCTTCTGGCCTCTGTGAACACCAGGCATGTAGCACAGACAAACATGTAGGCAAAACACCTACACATGAAATTGAAATATTCAGCTGGGTGTGGTGACACACGCTTTTAACCCCAGCACTGGGGAGGCAGAGGCAGGAGGATCTTTATGAGGCCAGCCTGGTTTACATACAGAGTTCCTGGACAATCAGGACTACATAGAGAGACCTTGTTTCAAACTACAAAAATATATTTTATAAAATATAGGCAGACAGCTCACTCATTGTTTATGGATTCATTCTACTCTCTTGTTCTTAGTGTCTCACATATTTTGTGTAAACCTTCAGGATATGGTTAAGAGGACAACACCTATTCTATGAAATTGTAGTCTGAGAGGATGGTGTGTTTGTAGTGAGACAGATGAATATGTAGTATATTTTTAGTAAAAGTAGTAATGTTCAACTTGGGATGGACAAAATCCCCTGCCCCCCACAAGTTAAGGCTCAATAGGGGAGGAGATAATTGTATTATATTATGGACTGTTTTTTTTTTTTTTTTGCTCTTTTAGTCAGGATTTCTCTATACCAGGCTGGCCTCAAATTCAGAGATCCACCTGCTGGGATTAAAGGTGTATGCCACCACATCCAGCTCGACTGCATGTTCCCTTCTCTTTCTTGACTTTCCTTAGGAAAGACCTAAGTTTTGTTTTTCCATTCCTGCTACTGACTGATAATATATTTTATACTTTTTTGATTATGAATTCTGGTGTTATAGTTTGTCATACAGTTATAAGAAACAATACCCCATATCTGATTTCACCCAATGTTAGTATCATAATTATTATATTACAGCACAACTAAGAAGTTGAAATAGACAGTCTATCCATCATATTCACATTCCTCCAGTTTTTTTCTTTATAAATTTTTATTTTCATTTTTTATTTATATGTATGAGTATATGCCATATGTGTGCAGATGCCCACCCAAGGTAGAAGAAGGCCTGGATGCCTTGAACCTGAAGTCATAGGCATTATAAGCTGCCCAACATAGGTGCAGGGAACTAAACTTCTGTTATATGAAAGAGCAGCAAGTAACCTTAATTGCTAAGCCATCTTTCGGTCCCATTATGTCAGCACTTTTAGCATCCACTTTGTGGGTTTAGTTTTGTACAGTGTTATCATGTGTAGCTTTCTGGGATCACTTCAGGCAAGTCACAGAACAATGCTATCCCACAAGGATTCCTTGTGTTGCCCTTTTATATTTACAATCATCTCCTATCTCTCAGTGATGTTTCCCATGTCTCTTGTTATGTCAAGAATGCTATATAGCGGGGCAGTGGTGGCACGTGACTTTAATCCCTGCACTCAGGAGGCAGAGGCAGGCAGATCTCTGAGTTCAAGGCCAACCTGGTCTACAGAGTGAGTTCCAGGACAACTAGAGTTACAACAGAGAAACCGTGTCTCAAAAAGACAAACAAACAAAGAAACAAGAATGCTACATAAATGGGGACACAGACTGTAATCATTTTAGACTGCCTCCTATCACTAGCATAACTCCTTGATTATTCATGAGATAGAATATATCCTTAATTATTAATCTGTTTATTTTCATTACTGAGTAGTATTGTATGTTTAACCACTTACCTATTGAGGAACCTCTGATGTTTCCATGTATTAGCATAAATTTTCACCTCTGGGATAATTGCCTAAGTATACAATGGCCAGATAATACAGTAGGTGCATGTTTAAGTTTCAGAGCAACTGTTTTCCACAAGGACTACCATTTTACATTCCCATTAGCAATGTATGAATGTTTTTGTGATTTTTGTCAGCTTTTAGCATTGTTGCTATTTTTTCCCTTAGCTATTCTAATACTATGTAGTGATTAATACCCTGATGGCTAATGATCTGCATTTGCTACTACTAGGCCTTTTTAAAATTTTTTATTATTTATTTTATTTTATGTGCATTGGTGTAAGAGTTTGAGACCCCCTGGAACTGGAGTTACGGATATTTGTGAGCTGCCATGTGGGTGCTGGGGATTGAACCCTGGTCTTCTGGAAGAGCAACCAAGGTTCTTAAGCTCTGAGCCTCTCTCCCACCCTCCTACATCTTATTTTTATTTGTTTACTGTATTTGTGCATTTTTTGTTTACTTTTGAGGTTTTGTTCTCTTTAAAGACAGGATCTCTCTATGTAGCCCTTGCTGTCCTTGAAGTCTATGTAGATCAAACTGGCCTTAAACTCACAGAGATCTGTCTGTCTCTGCCTCCTTAAGAGCTAGGATTAAAACTATAGTCTGACTGGTTGAGATTATACTTATTACACTATTTATCCCTTCCCTTTCCTCCCTTCAAGTCCTTCCACATACCCCTCCCTCAAATTCATGACCTGTGTTTTCATTGTTCTTGCATACATTTATGTATGTACACACACACACACACACACACACACACACCTAAATATTATCTGTTGAGTCTATATAATGCTACTTTGTGTTTATGTTTCCAATTTGAATGAATATATCTACAAACCACTCCTTTGTCTAAGGCTCAGAGAATATTGCTACTGTGGGCAGAAAGATTGTAAGAGTCAGAGGACCAGGGAGTTTGCTATGTGATTGTGTCTCCTAGCGACACCAGAAGCTATACCTGTAAAGGTCTCACCAACATGAACACCCAAATGTGAGCTGAACAAGGAGGAAAATGCCAAACTGGACAGGGACTGGGCTTCAACCCTACATTGAGAACTACAGGCAACTGAGTAAAGCTTGGAGGGAGCTTGAAGTAAAGCTTGAAGCTCCCCAGGGAGGAGCACACCAGTGGTTGCCAGTGCCTGTCATCAGCCCTGAGAGCACATTACTAGGTCTTCCAAAATTTGTTCTTTGAGAATTTGATACATGTATACACTAAATATTTGTTGTAGTCACCCCTACTTCCCCACTACTGCCTCTTGGGGATCTCCCCCAATTGCCCCCCACTTTCATGTTCCTTTTTTAAAAAATAATCCATTGAGTGCCATGAGCACATGGGTATGGTGCCATCCACTGGAGTATGGACAAACTACCAGGCAAGTGCTAAGTTTTGAGTAAAACGTCATCCTTTTTGTCATTTTTTTGTGTTGCATTATTTTAAATTGTTGAGTTTTAAAAGCTCTTTGTATATTTTAAATAACTGATCTTTTGTTGTCATATGGCTTGAAAATATGTTTTTTTTTTCAGTTTGTGGCTTCTGTTCCCAGCCTTTTCACAGGGAGTTTTGCAGAACTTTAATTTGGATTGCTGAAACAGTAAATACCATTGCTTGCAGAAAAGAAAATATTTTTTTACACGTGGCCTGTGCTTCTGGTGTCAAGGGGATCTTATATACTTGCATTATTTAATTTTACTCCTTTGTGTTCTGTCTTACATCCATTCTTTTTTCTGCAAGCAATGTATTTACTGTTTCAGTGGTTCTGAAGCTCACATGTGTTCTGCAGCAAGTGGCTTTGAACTTAGCATGCGAGTCTGGCTAGGCATGTCCTTAGCATACTAAAATGGCTGCTGCCCTTTAGTTAAAGCCTTAGCAATTGTCAGATGCAACATAGAATTAAACAGACACACAACGTGCCAAAGAGATTTGGGGTTTCGCTTTCCAAATTAAAAATATTTCGGCAAAACTATAGTTTTTCAGCAGTTTTTTTTTTTTTTTAAAGTTATCGAAATCACGAATTCTGTGTTCTCATTTAAACACAGTTTGAAAGTTTATTCCTGCATTTTGAGTAGTGAAGTTAGGAATCTCAACTATATACTTAGTAAGCTTTTTCCACTTATTCTTACAGAACAATGAATAAAATGCTATTAAATTTGTCTATACTAGATTTTTCTCTTATAGTCTCTACTTGCCATTTGTTTTAACTGTTTATTTGTATGGTACAGGGATGGAGTACATGCTAGACCAGTTCTAATACTGAGCAAACATCCCCAACCCTTAACTGTTTTGCCAGTGAATATTAGTTATAGGTGATGATGCTTATACTATCATATTTTACAAATTGTGTGTGCCTATATTATGGAAAGGACTTCCAGGACTAGTGATTAATTTTAAGCACATTCATTTTTGTATGGTGGTACCACAGTAATTACTTGTCTTTTTCCTGCTACTGTATTCAGTAAGTGTGCAGTTAGGGTATCAAATTTCTACTAGAAAAAAAGAACAAACTGGTGTAAGTCAGGGGACAGAAAAACACTCCCCATGGCCAAATCCTGTCCACCACCTGTTTCTGTAAATAAACTTCAGTTGGAACACGGCCATATGGCTTCATTTATGTATTGTCTGGCAATATTCACAGCACAGTGTCTGAACTGAAACAGAGACCCTGTGGCCTTATAAGTCTGTTTACTCATTGGACCATTAGAGAAAAAATTTTGATGAACTCCCAGATAAGGCAACCTTAACTGGGATCAATTTTCTTCTATTTTATAAAGGAACTTTTATAGCCTTTGCTTTTACTTCAGTGACACAGAAGACCACATTTATTTTCTTCATCAAGGCCGGCAGTAGAATTAAGGCATGGTTAGAGAACTGGGGAGGTTGATTTTTGTTGTTCTGGTGTGGGTTATTTCAGAGCGATTCTAATAGAGGCCTATGCAGTTGGGTTATTCCAAGTCAGACCTGTAATTACTGAGTGATGCATGGCTGCAGTTTTATACCAGAAACTGCTTTGTGATCTTTAAATACTTAGTATGAGGCTACCAAATTGAACTTCCACTGTGGTTTATTATTTTGTTTGCACAACTTCCTTCTTTTGTTTACTCGACACTTTAGTTCTTTTAAATGTCCCAAGTGTCATGCTGAAAATGGAAATGAAGTTAAGGACACTTGGCTGTACATTTGGAAGGAAGTGGATGCTATCAACGCAGAAGTATATTAAATATATTTTAAAAATATAAATGCATATTTTTAAAACACTTCTGAAAAGCATAGAAACAGCATAACAAAGTCAAAAAGGCAAGTAGCCGATTTGGAAGAGGGGAGTAGCTTCTAAATATGCTGTAGAAACTTTAATTGACCTGATTCACTCGTAAATGATGATCTTCATTTCTTTGGTAAAAGCCTCTATAAATTGAATATTAGCTGTTAGTCCAGTGTGCTTGTCTACCTACCAGCAGATATGCTTTACTCCTGAACCTGTATAGTTGGTTGTACATATTAGTGTATATGCCTGTTTTTTGCTGAGGATGGAAGCCAGGGCCTTGTGCATTCTAGGCAAATGTTTCACCACTGAGCTATGCCTTCATGTAGTGTTTTTAAAATATATGATCTAATATTTTATAAGCTGATAAAATGCAAGTGGGTGGAATTGGCATCCTTACTGAAACAAGTGAAATGAATGATAACACTGTGTGGGATTCGCTTCACATCATATGGCAGATAGGGGATGGCTGTGTGGAGTGGACTTTGAAGAAAACATAGTTCAGCACATGGCTGATTGTTGAAACTGGTAATGATCACATTAGGCTCATTATAATGACTGACACTGAATTGTTTTAGGAACAATTGATGAGTGAAAATTGTTAAAAAATAATAAGTACATAATTAGATATGGGTAAGACTATTACATTTATGTAAATACAGAAATTTAAAAGTTATCTTTATGCTCGTTGCTTTGCAAGTATCTTCAGTTCCTTGACATTTTTATCCAAAGAATTCAGTATAAATTTCTTTGCAATCAAGAGAAACGTCTTGGCTTCTTGGCCCTATATCAAAAGTTTGGTGAATGAGTGTACCTTTGCCACTGATAAAATGAAATGAAGATAACCTGAAATGTTTGCTATGTGATGTGTTAAGAATAGTTTTTTTTTCACTTGAATTAACCTTTTAACTGTTCTAATTCAAATTAGATGAGGGCTTTCTGTATAATATGCATAATAGACATATAATGAGCCTATTGATCCATGAGAAAGATGTGCAGAAAAGGTCTTTTAAAAAGTATAAATGTGAATTTAGAAAAATCAGTGAAGGGTTGTAAATTGATGTCTTCCAGATAAATAAAATGATGAATACAAAAGAAAACATCCTCAACATTACCCAATTAACTAGGGAAATATAAACCATTTTGCAACAGAAATGCTAGAAATTAAATATAATACTTTGAGCAAATGGGCACTCACACTCTATGTAGCTTTTTGATAAAGAATAGCTGAATCCTCTCATTTAAAAATGTACACAAATTTTGCAAGTATGGTGGCACATGCCTTGAGGCTGAGGCAGGCAGATCTCTGGGAATTGAGTTGGAGGTTAATGAGTTCCAGGCCAGTCAAGGCTACATTAGTGTTTCAGAAAACCAAAAACAAAGATTTTGTACAAGTATTTTGTTGTGCTATAGAGTATCTTAGAACAAAGAGAAAATGAAAAATTCACATCAGAGACCTGGATGAGCTGACACAGGAGTTCTAGAATATAGTAAAGGAGTCACAGAACAGTTGTGCACCATGATTCTACTTATCTAAAGGCAAACAAACCTTATCATGTGTACAGATAATAAAAAAGGTATGATTTATAACGCGCTGCAGAGTAGTTATCACTAGAGAAAACCTGTTATTCTATATAAATCTATAGTATATTTAACATTTTTAATTGCTGTTTTGTTGGTAGTTGTGCAAGTTAGTAAGAAACATTTGCCCACTGGAGGATACTTATGATTATTATATTACAAATGTAATGGCTTGTACTGAGTGAGCATTCAGGTGTTTTCTGAAACCTTTCTCCCATGGTGACTCTTCTAAATTTTCTACATTAAAAATATAAATACAAGAATACAATACCACGCTCAGATCCATTGTTAACTTTCTGATATAGATGCTTGCACATATATGTTTGCAAGCATGTAGACATTTGGCATTCATAGATAACAAACACATTTATACTGTTTTTCTACAAAATGACTTATTATGTATAATGATTTGTAACTTTGTTTTAATTTCACACTGTACTGTAGGCATCTTGCGAGATTGGTTACTATGTAAGTGAAAATGATATCTGATAAGAAAAAATAGCATAGTGCTGTGTAAATAATTGTTTTCATAAAAAAATAGCTGGTTTCTTGGATAAACTGTAATCTTGGGGAAAAATTATAATCACCAAAAGTAAATGACCCATGAAATTTTATATTCTCAATGTCAAACCAGTTCAGATGTTTTTGGATTAAAGTATGAACAAATTGCAGACGTGTTTCACTTTATGCTAATACTGTTCTGAGAAATGTATTAATTGATTTCATGATTGTGTGAATGTCACAGGTTGTGTTTTGCAAAGCTAGGTAGTAGAGCCCATTGTATGCATAGGTTCTGTGACAGACTCTGTCTCAAGGAAATAGGGTGCAGAGGACTAGAGCGAGACATCTGATGTCTCTTGGTTTTTACATGTACATGGGTGCTTGCTCCTGCTTACACATACACATGTGCACACATACCACACACATACACATTCACACATAACATTGCACACACAAGCACAAAATTATTGTTAAAGCAGTGAGGTATAAGTGCAATATGTGGAATGTAGGTTTTTTTGTGTGTATGAACTTGGATTTGTGTGTGTGTGAACTTGATGAACTCTAGTGAAAAATATTCAGATTGAACCCGAGTGCTTATTTTGTTTAAAGGAAAAACAAACAAACAAACAAGCAAACAGTACCTGTGTCTAGATTTTGGCTAAAGTTGTATGTACTAAAGGACTTTATTCTGCAACTTAAAAAAGTAAAGAAAATCTAGATATCTGTAGCAACATGATAGCTCTGTTTGTGGTATATAAAATTGAGAATTGGGAGAAACATGTTAGAGGACCAAGCTTGATTTGATAGATTTGAGCATGCATATCTGTATGCTACTTTCTCATGAAGCATTAATTAAACAAACAAGACCTGTTATAATTTCCTGAGTTTATGCTGTGGGACCTAGAAGCAAAAATATGTTATTTTTGTTGCTGTTGTTTCTGAGTCAGGGTCTCACGATGCAGCCCAAGAACTCACTGTGTAGTTAAGGCTATCCCCAAACTCACGTCAGGCCTCCTGCCCTAACCTCTCAAATGCTGGGATTATAGGAGAATGCCACCAAGCCTAGGTAAAATATATAATTTTTCATGATTTTTTTTTGTTCCTTTAACCATTTCCCACAAATTCAGTAGGATATTTTATTTAAAAAGACTATGCATGGACAAGATTTTTCATAGGAAAAATCTGCATGACTACTCCTGTTTTATGTTATGATGATTGACAACAGCTCATTTTCCAAAGCTATCTGTCTGCATCTTGGCCTTTTGGACTTGGATTTCATATCAGGAAGATTTTCCACTGATAGGTGCAGTTGATAAGGAAACAAACTTTATAAGAGAGTCAACAGAAATTTTGTGAGATTAGCAAGATTTCGTGATTGAGAAAAGGTGTTGAAAAGTTACTGGTACATTCTGGTGGTTGTGGATGAGGCTAATGCAGGGGGAGCCATACAGCTCTTTTCTGTTTAGTTTTTCTGCTTATTTCCTTGAATGTATAGTTCCATTATCTTACTACAATGAGAAGGTTATGGCAGGCTTATGTAGGATCATTCATCTAAGAAAACATGGAGGAATGAGCAGAGCTGTTAACTGCTGAGACAATGGTGAGCATTTCTGGTGCTGAGAATGTGTTAGTCATTTCTGCTTCTCAGCTGAACAGAAAGCTTAAAAGATCTCTCAGACAGGAAACAGGAACTCGATGAATGAACTTAAAAGCCAGTCATGGCTTTGAGAAGAGAAGAAAGAAGGCACAGTAATGTAGCACTGGGATGAATTCAAGTAAAAGATGCTTTATTCCACATGGCCACTGAAGCTATGAAGTCAAGAAGTAAGTTAAAAGAATTGTTTTACTGAAGGATAGAACTAAACAGCAGTCAGTTGCCAGATAAATATGCTTCAGAAAAGTAGGCCAGGCATAATGCTATTCTTATGGTTGGAACCAGAGACTCTCAGACTTGGTTAATTGCAAGCTTAGTGTAGGATGGCTTTAAAATCTTTGGACTATCTGTGATATAGAGAATCATGTACCAAGACAGACCAAAAAGTCTTCAGAAAGCATGAGGATTTTCTATGCCCAGACAATTTCTTACAAAATGTATTCATTCCTTTTCTGTTGCTGTGCTAACATAACATGACCAAAACCAACTTATGGATAAAGCTTATCTGGGCTGACAGTTCTAGAGGGATAGGAGTCCCATCATGGCGGTAGGAGCAGACATGGCAGCAGGAACCTGAGACATTTCTTCTTCAATCTTGACTGAGAAGCAGAGAGAGTGAAATGAAAGTGGTGCCTCTCAAAAGTCTACCTCAGTGATATACTTCCAGCAGGACTCCATCACTTCCCCCTAAAAGCACACCAACGAGGGGCCAAGTGTTCAAATACTTATCCCTTTGGGAGATATTCTTGAAAAAAAGTTGTTTCCATAATTGGAACTTAGAAAAGGGAAGGCTCAGGTGCACCTTTTGTGAGTTATGCAAACCTTAATTGGAAAGCCATTTGGTGTTTATTTTCACAAATAGAAACATTGGCATTAGCATCTTCATTTGAACACAGTTATATGCTGATTTTTTTTCTTCTCTCATACAATACATCCCAACCACAGTTTCCCTTCCCTCCATTCCTGCCAATTCCTCCCCATACCTCCCTTCTCCCCCAAATCCACTTCTCCTCTGTTTCCCTTCAGAAAAGAGCAGGCCTCCCAGGGATATCAGCTGAACACCCAGCATGACAAGATTCAGTAGATTAGGCACAGACCTTAAATATCAAGACTGGACACAGCAACTCAGTAGGAAGAAAAGGGTTCCAAGAGCAAGTAAAAGAGTCAGAGACATCCCTACTCTCACTATTAGGAGTCCCAAAGAAAGACCAAGCTAACTCCCGTAACATACTTGCAGAGGACCTAGCACAGACCCATGCAGACTCTGTAATTCCTGCCTGAGTTACTGTGAGCTCCTATGAGCCCTGCTTAGTTGTTTCTATGGGCCATGTTCTCCTGGTGTTCTCAACCACTCTGGTTCTTAAAATCCTTCCTCCCCTTCTCCTGCAGGGTTCCCTAAGTTCCAAGGGGAGGGACTCAATGGAGATCTCCAGTTTGCCCCCCCCCCTGCCTAATTTTGGTTGTGAGTTTCTGCATCTGCTCCCATTAGTTGCCAGAGGGAACCTCTCTGTTGATGATTGGGTGATTGGGCTAGGCACCAATCTATGAGTATTGCAGAATATCATTAGTAATCATTTCATTTAGTTTTTTTTATTTGGCCAGTCATCTTTGGTTCTACCCTAGGTCTCTAAGCTATCCAGCATCCAGTTCCTGGCCATCCAGGCAGTATCGAGCATAGATAGGCTCCCTCTGTGATATGGGCCTCAAGTTAAGCTAGTCATTGGTTGGCCTATCCCACAAGTTCTGAAGATGGCCAGTTCAGGCTCCATATCCACCATTAATAGAAGCCTCTGCTAAGGTCACCGTTGTAGAATGTGGGGAGTTTCCACTGCCCCGTTTTCCACCAGATTTCCATGTCGCCCTCCAAATGCCGCCAAGTTCCAGTCATCATTCCCTGTACTCTCTCCCTCCATTTCCCTGACACCTGATCCCTCCCACAAATTGATATTATAGTTCAAAATGTCCCCCAGAAAATTTTGGACTCCTTTACTTAAGTTTTGTTTTAGTGTCAACTATATAAGGCCGGAAGTTTTATATGCAACTAAGTTTAAGAAATAAAAGTGTGAGTAATATTTATTTTTAACATTTTCTTGGTTATCAAGAGATTAAATATTAAATTATTTATGCATATTACATCATAACCATACCTTATCATATAGTAGTAATATAAGTAATTAATCAACTATTAATTAAATTAACTATTAATTAATTTCATTAATAATGTATAATATACTATTATTATATTATTTGTCTTTTCCAGGGAATTCCTCTTATCTTCACTTTCAGTTTTCAGTTTCAGTTACCTGCAGTCTGAAAATACTAAATGGAAAATTCCAGAAATGAATAATTCCTGATTTTAAAATAAATTTTAACAAAATACCTTGTTATAATTAGTATTTTACTAGTACCTATTGCTGTTAATCTCTTTCTGTGCCAAAATTCTCAGTTAAACTTTTATTACAGAGATGTATATACAGAGAAAGGCTAGAATAGATAAAGTATGGTACTATCCACAACTCCAGGTATGTAAGGAATGTCTTACATTGTCCCCCATAGATAACAGGAGTGGCTCTGTAATTCCTTACAGGTGGTATATCCCCTGAAAGTACAGGCTGTTTTATAAGAGACAACTGCAAAAGGAAAACCTTTGCAGTGAGTGAGTCACCTACCTTCTTTTTTAATCTTGTATTTATGTATTTTGTTTTGAGATAGGATCTCAATGTATAAATGTATACCTGAAGCTATCTTGGAACACCCTATTTATTTGTGTATATGTGTTTGTGCACACATGTAAGTCCAAAGACCATTCTCAAGAATGGGTTCCTTGCAGTGTCTGGGGATGAGTTAGACTCTGGTGGTCAGACCTGCACACAGGTACCTTTACGCACTGAGTCCTCCTGCTGGCTCTATTCCTGTTTGTAAGCAACATCACTTTTACAGCGTAGCTATCTATTTGCAATTCTTTTGGGACTTACCTAGGTAGAACTGAATAATTGTTAATTGTCAGGCCCTGAAGTACAAATTAAAAAGATACCTATTGCCTAGCATTGGTGGTGCATTGCCTTTAGTCCTAGCACTTGAGAGGCAGAGGCAGGTGGATCTCTTGAGTTTGAGGCCAGCCTGGTCTACAGAGTGAGTTCCAGGACAGCCAAGGCTACACAGAGAAACCCTGTCTTGAAAAACCAGACCAAAACGCACACCCCTGAAAAAAATCCCCTCCCCCAAAACCCGTACTTATCACCTAGCACAGTAGGGGTATAATAGTGTGTGTTGAGGAGAATAGACATAGAAGCTCTACAGATCTACAAAAGGTATTTGTGAGGAAAATATTCCTCTTTCAGGATAGCTGCTCTCCTCCTGTCTTATCTCTATGTCACCCTACATTTCTAGCGTGTACTTTGGTTAAATGAAGTACTTTTCTGTAATGATTGACCCGTTGCTGCTATGATAAAATTTAGTAGGATGGGAGATTTATTCTTAGCTAACAAGTTTCAGATAGCTTGTGCTGGTCTCAGAAACGAGCAACTTCAACTCTAACGACCATTTTATCTTTGTTTTATCCATATAGTTTCCAGCTCTTTGTTTTTAATTAAAGGATCACATTGCTCAAGACAGTCCTTGCAGGAAAGAGGAGGTGGATGAACAAGGTCATTACAGAATCTAAGGAGGACGTAATTGACAGTGAAGGGCTATACTCAGAGTGTATCTTAATTGTGATTCAGTTTGTATGAAGAACAAGTTGTGTCAACCTGACACAAGCTGGAGTCACCTGGGAAAAAGGAACCTCAATTGAGAAAATGCCTCACATTGCATGTAGGTAATCTTGTTAGGGTATTGCTTTGATTAATGATTGATGTGGGTGGGCCCAGCCCACTGTGGGCATTGCCACCCTTTGGTCGGTGGTCCTAGGATGTTTAAGAAAGCAAGCTGAGCAAACCATGACGAGCCAGTAAGCAGTGTTCCTTTATGGTCTTCGCTTCAGTTCTTGACTTCCCTGGGTGATGGACTACAGGCTAGCTGTATGATGAAATAAGCCCTTTCCTTACCAAGTTGCTTTTGGTCATGGTATTTTGTCACAGCAATAGAAAGAAAGCAAAGTAGGGCAGTTTGCTTAAGCTAACTAGAATGTTGTGACACACTGCAGTGTTTAACTTGATGATCGTAGTCTCCAGGAAAAACTTGCAAATATTGAGAATGTTATATAACATTCATAATGGAACTGTGATGATTTTAATGGGTTGTAGTTAATTTGAAATACTGACTTTGGTTACAGGTTTGTTTGTTTTTTTGGTTTTTTTTTCTCAGCAAAATTTCATTTCTCCAGTTTTGCATCATTCAGGAAATAAACACTTCACATCATTTAAAAATATCCCCTGGATATTATAACATTCTATTACAAAATCATGGGAAATATTTCTTTTGTTTAGGAGGAGTGACTGTAAATTTAAGATGAAAAATTAGTTGTTAGACTTGTGGTCAGCTGATGACTCTTTTTTCCAGTCAAACTTGTGATGCTTTTGCCTCATACTACTAAGTGGTAGGAATGACTTTTGCCTCTTGGGTTAAAGAAAAGAAATGGTAGTTCAAAGTTGGATAGTTAATTTACTTGGCTTGCACATGTATAACTGTTCTGTAGACTGAGTCTGTAAGGTGTTCCACGTTTTCAACCTTGCAACATGAAGTAGTCAACTACAAGGTTCATTTTTAAGAACTTCACGATTGAGTTACAATAACAAATTATAAAACCAGTTCATAATGCATACAGTTTTATATTGGATCCAGATTCATAGTTATTCTTGTCTACATTCTGCCCAGAGGCTTCAAGTTGTAGATCTTGCTTGGAGTTTAGTTCTTGGCCAGGTACCAGCTATGTCCTGTGGTTGCTAGATCATCCTTTCCCTCTGGCTTTACTGGTGCTGCCTCATCGCTGCTGAAAGACTAGGATTTTAACTAAACTGGGCACCTGGCACTCAACCTCAGTGTTCTACTTTCAGACATGGTATCCTTGGAAACTGAGATAAAGGCATCAAAAGCATATCTTTTCCTGTTCTTTAAAAGAGTCTTGGGTCAGCCAGGTGGTGGTGGCACACACCTTTAATCCCAGCACTTGGGAGGCAGATACAGGTGGATCTCTGAGTTCAAGGCCAGCCTTGTCTACAGAGTGAGTTCCAGGACAGCCAGAGTTACAACAGAGACACCCTGTCTCAAAAAACTAAAAAATAAAAGTCTTGGGTCTGGAGAGAGTCTTAGTGGTTAAGAGCACTTGCTACTCTTGCAGAGGACCCAGTTACAGTCCTTTGTAAGTAACTCCAGTTCCAGGGGATTCAGTACCCTCTTCTGACCCCATGGATATCAGGCCTGGAAAAGGTGTACAGCCCTTCCTGTAGCCAAACCACTCACAAACATAAAATGAAAAATATTAAAAAAAAATAAGAAACAATCTTAACTACAAGTCACTCTCACATAGCTGGTAGAGCTCAAGATAATACATGGTAAGAGAAAGCATTTCATAACATCCTCTTGTGCTGCTGACCTTGGCCTTGCTTTTGAAGAATGGTAAGCAGTAGATTGCTCCACACACATGAAAAGGCAAACTACCTTCTTTTACTGCTGTTGACATTGGTTACAGATGCTTCAAAGAGTATTAAATTACTGCCTTCTTTAAAGATGACATATTTAAAATTAAATAATCATAGACATGTAACTGTAAAGGGATGTCTTAAAAGGCACTTTTGATTGTTGATCCAGCAGGCTAAAGGTATTAGGGATTTACGGGCAGCATCCACCAGTATGGAATACCAACACTTAAATGCTGCAGGTTTGTTTTAGCTGACGAATGTATTCAAATACATAACTTACCTTTTTAATAGTATTTCATTGAGATGGAAGAAGGCTTCTTCTCTGCTTGGCATGTTTTAGTACTTTGACATTTCATTTTTAATGTATTCTTATTTATATTTTATTTTATTTTGCAGTGCTGGTGATCAAGTGTGCTACATAAATGCTTTGCCACTGAGTTGGATATGTATCTCATTGTAAAGCATTTTAAATGCTTAGGTAATAATACCTCCCTTGGATATGTTCCACCACGGACCTAACCTATTTCAAATTTTGCACTTGATAAAATAATATAGCCAGGTGGGAGAGTTGTTTGTAATAGTTGGCTAGTCAATATATGAGATTGGTCAGGGCCTTTAAGCTTTCTGTTTGTACTTTTTTGAGATGGCATTTTTCATTCTTCTGTGCTCTATTAGAGCTTCACATTCATTCTTTGTTATGCATGTTCTTTCATGGCCTGACATTTAAAGAGACTTTTAAAATAAAAATTGACTTTTAAGCAAGCCAGCTAATATTTTCTTTTATAGCACTAGCATGTAAAACTGGATACCCAGTAGCTATTATTAATAACTTTTTAAAAGGTTTATAATCTTCTAGTTGGATGAGAGGATTGCCTCATAGGTGGCCTTTTCCTGTTGTACCTCTATATATTAGGCTGTCTACCTAAAATGTCGTTTATTGAACACCAAGTTCCATGAAGGCAGAGTACAGTTTATGCTTATGGAATATTTCTTGAACAAATGCTTGCACGTGTATCTGTAACTACTCAGGAGTTGGGATACTAGATTTTTTTTTAATGTGAAAGAAAAGAGTTGTCACTGTACTTTAACTTCTAATTCCTTCCTTACTCAACTCTCCATGTTGAGGTAGTTACAAAACCGAATCAGTATACCCTTATCGATTTGTTTCTCTGGTTCAGTAAACTTGGTACAGGGGAGTGGTATCACTTCCTTGTTTAAGGGAGACCCAATGATATAATTCTCTCTACAATTTTGTGTTACAATGTGTAGATGCAATATCACTGTATCTCGAACAGGTTCAATAACAACAAGAAGACAGTTTCTGAGATCAGCCCTGAGACACCCCTCAACCCCAGGTAGAGGATCTAGCCTCTCGTGGCCTAAGCCACCTGGACTGAACCCTAGGAAAAGATCTCCTGGTTATTTTATTAAGAAGAAACCACCCATTGATACAAAGACCTATTTTGCATTAATGAACAGAATCCTATAATCCACTTCCCCCAACCCACTAGTCAACCTTGTTGCCACTAAGCAAAGGTCAAAATCTAGACACATGGGTGTTCCCATATCTCCTTTTTGGTCCTTTGGGAGGAGCCACAGAAATCCTTTTTATTAGCAATAACATAAGGAGAGGGTAAGATAACCTGAGCATCAATTGCCTAGATAATTAGTGGTTCAGCATTCTCTCTGCATTCCCAAAGGCTCCACATCCAAGAAGCAGGTTCCAAGGTGACCTTTCATCCAGCAGCTCATAGCAAGTGTTTTAAAGTTCATTTAATTACACAGATAGTTGTATGTAGCTTTACAATATATGAGAATAAGTTCAAATATTCCACTAAAATAGTGTTACGAAATATGATAGCTTACCGCTTAAGAATTTAGTCTACATATTCTTATGCATACTTAGGAATGGTTTAACCAGACTTTTTTTCCAGACTTTTTTCTTACAAATTAAAGCAATTAGTGTATAGTCTGTATTTCTTTCTGTTTCTTTCCCTTCGCCCCCCAAGTCAGGGTTTCTCTGTTGTAATTCTGGCTGTCCTGGAACTCACTCTGTAGACCAGGCTGGCCTTGAATTCATAGAGATCTGCCTATGGAGTGTTGGGGTTAAAGGTGTCCACCCCCCCACCTCCCACTTTACTCTGTATTCCTAAATGTGACATTAATAGTGATCTTATTGCTTTTAAATGAATGGTTTTTTAAAACAATATTAAGCTGATAGTGAATGTGTTGGAGATGGTGCTTCAGTCCATGTATAACTGGTACTGTTTCCCTTAATTTTAACATTGTATATGACTTAACACTGGTGAAGCAATTAAAACTAGAATTCACTTTGTTTTTCCTAGGTATTTTCTGTCACAGCATCTATAAGTATTGTATGTATTTATTTTATAATATATAGATAAAATTATAAAAATAAAGTATGGGTAATCATTCTACTCAGAGACAACTCATTTTAAACTTTTTTATAGACATATATGTCTGTTTTTCTATGATAAATATAACTGAATTCCACACAGAAAAATCTGGATTTCCCTAAAAGATAGACTGCCAAATATTTAAAATACATTTTTAAAGCTTCCTTTTTAAAACAATTACATGTAACATTTATGTTTTGTTTCTTTGATAAACTAACTTATTCCTTCTTAGATATTTTATTGTATCTATTTCTTTGTTCAATTAATTCTTTATTCCCATAACAACCTGTGGGTCACCATCCCTTTGAGGGTTGAACAACCCTTTCACAGGGTCACCTAAGATCATCTGCATATCACATATATTTGCATTACAATTTGTAACAGTACCAAAATTACAGTTATGAAGTAGCAACGAAAATAATTTTATGGTTGGGGGTCAATCCAACAATAAGGAACTGTATTAAGCAGTTGCAGCATTAGGAAAGTTGAGAATGACTGCTTTAAGTAAAAGATCAATTGTGTATGTGTTTTCAATGCTTTTCTACCCAAGAAACCAGAGAAATATGACTTTCAGCAGAAGTACTGGCTTAACGTATGTGTACATCATTGAACCATTTAAATTTGTGGGTTTTAGAAAATTTATATGAAATGGATTTTTGGCTGTCATGGTTTTATGTGGTTCACCCTGAAGTTTGCAAATGCTTTTAGGTTTTTCTGATTTCCCTTTCTCCACTGAGAACCTCTACATTTAGAATAGTGAGCTGACACAATTTTTTAGGCCAAAGTGTTAACCAAACCCACCTTCCACAAGTCTCTGATAAAATAACATCATTAAGACCTATTCCCATGACTAGAAGACTTGAAGTTGAGTGTGTTACTAGTCAATATATAATAGAAATAGACTATGGAGCTTTCACTTTGAGCTTTGTAAAACAGCCTGATCTCTCTAGGGTTCATTTCTGTGTTGGTAGCTAGTGACAATGGTGCCACCCAGTGGCAATTTATAGACATGCTGTTATTGTTGCTTCAATATTTGCCACCATTTCAGATACTTTTCTTGTATGCTTTTCTGTATTTATGGTTTCACTTTCTATTTATTTTCTCTACTCATGCCACCCATACTTGAGGATTTCAGCTCATATTTAGGGAGCTGAACACTAGCTGTACCATGTGGCTCTGATAGCCTAGTTAAATAAAGCCTTTGTAATATGGAATACAATATTAATAATGAGTGTAAACACACTGAGCAGATTGTTTGCTGTCTTTTACAAAGTCATGGTTCTTTGCACGAAAAGGGCATACATTTGTACTTGGTAAGGATATGACACTTCCTGTGTTTAATGGAAAGCCTCTCAGTGTATGCGAAAGCTTCACTCCTATAAAGATGTGAAAAGGCACATGCTTCAACCTAGCATGAAAGCTGCAGCTTAGAAATCCTTCCTTGGTTTCCTCTTGCCATCATCTATCTGACTTGTCGTTTCATTCAAAATTCATTTAAGGAATACTTACTAAGCGTCTTCTAGGAGCTTGTGCTGCAACTGCACTGGGTCTGAGTGTTACAGTGGTGATCAAGAAGCATGACTTCTCTCTTCAATGAGTGAGCAAAAGAAGGAGAACACAAACTTAGCAGAAATTTAAGCGCAGTACTTAAGGGTGCTTTGAGGGACAATGTCAAATGCACGTGACATAAATGTGCAGTCAGAAAAGGCTTTCTACTAGTACTGCTAAAATTAAGACCTAAAAGAAGTCAGGAAAAGAGAGAATAGGTTCATGGCAGATGGAAAATTATGTGCTAGGAAGGGAGGTGAAAGATGAAAGTTAAATGTTTTGGGGAAACTGTAAGTTCATAATGGCAAAAAACTGTGGGTACTACTCGTGTTCTCTCCATTTTATAGTTGTGGCAACTGGAGCTAAGAAGTCAACTACCTCCAGTAAGTGGCACAGCAAGCAACTGAAGATAGACTATCTAGATGTGGCATATTGATTCCTGCTTGCTGTGCAGGTTGCCTCTCAACTGGGGTATAGTATTATAATGGAGCCTTAACCTTGCATGAAGCACTACGCCTGTGAGTCAGAGGTCCTTTCTCCAACTGTTAGGCTGCACTAGAAACCCAGGTTACTACCTTTCCAGCAGCTAGGGTTTATAGGATCAGAGTTAGCTTAGAAACATCCAGATTTTCTTTAGTCTTTTGCCATTGGCTAGTAATAAAATGAGCATTGTTTGACATGTATTGCTAAGGTTTTCAGAAAATTATAGATGGGAAATTATAAACTGTTACGTATGTTTTACAAAACAGCACAAAATGCATTTCTTTCAAAGGTAAAACTTTCTTTTTTTTACTCCTAAACATAACTTGGCAACATTTTTTCCTGATACTTAAAGTTAAATTGATACTCAGTTTCAAAAATAGGGCTATAGTCTTTTAAAGTTGTATGAATGTAAATAAACAAACAAGAACAACAAAAAACAAAACAAGAGAACTATAAATGGAGATACTCCCTCTAGTGCATCTGATTTATCTTAAAATACATACTTTTTTTTCCTTTTTGATTTTCTGAGACAGGGTTTCTCTGTGTAGCCCTAGATATCCTGGAACTGTAGACCAGGCTGGCCTTGAACTCACAAAGATTTTCCTGCCTCTGCCTCCCAAGCACTGGGATTAAAGGCGTGTGTTACCACCACCCAAAAAAATATAAGCTTTTTTAAAAATAGAAACTTTTAAGATGAGGCATTTACTGCAATTTGAAGTCAACAATTAAGGTGTTATTCTAGATTTTTAGCTGGATTATAAATGTTCAGTTGTATATAAACTAATATTTGTGTGTGTGTGTGTGTGTGTGTGTGTGTGTACATGTGTATTCATGTGTTAAAGGGGGAGAGAGACAAAGGCAGACATAGAGAGTGAGCTTACTGGCATTTAGCTACTGTTCTCATTATTATACATTACATATGGCTGTGGATTCAAAGAAGAGTTTGTACATGCAAGCGTTTATTCATATAGTGAAGGCTACTTTTGGCTACTGTGGTCAGACATCCTTATTTGCTGTATGTGGGAACCAAAGTATGGGATAACCAGAGCCATCCTAAGAATATTTTTCTGAAAGAGAGGGAGTTTGATTTTACTCTGGGATGGGATGACAGGTATGTAACTCAGTGACAGTTCTTGGCAAACTGGGAAATATGATCATCCTAATTTCAATTCGTTCTCAATGGATCATGTTTTTGAATATTATTTCTCAAATGTTGGTTCTATGTAGTTACATATAAGCAGTGAAGCAGTTTCCTTTAACGTGGACATATGATGTAATGTTTTGATGAAATCGTTTATGTATTACAATAAAATCATGTGTATAGCACTTGGACTCCTTTCATAATTGTAAGTATTATGAACTTCCTGCAGCTAGGCTCTGTTGAGGTTATTGCAGGACACTTGCATAGATGTTTTGGGCTTACAGGAAGTGAGATTAATTAATAATACGTTGTTGCCCAAAACATTTTGACATTAAAACTTTGAGGGAAAGAAATGATTCAGCCTTTTCTGTGTCGTACGGAAGTCAGCCAGTACTCATTTGTAAGGCACCACAGTTGCTTGGAATGGCTGAAGCAAGACTGTTAAGTAAGCTGATAGCCTCTAAAGTTTGAATATTTGTTCCCAAAGGCCAGATGGTAAGCAAGAGAGGACTAATAGAAAGTTCGCTACTGAAATTCCCTCTTTTCAAAGACCCTCTGATTATCAGTGTAGAAAATGACACTGTAAAAGAGTAGTTCTTTTTACAGGCTTCATATGTATAGGGGACAGAATCTAGTCAACTAGAAATGAAAGAAAATATGATGTGCTATGTATTAAGTATTTTGCAGTTGTGTTCTGTTATCTGTGTTCTTGTTTTAATAGGAAAGGTAAATGCAACCGTGGTATCCACAGAAATTATTTATACTTTCAATTATGTAGAACGCCTCATGATTCATGAGATTTGACTTTTATGCTGTTATCTATTTCACTTAGTAGTAGTTAAAATATTTCTGGGGGTGACTCACGTGGGACCAAAACAGTAGTGTTTTCTGTTTTTTTTTTTATTAGTATTTATTTGTGTTGAGGGATGAAACCAAGGCACCTGACATTAGATAGAGACTCTTCCACTGAACTGCATCAACCCTGTGCCTTTGTTATTCTCATTTTAACAAAGGGAATGGCAAGTCTTAGCAAACAGCATTATAGTTATAATAAGAAAATATATGTTTATTTAAATCTGGTTTAAAAATGGAAGTATCAGCAGGATAGTAGTAGCATATGCACTCAGTTAGTAGTGGTCCCAGCACTCAGCTAATCTGGTCTATAGAGCAAATTCCAGAACAGCCAGAGCTACACAGAGAAACCTTGTCCCAAAGGAACTCCCTCTCCCCCAAAAAGAAGGAAGTATCCAATCTACTTATTAGTACATTTAAGATCTATTTTAAATATCACTTATTCCCTTGATTGGGTCCAACACCCTTGGGGACATAATTGTTACTTATCAACATGCACACACACACACACACACACACACACACACTCACAGACACATCAACGCATATAAGAAATAACTGAAAGACTGTTGCTAGGTTTCTATGTTATTATTAGTTATATAAGGAGCTATGGAAGCTTTACAAAATCTAGGATAAATTTAAGGGTACAATTTAAAAAGCCACCTACAATTCTACAATCTAGACATCTTCATTTTGGAGTATTACTTAGCTAAGTTTCAGAAAGTTGGTGCTGTGCTTGAATTTTCACCTTAAAGCAGTTTTATTTCATGTGTCTTAGATCTGTTTTCTCATATCCATAAACAATAATATTTAACAATGGTGCATCTGGTGATGGTATAGTATTTGATATTGTGAGTACATTATTATTTTACTAATCTCCTTTTGAGGTCATACCTAATTTTCCTCTTATCTCTACCATTTTTTTTATGTGTATATGTGTGCATCTCCACCTCTCATTATTTACTAAAGATGTCCTCAGAAGTATCAGCTTAAATTAACAGGTCACGAGCCAGGCAGTAGTGGCGCATGCTTTTAATTCTAGCAGAGGCAGGTGAATCTCTGAGTTCTAAGAAAGTCAGAGCTACAGAGTAACAAAAAAAGAGGCAGAAAGAAAGGAAGGAAGGAAGGAAGGAAGGAAGGAAAGGAAGGAAGGAAGGAAGAAAAGTTAACAGATCATGAGATATGAATAAGGCCTCTTGACAAACATTGCCCAATTCCTTTCTATAAAACATGTGCCAATTTATTCATAACAAGATCTCTTAAGTAGCCGGGCGGTGGTGGCACACACCTTTAATCTCAGCACTCTGGAGGTAGAGGTAGGCCGATCTCTGTGAGTTCAAGCCCAGCCTGGTCTACAGACAGAGTTCCAGGACAGCCAGGGTTACAACAGAGAGACCATGTCGTGAAAAACCAAAAAAAAAAAAAAGGTAATGAGCACTTCCTTGTATTAGTCAGATCTTTAATATTTAAAATGAAAGCTTGGAAAATCCAGATCCATCCATGATATCAGCACACTTCTTGAATCAGCTTGCCAGGCAGAGACATTTAGTTCAGTGCCTGCTACTTTGCAGTTTATTGTCTAGGATATTTGAGTTCATGTTGTGATATAATGACAGTGTTCATCTATTATAAGCTTCTCTCACCTAGTGCTTCAGAACAGTCAAGCTGGGTCTGCCACTGGTAGCAGAACAAGAAAAGCTCCCTTAAATAAAACTGTCTTTTATGGGTGGTTGTGGCACACACCTTTAATCCCAGAACTGAGGAGGAAGAGGTAGGTGGATCTCTGAGTTCGAGGCCAGCCTGGTCTATAGAGCGAGTTCTAGGACAGCCAGGGCTATACAGAGGAACCCTGTTTTGAAAAACAAAACAAAACAAAAATGTGTGATCTGGAGACTTCTGAAGGAGATTCATTTGTAAGTTGGAGAGCTGTTATAGCTGCGACACAAACAATTGTTCTACAAATAGACAATAAATAATCTTATCTTTTAAAGTTTCTGAGGCATGATTGACATATAAATGTTGAATATATTTAATGCATACAGCTTGATAAATTTACAGATACATATACAGCATAAAATCCATACACAGTTCAGTCTAGTATGGGAGAGGAAAGGAGCACATTGATAGATTATGTCTGGAAACATGAAGTGGTATATTCTTTTTTAGAGAACATGTTCATTTTTTTAAAAAAAATTTAAGCATTTACAAAAGATGTAAAAGACAGTATGGGTCTTTCACACAGCTTTACCTAACATTAACATCTTACTATAGTGTAATCATCAACACTGTTAAAGTTGGTATACTCTACTAATCAGATCATAGGATTTTAAAGTAAAGCCAGTGTTTCTGCTTTAGTTTATAGTCTAGGATCATGTTGCCTTGTTCTTTTATTCTCCTGTTACCATTGACAATGACTTAAAAAAAATCCCTATGCTAGGGATTGATTGAACCTAGGGCCTAGGCTTGCAAGGCAAGTGCTGAACCACTGAACTATATCTTCAGCTTTCTGAAGTTGATAATTTTGTAGATGATATTCATCAGTTTCCTCATTGAATGTCCTCAGTTTGGGCTTCCTATGTTTTATCCATGATTAGATTGGGATTATTCAATTTGGAGCTGAATTGCCTTGGGAACACTGTTCTTTAAGATGCCTCATACCAGAGGACACATGATAAGTCTCATTACTGTTATACTAAAGTTCTTCACTTTGTTAGGGTTTTGCCACTGTAAATTGTTTTCCTCTTTCAAAGAATACTATGGAAATGGAAATATGTATTAGGCCAGTATGATGTTGCTAGTTCCTGTAACTAGTGAAGGTAGCTGTGATCAATTGAGGTAGTCTCAACTTGGCTTCCATACAGTAATGTTGTTTTTATTTTATTGTTTTGTTTAAGGCAGGGTCTCACTATGTAGCCCTGTCTGTCTTGGAACTTACCATCCAGACAAGACTTATCTTGATTATTATTATTATTTTGTTGCTGTTTTTGAGACAGGATTTCTCAGTATAGCCCTAGCTGTTCTGGAATTCTTTTGTAGACCAGGATGGCCTCAACTCAGAAAGATCTGCTTGTCTCTGACTCCTAAGTGCTGGGATTAAAGGCATGGACCACTACACCTAGCATAAGGAAACTAATTTCCTTCTTTGTTTCTTTTCCTTTTTTTTTCAAGACAGGGTTTCTCTGTTGTAGCTCTGGCTGTCCTGGAAATCACTTTGTAGACCCCAGGGTGGCCTTGAACTTAAAAAGATCTACCTGCCTTTGCCTTCCAAGTCCTAGGATTAAAGGTGTGCTCCACCACCACCTAGGCTTGTCTTGAACTCACAAATATCCACTTGCCTCAGTCTACCAAAGGCAAGTGCTACCATACCTGGCTTTTGTTTTTATATTTGTAATAAATATGAGTGTTTATTTTATCAATGTTTATTTGAGTAGATATTGTGAGATCATACAGTATCTAGTCTCAACTTTCAAATTTTCCATCTTAGTGCTGGTATTCATTAATTTGTGGGTATGGGCAGTGCCTGTGGAGTCCAGAAGAAAATGTTGTTGAACCTCTTGTAACTGTAGTTACAGGCAGTTATAAGCTACGCAATGTGGATGCTGAGAATTGAACTCAGGCCCTCTGAAAGAGTAGTTAGTAAGTGCTTTTTACCACTGGGCCATCTCTCTAGCTCCCGAGTATACATTTCTTATTTTATGGGAAATTTGGAAGAGACTAAATTTTCATGAAAATACAAAAGCATACAACTATTAAAACAGACTTAATGTTGACATAAATGTTGTGACTATGTAAAACTCAAACATGCATGTTTAATGGAACTATAATTTCTTTGGACATTAATATTTTAAAGGTTTAAACTGTATTCCAGGATAGAAGTTTTTTTTATTCGTTAACACTTATCAATATAGGATTATCTATTTCCTAAGATAAGATGTCTAAAACACCGTTATTGCTTAGGAAAATTGTTTTGAATTGGCCTGGCTCAAATTTACTTTTAGGCTTGAACATGATGTACTGATTTCCATAATATTTTCCACTCGTCTCTGAAACATCCTATTTCAACTTAACATTGATGCTTGAAACATTAAATACAGCTCATGCCTGGCACATTTCCAGCAGATGCTATCACAAGTTTAGTATTCACTTGACTTTTAAAAGAATGTTTTCAAATTATTGGTTAACAGACTAATTTTCTTACAGAGAGGACCCAAACCAAACACTGTAATGGTTTGCTTTTTAAGTCTGTTCCCAAGTATGAGGTTATCTGAAGTTTAATAACACTGCCATGTATTTGTAACACTTTGGGATCCCTTGGGAAAACTCATCTTTTTAACTCTCTCCTTAGCTTTATGGGTGTGGTTTTTCTTTCTTGTATTTGGTAAATTAGAATTTCTCAGTTCTGGTTCTTCCATAATCGTAAACTTTTGACACTGTATTTTTCCACATTACCAGGTTCTTATCCAGTAGAAACAAACCATATTAGATGCTTTCAGAGTGTTGAAATTTTGCTAAGTGAAGACACTTCAACTTCCTTATATTAAAAACAGTTGTATATTCATGTAAAAGAAAATTCTGAGTAAGGTTTACTTTATAATTTTAGCAGAATCATCCCCATTTCTGATCATCTGTAAATAGAACCTGCTTATGATAATCTGTCAAGGATTTCTATATTAAAGTATTTCTCAACTTATTTTACTAGAATGACAGAGAAGAGAGTTAAGATTTATAGGGGAAGGCTAGGAGAGTTCAGGATTAGTTCTGTTGTGTAGGAAGCTCCGATTGGCTAGATGAGAAAATGTGATTTTGTTTCCTTTTCTCTGCTGGGTAGCCATTACATTATTTAATCTATTTGGTGGTATCAAGCCCAATACCACATATGCTAAGCACAGTCTCAACCACTAAGCTAAACCTCTAGCTCCCCTTTCTTATGATGAAAGAAATGGCCTTTTCTGTTTTGTTTTGTTTTTTCATGACAGGGTTCCTTGGTATAGCCCTGGCTGTCCTGGAACTCGCTCTGTAAACCAGACTGGCCTTGAACTCACAGAGATCCATCTGCCTCTGCCACCCGAGTGCTGGGAGGGCGTACCACCCGAAATGGCTTTTAAGGTTGTAGATATTGAGACATTGTCTCCCTTTTTTGAATTTTTAAAACTTTATTTACTTTATTTGTATGAGTGTTTTTTTCCTGCATGTGTGTTTGTCTACCACATGCATGCCTGGCCTTTGAAGGTCAGAAGACTTTGTTGGATCCTCTGGACCTGGAGTTATAGATGGTTGCGAGCCACCGCATGGGTACTGGACCTGAAGACAAATCCTCTGCAAGAGCAACAAGTGCTCTTGACCCCTGAGCCATCTGTTCAGACCCTTCTTTTGAATTGAGAGTTGCCTTTGTAAAGCTGGTTTAGGGCTGGAGACAGGAGATGAGTAGAAGATTCAAGCTGGAGCTCTCATCTGACTAGAAAAGGTTTCTAATGCTTGACTGTCACTTCCAGCTTCTTCCTGTTTAAGTGTTTGCAAATATATGAAATTATTTTCTAAATTAAGCAATGTAGTGGGTAGTTTTTATATATCCTCTGCCCTCTTTTTTCCTTCATCTTCCAGCTGCCTACAAATCTTTAAGTGATTTTTGGCGGGTGATTTTATTTTTATTATTATATTACTGTTACTAGAATTTTCTATGAGGGAATTATATGATGTATCTGTTCAGTTAACTTACCTGAACTCATAATGTTACTTCTTCAAATCGGACACTCATCTTAGTAGTTTCTTATTTTGCCTTTGGTAATTGACTTTTCCTGAGCTAAGGTGCACAGAAAATGTGAGATATCGCCTGGTTTTCTTTTGCAGGGATCTATGTCCCATGTCACTATACTCATAAATGTTGTCTCTCACTGCAGAATCAAATCACTGGAGATATACCTGTTCTTCTTAAAAGTAAAAGAAGAAATCTGTAAGTATGTGTCCTTCAGGACTTACAAATGTATAATTGTATCCATGTTTTGAGGCTATTAATTGAAAAATCTCACCAATATCTGTAATGTTAAAAGGGCAGGATTTGGAAAAGTGGAATGGCAAAATGTCTTTACTTTATGCAACTTCTAGAATTTCAGCCGTATGTCCCTCACTTGTAGAAAGAGGAGCACTAATTCAATCCTTTCTTTGAGTATTACTCAAATGGCATTATAAAGCACACTTCCAGTTTTGACAATTTTTGCTATTTTGGACAGGCAGCCTAGATAGCTTGCTTCTCTGTAAAATGGGCTTGATAGCAAGCACATAATCTGATTTGTTGTAACAGTTTATGTACATCTCAGAGATTGAAGCTTATTGTACCTTGCGGCTATTTCTCAAACTGATGTAAAGCTTTATCTCATCTGCATATAAATTTAAATAGCAGCATTGTCTTTTGCTGAGGTGCTTATTCTGGACCATGATGTGGAGAGTTAAACAAATGCAACAGAGCACTTGAAGGTTTGAGTCTTAGAACTTGAAAATTACCTAGTTCAGTGGTTCCCAAATGTGGATTTTTAGACCAGCGCTAGCTAGTGGAAACATTTTTACTAGTCCACTCTGAAGCACAGAAAGCATGTAGCATGAAAACAGTAGGTGAACATTTGTTTTTAATGCTAGATGTTTTCAATGTAAAGGATACACCATTCTCATTTTGGAGAGGTAAGCATGTATTTTGTAAAATGATGATGATAGTAAATGATAGGGGTATTTTAACACCCATACTTGGCAAACAAAACAGATATGTACCATTACCTTTATCCTTAGAAACCAAAACCAAACTAGTCTTTGTGTCGAAATCTGAACCCAACTTTCTAATTTTACAGATGAGAAAGCAGTCATTGACAGGCTCATTCTTTCAGACTTGCCAGCTCAGCTGCTCTGATGTTGCCTCTCTAGTATTTCTGGTCTTTTGAGAATTAATTTCATTATACTAAGTTATGAACTTGAAACAGAAGATGGGATAGTTCTTCCATGCTAATGACTGATTTCTAAGCATGAAGAAATTCAAACGACTGTTCTTACTTGCCTAAAACTAACTAAACTCGTTAGTTCGCATTAGAAGAATCTTAAACAGGGTCACAGATGCGACCAGAATTAGGTATTTATGAATTGGGTTTCTTCAGGTTCTGTGCTACTGCATGATTGAGAAAGCAGGTAGTAAGCTTAGTGATTTCTTTGAAAAATAGACTTCTACCATTGGGAGGGTCAATATATCAAGCCCCCCATGCTTTCAGAGAGTACAAAGTTCTTTCTCATGCACGTATAGCTACACACAGAGATAATACATTTATAGAAACTGGCCTGCAGCAATTGATCTTGGCCAATCCAAGTATAGCCAATCTACATTTGGGGAAAAAGTACTCTGAAGAGTTGGCAGAACACCTGGGCAGTTATGTTCAGCAGTTTTCAGGCAGTGCCCTGTGGCACTTGGAGGCTCTCCATCAATAGTCATACCTTTTCTCCAGCTATCTCAGAATAGGCTTCAAAATGAAAATAATTTCCTTATTGCCTTTGCCTCACTCACCTTGGCGAAACATGGGCCAGGTAAACAGCATGAATGCAAGAAGAAAAAACAGAGTGGATATATTCCTGACTTTAACATGAAAATGCTAACTTGAAGAGTATTTTTTCTATTTTTTAAAATTCAGCTTTTGTGTGGTTTCTTTTTTTAGTCAAGAATTAATTTTTTTTTTTGAAATGTCGGAAGTACTCATAATGAATAGTTAAGGAAAAAGTAGCATTTGGGGACTGTGCCCTATGTTTCCTTTTCTCCTTTACTCTCATTTACTGACCAGTGTTTTAGTCTTATTCATAAGATATATGTGATATTGCAAATCAAAATGTATTCTTCAAAAAAAAATGATACTAGTATACATCAGGGTGGTTAGACAGCTGAACTGAAGAGACTAAGTTGGCCTCTTTGTTAGAAATGGTTTAAGACTATGTTCTATAATTTTTAGCAGTATAAAGTTCCTAGGAAACAACAACATTGGCTAAGAACTAGCCTATTAAACTGCCTCCACTTCTATCATATAGGGAGAACAGGCGGTGTTTTTTGTTTTTTGTTTTTTTTTGATACTTAAGCTGCAAAATTCTTACAATACACAAAGGCATTCCTCTGTGAAATATTGGTTACTCTTTTTCTTTGTTTTTTGGAACCTACACTCACGGTTGACAACTATCCATCCTTTAGAATACCTTATTAATAGTAAATTTCTAAGGTAACAGGAGATAGATTCATAGCTTATAGCAAACTGTATATTTCTTATTTAATAAAAACACAGTCACTGTAACACCTTTAAAATCCTGTTCTGTAACTGTGTTACTTTTGATTAACATATTTTAAAATTCAAAATCATGTGTTCCAGCACAGAAAACACTCCCAGTAGACTGAAAACTTTATGGACAGAATGAAAGTCCACACAATCACACAATAGGTCTTTTTTTTTTTTTTTTTTTTTTTTTTTTTTTGCAGGGCTTTGTGTATAGGGACCTGTAGAAGTTACTTCTTTGCTGCCACTGTAGAACTTTGACATCATTTTTTGTGCTACCTGCTTCCTTTTTACAGCCTTAAATGATTTCTGTTTCTTTTCAAATGCTTAACTTGGATTGTAATATCATGCTTTGCCAGTAGGTGCCACATTTTAATATATTTCTCCTCCACGTTCCTTAAAGCTTTGGAATAAATTACTTACAGTCAATTGCCAACTGAAGAAATATACTTATTTAAAAATCAATTGTGTCTCTTATCACCTAGACAAACAGTCCTACACAGCATATATGTGAAATGTATAGGCAGTAACATTGGCTCCTAGAGCTCCACATTTCAACATACAGAGATAGGATCCCAATTATATGAACCTATGACCTAGATAAGACATCTGATGCATGCTGGGGAGCTTTTTAAGGCATTATGGGAGGGAGAGAGTTCACGCTAGAGCATGAACGAGCGTCATCACCATGGCTGCTGGGGTGCTTTCTTTGCTGGGAAAAGCTGGGAAGAGACTGGCAGAATGGCAATTTCAAGAGTTAATGCTTCTCGAGGTAATGGAGTAAACAGGTTTAGCTAATCTTGTGAGAGACGCACCCAAAGATCAGTCATAATCATGAAATACTTTAGAGCAAAGCAATAACTAGGTATACTTTAATGTTGGTGAAGGGGAAATTGTATGCTTGTACGCACATGTGCATACACACATTCTCCAAGGTTTTTATTTTGCTCTGTTTTCAGTTTTAATAACTAAGTTTGATTGTACAAATCATTTTGTATTGGTTGAAATGATCATTCTTTGCAGTCTAACAATTTGAGTTTGGTGAGACTGACAAGGAGAGTCTGGTATATATTTCATGGAATGATTTGGTGGTGCATATTATCTGATAGCAAGAGATACTCTTAGCTAATCTCAGTTCATTTACTGTCTTTTGCAAGCTTTAGTGTAAAGCTGTAAAGCAAGTTAGATTGTAGTGCATCTCCTTAAAGTCTGATTTTATTTGCCAAATATAGGTATTTGTTTTGTAGCATAGTATGTGAGCATTCTCGTGTTTCAAAGTCAGGACATCTTAATAGTTTGTGAAATATTTTTTATAAAGCACTCTTCCCTTATATAAAAATCTTGGTGATGTAACAGCTATTTAGAAATACGATCTTTTAAAGTATAGCAGATATTCTTATCTGTGTAATCTGTTGAAATTTTATTATTTAAGGTTTGGTAGATACAGCCTTAGGCAAATTACCTTTAGTTGGTGTTTTAATTCACTCATAAGTAATAATGACTTGAATGTGGCTAAAATAATATTTATATATTTAATTGTTGATTTTCAAATTGATTTATTAAACCTCTCTTTAAAACCATAGTGTAAAGATACAAGATGCTAGTTTGTTATTATGGTGGCAGATGCACTGATCCTTGCTTGGTTTTGTTCGTTTTCTAAAACTTTTTACAAAAGTATTTTGGCATTAATCATCTTAAATTGGTATTGTGTCACATGCTTCTGGTAGAGAAATTTCTTCTTTTAAATTCAGACTTTAATCAGTATGTAATGTACTTTGGGCCCTAGAGCTGAATGTATCGCTAATGCTTTTTGTGTTTAACCTGTCTCAGGGTGATTGAAGTAACTGGAATGAAATACTTAGTAAATTTGACACCAGAACAGAAAAAAGTAAATAAAATGTATCTGATTCTTCACTAAACTTTCTAGGACTTTCTAGATATCTTAAGGGTTTTTTGCCTTGTACAGTGCCTTTGGACGAAGGACAAATCAGTGCTCAAAATTGTTGCTAGTATTTCTTACTAGATAAGCTTTGTCACTCTTACCTACTTAGAGTTCCAATATAAGCAGATAATAGAGATATATTTTAGACTTTCAAGTGAATCGAGCTGTAGTCTAATCTGTACTCAGCTGTGCTAACTTTGGCAAACTCCATACTGTCTCTTAGTGTCTTAGATCTGTAAATATATCACTTTAAAGGGGTTCTCAGACTAAATAAATGAAAGTATCTCTAAGATGTTCCAATAATAAATGCTTAATAATTATTTATGAAGATGATTCCTATGTGGAATAGCAAAAAAGTTTGAATCCCATGAGTGGATCCTATCCTGAAGCTAACCCTAACCTTAACCTGATTTCAAGGAAACACAACTCAGTTTGCACCCTAATAACATGGTGGTGGAGTATACAGGAAAGGACAGCATACCTTTTTAAGGAGCATTAGTAAAACCAAAAATCACAACGTGCAAATTATGGAACATTCCTGCTCTTATAACACCCATTTTTATCTCCTACAGTTCAGTTTTGTGTTTTCCAATAGGCAACCAATAACTTTTTCAGGTTTATTTCAATTTCCAAGGATTTTAAGAGCATCATGTTGACCAATATACTTTTTAAAGTGTAACTAAAATATATTCACATTATTTCGTTTGTTTTTACTTTCAGTTTCTAATTCAGAGGACTGCTATGTATGTTCTTTTATTTCTTAAGATTTATTTATGTGTATGAGGACTCTATCTGCATGTACACCTGCATGCCAGAAGAGGGCATCAGACCCCATTATAGATGGTTGTGAGCCACTATGTGGTTGCTGGGAATTGAACTGAGGACCCCTGGAAGAGCAGCCAGTGCTCCTAACCACTGAGCCATCTTTCCAGCTCTGCTATGTATGTTCTTATTCAATACATTTATTGAACAGCTGACACATAGAGATACTGTTCTGGTTAGTGAGGTTTCAGCAGCACACTGCTTTATCATGAAGCTTCTATTTTAATGGAGACATAGACAATAAACATGAAAATTACAACCTAACAGTAGTGAAAGATGGTGAGGAGGTGTTGCAAGAGTACTTCTTACATTTATTTATTTATTTGTTTGTTTGTTTGTTTGTTTATTGTTTTTCAAGACAGGGTTTCTCTGTAGCCCTGGCTGTTCTGGAACTCACTCTGTAGACCAGGCTGGCCTCGAAATCCTGGAGACCTGCCTGTCTCTGCCTCCCGAGTGCTGGGATTAAAGGCATGCGCCGCCACCACCACCACCTAGCAAGAGTGGTTTTTAAATAAATAGGGAGGTTAGAGAAGGTCTAACTCGGAAGATGGTACTTGATTAAAGATGGAATGTAGGTAAAGAAATACATGGGTATCTTAGGAGAATAATTCAGACAGAAAGAATAAGTGCAAAAGCACAGAGTCACAGTATGGTGTGTCCCAGAAGCAGTAATGAACATGTGGCACTACAGCAGTGTGCCAGGGGAGGGCATAGCATGAAGTGAAGTCAGAACCTCAGAGTTACAGGGAATATACTGAAGGAGGCAAGGATGGGTAAAATAGATACAGTTGTAGAAGGATCAGTGGCTATGCTTTGATCGTGCTAAAATTTAGGTCCTTAATTGACTTCTAAATATAACCATTGAACATACAGTTGATTGTATGAGTTTGAAGTTTAAGGGAGATTCTTGGGCTTGGGAATCCTCGCCATAGGCGATATTTCATTCTGTGAGATGAAATAAGATCACCATAGGTTGAGTGTAGCTAGAGAAGCAATTAAAGGATTGAGCACTGTAGTATTGAATAATCAGGGAAATGAGGAAGGAAGAAAGAAAACTGATCATGCTGGACAACAGGAAGAAAATTTAAATCTGATGTCTTGGGAGTGAAGTGAAGCCATTTCGAGCAAGAAAGGAAGCAGCCGTATTAAAGGCTGGCTGCGGGTGAAGGAAGATGACTACTGAGCTTTAATCGATCTTTGGGTCTTACAGTGCAGAGGATATTGGTGGCACTGATAAGAGCACTTTCGATGTGTGGTGGGGGACAAAGACCTGAGTATAGTGGGTGCCAGAGAAAAGAAGACCTCAGGACTGGGTGGCACAGTACACAGATAACATTTCTTAAAGATTTCTAAAGAGAAGAGGAAATGGCGTATAGCTTAGGGTTAGGTACCAAAGAGGGAATGTTTTTTAAGGCGAAATAAATGCTAGGCTGTTAGAGGAATGTTGAAGGGGATGATTCAGAGCAGAAGAGTGGCAAGAGCGGGTAGGGCAGTAAGTACCACCACCATGTCCACGTGCAGACAGAGCATTTGGCCACAGACACATGGGGGTGAGTTCATAGGGTTGTGGAGTTTGTGGAAGCTGCTTCGGGATTATTCCTGATTTCTCTGCAAAATAATAATTCAGGACAGCAACTGAGAATATGAATGTGGAGGATTAATGGTGGTCTGAAGATAAGGCAGGGAATTTAGAAGAGTAACATAGTGGCTACACTAGTTCAGTTCGGTTTCTGTGTATCATAGAGTGAGGCATTTGGCACAATGATGTGTTCCTGCAAATTAAGGTGCGTGGGCACAGGTGCAGATTAGGTGGAGAACTGGGTTGACCCAGCATGTAATTTAGCTGAGTTAGTAAAGCAACATGAGAGAGTGACAGGAATGCTGAGAGAGTAGGGCAGAGGGTGATTCTGATTACCCATGGATTTACATGCACACACACATATATATAATATTATAAATGATTAAAACATACAATTTATAGTCAAATGAATTATATGTCTCTTAGAGGTCACTTTCTACTTCTTTGTATTTGCTGTGCTAAGTGTGACACTTTGTAATTTGATAATGAGGTGGTATTTTAAAGTCCCTTATAAAGTTGAAGACCTGCTTTTTTTCTCTTCAACTATTGTCCTTGAGTGTATATATATTCAAGTATTTTTCAAATTAATCCTCTTTTGTACTTTTTTATATATCATTAAAGAACTTATTTTTAAAATTATATATGTGAGTAGCTTATATATGACTGTCTTGTAAGGCTTATTGAGGAGTTACAAAACACCTTTGTTACAAGAAAGAAATACTGGAGCCAGACTGGTGACATATGCCTGTAGTCCCAGCACTTGGGAGCCAGAGACACATGGATCTCTCTGGGTTTAAAGCCAGCCTAGTCTATGTAGTGAGTGAGTTCTGGGCTAGCCAGGAATACACAGTGAGTGAGACCTTGTCTCAAAAAAACTTGTTTGTTTAGAACTCCTGGTCTGTGCTTTAAAAGTTAGCTGCCCATGTGTGGAGATGCCCATGATGATGATGAGGATGATGATGATGATGATGATGATGATGATGCAATCAAGTAGTAGAGTGAAGGGTAGATATTTTTGGTAATGGAAGAAAATAGATAAAGATTGCTGTAGACTTAGGCAGTTAAGAAATTGCTGATGGAAGAGTAATCTTGGGTATTTGAAAGCAGGGCTCTGCAACAGACACTTGACAACTTACCTGGAAGAAGTTAGTGACTAGACAGACTTGTCAGAGAGATCAAGAAAGCAATTTCTAGGTTTAGTGTAAATCAGAATTTAAACTTGAAAAGTCCCAATTAAATTTAGGCCTAAAAGTTGTAGGTAAAGGTTGAAGTCATCTATTTGGGTTCCTGAAATGTTTTCAGGAATCTCTTATATCACTTCATTATCTGTGATGAATAGAGTTCATTAGTTTCATTGAGTTTTCAAAGGATTAATTTCTCAATGAAAATTAAGACCTGCTGATTTGGTTTGATCACAAAATATTGTTCAGTGTTACACAGTCAGGTAGTGGCAGAGACCCATATTGAAACCCAGTGAATTTAAGTTTCTTGTTCATTTTACCACATTAAGGTCAACCTACATGTAACCATCACCAATTCCTCCTGTGTAATAGCCGATCTCAACCTGTGGGTTGTGATCTCTTTAGGGGTCGAATGACCTTTTCAAAGGGTCACCTAAGACCATCTGTGTATCAGATATTTACATATCTGCAAAATTAGTTATGAAGTAGGAATGAAAATAATCTTATGGTTGGAGGTCACCACGACATGAGGATCTATATATTAAAGGGTCACACCATTAGGAAGGTTGAGAACCACTGACCTAGAATAACTCCAGGGCAGTCCACACAAGTTTTTATTTACAGAAATGGTTTAGTTGTTTTTTTGCTCCCACACCCCATCTGATTTGAAAAATACTAGATCTATTTTGTATGCTGACTGCTTTAGGTGTGTTAGGACAGGGCTAGGACTTAACACTATTTTAGACTTGCACTCCTCCTCCTCTCAGCAACTGGTACAGTTTTGAGCACAGTATGGCCACTAAGAAATAACCCTA